>BTHU01000015.1:56573307-57773307 GCA_036184795.1 Tokudaia tokunoshimensis
CACCTTCCTCCAACGCAACATACAAATATGGCCTCTTTAGCATTCTAAGGCTGTAACAATACAAACCTTCAGCACCAGTGAGTCAGCTCACCTTCTCACACTGAGGTACGCATCAAGTTCAGTATGGGGAGATGATTAGCCATTTCTATTTTATCATTTGAGTCTAAGGCCATCACCGTACTCCCTGTCATTTTCGTGTGGGAAATCCTCAGTGATAACCTGACAAAGTTTGACAACCCATTTACCTCCTGCTTACTATCACTCATTCTAAGGAATGATTTATCCTTATTGTGAAGATAAATAGCCAATCTCTTCTTTCTTAAAGATTTTGGCAGGATAATCTTATAAACAATGTCCTCAAAAAAGAAAAAGAAAAAAAAAAAAAGAAAACCCTGCAAATGAGATTCCTATTCCTAATGTTCTTCTTTCCCAATGGTACATTGCTATAATTCCAAAAATAATATGGATTTCTGTATTATTTTTATGCTATTACAGAGAAATTCAGACTAATACATGAGCTTTTCTTAAAACCTGTAGTCTGCAACCAAATACATTTGCAATATGTATAAGAGAATATAGATTATTTAATTCATCAATATTGCCATCATTTGCAAATGACTTTACTCATAAGCAAATAAAACATTATTATTTTCTCTTATTATACTGCCTTTGTAGAATGTATAAAACCTATGTAGAATCTATTGCACAGTCTGAAATCACCTTAAAATAAAATACAATCATACTTATTGCCTATCAAAAAAAACATGTGTATATATTCAATCAGACAAATTTATAGGAAATCAGCTTAACAGTAATAGTTGTAATGTCTATACATGTATTCCTATGACATTGTTCCTTTAGTGTTAGAAATCACCAAGGTTTGGTAAAGATCTTTTCCCAATCTGTTGGTTACCATTTTGTCCTATTGACAGTGTCCTTCACCTTACAGAAAGTGTACAATTTTATGAGGTCCCATTTGTCAATTCTTGATCTTAGAGCATAAACCATTGGTATTCTTTCTGTTCATGAAATTTTCCTCTGTGTTTGAGGCCCTTCCCCACTTTCTATTCTTTTAGTTTCATTGTATCTGGTTTTATGTGGAAGTCCTTGATTCACTTGAACTTCAACTTTGTACAAGGAGATAAGAATGGATCAATTTGCCTTCTTCTACATGCAGTTCTTCTACCTCCAGTTGAACCAACACCATTTGTTGAAAACACTGCCTTTTTTCCACTAGAGGGCTTTAGCTCCTTTGCCAAAGATCAAGTGACCATAGGTGTGTTGGCTCATTTCTGGGTCTTTAAATGTGTTCCATTGATCTACATGCCTGTCACTGTACCAAGACCATGCAGTTTTTATCACTATTGCTCTGTAGTACAGATTGAGTTCCGGGACACTGATTCCCCCAGAAGTTCTTTTATTGTTGAGAATAGTTTTTGCTATCCTGAGGTTTTTGTTATTCCAGATGAATTTGGAAATTGCTCTTTCTAACTCTGTGAAGAATTGTGATGGGGATGGCATTGAGTCTGTACATTGATTTTGGCAAGTTGGCCATTTTTACTATGTTAATCCTACCAACCCCAAAACATGGGAAATCTTTCCAAACTCTGAGATCTTCGATTTCTTTCTTTAGAGACTTGAAATTCTTGTCATACAGATCTTTCACTTGTTTGGTTAGAGTCACACCAAGGTATGTAATATTATTTGTGACTATTTTGAAGGGTGTTGTTTCCCTAATTTCTTTCTCAGCCTATTCAGTCCTTTGAGTAGAGGAAGGCTACTGATTTGTTTGAGTTAATTTTATATCCAGCTCCATTGCTGAAGTTGTTCATCAGGTTTAAGAGTTCTCTGGTGGAATTTTTGGTGTCATTTAAGTATACTATCATATCTTCTGCCAATAGTGATATTTTGAATTCTTCCTTTCAAATTTGTATCCCTTTCACCTCTTTTTGTGGTCTAATTGACTAGGATTTTAAGTACAATACTGAATAGTTAGGGGGAGAGAGGGCAGCCTTGTCTAGACCCTGATTTTAGTGGAAAATGTGGTACATATACACAATGGAGTACTACTCAGCTATTAAAAACAATGAATTCATGAAATTTGTAGGCAAATGGATGGACTTAGAAAATATCCTGAGTGATATAATAAAAGAACACATATGGTATGCACTCACTGATAAGTGTATATTAGCCGAAAAGCTCAAGATACACAAGATTTAATTCACAGACCACATGAAGCTCAAGAAGATGGAAGGCAAAAGTATGGATTCTTCAGTCGTTCTTAGAAGGGGGAACAAAATACTCATGGGAAGAAATACAGAGACAAAATGTGGACCAGAGACTGAAGGAAAGGCTTTCCAGAGACTGCCTCCCCTGGGGATCCATTCCATATACAGACACTACACCCAGACACTATTGTGGATGCCAAGAAGTACTTGATAGCAGGAGACTGATATAGTTGTCTCCTGAGAAGCTCTGCCAGAGCCTGACAAATACAGAGGTGGATGTCTACAGTCAACCATTGGACTGAGCACAGGGTTCCCAATGAAAGAGTTAGAGAAAGGACTGAAGGAGCTGAAGGGATTTGCAATCCAATTGGAAGAACAATATCAACCAACCAGTACCCCCAGAGGTCCCAGATACTAAACCACCAACCAAAGTGTGCATAAGGAGGGACCCTTGGCTCCAACTGCATATGTAGCAGAGGATGGCCTTGTTCGACATCAATGGGAAGAGAGGCCCTTGGTCCTTTGAAAGCTTGATGCTCCAGTGTAGGGGAATGCCAGCACATATAAGAACTTGTCAGAGAATAATTTTAAAGGAGAAATAGTTTTCATATAAAAGTGAGTTGTGTTTACAATATAACTTCCCAGATTATTTCTAAATATAATAGTTTCTTATTATGGGAAACTTTTATATGTCAAAAATAATTCTTGATAAAATATAATGTAAACTGCACATAATGGTTTCCTTTCAGTTTTAATATCCTAAGCCTTTTAATTTCTAAAATGTATTCAGTGCTGCAGAAAACAGTACTAGTCAATAGATATAGAGCATGTGAGAACTCTAATGGAGAGAAACAGTGCTGGTGTTCTATAAAAGACAGGGAAATACGAGTGACATTATCATTTTCTCTCTACAGATTTTGGTAACTTTACCAGGTCTTTTGATATAAAAGAGCAAAGAAACACTTTTCTTCTTCTTTTCATAAATCCATCATTTCTATAGTTCTTTTCAGGATCCATAGCATGATTTCTGTCATCTTGTCAGCATGTACAGTAAACAACATGAAACGAAATTGCACTGTACAGCCAAGAGTCTCCATCAAAAGAAGAGGGTGAACTTGTTGTCAACCTCTGACTACACGCAGTAGCACATACTTGTCTGTGTGTGTGCTTGCATGTGTATGTGCATGCATGTTCACTAGTGTTTGTTTGTGTGTGTATGTGTGTGTGTGTGTGTGTGCATGTGTTGCTGTTGCTGTTGTTGTTAGATAGCTATTGCCACTACAGCAACTGCCAATGTGAATGCTTTCTTGTTAGATCCATTTGATCACTGAAAAAATGATGCAGATGAATGGTATTAAATATATAAAAATTTAAGTTACTATAAAACCTTGACTCTTATGAAATATTCATGACAAAAGTCTCATAAACAATTGAAACTATACAACTACTGTTTAAAAATATTTTATGTATTTGCATTAAATGTGTTTTTAAGCATTGAACATGAAATTGCAGTTGATTTATATTATAAATATTTTAAATACTTAGTTTTGTTGGCTATAGATACTCAAAATGTTTATTACAGATATATTTATAATGGATAAATATATATGAAAAATATAATTCTCAAGGAAAACAACTCAGAGAGCAAAAGTTAACTACCTTCTTTTACTTCATTTGTTTCTTAAATGGTGTCTTAAAAATACCTTTGAAATATTTTCTTCTACCTTTAGGAAAACTGAACTGCATGTTTGAAGTTGCAGAACATATGAAAAAGTCAATAACAAGTATAAAACTATAATTACTACGGTATTTGTGTGCCAGCACATGATATATTAATCATAAGTCTTCATAATTATTAATTTGGAGAATCTATTATTACCACTTAATTTCTGCATTTTAGTTACTATAAAATGAATAGGAAAGTTCAATACAAAAATACTATGGCCATCCCTTAAGTCACCCACTCCTACAGGGAAGCATGCATATTAAGGAAGAGATAAGTTATATCTATAAACTTTATTCTGCTTTTTACCTCCAAAATATGGTAATGAAACTAGATTTTGTTCATTCTTCTGACAGTAACTATGTCTTTGCATATAAATAGAACACCCACTTAAATGGTCTCTGTAAAGGGTAGAACATGAAATTGGCATCTTCCTGTAAAAGAAGTTAGAGTGCTTAATGTCACAGCCTGCCTTCTGAGCTCCCTCTGTGCACATAAATGATCCCTTTCCCCTTTGCATGCAAGTTCAAGCCACCACTGAGATCTTCAAAGTGTAATATGTCACATTCAAGTAATAGGGAACTCTTTTAATATTTTAAATTAAAAACATTTATAAAGAATATCATTTTATTCCCCTGCTAAGTTTATTTGTTACATTCTTGCTATTATTGGAAAACAATAGTTACACTCTTTAACATTTACTCTGATCCCACTGAGCTCCTGTTTGAACAATAATGCTTTCTTGAATCTCATTACTTGTTGATGTGATTGTGATATTAGATTTCACTGAGAAAATCAACATAAACACTACCAGAATTTATGTGTACTTGCTATACCTGCTGGTTTTAAAAGGTCAAATAAATAATTTTTCTTACTGTATGATTTCACTTGTCAAGCACTTTCAAAACTTTTATTAACTTTAAAAGTCTTTGTCTCTCAAAATCAGTATCTATTATAAGTTCTACAGTTACATAAGATTATGTGAAATGCATTATGTTCTGTCGTACAATTGACTAAATTTACTCATGTGCCATTACAAAAATCATAACTAAAAAATTAAATAGATTCCTCATATTACTTTGTTCATAACTGTCGTGTTAAATTTTTTTTACAGATTTTGATGTAGGCCTGCAATAAACTTCTGCTTTCCTCATATTACTTGTTTCCCTTGGAGTAATAGGATATAAAATTATTAAAACCATAATATCTGTTTTGTTTCATGTGTGGCTAAATATCACATGCATACTCTAAGGTAGCATATTTCTATACTTTGTTATTAACAATAGAATCGTGGAGACATATTTCTGCCTTGGACTTGTAGAGAATTGGGTGGTGAAACTGAAAAATGTGACTCATAAATGAAAAAGATGTAAAATTATGGAGATACTATGTATACAAAGGTATTTACTATGGAATTACCTTGCCTTCTCTACCCAATTACTTTCTATGAATGTGCTTGCTTCCATGCCACAGCACTTTCATGCAATAGACAGTTCAGTTTTAAAGAAAGGAAATAGGGACCATCCCTCCCACTGGTTTGTAGATTCGCCTCTCTGCTTGATCTACAGGGAAGGAAAGGAGAGACCAATGGAGTGCTGGGCACAGTGTGAAACTGAGCCAGAGAGCTTAGAACTTGCCATATCCACACTAAGCACCTATTAAAAAAATCTATTTTTGTTATTATCAATAGAGCCAGGAAGACTTATCCTTGTCTAGAACTTGCAGGGGACTGGGTAGTAAAAATCTCTGACAAAATGACTAATAAACACAATTCACTGAGTAGTTCTTAAGTCTTAACTTACATAATCTTAGGTCTGCTGGAGGCTTCCTGTCTGTGTTATCCTTGCTGCTGTCTCACCTCCATCCCTGTGTCAGCCTAGTTTTGAAACAGCTGCCTCACAACAAGAAATTCAATCACCTTAAGAATGTTGGAGGAACATGGAAGATTTGGGAACCAGTGGGGGACGACGAGCAGTGTTCCAGCAATCTGCACTCTGTTATCTGGTTCCCTCCTCCAAAGACATGTCTCTGTTATAAACTCCTACCTGCCTCATAGCTCAGGTTCTAGTTCTCATTTTATTATGTACAGTTGCTCCTCTCTTACTTGGAATCCTGGCAGTATATTTTACACAACAGTCCAAGACAGATTATTAAGGATCAGCTCTAAAGGTGGCAACTGAGTAGGGAAAATATTTCAAGTTTTATACAAATAGATTTAATTCAAAATTATCCAGAACCTCAGCTCCTCTTAAAATTTTCTTTTTGATTGAATATTTTCTTTATTTACATTTCAAATGTTATCCCCCTTTCTCAGTTTTTCCCCATTCTGAGAACCCACTATGCTATGACCCCCTCCTTCTGCTTCTATGAGGGTGTTCCTCCACCGACCTCCCCACCCTCGATTCCCCTACATTGGGGCATCTATCAAGCCTTCATCTCCTCCCATTGATGCCTGACAAGGCCATCCTCGGCTATATATGCAGCTGGAGCCATGTGTTTGGAGGCTTGGTCCCTGGGAGCTTTGGGTGTCTGGCTGATTGATATTGTTGGTCTTCCTATGGGGTTGCAAGATTCTTCAGCTCCTTCAGTCCTTTAACTCCTCCACTGGGGACCCTGCACTCAGTCCAATGGTTGGCTTCGAGCATCTGCCTCTATATTTGTAAAGCTCTGGCAGGGCCTCTCAGGTTCCTTTCAGCAAGCATTTTTTGACATCCACAATAGTGTCTGGGTTTGGCAGCTGTATATGTGATAAATTCTCAGGTAGGACAGTCTCTGGATGGCCTTTCCTTTAGTTTTAGCTCTATATTTTGTCTCCATATTTGCTCTATTTTGCTCCCCTTTCTAAGAAGGACGAAAGCATGCACAATTTTGTCTTCCTTCTTCTTAAGCTTCGTGTGGTCTGAAAATTGTATCTTGGGTATTCGGGGTTTTGGGGCTAACATCCACTTAACAGTGAATGCATACCGTGTGTGTTCTTTTGTGATGGGGTTACCTCACTCAGGATGATATTTTATAGTTCCATCGATTGGTCTAATATTTTCATGAATTCATTGTTTTTAATAGCTGAGTACTACTCCGTTCTGTAATTGTACCACATTTTCTGTATCCATTTCTCTGTTGAAGGACGTCTGGGTCCCTTCCAGGTTCTGGATATTATGAATAAAGCTGCTATGAACATAGTGGAGCATGAGCCCTTGCTATATGTTGGAGAATCTTTTGAGTGTATGCCCAGGAGTGCTATAGCTGGGTCCTCAGGTTACTATGTCCAGTTTTCTGAGGAAAAGTAAAACTGATTTCCAGAGTGGTTGTACCAGCTTGCAATCCCACCCGCAATGGATGACTGTTCCTCTTTTCACATCCTCACAATTATCTGCTGTCACCTGAGTTTTTCATCTTAGTCATTATGACTAGTGTGAGGTGGAATCTTGTCGATTCTTGATCTTAGAGAATAAGTCATTGGTGTGCTGTTCAGCAAATTCTCCCCTGTGCCCAAGTGTTTGAGGCTCTTTCCCACTTTCTCCTGATCCCAGCTTGTTTCTTTCCTCTCTCTGAACTGATCACACTCCTAATTGATCACACACATCTCTCTCCTAACTCATTTCTTGCTGTTTCTCCTGCCCCAGAAACAAACACATACACACACACACACACACACACACACACACACACACACACACACACATCTACACACTTGAGGGTACTATATGAGATGGAAGACAAAATTTATCACTATTAATGTATGCTCAATATGTCACCAAAATGTAACTCATAAGAACAGATATGTCTTTATCTTTACCTCCTCACTATTTGCTCCTACTTTAGCCTGATAATCTTGTTATAAAATCTTACTGCTTCCTTATTATTCCAACGGAGGATCTATCAAATGTGTGCTCCTTTGTTCAGAATTCCTCTTGTTAAGAAATCTGCATAAATTAAACTCCACTCAGTATGTTTCACATTGTACCAACATAATAGGAATGACTACCCAAAATTGAAAACAATCCCATACCTCACCATTCAGAAAATTATTAGGTAGAGTGATCTGGGAACTCTAGAATTAAATAACCACTCTACTCCCAAATTTTCTTTTGATCAACAGTGTTTTATCACAAAGAGAGAACTGTAATAGGTCAACTTTCATTGTTACAACAAAGCAAGGCAGGAACACAAGGTAAAAACCTGAAGACGTGGTATGCAGTCACTGATAAGGAGATATTAACCCAGAATCTCGGAATACCCTAGACACAATTTGCATGTCAATAGATTTCCAAGAAGATGGAAGGAGAGACCCCTGGTCCTGGAAAGACTGGATGTAGGGGAATGCCAGGACAGAGAAGCGAGAGGGGGTTGAATGGGGAAAAGAGGGAGGGAAGGGGGCTTATGGGATTTTGAGGAGGGAGGAAATGGGAAATGATTTTGAATGTAAATAAAAACACCTTAGAAAATAAAATAAAATTTAAAAAAAAAAAAGAAAAAAAAACCTGAAGACAGGAGCCAAGGATGGATGTGGCTTGTTGGTTTGCTTTCTTACTTATATATGGGTAGCTTTCTTGCACAGCCTAGACCTCAGTGGCCTGCTGTGGCTCACACATCAATCACCAATCAAAACAGTTCACATAGATGGGGTAACAGCCAACCTCATGTGGACCCACTCTTTATTTAGAATCCCTGAGGTGATTCTAGACTATATCTAGTTTACATTTCAGGCCAACTTGAACATCCTGCATTCAAACAAGATAAGAAAGAGAGAGAAGGAAGTGGATAAAGGTAGAGAGAAGAAAGAATAGATTTAAAGAGATCTATGCTAGCAAATATGTTTTATGAGCTATAATTTATGATAATATAAATTCATTAGTCCCTAGTACTGAGAAAAATACCAGTAAATAATAATTATTTAATAGGTTTTTTGAAAACTGTGAACAATATAGATAAGTACTAATTCCCTTGTTTATTATTGTAGACATTTTGAAATCTTAGAGGAAATTCTCATGAGTATAGCCTGAGACATGGATTTCTATCAAAGATAATAATAGAAGCAAAGTTCTCAGAAGGGAACATGGAAAACTAAATAAATAATGGAGAAAATGTGTGAGGAAGAATGTGTATCTATGCTGAAGAGTAGATAAACATGTTCTTGACATAGATCACACCAGATAAAACTGAACTAACTGTAGGGAGCCATGTTCTTAGGACCCTGTTCTGGTCCCTTGTGGCTCTTTAGAGGGAAGTGGTGATTTCATAGGAAGTATTTTTATCTGTTAAAGGATGAGTGGGATCTGGAGAAGGCATTAGTAGCAGCTATTAAAACTTCTAAAACACCATCAAATTTTCAGAAGTTTAAGGTACTGGTTAGAGTTAGAAATTAGCACACGAATGGTTCCAGTTATTAAGTGATAACTCATATTATTTCCAGTCCTCTCCCATCTTGTAATTGAATTTCAGTTTTAAATTGTGATCACACTCAATATTTTAGCCTCCTGGGAATCCCTGAAATTCAGAGAGCATGCTGTGGGATGGTGATTGATTTCATTCAGTTTGTTTTATCTAAAATTTGAGGCAGTTTAACAGATGGACTGTCAGATTCATATGAAGGCTTATTGCTTCAACTGAAGAAATAACAATTAGATCATTGTCTAAATTGATTAATATTCCAGAGCTTACCTTCTCAAAACATATAGAACTTGAAACTATATGCTCTGTAGGGCCAAAACAGCAGCTGAGACATCCTGGTCCATTGAACAAAATATTTTTCTTTGAAATACAATTCTCTTGAATCAATCTGCCAATAATAATAGCTTTTCTTTTACTTATTACCTAAGTATATGATGAATAAAATACAGTTAAATGATTTCAATGCCCTGTGTTAAAATATGATAAACTGAAATACATTTAATGATTAAAATGTCAACACATACAAAGCAGATTGTAACACATCCGAAGAGACATAAATTGTAAGAAGAGATTCAGCAATGCTAAGAATTCAGGATGGTTTAAAAGTTCATTTTAAATTATTTAAAAACTATTAAGATTTAGTGCCTTATGCACCCCATCCTGAGTGATTCTCAGCTCTTAAGATTTGCAGAAATTGAAGCAGTAAAAGTGGTTAGAAGTATGATTTTTCTACTCCTGTATATTTTTAACCAATCCCAGGTAGAGTGAAATTGTAGGTAACATTTGCATTAAAAAAACTCCATAAGACTGTTGGTTGAGGTAACAAAGAATATGTGAGAATGGTTGTATATTTTTTATGATATAATCTCAAGAAATAGTTACTACATAACAAATTAGATATCTTCAAATGTACAGAAATTTAGAATGAAGTGTTCCAACTTTGTTTCTATTAGTATTTGGCTATGTAACTGTTGTTAGAGAAGGATATATTTTTGCTATAGGGTATTCTATAATTAATATCATCTCTATATTCCAGGTTATAACAAGACAACACAAATTGTTACAACTAAAAATGGTTCATGGGAGACTTCACACCCTCCCAAACTTAGATCTTTCTGGCTTGTCACAAGTTATGGCTCATGAAAGACATAAAACTTGTTGAGTATTGGGAAAGTAAAAGAGAAAATATGGAACTTAGTGGTATTCATCTATTTTTTTCTATATTTATTAAATAGATAAGTTTTTCTCTGTGGGAGTCTGGTGATATGGTCTCAAATAGGCAGTCAGGTTAGCAGATGGTAACAAAGAAAAATAACAGCTCTACACTCTCATGGGCCCATCAATATGACCACATTTCCCAGAAGACCTTTGAAAGAGAAGATAAGAACACCTACATTCCCAGCTTTTTCATCTTATGATACATAGACCACACTGAAATCTTTCATTACTAGTATTGTGTTCTGTGCCCTTGGCTTTCTTTGAACTCTCCAGCCTTCTTTGAACTCAATCTTCTAAGTTCTCAGATTACAAGTTAAAGTCACTACAGTCTGATTTTCCTCTCCGTTCTTTCCTTCTTTCCTTTTGAAGCAATGTAGGTGTATAACACAGATTAACTGGAACTCACAGTCTTCCTGCATCAAACAACTAAGGACAATGATAAGGATGATTATCATATGCTACCAAGCCTTGCCTGCAGTCACTATTTTCTGTGAAAAAATAAGCATTGGAATGATGGTGTAGGTATCAAAGTCTGAATGGCCAATCCTTGATCATTCTAATATTTTATATTAGTCATTGATTTTGACTAACAACAATCTATGTACCCTTATACTAACCAACCCAGAACAGTTATATTCTATACCCAAGTCTTTCATTACTTAAATATTTAAAAATTAAAATATGAAATGAGGATTGCTAATTTTGCCTCCAAAATCTCATGAAAATGCTAGAACATTTTTTTCCTAACAGATAAAGACACCAAAGTTTTAAGGAGGCCTCCTCCATGAGTCTGTAATTTTTTTTAATTTAATTTTTATTATATTTAAGTACACTGTAGCTGTCTTCAGGCACCCCAGGAGAGGGCATCAGATCTCATTACAGATGGTAATGAGCCACAATGTGGTTGCTGGGATTTGAACTCAGGACCTTCGGAAGAGCAGTCAGTGCTCTTAACCACTGAGCCATCTCTCCAGCCAGAGTCTGTACTTTTTTTATCTGTTTTAGTTTCGCAAACTAACTCCTTTATTTGGGGATTTTTTTCTTTTTTCAAAATGTGAGTATGGGAAAAGGTATGTAAATGTCACATAATGTTTTCCTCCAGAAGCATGGACAGGAATGCTAACTTGCAGTAGAATCAATTTCTTTCAGGTACAATAAACAGGAAAACTAAGAACACACTTGAAACTTCTTGATCTAAATATTAGCCCCCTTCCTGGTTCCCCCTCCCAGAGTTCTTCATCCCAAACCCTTTGTCTTTGAGAAGGTTCATCCCCATCCACCCATGCCCACCTTACCATCCCCCTTCCCTGGGATATCAAGTCTTTACAAGATTAGGCACACCCTTTCATTCTCTTCCACTGAGGTCAGACAAGACAGTCCTCTGCTACATATGTGTCAGGAGCCATGAACAGCCCATGTATGCCACTTGGTTAGTGGCTTAGGTTCTATGAGCTCTAAGAGGTACAAGTTAGTTCATACTGTTGTTCTACTTATCGGGTTGCCATCTCTTTCATCTCCTTCCCCTAAATCTTTCATATTGCCAAGTCTCAGGCAAAACTTTGTGCTTAAATATATGGCAATTGAGTGGTTGAGAAAAGATTCAAACCCAGATCAAGCCCTCTAAATGCAGATGCAGTGTTAATTCTATTGTTAAATACTTTCTGGAATGTTTATGAATAGTTAATAAGTACAATTAAATCTGCTAAAAAGTGTGGGAATTGTGAAAAGAATGGATTGAATTATTTTAAAAGTATACTTATTTTGATGTTTGCTAGTCTTGAATTATGTCCTAAAAGATATTTAAGAAGAAAATGCAACTTCATCTGATAAACTGCAAATTTTGAATGGTATGTGACCTATTGTTCCCTGTTAATTTTTTTATTTATTTGTACAAAAAAGAACAAATTTGATTAAATAATTTTTAAAGGTTTGCAATTTTTAATGCAGGACTAATCATATTCCACATTTCAAAACTAATGTAAAAAAGCAACATTGTACTAGCACAAAAACAGTCACAGACATTAATATGCAGAACAAAGCACCTAAACTAATATGTATTAGCAACAAATTTTTTGCAACACTTCTGTGGACATCAAAAGATTTTCCCACCATATTGACTTGTCAACTGGTGGTGCCATTTAGCAGTTTTTGATTAGAAAAAAAAAATTGAGATTGAATGGTGCAGCAAGGTCATTTCCCACAGCAAATACCAAAGTCCTTTGACTCTTACAGTCTTCCTGTCTTTTGTTCTTCTGTGAATCCTCATTACTATGAATATTATGTGAATAGCTATTGACAATCAATTGTTGCGAAGAGAGGGAGAATCTGTATTCTCCATGGATGAGCCCCTTGATAGGTTATTCAATCCCCAAGTAGTCAGCCTTAAACACACATACATGTGAGCATCACTTAACTCAGCAGTGTGTGTGTGTGTGTGTGTGTGTTTGTGTGTGTACCTGTGTGTGTGTTTGTGTATACCTGTGTGTGTGTTTGTGTATACCTGTGTGTGTGTGTGTGTGTGTGTTTAATTTAAAAAGGAGAGGTAGTATGAGTTTGAGAGGTAGTGTGAGTGAAGACTCAAGAAGAGTCAGAGGTATGATAAGGAAAGTACACTAAAACACAGATAGCAATACTCTTTTCAGTACATAACAAAGGAACATTTTCATCTCCAAGTGGAGCCATATCTTTCACCAGTTAAAAAAGTGATTTAAAAACTTATATGGAGTACCTAAAACTAATCAAATGAGACATTTCAGAACATTGGCATAAATACCAAAACCATGAAATTATAGTAGATTAAAGTTTTTATTGACAGCAAGAGAAGAAATCCAAATAGTGAAGAGACATCTAAAATGATGTTGATTACTGGAACATTTAGAAAACTCTAGAGCTATGATTAACAATTAATAAGCAAGATCTCATGGAATAAAATAATCTGCAAGGCAAAGAACATTATATTTGGACAAAGTGCCAGAACAAAATTGGGAAAAGATTTTCACCAACTACCCTTCTGCTAATATCAAGGACTTATAGATAAGTCAAGAAAGTGGATATTAAGAAAACAAGTAATTTAATTTAAAAATGGTATATAGATCTAAATAGAATTCTCAATAGAGGAAACTCAACTATCTGAGAAACAAATATATGATCAACATCCTTAGTCATCAGGGAAATGAAAATAAAATAAAATACTTAAAGATTTCATCATACACCTGCCAGAAGGGCTTAGATTAACCAAAGAAGTCATAGCTCATGCTGGCAAGGAAGTAGAGTAAGAGAAACACTCATACATTGCATGAGAGAATGAAAACTCAAAAGCCAAAGGAAATCTGTATGGCAGCACATTGGGAATAATATAGGAATTGAATTACTTCATGATTCAGATAAACCACTCTTAGATATACCCATCTCATGCTTCATTCTACCACAGAGACATTAATCAACCGCATGCATTGTTACTCTTTTTATAACAACCAGAAATTGGAAAGAGGCTAGATGCCCATCAGTGGATGGGTGGATAAAAAAAAAGATAACAATGCACATTAAACAATAGGGTCTTACTTAACCATTTAAAGTGAGGCATCATAAAATTTGCTGGGAATGGATCTAACTGGAACTAAAATTATTCTGCATAAAGTAACTCACATCCAGAATTATAAATATGTATTTGATTACATGTATGTAGAAGCTTGCTGTCAAATCAATGATAATGTACAACCCATAGAATTCCAGAGAATAGGTATAAAAATGTGAGTAGATGGAAGAGATAGATCTTATAGGAAATGGAAATGCATATTTCTAGATATGTGGAAGAAGGTAAAATTTGAAGAGAGGGTGGTGTCTTAGGGTTTTACTGCTGTGAATAGACACCATTGTAGGAGGAACAGTGCCAGCTCTGCATAAATGCCAGGGGTGGGGGGCACACAGCCACAAAGGCATCTCCTGAGAGACCACAAATTGCAGATGCAGACAATGCCAGCCAATCAATCCGGAACTGCTGTTTAAAAGGGATGCTTTCTTGGGACCAAATTGGCGCATGTGGAGGGAATTAAAGAGTTTGCAGCTGCGCTTCCCACCTGATCCCAGAGTCTGAGCTATTGATTCTGTGCCACCTCACCTCCATCCCAAGGGCAAGTGGGCGTGCAGCAGGTGATCCAGGGCACAGGCAGCATACCATGACCAAAGCAACTCTTATTAGGACAACATTTATTTGGGGTGGGCTTAGAGGTTCAGTCCTGTATCATTAAAGTGAGAACATGGCAGTGTCCAGGCAGTCATGATGCAGGAGGAGCTGAAAGTTCTATCTCTCATTTCAAGGGGAAACAGGAGAAGACTGACTTCCAGGCATTTAAGACAAGGGTCTTAAAGCCCATGCCCACAGTGACACACTTTCTCCAACAAGACCACACCTACTCCAACAAGGGCACATTTACTAATAGTGCCACTCCCTGGACCAAGCATATTCAAACCACTACAGTTGGGCATTGAGAAGGAATGGGTTTTATGAGGGAGTATAGGAAGAGACAACTAAAATGAAGGGCCTTTTGGATGATAGTTGGAAACCTAATGCAGCAGAAACTTCCAAAAATATTACATATAATACATTTAAACAAATAATGGTGGAGACATACTCTTGTGGCCATATTTGGTCACCAAACAAAGCTTACACTACAGGGAATTAAATATATCTAATTGAGTTTCTGGCTAAGGGATCCCCTCTAGAATTTCCAAACTACCAATGATGTCACAAAAACACAGTTTGTTCTCCACAAACTTAGAAGGCTGTATTACTGAAGACAACACCTACAAAACTCATTGAAGATGGAGATGTCAAGTTGGTGCCTACACAGAGCCTTAAACCCTACATTTCAGAAGTTTTTTTAATGTGATCATACTCTGCACCCTCTCAAAAGAGAAACATAAACAACCCAGCCACAAACACCTTATCTGTCATGGTATACACCCCAAAAGATATGCTTTGAAAATATTGACACAAAGCTTGTGGTAGTAACCAACCAATAATTTATACTCACTCCATAAGAAGAAACTCATACCCTACATTGCTGGGATGATGAAGAACCTGTGATTAGATAGCCCAGGAGTCTTGGAGAAAGTCAAAATAATACTGGTCTGAAAAGCAGAAAAATATGTACTGTAAATTGATTCCAAATGACATTCTGCTATACTCATAGATAAATGAGTTCAGCTTATATTGGTCAGCTATCATCAGAGAGGCTTCTGCCTGCAACCAATTAGAACAGTGCAGATATTATACAGAGTGAGAGACCTGGGAACACTTAGCCCTAAATGGGGTGGCTCCATTAAATTCCTTTGCTTAGGGCTCAAGGATCCTGTTGGAAGAGGATGCAAGAAGAGTATAAGGGATGCAGGGAATGGAGGACACCAAGACAACAAGACTCTCTAACATGAACAAAGCTCGTATGATCTCAAAGACACTGAACCAGAATGCACAGTGCTTGCATGGATCTGCATCTGGTCCTCCGTGTATTTACTATGCCTTATTCAATTTCCTTCTTCAAAGACTTGAAATTTTTATCATACAGATCTTTCACTTGCTTGTTTAATTTTCCCTACACAAAATCCAAGTCCAAGTGCATGAAAACCCTCTCGATATAAAACCAGATGTGTAAAATACTACCTATCCCCACTTACTTCCAAATGAATGAGACTCAGAATATGATGTATTTACATAGTATTAACACAATAATTGACTAAATTAGCCTAGTCTAATTTTCTAATGTCTAGACTAGCTACTTCCCCAAATGTGCCCCTCAAATACTTGTTTGTGTCTTCCCAGGTTATTTCTGCCCCAGCAGGCTGTCCTTAGGGTTCTTTTTGCTCAGATACACACTCCTGGTTCCTCATAGCTAATTAAAAACTTTTGTTCCCTTCATCATCTTCCTCCACTAATTATCCTTCTCTTTCTCCTTGTGGTCCTTGCCTGCAAGCTCCAGCCAGGTAACTAAAAACCAACTACCCCTATTCCCTTCAGTAATAGACTACAGCTTATTTAACCAATAGTTTTAAATTGGGGAGTAAATTTTGCACAACAAAAGCTGGTTTATGTGGGAATTCACTTGACCTAGGGCAATCAGATCTTGGAGTACAGAATGTAGCATTTACATACATAGCAGCATCAGAAAAAAACCCAACACATATAGATTATATCTAATAAAAGGGAAAGTGGGAAATAGCCTTGAACTCACAGGAGAAAACTTTCTAAACAGAACTTTAATAGCTCAGGCACTATGATCAACAATTAATAAATAGTGCCTTGAGACACAGAAAAACTTCTGTAAATTAAAAGATACCATCCATAGAAGAAAATTGCAACCCATAGAATGGTCAAAGATTTTCATCAGATACACATCTGAGAGAGGGATAATATCCAACATGTATTAAAAAATCTCAAGAAACTAGACATCTGCACACTAAATAATACAATTTGAAAATGTAGTACAGGTTGAAACAGAATTCTCAACATAGGAATCTCAAATTGATTAGAAACATTTAAAGAAATGTTCAACATCCTTAACCATCATGCAAGATGCAAGTCAAAGCAACTCTGAGATTCCATCTTACACCTGTCAGAAAGGCTAAGATCAGGAATACAAGTGACAGTTCATAGTGTGGAGAAGATAAAATAATAGAAATATTCCTCTTCTGCTGGTGGGGGTATATACTATATAGCCATTTTGGAAGTCAATATGGCAGTTTCTCATAAAATTAAAAACTGATCTACCTCAACACCCAGCTATATCGCCCAAAAAATCCTCCAAGCTATCACAAAGACATTTGCTCAACTGTGTTCACACCAGCTTTATTCATAATAACCAGAAACAAGAAACAAGCAGGAATGGATAAATAATATGTGGTACATTTACACAATGGAATATTACTCAGCTGTTAAAAACAATGACATCATGAAATTTGTAGACAAATGGATGGAACTGAAAAAAAAAAAAAAACACAAACCTTAGGTAATCCAGACCCAGCAAGACAAACATGGTATGCACTCACTTAGAAGTGAATACTAGCTGTAAAGTAAAAGACAATCATGCTACAGCTCACAGACCCAGAGAGCCTAAGTTACAAGAAGAACTTAAGGAGGGTAGTCAAGAATCTCCCTGGGAAAGGGAAATAGTAGGGTTTGGAACATAAAAGATCAGGGAGAAGATATTGGGAGAAATAACTGGAATTTGGGAGTTGTTTCATGGGCAAGATGCGATGAAAATCTTGTTCAATGGAAACTCCATTGAATCTATGAGTGTAGCCCTAGCAAATACTCCCAAATGCATGAAAATAGAGGTCATGAAAGAGATCAAAGAGACCTTATCCAGTAACTGATGGAGCAGATGCCAAGTACTATCACCACATATTAGGCAGTGCTCGGAAATGCTGTACAGAAAAGAGAGAACGTTCTGAGGAACAAGAAAGGTCAGGGAAACACCACGAGAAAATGTCCCACCCCCAAATAGACTGAATTCATGGTGACTTGCAGAGCTCAGGGAGCCTGTATATGTTTGAGCAAGGCCCTGTGCATAATTTATGACTGAGTAACTTGGTAAAATCATGTGAAAATCCTATCAGTGGGAGCAGGGGCCATCCCTGACTTTGTGGCCTACTTGTGGGACCCCTTTCCTCTTACTAGGTTGCCTTCTTTGTCTAGCCTTGATGTAATGGCATATGCCTGGTCTTATTGTGACTTTGCTGTATTTTTTTGATGTCCATGGGATGTCAGCTCTTTACTTCCCCATATATCTCTCATTTCTTTCTTCTTTCTGTACTTTGCTGCCAGTATTCTGATACAATGCAGAGACAGTAGAATTAGCCATAGGGCCAGTCTCAGTGTGCATTTGAAACATTAAGTACTTTCTGTAATTAGAAAATAGTTTAAAACCCATTCTTACTTTTGAAATGCTTTTAAGTTGTATTGTCTAATGTTCATATGTAACTATTTTATACATAGTAATTGGATATAGTAAAGTCTCTAAATGTTCTTAAATACTTACTGCCCATGGGCAGGCTGATTTCCCTCTATTTTTTTTTTTAACTGGGGCTGGTTTTATGATTTGTAGTGAATCTCTCCATGTAGACTTTTTTTTGCAATTATCAATAAAATCAATATTGTTTGGTTTTACACAGCTGAAGGTGGTGTTGGGGATGTGGGGGTGGGGACAGTCTTGTGGAGATGGTGGGGGGAGGTATAGGATGTGGAACAGTCTGAGGGTGGAACCGAGTGGGGAATAAAATCTGGACTGTAAAAAAATTAAAGTTTTTAAAAAAGAAAAATATTCTGAAGTTAACAAAAAATGTGAGTCAGAATGTAATTTAACCATTGTCTGCTGCTATTTGATTTTATGTTGACAATATTTTACAATGGGAATGTCTAAACTGTAGCCAACTCTCTAGCTTTAGTAAGATTTAATATCCTTCTTTTAATATCTTTCTCATGTTCAGCAGGCTTTATTTTACTGAGGGAAGATGATTTGCCTCACACAAGAGTACATTATTGATGAGTAGTTTGCTATTTCACATCCATAGTAGTATCAAGGGCAGGAAAATTCTAGATATGATAAAAATAATTGACTTCTAGATTGTTAACCATAACTGCTTCAATTGCAGCTTGATTTATTTGGAGAACTCTTTTCTTATTCATTTAAAAATCCAGAAAGCAGTAGTAAGTAATCATAAGTCTTAAAACATTAAAGTCAAAACACTTTATAAACAACCTTGCTATGACTTAATGTACTAATTAGCTGTTTGTTCACATACAGGTCATAAAAGTTTTCTTTATTTCTTTCTTCAGTAGCAAGGAAAGTGATGAGCATGTTCTTTTAGGTTTCCATCACAGTAATACTTAATTATCTCTCTCCAGAGTGTTATTAACCCTTATAACTGTAATTTCACATTTTGTGTGTAAAACGTTTTTTATGGTATCATGTTTTAGTAAATAGTGGTTATCATCACTTTTCTAGTATCCATGGATATTGTTGTTTTTTGGACTTTATATGTAAATATTCCTTGATGTTTATGTGAAATAGATAATTTGAGATTTCCGTCAAAACTATCAGTGTCATGTCATTATAGATAGATGATGCATCTAGTAAGGCCTGCCAAATACTTTCACAAAACTTTGTAGACACACTTTCATGAAAGAATAAAACTCAACTTTAGCTTGTGTTTGAGTTACAATAATGGTAGGTAGGATCTCAAAGGGATTCATACTGTGTAGTTTTCTGAGGAGCATGATTTCCAAGTCTCCAAATTAGTGAATATTAATTTAAGTTCAAATAATGGCCTTTCTAAATGGACAGGTGAACCTCCATGGGGTTGGACGAAAGAAGATTTATAAATGTGACTTCAAATTGGCTTGTTTCTAATGCAATTGGACTCATTCTTATTGAAAAAAAGTGCTTATGAATCAGAGTACATTTAGTTCTGTATATAGATCATAAATTGCTGAAGACTACAAATGTGATCCTTCTCCCAAGGTTGGAGACTCCTAGGAAAATTCCACTCTAATACTAAAGCTGGAAAGATTCAACATAAATTAATGAGATTAGCATTCTGCAGAAGTGACCCATTCTAACAGATGGTTTCTAAATGTGAGAATAATTACACAAGGGTGCTTCTCAAATCTCATTAAAGAAACTAAAATAAAAGCAATGTAACATAAACTGTGACCTAATTAATTGTTACTTCTCGGGTATAATTCAGCAGTAGGTTAAGACATGCACAAAGTCTGTAAGAGAAAAGAAAAGAGAGGCAAAAAGCCAGAATTTGACATGGTGTTTATTCATGTTTCATTTCTGAACACATACTAATGTTCCAAGCATTATATAATACAGTAGATGGAACTAAGAAGATAAAAACAGCAAATGTTTAAATTGCATTACAAATATTTTCCTAGAATAAAAGATTATACCAAAATATAAGATTTTATTAATTCTGCTCATAAAAGTCTTTTAAATTCCTCTAATAATATATTTTATAGAACTAGAAATCATTAGTAAGTATAAATATAAAACTTACTTTTACTTTAGTGTAATTTTAGCAGGTGCAAATTAATTATTAGTTTATTAAAATACACTAAGCAGGAAACATTTTGCATGCAGCTATGGATCGAACAATAATAATTACATATAGATATATTGTTTGCTAATTTAAAAGAATATAATCAGAGGTGTAATAAAATATAAAATATAGCTATTTCATGAAGTAAACTATATAGAAACATGATTTTTATTTGGTATTTAGGAACAAGATTGGTTAGAACTTTGTAATAAGTAATACAGTGTAGTTCTAAAAAGACTAAATTAGCTCAATAAGGCAGAAAGCAAAAACAATGCAATTGATGGCTAATAATTTAGGTAATAATAAAAACAATGTAAAGCTTTAGTATTTCTAGAATATAGCTGGAATGAATTGAAGGAATGAATGTAGAGAAATACATGCAATAAGGATAGCATTCATTAAAATCTAAGGCAAATATCTCAGGAAAGGTACTACAATGCAATGAAAAATGCAAGAAAACCCAAGGATTTTGAGTTATGTGTAAATTGGTAATCACTCTTAAACATTTGGATATCTACATGTACAGTTATAAAATTGTTTTCCAACTTTTAAAGTAATCTGTGTTTGACTTGGTAGATGTACTAACAGGTAAAAATGTCAAACAATTTAAAAAGTAGCATCCAGATTCTAAAATAATGAGAATCAGACTTTGGTCCCATGGTAAGCAGCATCATGAAGTTGTAAGATAGTAGAATGTCATTAATAAATGTTTTACACAGGCTTTCTTTCATCCAGACTAAGATAAAAAATTGATGTGAAATTATCATGAAAGTAAAGATTAAACTTAGTTAAATTATGATACCTTAAATGAAATAATAATTTTATATTAAATGAAAGAAAATTTCTCTTCAAAGCTGCTAATAATAGATAATTACTTTATTGTGCAGATATTCTCCTTAGAATTCCAAATTTCTCATAGTATGAGATAAGAATATTCATTTTATTTTTAATGAAATACTGTTTCCAAGAATAAGTTTTAATAGTACGTTTCTATTTGTAATACTAGTTCTAGAATATATTTCTTTGAAAGTGATTCATCGTTTAGGTTTCTATCAGAGAGGATTGTTTACCATTTTACATATAACTCAAGACCTTTGAAATTCATAATTTTACACAGTTTCGTTCATTGTCAAAAGACATCCAGAGGTTAAATAAAAACCAATATCTAGGTCATACATAAAAGTGCTTTTTTTTTTTTTGAGACAGGGTTTCTCCGTACCACCCTGGCTGTTCTGGAACTCAGTCTGTATACCAGGCTGGCCTCAAACTCAGAAATCTGCCTGCCTCTGCCTCCCAAGTGCTAATCTGCCTGCCTCTGCCTCCCAAGTGCTGGCAATAAAGGTATGGACCACCATTGACTAGCAAGAACATTTTTAAGATGACTAAAATGCCTTTTAAAAGCAATCATAAATATTAAAATTAAAAAATGATTATTTCATTTATTGAAATAAATGAATCATTTGGTTAAATAAATGTTCAGAAAAGAATGTGACCTTAGTACCACATATTTCTGTATAATGTAGAAACCAAGACATTCATCTGGTTCTTTTATATCATTGTGCTACCTGTCATGTCACCAATAATAAGTAAAAAAGGAATAATTTACTTTTAATTTTATGATGAAAGAATAAGGGTATACTGGTCTTCTAAATATAATGGTGTTTTCATGTAGCACTGTAACTGCAGAGAGAAACAGTTAAAAAAAAAAGTACCACAAACTTAAAAATTGGAAAGTATGCCCATTCCTCCAAATACACAGGTGAGGGAATATTCCTTTGCATTAGGCTCTTAGAGGATTTTGATGCTATAATTCTGGTTAGTTCTTACTCATACAGTTAGAATAAAATTTCATACTTCATGTACTATACTGGTTCAGAGGTGTTACATGGGCCTCCTGTGTGAATTTATTTGCTTCCTCATTACCAAACTGTACTCATGTCAACACATTCCTTATGTTTCCAAAAGTATTATGAATCATACACATATTAACCATCATTAATAGCCTATGCCCTGACTTCATCTCCTTTACTGAAATTATTCAGCCTTTCAGGGATCTGTTTGATTACATTTTATACTCTGCTAATGTTAAAGTAATAGCTCTAATTCTCGTGATGTGACTCTATTCACAAACCGGAGCAATTTACAAAGTCTAATTAAGTTGATAAGTCAGCTATCAATATATTTACTATGCCTTTCTAGAAAAAGAAATTGAACAGAGGAACAGAGATACATGAGGGAAATGAATTATATTTTGACAAATAAAGAAACACCATAAGTTTTTAGTAAGTAGTAGGAAGTTAGAGACATGTGTAAAAATGTTCATTCTCACTTTTTTTTTTAGAAGAAATCAACCAGACCTTAGAAACAATACAATAAAATTCTCTTACTTACAATTTCCATTTGGTATAAGTTTGCTACATTTCCAGGATCATTTGCATATAACCAAGACTATCTTCTCTGAGAATATTAGAGATTGTTCAAAACTACAACAGTCAGCATATGACTTCCATCCTCTGGTTAGATCATTCTTCAGAACTCTAGAATATGAGCCAACATTTCTGTGTGTTCTCTCCTTGGATGATCTGTAGTAAAACAAATTAATATATTATAATATAGAAAGATTACAGTACAAAAATGTAGTGCTTAGAACCAAAATTATTGAGAGAAATAGGTGTTTTGCAAGATGTAACTTTCTATCTTTTGGAATTATTTTTGAATGGTTCAACTTATAGAACCAAAATTTAATCATTGTTCTTTTTTCCATAATTCACTATATAGTCTGTGTAAGATTTGAATTTGTGGTAACTAATAGTAGCATCATTTTAATGATTCATTAGAACAACATTGCTGGCAGCCTGATGGAAGATTCAAAAAAAAAGTGAAAAAACAGCATTGCATAAAGGATATTAGACAGGTAGACATGTGAGTTCAATACTATTTAAGTATAGACACAGAACAACAATATAAGAGCAGAGTTACTCCTTTTTCTTTTCAACCTTGGGTCATTATAGGACATGAGGTCTGAAATAGCCCTATAGCTGACATGAGTTGAATTGACCTAAATCAGCATTGGCTTCTTCTAGGAGTCTCATTAAAGGTATTATTTCCTCTCCAAGTATTTCAGGGAATGACAGACATCATGGCAGACAGTTGGCTTTACATAAGACACTTCCCTAATACTTTCAGTCCTAGAGGAATCCCTGGCCAAGATTAAATCATTCTTTCTTTTCCTTATAGTCCAGCTCTTGCTGCACCTATCCCAGCTTTCCATTAGTCTTTTACCTGCTAGACTTTCATGCCTCCATTTTTGTGCCCCCTTTATCGAATGAGAATTGTTTGTTCATTATGAAATAAGAGGTAAATATTCGATAGATACTAGGAATTTTCTTACAGTGGCTCCTAAACAGGTATAAAACTGATTGATTCCACGTATTCACTATTGTAAATCCTTGGGACAATTCCTTTTTGGGGTTTGACCAATTTATGATTATGATTGTTGCCAAGTTTTGAATATGGTATCCTCTATAACTTGATGCTAAAGCTTGACTTCTAGTGAAAATGTGTTTGCAGGTATGTCCTTGAGGATAAGACTAAGTCACAAGGACTAAACTTGTTGAATAAGAATAAATATTTTTATATAAGAAATAAGGGACCAAAGAAGCATTTTCTAATTTTCTGGATTATGTCATGTAAAGACACATACCATCTGCTCCAGAAGCCACAATGAATTCGTCAGCATGAAGAGATCCAAGAGTGCTACAAGATATTTAATCACATTGTAAGATTCTGGAGGGGAAATACCTGTTTCTACTTGTGGTGTGGGTTAAACCTAGCATACACCTTTAATCAGAGAGCTTTATTTTTATTGTAAACAAGATTGATTAAAGCCCACCATAGGTCAAAAGGTGGATGGAGCAAGCAACCATTTGACAGGGAGTGAACATGGGAAAAAAACAGAGTTAGTCAGGAGGACAGATAGAGAGATACACAGGAAGTAGAAAGAAGGGACATTCAGATGGAAGGGTTTTAAAGATAGTGTGGAGAAGGACAACTTGATATTTCCTTCTAGAATGTCAACTGAGGAAGCTCAGCTGGGTGCTTTCTTTACCTCTTTGAGCTAGCAGGCTTTCATCACAGCATATGGCTCCTGTGTCTTCATTTGGTAAAACTGAATGTTGTAAATTTTGTTTTAAAAATAACAGAATCTTAGCTTATGTAAGATACTAAAGGACCTTTTCCAACTGTGAGTGATTTATAATAAGCAAAACTCTTTACAACCATCACTGTCACAAATTCTCTCATTTCATTTTCATTGACACAGTCGTAGCTTTCTTCAACCAGTCACAATAAACATCAGGATCCTAGCGTCTTGGCTGTCAGTTCTCATAACTCTCTGTTTCTTCCCCACATCCTGTAGCTAAGAGTTAACAGCTACCATCCTAGAGTGATGGCAAGGAGACATGCCAGACTGTCTAGGATACTATGAAAGCAAATAGGAATCAAAGTAAAGAAACACCACCTGGAATGCTAACCTTGTAAGCCTGCTGTCAGAGCCTGTGGTTCAACAGCTGATTCCTAGGCATCCCTGATGAACTGTTGTTGTCTTGAGGGTTGAATGTTAACTGCTACAGATATTACTTTTGTGAGAGTCTTCATTGCAGCCATAGCTGTGCCAGATGCCTGTGTCTTCTCCTGCAGATTTTACCTAGACATTGCCATTCCAGATGTTCCCCAGTGGAATATTTTTAAATTAATTTTTTTACACTCCATATTTTATCCACCCCCATCTACCCTCCGACTGTCCCACATCCCATACCTCCCCCCCACCCCCCCTGTCTCCAGTTGGATGTCCCCACTCCCCCACCCTACCTGACCTGTAAACTCCCTGGGGCCTCCAATCTCTTGATGGTTAGGTGCATAATCTCTGAATGAACACAGACCCAGCAGTCCTCTACTGTATGTATGTTTGGGGCCCCATATCAGCTGTTGTATGTTGACTGTTTGGTGTTCAGTGTTTGAGAGATATCTGGGGTCCAGATTAATTGAGATTGCTGCTGCTCCTACAGGATTGCCCTTCTCCTCAGCTTCATTCAGCCTTCCCTAATTCAACAACAAGGGTCAGCTGCTTTTGTCCATTGGTTGGGTGCAAATATCTTCATCTGACTCTTTCAGCTCTTTGTTAGGTCTCACGGAGTTAGGTCATGCTAGATCCCTTTTTGTGAGTGCTCCATAGCCTCAGTAATAGTGTCAGGCCTTGAGACCTCCCCTTGAGCTGGATCCCACTTTGGGTCAGTGTCAGTTGCTGGACCTTTTTTTCCTCAGGCTCCTCTCCATTTCCATTCCTATAATTCTTTCAGACAGGAAAAATTATGAGTCAGAGTTTGGTAATGGTATAGAGACAGGTTGATCAATGGAATAGAATTGAAGACCGGGAAATAAAACCATATACTTACTTATAGACACTTGATCTTTGACAGAGAAGCCAAAAATATACAATAGATAAAAGAAAGCATTTTCAATAAATGTTGCTGGTCTAACTGGATGTCTGTTTGTAGAAAAATGAAAATGATCCATATTTGTCTTCTTGCACAAAGTTCAAGTCCAAGAGGATCAAGGACCTCAACATAAAACCAGATACACTGAATCTAATAGAAGAGAAAGTTGAAAAAGAGCCTTGAATTCATTGGCCCAGGGGACAATTTCCTAAACAGAACTCCAGTGGTTCAGGCTCTAAGATCAAGAATTGATAAATGGGACCTCATGAAACTGGAAAGCTTCTATAAGGCAAAGGACATAGTCAATAAGACAAATCAACAACATACAGACTGGGGAAAAATTCTTCACTAACCCTACAACTGAAAGAGGGCTAATATCCATAATATATAAAGAACTCAAGAAACTAATAACCAAAAAAACCAAACAACCCAATCAAAAAATGGGGAATAGAACTAAACCGAGATTTCACAACTGAGGAATCTCAAATGGTTGAGAAGCAACTAAAGAAATGTTCAAAGGCCTTAATGATCAGAGAAATGCAAATCAAAACGACCTTGAGATTCCACCTTACACCAATCAGAAAGGCTAAGATCAAAACCATAGGTGACAACACATGTTGGAAAGGATGTGGAGAAAGAGGAACACTCCTCCATTGCTGGTGGGATTGCAAACTGGTACAACCACTCTGGAAATCTCAAGTGGAATCTTAAGGAGCACTTATCCTTCCCTTGGCAGTCAGAAATAATTGTCTGGTGAAAACTGATATTATGGAGCATAATTATTGCTAGCAATACAGTCACTGGTACGAACTTTCCCATTTGTCTATATAAATAAGTTTATTTATCACTAAATGGAAAGTATGGGAACTCTGTTCCAATCAATCTCCCCAATATTTCAAGTAAAGTCTTATTTAGCTATATTTTTTGCCAATTTGTGATTTTTATTTGTACTTAAGTAAATCTAAATCTTTCACTAGGGACTAGTATAATTTTAAAACATTCATTTGTTGTAAACACAAACAAATCAAGAAAACTAGCTTTAGGAAGCTACCAAGAACTACTATGATCATGTGTACCCCTAGGTTGATGGTTTAGTCCCTGGGAGTCCTGGGGCATCTGGGTGGCCAACATCTTTGTTCTTCCCGTGGGGCTGTAAATTCCTTTAACTCCTCCAGTCTGCCCTCCAACTCCACCATTGGGGACCCCGTGCTGAGTACAATGGTTGGCTGCTAGCTTCTGCCTCTGTATGTGTAAGGCTCTGTCAGGGCCCCTCCAGAGACAACCATAACAGGCTCCTTTTGGTATGCACTTCTTGTAGTTCATAATAGTGTCAGGGTTTTGTGACTGTTTATAGGATGAAATCCCAGGTAGGTCAGTCTCTGAGTGGCCTTTCCTTCAGTCTCTGCTCCACACTTTGTCTTCATAATTGCTCCTGTATTTTGTTCTCTTTCTCAGTGGAACCAAAGCACCCCCACTTCAGTCCTCCTTCTTCTTGAGCTTCCTGTGATCTGTGATTTGTAACTTGTTTACTTTGAGAAATAAACAGAATAACAAAATTTTCAAAGAAATGGAGAGGCAGGTAAGTAGATCTGCTAATCCTGAGTGGTTAAGTCACTGGCATTTGAGGCTTGGAGCTGTACAATTAAGGAAACTATACATTGTTTCCTTGATTTTTACATAAACTGAGCAAAAAATATATCAAGTAACAATAGCTTTATTGTAAGATACTAAACACCAGACACCAAATATATTGGTGCTTTGTTCTTGAACTTCTCAACTTGCATATAAGTATAAAATAAAATTCTCTTCAACATAAATTACCCAGATTAGGTATTTTTATATTAGTATACGCATAACTCAGTCATCCTCTACTCAGGGAGAGATATTTTCAATTATGGTTCTATGCGAAATGTTAGATCAATTAGTACAATAGCACCTAAGCCATCAAGAAGTAATCAAAATTGAACAAAATTGGTTTATAGTTTGTTATAACTTTGTTATAGTGTGCTAACTCATCCTTGTTGGTTCAGGATAGAATTCTTATTACAAGGATGGCTAAAATCTGTATTTCCTTATTCATTTTATGCAATAGAAATATTTGCAAACCTATACAAAATATTTGTGTTCCATCCAGTGTCAAATAGTAGAAATATATGGGCATTTCATCATAAAAAGAAAACATAAACGTATTTATCAGGACAATTGACAACACAATGAAAGCATCTTAAAGGGAATCCAATCACAACAGATAAGCCAAAAAGGAAAATACTTTCTACATTTATTAAAAGGCAAGATAATATTAATATTTACTCTGCCTAATAACAATGGCTAGCTGAGAACAATGTCAGATGAAAAAATAACGATAACAATGTCAGAGGAAATATTGATAAGTGATTACTTTCATTTTCCAGTACCCTTGATGTTATTCTAAGGAATAACAGTAACAGATATTCCATTACACTATGGGTGAGTTTTGTATGTTTCCATGCCAAATGCTCTCAAGATGGTCTTTTTTGCTCTACTACAAAGTGGAAGCATTCTGTATGTCACCTGGGGTTGGTTTGCTTTCTTTCCTGTTTTCTTTGCTATTTCAGGATCTAATGATGGTGGAGCATACCCTTGCAAACTCATTGTGTTTACACACAGCACATGTGTTGATGCTTGTAGCACCTCAGGCTTTCCTAGCACTCTTTAAAATTTTGTGCTTTAATGATACAGTATTTTGTAGATACTATATCACAACTGGTCTTTTTTTTTCACTTTTTTTATTGGTTATTCTATTTATTTACATTTCAAATGCTATCGTATCCCCCTTCCAAGTTTTCCCTCCAGGAGCCCACTATAACCTCCTCCCTCCCCCTACATCTATGAGGGTGCTCTCCCCCACTGCACACACTCTGCCTCAGCACCCTAGCATTCCCCTGTCCTGAGTCATCAAGCCTCCACAGGACCAATGGGCTCCCTTCCCCATGATGCCTGATAAGGCTATCCTCTGCTACATGTCCAACTTGAGCCATGGGTAGTGCCTGTGTGCTTTTGGTTGGTGGTTTAGTCCTTGGAGGCTCTGGGGGTCTGGTTGGTTGATATTTTTGTTCATTCTATGAGGTTGCCAAACCCTTCAGCTCCTACAGTCCTTGCCCTAACTTCTCCATTGGGGTCCCTGTGCTCAGTCCAATGTTTGGCTGTGTACATCTGCATCTGTATTTGTCAGGCTCTGGCAGAGCTTCTCAGGGAACAGCTAAACCATTCTCCTGTCAGTAATCACTTCTTGGCAACATCAATAGTGTTTGGGTTTGATGTCAGCAGATGGGATTGATCCCTAGGTGGAGTAGATCTTTGGATGGCCTTTCCTTCACAACTCTTTAACATAGCAAAATCACTAGTAACATAAACAGCATGGGTTATATAATAATGATTAACTATGATATTATCTTAGCTTTAGACCTAGGAAAGTGGAAGTGTCGTTTTTTTTAATATAACCTAATAACAAATCTGAATGTGAAGACATATTCATTATAAATTAACATGTATATTCCACTTTGTTCTCTGCTTCATACGTTGTAATATACATTGTATTTTCCAGAGATTATATCAAGTATATCTAGTCAATATTCACTAAGGAGAGAAATGTTCTCAAAATCAAATCAAGGCAACTCCAGATTATTTTCCTAGTGATGAAAATATTTGCAGGAATAAAAATGCTTAGAAAAGTGTGGGAATCTGACACCAGAGCCTCAACTTCCTAACACTGTTATTAGCTGTTTCTGATAATTCAGCTATTCAATCAACAAGTATTTATTGGACTTAGCCATACATAAACCTGGGCTAAATACAGTAGAAGTTATCAGAAAAATATGAGACTTAATCCTAGCCCTCAAACAATTAGTAAGAGTTTCTTTTGTTTTTACTTTTCCACCATTTATGAACATTAGATGGTATCAAAATTGGCAGACATTGTAGATGTATACATACAAATACACATGTGCACTCACTAATTCTTTTAATCATTCTTGGAACAGTGATTAATATTTGTATGTATAAAAATAATTTGTCCAAAAGGTCCCATAGGAATTGCAGATAACCCAGAAAATAGCCAATACAGAATGAATCCAAGCCTGATTTGGTTTTCTCCAGTTTAAATGCTCCTGCTAATACTGTGTATGACTCTATATAATCAGTCAATATTTGTTTAATTAATATTACTTGGAAATAATTAAATAAATTATAAACAAATAATTAGTGCAATATCTCAAGGGGTTGCTCATACGGTCTGGGATTCTAGACTACAACACAAAATTATATACATAATTATGGCAGGCCGACAAATGACCACTCAAGGGTATCTAGATGTTTATTATTGTAAACAGTAAATATGTTGTTGTAGATCTAAGGCAGATTCATAAATGTGTTTAAATGAATGTTCTTGAGCAATTTACTAATTCTGGATTATACATATGGGACTAAAGTAATTATTGTGATCCTTAGATAAAGGATTCCAGTAGAGACAAGGGACAGCATGAGACAATAGTCAGGCTTTGCAGTGATGTAGCCTTGTGTAAGCACCATTAACTGTTGGAACATAAAAAGACAAAGGATGAATTCTCTCTTCGGTTCCCATAAGAAACCCAGCTAGGGTCAAACTTTGGCTGCAGATCAGTATTATACATTTTTAACATTTTTATATCCAAATGGTGGAACTATATAACATTTGTGTTACTATAAAGTAACACAAGGCTTCTGATTAATCCATAACAGTATGAAAAGTGAATTAATTATTAGCTCTTCTCTAGCTGCTGTGACAAGATACCTCCCAGAAAAAAACTCTGAAAAAAAAAAAAAAGAGTTTGATCCACACAATAGAGAAGGACTGGTAAAGCAGCTTCATGAAAGCAGGAAGTTCTCTGCTCAGATGCAGAGAAGTAGCTGTCGAAATGGTACCCCATCTCAACTATGTTCATAGCAGCCTTATTTATAATAGTCAGAAGCTGGAAAGAACCAAAATGTCCCTCAACAGAGGAATGGATACAGAAAATGTGGTAATTTACACAATGGAGTACTACTCAGCTATTAAAAACAATGAATTCATGAAATTATTAGGCAAATGGATGGAACTAGTAAATATCATTCTGAGTGAGGTAACCCAATCACAAAAGAACACACATAGTATGCACTCACTGATAAGTAGATATTAGCCCAAAAACTCCTGATACCCAACATAAAATTCACAGACCAAATGAAGCTTAAGAAGAAGGAAGACCAAAGTGTGGGTGCTTTGGTCCTTCTTAGAGCAACACTCATAAAGGACAAAACATTCAAAAAAAGGAGCCTATGCAGTAATTCCACATAAATCCATGATGGAATGAACTCCATGGGGAACAAAAATCAGACTGCAACATTTCAATTCAGGTTGAGGGAAGAAACATCCACAGCAGATTTTTCCAATAACTCTAATTCAGACCCTCTACTGTTCTCAAAATATATTCAAAATATGTGAGGTTTTAAAGACTATCATCCATGTTGGTTAGCATGCTCTTTCTGTTTTGTGTAGGACAGAACCATGTTGTATCCTGATTTTCTTTTTTTTTTTTTTTTTTGGTGTGTATCTTAATTTTTCAGTCTGATGGAAATGTTGATTATACACAGTAATACACAATATATCACTCACTCTTACAGTCCTTAGCATCCTATATGACATAGCAGTAATATAGGAGGAGAAACAAAATCTTAATATGGATGTATCTATTTGCATTCTTCAACATGCAGAAATCCAATTAGACCAGCACCATGTACTGAAGATGCTTTCTATTTTCCATTGTATGGTTTTGAATTCTTGGTCAAAATCAAGTGTCCATTGGTGCTCAGGTTTACTTCCAGGTTTTTGGTTCTATTCCATTGATCCACCAGCTTGTTTCTGTACCAAACATGCAGTTTTTATCACTATTTTTTGTAGTACAATTAACATAGGGGATAGTGATTTCTATAGAGGTTCTTTTATTGTTCATGATTGGTTTAACTATACTGGGTTATTTTGTTTGTTTGTTTGTTTTTTTATTTATTTTTTTCATCTGCAGTTGGGAATTGCTTTTTCTTTTTCTTTTATTTTCTAAGTTTTTTTATTCACATTCCAAATCATTTCCCCTTTCCCGTTTCCTCCCTCCTTGAAAGTCCCATAAGCCCCCTTCCCTCCCTCTGTTCCCCATTCAACCCCCTCTTGCTTCTCTGTTCTGCCATTCCCCTACATCCAGTCTTTCCAGGACCAGGGATCTCTCCTTCCATCTTCTTGGAAATCTATTGATATGCGAATTGTGTCTAGGGTATTCAGAGATTCTGGGTTAATATCCCCTTATCAGTGACTGCATACCATGTGTGTTCTTTTGTGATTGGGTTACCTCACTAAGGATGATATTTTCAAGTTCTGACCATTTGCCTAGGAATTTCGTGAGTTCATTGTTTTTAATTGCAGAGTAGTATTCCATTGTGTAAATATACCACATCTTCTGAATCCATTCCTCCGTTGAGGGACATCTGGTTCTTTCCAGCTTCTGGCTATTATAAATAAGGCTGCTATGAACATAGTGGAGTATGTGTCCTTATTGCATGCAGTGGAAGCCTCTGGGTATATGCCCAGGAGTGGTATAGCAGGGTCCTCCAGGAGTGTCATGCCCAGTTTTCTGAGGAACCACCAGACTGCTTTCCAAAGTGGTTGTACCAGCTTGCAATCCCACCAGCAGTGGAGGAGTGTTCCTCTTTCTCCACATCCTCGCCAACAGCTGCTATCTCCTGTGTTTTTGATCTTAGCCATTCTGACTGGTGTGACATGGAATCTCAGGGTTGTTTTGATTTGCATTTCCCTAATGACTAAGGATGATGAACATCTCTTTAGGTGCTTCTCAGCCATTAGATATTCTTCAGGTGAGAACTCTTTGTTTAGCTCTGTACCCCATTTTTAATAGGGTTACTTGGCTCTCTGGAGTCTAACTTCTTGAGTTTTTTGTATATATTGGATATTAGCCTTCCTGAAGAGAACTCCAATAGCTTATGCTCTAAGATCAAGAATTGACAAATGGGACCTCATAAAATTACAAAGTTTCTGTAAGGCAAAAGACACTGTCAAAAAGACAAAGCGGCAACCAACTAACTGGGAATTGCTTTATCAAGGTTTGGAAAAGTAGTCTTGGAATTTTAATGAGAATTGCATTGGATCTGTTGATTGCTTTTGGTAAGATGGCCATTTTCACTATGTTAATCTTACTGATCCATGACCATCAGAGATCTTTCTGTCTTCTGAAATCTTCTTTAATTTCTTTCTTCAGGGAATTGAAGTTATTGTCATACAGGTCTTTCACCTGCTTGGTAAGAGTTACATGATGATGTTTTATATTATTTGTGGCTATTGTCAAGGGTGTTTTGTCCCTAATTTCTTTCTCAGTCAGTTTATCATTTTTACGTAGGAAGGCTACTTATTTCTTTGAGTTAATTTTATATGTAGCTAATTTGTTGAAATTGTTTATCAGCTACAGGAGTTTTCTGGTAGAATTTTTGTGGAATGGCTAACTCGAATATACTTTGTAAATCCATCTGGAAGATCCTCAGAAAATTGGCAATAGTTTTACCTAAAGACTCAGCTATACTACCCCTGAGCATATACTCAAAGAAAGATCCACCATCCTATAAGGACACATGATCTAGAATGTTCAAAGTAGTTTTATTCATGATAACCAGAAACTGGTAACAACCAAGATGTCTCTCAACTGGAGAATAGATAGAGAAAAGGTGGTTCATTTACATGACACAATACTATTCAGCTATTAAAAACAAGGATATCATGAATTTTGCAGGCACATGGAGGGAACTAGAAAATATTATCCTGAGTGAGGTAACCCAGTTACGAAAGGATATGCCCAGTATGTACTCACTGATAAATGGATATTAGGTATAAAGTATAGGATACTTATGATGTACCCCACAAACCCAAAGACATTAAACAAGAAGGAAGGCCCTGAATCTCACTTAGAAGCTGGAATAAAGTAGTCATAGGTAGGAGAAGGACAGAGGAAACTGGTTGGGAGAAGGAAGAGGAAAGAGAAGAAAAGGGAGAGGGAGGGGAAAAGGAGGGCAAAATCAGATGTGAGGAGAGACAGAAGATACGACCAGAAGACCAGGGAAATACATGGAAATTTGCAGCTGCCAAGGATATAGGGTGGGAGTGGGGACAATCTTTATGAAGTCCCAGAGACCCGGGACTGGAGAAGCAACCAGGACTCAATGCAGCAAACCTTAGCCAAGATGCCTAACAGTGGGGACATGGAACCTGAAGAGGCAACACCCCATAGCCAGGCGAGACCCACATGGAGGGAAAATGATACCATTCTACTTACAAAACTTTCGACCCAAAATTTATTCTTTCAAAAAAAAATGCAGGGACTAAGATGGAACAGAAACTGAAGGAATGGCCAACCAATAACTGACTCAACTTGAAACCTATCCCATGAGCAAGCACCAATTCCTGACACTATTAATGATATTGTCAGGCTTACAAACTAAGTGTCTTAGTTAGGGTTTTACTTCTAGGAACAGACACCATGATCATGGCTAGTCTTATAAAGGCCAATATTTAATTGGGGCTGGCTTACAGGCTCAGAGGTTATTGCTGTCCATTATTGTCAAGGCAAGAGCATGGCAGCATGCAGGCAGGCATGGTGCACACAAATCTGAGAGTTCTACACCTTCATATGAAGACTGCTAGTGAAAGACTGACTTCCAGGTATCTAGGGGTAAGGTCTTAAAGCCCACACCCACAGTGACACACCTACTCCAACAAGGCCACACCTCCAAATAGTGCCACTCCCTGGGCCAAGCATATACAAATCATCACACTGGGCCTACCATAACTATTCTCTGAGAGGCTCTACCCAGCATCTGACTATAACAGATACAGATAGATACTCACAGCCAAACATTGGATAGAGATCAGGGACACTTATGGAAGAGCTAAAGGAAGGACTGAAGGCCCTTAAGCAGATAGGAACTCCAGAGGAAAACCAACAGCATCAACTAACTGGAAGCCCTGGGAGCTCTCAGAGACTGAGCACAGGCTAGATGGAAGCCCCGACTCCCACCCATATGTAGCAAATGTGCAGCACAGTCTCCATGTTGTTCCCCAAACAACCAGCTGAAGCAAGAGCTGTCCCTAAACTGTATGTAGCCTAACTGTAGAATCTATTTGCCAACAGGGCTGCCTTGTCTGGCCTCAGTGGAAGAGGATGTGCCTAATTCTATAGAGAACTAATGTACTTGGGTAAGGGGATATGTGGCAGGTTCCCCATTCTCTCAGAGGAGAAAGGAAGAGGGGGAAAGGGACTCTGTGAGGGGAAACTGAGGAAACAGCATTTGGGATGTAAATAGGAAGAAAGAACAAAAAAAAAGAATGAAAGAAAGAAAGAAAGGAAGGAAGGAAGAAAGAAAGAAAGAAAGAAAGAAAGAAAGAAAGAAAGAAAGAAAGAAAGAAAGAAAGAAAGAAAGAAAGAAAGAAAAAAGAAATACCAGGTCTCATTGTAGAGAAAGCATGATGGCAGCTTTCTCACATCTGGCAGAGTAGAAAGCATAGTTTTGGAAGCAATAATAATGAAACCAAGGAGGTAGATATTTGCTAGGCGTTTTAGGATTAAAAAGAAAACAAAGTAATGTGACCAAGTCCTCTCTTGGCTAAAATCTTGGAATATCTTTTTTTCAGACTTGTCCTTTATAAGAGCAGGACTTTGGAAAGTAATTAAGTCTAAAAGCTTTGACCATAGGCTGAAGATGACAGAAGGGATATCTAGTTTTCCCTATGTGTTTCCCCTAAAGGAATGCTGCTTTCCAGTAACTATACTGGGTGTGACCTCAATATCTGTAATGGAAACTGGATTGATAAATTTAATCCTCTCTTCCTTTCTCTGTCCAGTAAAGCCTTATGACTACAAGGTAAGTGGCAGAATGATACCCTGTAGCCAAAAATGACTGCTGCTTTCTAGAAGTTGTTTTCTTTCTCTCACATCTTTAATGAAACATTTCTTTCTGAAACTCACATTCTGTGGTCTGTAAGTTTCAATCTTTGGATTTACAAAATAAAGGCCTTAAAGTCACTGGCGTAGGGTGGCTTTGGTGACCTAGAAATTTATGGCACAACAGATTTCTTAGCTAAAGCATGCAATAACAAAGAAGGGTCCTGTCACTCTCAAAAGACACTCAGGGATTTTTATATCCACAGGTCCTTGCTATAAATCTCAAGAAGTAGCATGTAGTGGCCCACTTTCTCTGGCTAGGCCTTACTTCCTGAAGGGTTCACAGCAAGTCATCTCTACCAGCTGGGAAATATTTCACATTCAAATCATGATACCTATGCAGTTTTCATGAGTCTCCCACGAACTGCCAAATCATGGTTGCCCTGATTCTCAAAATGTGTAAGCATTTGACAAACTAAGCCTCAGAAGTAATGAGAGAAGTAACTCAGGACATCTCCAATAATTACAGTGATTCATACTTAATAATTTGGTTGACTAGAAATCAAACAGGTGTAGTATGAAATCATTCTCTTTTTTCAGTATTTAATGATTTTATTCACATTTTTAGATTTTGAAGTACAGTTGTTTTTCTTTTTTAAAATTTATTTATTTATTTATTTATTTATTTATTTATTTATTTATTATTTAAAACTCTATATTTTATTCCCCTCCTGGTCCACCCTTCCACTCCCACACCTCGTCCACATTCCATACCTTCTCCCACCCTGCTGTCTCCAAGAGGATCAAAACCTCAGGTAACAGCACAGGTTGATGAGGATGTGGAGAAAGAGGAACACTCCTCCATTGCTGGTGGGATTGCAAACTGGAACAACCAATTTGGAAATCAATCTGGAGGTTCCTCAAAAAATTAGAAATAGATCTACCTGAAGACTCAGCAATGCCACTCTTGAGAATATACCCAAAAGATGCCCCATCATGCCCTAGGGGCACGTGTTCCACTGTGTTCATAGTAGCCTTTTTTTGTGATAGCCAGAAGCTGGAAACAACCCAAATGTCTCACAATAGGAGAATGAATACAGAAAATGTAGTTCATTTGCACAATGGAATACTACTCAGCTACTAAGAATGAGGACATCTTGAGTTTTGTAGGCAAATAGATGGAACTAGAAAATATCATTCTGAATGAGATAAATCAGACTCAAAAGGAAATGAATGGTATGTACTCACTAATAAGTGGATAGCAGCCAAAAAAAAAAGTACCAAAAACCTTAGATACAGTCCGCAGAACTCAAAAAGTTCAACAAGCTGAAGGACCCAAGTAAAGATGCCTCAGTTCCACATGGGAGGGAGAAGAAAGCAATTACAAGTGGGGAGGGAAGGAGGGACCTGAGAAGGAAAAGAGAGAGGGGTGGGGAGAGAGGGGAACATGATCTGGTATTGGGTGTGGGAAAAGGACTGAAGTCCTGAGGGCCAGCAGAAAGAATGGAAACAGGCAAACTCGGGAGGTAGGAGGTTAGGGGGACCCTCCAGAATGTACCAGAAATCAGGGAGGTGAGACACTCTTAGGACTCAAAGGGAGGGACCTTAGCTGAAATGCCCAACATTGTGGAGAGGGAACTTGTAGAGCCTACTCTAGCAGAAAGACATCAAGGGCATCAAGTGACAGATGGGGTTGCCATCCTACTGTCACATTTCTGACACATAAGTGTTCCTGTCTAAAATAACTGCAGGGATGGAAATGGAGAGGAGCATGAGGAAAAGTAGGTCCAGTGACAGGTCCAAAGTGGGATGCAGCTCAAGAGGACTCACCAAGACCTGACACTATTACTGAGAGTATGGAGTGCTCACAAAAAGGGAACTTTCATGACTGCCCTCTGAAAGATCCAATAAGTAGCTGAAAGAGTCAGATGCAGATATTTGCACCTAAACAGCAGACAGAAGCTGTTAACCCCTGTGGTTGAATTAGGGGAAAGCTGGAAGAAGCTGAGGAGGGTAACTCTGTAGGAGGACCAGTGGTCTCAATTAAACTTGGACCACTGAGATCTCTCAGACACTGGACCACCAACCAGGCAGCATACACCAGCTGATATGAGGCCACTGACACATATACAACAGAGGACTGCCAGGTTTGGGTTTAGTCAGAGATGCAACTAACCCTCAATAGACTGGAGGCCCCAAGGAGTTTAGAGATTTGGTGGGGCAGGGGGTGAGGGTTGAGGACATTCTGATGAAATCATTCTTAAAAGTTGTAATCCAAATTAACCTTAGATTCAGAAACATTAAAGCAAAATCAAATTTACCAATATTTGAGAAAATTACCGAAAAAAATATATTGAGAAGAAAATTGAAGAAATGCTTAAAATAATTAAGTTTGTACATTCATATTCACTTAATAAGATCTTTTTATAAAAAAGAACATTTGCTACAAAAAAATAATAAAATTGGAAAAAATGAAATCAGTGAAGAATCATACAAATTCAGAAAATTGTGAAAGCATGTTTTCTAGTTTAATAGATAAAATATACTTAACCAGATATGAAAGGCAGGATTTGTCAGGAGAGTATTTGTTAATGTAGCAGGAAGAATGAAAAAAAAAAAAACGAAAAAGGAGAATATGTTCTTACAAATATTGTATTTAAAAAAAATCTTCCAAACATTGGAAGGGTGGACCAGTGTCAGGAAAAAACAAAGGAGACACTCAGATAAAGATTAATGGAATATCAGGAAACAATCAGAAAAGAATCGTAGATCTACCAGATGAACTAAAATTACAGTAGAAATTCAAAGTGGTAGTAAGATTTACTTTGGTTCACATGTAAAACAACAACAACAACAACAAACCTTTTGGAGGGTTTAACATGGAAATTATTAACCTAATTTGGAAACAGCTATCAGTAGCGTTTCAAGAATTTCAGCAGTATCCTAAGCAATTTTTATTAATATTCAGTAGCTGAGTAGCTCTACAAAACCCTTGGCTGGAAGTCTCCTTGCCTTGCATACAGACTCAGCTCCAGGCTAGTTGCAAATAGAACATTGCATGCTGTTTGCCATCCAGCTCCATCCCTTTGGACTTGGCATTTATTTAGGGTTATTTAGCAGGATCCTGGCTCCTCTCAAGGTCTTTGGCTCAGTTTTCCTTACTGACCTTCCCCACTGTGGATCACTTCTGAGAGCACATGGCCTCTCATATCCTGCCAGTGCAAGAACTAGCCAGGAAATTGAAGAATAAAAATCTTATGTATTTTTGTTTGAAATATCCATCCTTGTTTTATTATCTATTGGATATTTGTTTGTTTGTATTTTCGGGTTGGTGAACAACTTATTGTATACAATTCTTGTTGGTTTGATTTTAGTATATTCCTGTATGTATTAAACTGAAATATAACTTCCCCCATAGTAATTCTGTCAGCTTTCTTCCAGTCACTCAAAGCTTGCACATTATTTAGTACATGTCTGAACCATCTGTAGCTACAATTTGGAGCCCATTTATGTTCATATCAGCAAAACATATTTCAGTAGACATAAGTTGAATGATGATGGACTCCAAAGTGACACTAATGGAAATGCTCAAAATATAGGACTTGCTCCCTGTCACATGGGCAAAAATTACAACCATATGGAAAATTAGATATGCACACTGTAGAAACTCATCAAGCCTAAGGAGATTTTTTTTTAATCCTTTGATATAGTTATAAGAAAAGTACCACAATTTCAAAATGCAGTAATTCAATTATATAAGCAACAAACTCACTGTGAAAAAGCATTCTGTGTGGTTTGTGTGTTACTATAGCACTCACATCTTGCCATAGGAAGGTGTTAGAAATCAATCCAAGATTAGTCCTGAATGGACCTGAAACTTAAAATTAATGTTTACCCATGTTTTTAATAACAGCTTGCTTTCAACATTAATTGCATCTATTGCAAACTCCCACTGGCCAGTTTTAAGCATTAGGCTACATGGAAACTTCCCAATGGTGTTATTGAAACCTACAACTATCAGGCTCTCTTAGTTTTTCAGAACCAATGACCCTGACTATCATTGGCTGCTTAAACTCTTGACAAGCAGCCACAGGACTGCTGAAATTAGCTCGTTTCCTGGACTGTTTCCATGGAAGGTTTATGGTAAGTAATTACGATGTCTTTTTATAAATTCTAGTAATCAACTGTGACTACAACTATTATTATTAAACATCATTCATTTCTGCATTGCTAGACATAAGGGAGACTAACACAAGATTTATGCCTAGTTGGGTCTGAATCATATTAATCAAATAAATGCAGAATTTACTAATATATAACATCTGAAAATTTAAAATTGAGGATTTCTTTATGTTTAAGCTATTTTATTTATTTTCATTCCAGTCATTGTCCCCCATCAGTTTCCCCTCTCATAATTCTTCATCCCATTCCTCCTCCCATTTGTTTCTGAGAGGGTGCTCTCCCCCTTTCCATGTACCTTAAATTTCTCAAGAATTAGGCAAATCTTCTCCCACTAAGGATGAATATGAGTATTTACTATTGCATTGAATCCATATTTTAGAAAAAAAATGTTAACAGTTGTCTGTCAGACAACAGAAGTAGACTAATGCCTTTGAGATCTAATAAAAGCTGTAGGTTTGGGATAAAAGGCATAGAACATTCTTTCCTCCATCCAGAGGACTAGATATACAGGTTGAATTGAGATGTTATAGTATGATGGGAAACATATTTAAGTTTATATTCGGAAGACAACCAAAGGATACGCAGTCAGTATCAAGCCAGCTTGGGATTGTCACTTTTTAAAATATGAACTCTTTAAAGTAGACTGAATGAGCATAACTCCCACAGATACAGTTGCAAGGATAAGATAGAAGCCAGGAAGCATGTGGTAGAATTTACAGAGCATTTTTATACCAAAGAAAGTAGAACATAATGAATTTCTGAGGTGTTCCAGTTATCAATCAACAATCCAGTCATAGGGAATAACTTCAAAGAGTTTGTAAAACTGAATAGTCTTACTTTTATGACTAATGTAATATTGTAGTAGACACATTGTATTACAACAGGATTAGACACTTATCAGGGAGTCCTAATTCTAACAATTTTAAAATGTTCACAGTAAATAACTATAAGAAATAGGAAGTTGGGAGTAGCAACTAAAAGTATTTCTACTATCCATACTGCAAGTGATACCAAGCATCTTTTCAAAGAGAATAATAAATCTCAGAAACATGCTTCAATTGGTAAAATTAATGGCTTGTTAGTCATTCTAAATGAACATTAGTGATGGGTACTCACTAAAATTAATAACTCTAGATTCAAGAAATGTACATTGACTAAAGGATGTAAGACTCACTCCTCATCTTGCATAATCAGAGCAAAAATTCTTGCAAGTCTTTAACATTACACAATCTTGTGTCCAGCCATTGGTTTCCTAAGTACCTGACCTGACATGAATCAAAAGGGGAAAAGAATCCTATATCCAGAATATAAGATCCTATCTATATAAGATGAGGCTTCCTTTCAAGATTTAGTTGAGGGGGCAACATGTCACTGAGCTGCACAAATATCAAATTATTCTATGCCTACTTGTCATTGTTTACCAAGTAATTTTATCTTTATGCTCATATTAAGGCTTGAAGGTGTAGAACAAATCTTTACTTATCTAAAACGGTCTATGGAGTTTATGATCATCCTATAATACTCTTGTTTGTCTATGGTTAAAATAGCATAAATTATATTATACAACCAAATTGCTGAAGCTATGTTTTTCAGTTTGACACTAGTTCATGGATGTGCAATTAATGATATAGTGTAAAATGAGGTGGCATTGTTTTCCTCAAAACATGAAAGAATTATAATTCTGTTGGCAATTAAAAAAATCATAATGGTTCTGTTCCATTAGAGAAAGGAAACTAAGTGAACACTAGGTCAAAGACTGAATTTCCACTCCTCAAAGCTTTTCTCACTTTTACAGCATCTAATATATTTTTTAAAAGTATATCAGTTTTACAAGTTTATGAACAAGTTTTCCTTAGGTTTCCTCCATTCTCTTTGCTCATCCTGCTATCTTTCTTGCCAAAATCCTCCTTTTCAACAAGTCTCTCTCTTCTAATTTTCCAATTGCAAGTGTGTGTGTGTGTGTGTGTGTGTGTGTGTGTGTGTGTGTGTGTGTGTTCCACTGAGTTTAGTTAGATTTTCCTTCCAGAACAAGTTTGGAAGTTTATTGAAAAATTGTGGTGGCCTACTATTCATTGGCTGGAATTATGACTGCCCTAAAGTGTGGACAATGTATGCAGTGATACTGTGTTGGGTTGGAGAAAACATAAAATTTATTCTCACCTTGCCAGAGGGCACCAATTGCATTGGCTTCTTGGTTAACAGTGGAACACTGTGCCTACTTCCCCCTCTTAATGCTGGGATCCTATATTCCTTGGACTAGTACAGGTCTTATTCATGCTGACATAGTCTCTGAGACTTCCTCTGTGAGTATCCTAAAAGTTAAAAAATGAATCAAGGACTTAATATTTGAACAATTTCCCTAGAAAAATTAACAGTTTCTCCTTGAAAAAATGACCATTATAATTATTGATTTCAATTATTACTATGTCTTGGTCTCCTTTCTATCTTTTCATTATTGGATATGTTCTAGGTGGCCTGCAACTTTACATTTTCTGGGTATGTCTGTTTGTATGTGTTTTTGGAATTCTGTGTATGTCTGTTTGTATGTGTTTTTGGAAATACATAACACTAGCAGAGAGGAAGAGGTATAATAAAAGCAAACTATGTTTTTCAAGTAGTACTTTCTTAACAAAGTGATGTACATTATTCCAGTTTGCTGGTTTTAATTTTCTTATTTTGAATGATGTTTTTCTGCCTTATTGCTTTTCAGCAGTAGTGATGATTAGAGCCTTTATGAAACTTCTTATTGTTTTAACTTTGGAATATTTCTCCTACTGGAAGCTTGAAGTTCAGGTCATGTAAATTCTACTTGTAAAATCACAATACACTTTGTCACATTGTCCTAGAAGTTTGTCTTCCTTCTTTTAGATTAGAAAGCTTGTTTGGTGTACTAACTTTCCTGCTGTCAGTACTTTATAGTAACATGTTTGATTGTTTGTTAATCTCATGAATGTAATCAGTATCCTATTAATGTATTAATTGAAATTCCTCTGGTTAAAAGTGTTTCATAAATATTCTAGTGATTGGAATTTCCTCTTCTGTGAACTTCCTGTGCATACTTTGAAATCTGCAATGTGTTCATATATATTTATAATCACAGCTACAAGCATTTATAATTAGTAATGATTTCCAATTTTATTGGTGTTTTGACGTATTAATGCTTCAACTGTGTCACACAACAAAATAGTTTGCTTCTGAAAGTTATACTGGATTTAACTTAAATTTTAAAGCATGAGTATTTATGAATATTAATATATACGTTATAAATACACAATGTATAAAGTAGGAACCACAACAAAAAATCACTAGTATTCTTTTGTTTCTTAGCTTCTTTGTTTGATATTTGTAGTCCCACAAAGCAACATAGTTTTGTCCCTGAATCTCAAATAATAAGACATGGTATTACTCAGAGGATTAGAGATAAAATTGTTAAATATTTGAGTACCAATTATTTGGTGCTGTGTGTTTGTTTCTCTGCCTTTTAAATAAATGGCTTAACCTCTCTGGTCCTCATTAATTTCATATGAAAAATGAGAAAATATTTATTTCTGCTATTACTGTTTTAAACCACTTTTTTAAAGGGTATCAGGATCTACACTTAGAGTGAGGGCAATGTAGAGTCAAAACAAGAAGTAATTCCTCTGCTTGGTACATATGTAACAGTAATCAATCAGAGCAGAAGCCATGAATCTAGAAAACAGCTCACAGATGTGTATTGAAGAGTTTGGAAGGTGGGATGGAAGGTGGAAAATCATTTAACTATATTATAAGCTCAAAATGATAAAAATATAATTTGAATAAAAAGTTGCTCATGGTATCAAAACCCAAGGCATATTTTAAATTATAATACAAAACACAGAGATAAATATGACATAGTATTTGTATAGTAAATACAGTATAGGCCTAAAAATAGACACATTGAACAATCAGAATAATTCAAGATCCCCATGTAAGTGATAGCCTTATAGCCAATTGAATTTTGAGAAAGAGGATTAAAATATATACTAAAGAGAGCATCATCAATTATGGTGCATATCAAACTGGGTTAAATGTATCTAACACAAAAATATGCATATAGAATCTATTGCCTTTTCAGTTTCCCAAAGCATTGCTTCCCTGTTTGCATTTACATTTACAATTTAAATATAAAAGAATAGGTGATTTCCTTGCATGACTTGGGATTTTAGATTTAGTTTCATCTTTGCCATCACTAAATTATTATGCTAGCAATTCTATAAATTTATGATTGTTAGAACAAATGGTACTAATGAAGTTCGTGAGCATTTCATATACTCATAAATCACATAAGCATTTTATGATAATAAGAAAATAGATGAATAAGAGTGATATCCAATGAAATTCATTGTTTATAACTGAAACAAACTACAATCTATATATACAATCTATATAACAAACTAATATTATCACTTGTTTGCACCAAGGCCTGATAATTGGTGAATGTAATTAAAGTTATGCCTTTTACTCCATGAATTTTAGTTTGTCTCTCAGTTCTACAAATTCATGAAATACTCTTGACATCTTGATTAAATGGAAATGTCATAATAAGATATTAAGTACAACTAGCCTTGATTAATACCAGATTTTTGTAGGGAAATTAGAAAACTTCAATAATATCTTTTTTCATTCACAGTATACATCTTTAGATGACCTAAATACACTTTATATTAAATTATCAGTTATGATGGTAACTTATGAAAATTTCTCTTCTGTAAATATGTTTCATGTTCCAGAAAGGATGACTCACAAAGTTTGGAGGCATGCATTATTTGGCAGCAGAGCATTTGTAGATGATATACTATTCCATCAAAACCTTTAGCTACTGAGCAGGATATTTGAAGCATCCTTTCTAAGGCTCAGTTAACATTGAAAAATTAGACAAAAAGACTGTAATATCTAGATGATGAGGGGAAGGAATGTGAAATGTTATCTATACAGCCATTGCTGTTAGGATCTGACAATATAGGTTGTTAGCACAGGGCTTAAGTCTGACTCTATTAATAATCAATCACAGACTTGGGAAGAAATCACAGAGGCATGTCTGCTTCAGCTAAACTATATGCAACCAGTACATTGTTAGGGAAGTCCATTCATTGTCTGTAAATGTAATTTTTATTTTTTATTGTCTTACAGGATTACTGCTGAGACACCATTTCCATGTGTTTCTCAATCTCTGGCTAGCTGGTTCAACTCAGCTGTTTTGGCTCAAACTCCTCTCCCAAGATGACTGACTCAACCTGGTCCTCTCAGCTTCTGACTCAATTGTTGCTCTTGGCTACAAACTCTGAGAATCTGTTCTAAACTTTTGGCTTCGTCTTCTTCTCTTTTCTACTTCCTTCTGTCTTCACCTGTGTCTAACTTGTTCTCTTCATTAAACTGTTCCAGTAACTAGCTCTGTCTTTCTCTCTCTCCCTCTCCCCACCTCTCTCTCTCCCCCCTTTTCTTTTTTTTCTCTCTCTATCTCCATGGCTCCACTGAATATTTACATGCATATATTATTTGAAATTACACAGATTGGTACAAATGATATAATTAAAAATTATGTCTTTTGTTTGAATGCAGAAAGGTGATAATACAATTAAGACAGAATAAGTCTAGAGATATAAGGGATTAACAAATCCAATTTTAAATGACACCTCTGAGATTTTAATTTAGTCAAATGCTCCATCCATTAGCTTCTTAATGGTTATTTGTGGAATATCTAAAGAGGTTTGATTTTAGGACTATAATTTGTGGAATTCTATTTAAAAACTCCTCAAAAAATTTTTTCCAAAACTTTTCTCTGCATTCCCTGAATTTAGGAAAAGAAAAAGATGCTGAAACAAAAAATTATACTTCATTCCTCTAATTACTGTGTGACAGAAGTTTTAGTTCAGATTTAAAGAAATAAGGCCTGGCAATCTAATCAGAAAAACACCAGCAATTTACTATGATATTACTCTGTCATTATGAGTGGACAAAATAAAAAAAAAAAAAGAAAGAAAAGAAAAGAAAAAGAAATGGATCTCATAAAATAAACAAAGTAATTGCTATGATATCAAAAAAAATGATTTTATCTTCACTATGCCTTAAGGTTAAAGAGTGTTTCATTTTCCCCATATGTGGGACGTCCTAGAGGATATTCTTTTTTGTTTTTTTTTTTTTTTGTTTTGTTTTGTTTTATTCTGTGGCAGAGACTGCTATGTATTCTCTACTTACCATTGAACTAGTCTTTTTGTTTATTTTCTAAGTTTTTTTTTAATTTACATTCAAAAACATTTCCCCTTTCCCGTTTCCTCCCTCCCCGAAAGTCCCATAAGCCCCCTTCCCTCCCTCTTTTCCCCATTCAACCCCCTCTCTCTTCTCTGTCTTGGCATTCCCCTACATCCAGTCTTTTCAGGACCAGGGGTCTCTCCTTTCATCTTCTTGGAAATCTATTGATATGCGTATTGTGATTAGGGTATTCCGAGATTCTGGGTTAGTATCCCCTTATCAGTGCATACTATGTGTGTTCTTTTGTGATTGGGTTACCTCACTAAGGATGATATTTTCAAGTTCTGACCATTTGCCTAGAAATTTCGTGAGTTCATTGTTTTTAATTGCAGAGTAGTAATTAATCCATTGTGTAAATATATCACACCTTCTGAATCCATTCCTCTGTTGAGGGACATCTGGGTTCTTTCCAGCTTCTGGCTATTATAAATAAGGCTGCTATGAACATGGTGGAGCATGTGTCCTTATTGCATGCAGGGGAAGCCTCTGGGTATATGCCCAGAAGTGGTATAACTGGATCCTCCGGGAGTGTCATGCCCAGTTTTCTGAGGAACCGCCAGACTGCTTTCCAGAGTGGTTGTACCAGCTTGCAATCCCACCAGCAGTGGAGGAGTGTTCCTCTTTCTACACATCCTCGCCAACAGCTGCTATCTCCTGTGTTTTTGATCTTAGCCATTCTGACTGGTGTGACATGGAATCTCAGGGTTGTTTTGATTTGCATTTCCCTAATGACTAAGGATGATGAACATCTCTTTAGGTGCTTCTCAGCCATTAGATATTCTTCAGGTGAGAACTCTTTGTTTAGCTCTGTACCCCATTTTTTAATAGGGTTACTTGGCTCTCTGGAGTTTAACTTCTTGAGTTCTTTGTATATATTGGATATTAGCCCTCTGTCGGATATAGAGTTGGTAAAGATCATTTCCCAGTTAGTTGGTTGCTGCTTTGTCTTTTTGACAGTGTCTTTTGCCTTGCAAAAACTTTGTAATTTAATGAGGTCCCATTTGTCAATTCTTGATCTTAGAGCATAAGCTATTGGAGTTCTATTCAGGAAATTCTCCCCTGTGCCCATATGTTCAAGGTTCTTCCCTAGTTTCCTTTCTATTAGTTTCGGTGTATCTGGTTTTATGAGGAGGTCCTTGATCCACTTGGAATTGAGCTTAGTGCAAGGAGATAAGAATGGGTCAATTTGCATTCTTCTGCATGTTGACCTCCAGTTGAGTCAGCACCATTTGTTGAAAAGGCTATCTTTTTTCCACTGGATAGTTTTAGCTCCGTTGTCAAAGACCTAGAGGATATTCTAGGCAGAATAAAAAGCAAAACTAAGCAAAACTAGGCACACAGGTCATCTGAGGTCACATATCCTAGGGAAGATGTGGTAAGAAATGAAGCCAGATAGTAAGCATCCATGTATTCATGTTGCCCAAAATTAACAGTAGTGGAATCAGAAAATGGAAGTCATTAAGACTATACTAAAATGATAGAACCAAGAACTGATAAAAATGCATAAATACAAATTAACTTCAGTTGGAAAATAAGTTCAGAAACATTATTTTTTTACAGTATCTTCCAGGATTGGGCCTTAGATTTTCTAGGGACAAAGAGAGATAATAAAACGTTATGGCTGCATAAGGTTTGTATTTCTTTTTTTTTCCAATTTTTTCCTTAGAGATTTTCTTTTTTTGCATTTCAAATGTTATCCTCTTTCCTTGTTTTCCCACTGAAAACCTCCTATCCCATCCCCTCTCCTCCTGCTCACTAACCCATCCACTCCCACTTCCCTACCCTGTAATTCCCCTACACTGGGGCAACAAACCTTAACAAGATCAAGGGCTCTCCTCTCACTGATGTCCAACAAGGCCATCCTCTGCTACATACGTAGCTGGAGTCATGGGTCCCTCCATGTGTACTCTTTGGTTGGTGGTTAAGTCCCAGGGAGCTCTGGGGGTACCGGATAGTTCATATTGTTGTTTAAACCCCTTCGGTTCCTTCAGTCGTTTCTCTAGCTCCTGCATTGTGGACCCTGTGCTCAGTCCAATGGTTGGCTGAGAGCTCTCACCTCTTTATTTCTCAGGCACTGGCAGAGCCTCTCAGGAGACAGCTTCATCAGGCTCCTGTCAGCGTGTACTGCTTGGCATCCACAATAGTATCTGTGTTTGGTGGGATGGAACTCCAGGTGGGGCCGTCTCTAGATGGCCTTTCCTTCAGTCTCTGCTCCACACTTTGTCTCTTTATCTCCTCCCGTGGGTATTTTGATCCCCCTTCTAAGAAGGACCGAAGAATTCACACTTTGGTCTTCCTTCTTGAATTTCATATGATCTGTGAATTGTATCTTGGGTATTCCAAGCTTCTGGGCTAATATCCACTTATCACTGAGTGCATACTATGTGTGTTCTTTTGTGATTGGGTTACCTCACTCAGAATATTTTCTAGTTCCATCCATTTGCCTAAGAATTTCATGAATTCACGGTTTTTAATAACTGAGTCGTACTCCATTGTGTAAATGTACCAATTGCATGATTTATCATAGTCAAATTACCAGTTCCAGAAATAGTGACCATGCAAGTGAGATGAAAACATCACTCAGCTCATCCATGCTGAATGCAAAGGTGGAGTCACCCAGGTTAAGTCGAGAATATGAATCTGGAATTGACAAAATTATTTCCAAAAGTGCCTTCAGATTACTGATTTTAATAACAATTGAAATGGGTTAAAATTAAGCATCTAGGCTGAAAGCTTAGAAAGTGTCCAAAAACCTAATCTCTCCCCTTCACACATCAAATGTTCCCACAGTCCCAGCAGAGAAAAACTAAATATCTGTACCTCAATTATCTCATCTTAATAGCTACTCGGTGCTTGGATAGTCTGAGTTCTGCATCCCAATATGCACTATCCTTAAAGTACTGACTACTATGATATTCTTTTTATTCACTTCTTTGAAATGTCAGACGTATGAAATTCTGCTTCCTCTTACAATCTTGCATATCCATTTATAGGGAGAGTCTTCTGAAGGAATCACATCATCAGGGAGTCATGGGTGTGATACTGAACTCATTCTTCACTTTCATGCACTTCAGTGACTTTCAATATTCACTTAGAAAAGTATTATATTCTGACTCTATTTTTTCAGTGATAGGAGAATTAGTCTCCCACAACTGCATCACAGGCAGATGTGAATGCCCTAGTAGTATCTTCAGTGTGGTTCCATTGAGGCACTTGTGCACCATGCCTTAATTAGTTATATATCTTCTTCTTCAGTTGGATTTATGAACAGGGAAACATTTTTGGTTTCATTTTTGATCCTCGGGGCCTAGTATCTGCATCAGTAGATGGTGTTTGGCTATGTAATTAGACATTAAAGACTATGTGATTTTCTTCTGAGACTATGAGGGAAAAAAACATTTGCCCCTGAAGGGAAAAATAAGTGTTCTTTATACTCCCCCTTCTGTAATATGTCTGAGTCCTTGTACTTTACCTGCTCATCATTCGGCACTATTTGATGGCTCTTACTATCTAATCTCAAGCTATTTTCTCCTTCCTTATGTTCTCTCTATTATTCATCAGCACACAATTATCTGTTTTCTGTTCTTTTATGGGTTTACTAAGAAACACCTAACCATTATTCAAAACAGTTTCTCCTGCCTACACTACTTAAATATTTTGAATTTCCCATTGTACTTACCTGTTTATATTGGTCCTTACTGGGAAATAACTAATCATGTACTTCATAGGAAAACAATTTAAAACATATCGCATAATACTGTAGTCATTTAATAAACTCCAAAGAGGGCTTCTAGAATGTAGATGAGGGCTGTGCTTGCATTTCTGTTCATTAAACATTGCATACATTATATATGTGTGTGTTAAGATGTACATATATAATATTATATATGAAATATATGCATAATTTAATATGTGTACATATAATAGAGATTATGAATGTGATGTTTAATTGATAAACTATACATATATAATGCTTAATGAACTTTAGAGAATTGTTGATATACAAAAAGGTAATATGGCAATTTTCATGTCTGTTTCATCTCATAAACTCATAAATTACAATGCTTTCTAAAATGGAGGCAAGACACTCCATTCCTCTTCCACCATATGAGATACAATGACAATCATAGGTGATGATTTAGAAAGAGCATGTATTCAGTAGCCATTTATTCTACTTGCGATTTTATCCTAAGCTTCATAGACTCAAAAGTTATGAAACATATGTTTATATGGGATAGGTGTGTCATCTCTGCTATATAAATATGATTTCCTACATTACTAAATTAAATAGAAAATAATTCAGTGGACCAATGTATTCTGAATTTCAATCTAAAATCTTGCTCTTAATTTCTACTGATGTGTCTGTCATAGTAGCTATAATTTTATAAAGTATATTTTGTAAAGTGTACTACATCATATTATTTCATCATGCTAGATTATGTCTTAATGATATATAAAATATAATTATTTTGTCATCAACTTTTTCTGTGTTAAATCATCATTCAGTAAATATCATTCATCATTAATTACTTCAGACACAATAGCAAAGAACGAGAAATGATTCTTCAAGAAAAACCAACCAGGACAGCTGATAGAATTCAAACATAGTGTGTGTGCCTGGATACTGTGATGCTCTGGGTTTGATTCCCAGCTTTCTTGCCCCCAACATATCCAATTTTATACTTGTTTAAAGCTAAAATATTTTCATATGAAAGTTGATCTAGTAAGAACATGTATTACTTAGTAAAATATTTTAGTTCCATGATATGACAATCTGTAAAAAGGAAAGTTATTAAAAGACAGAATTTGCATTTCAGTTGAAAAGTAATTATAAAGTAACAAAGGAGATGGATATTTTTGAAAGTGTATTTGTAGTTGAGAGACTGACGCCTTAGCATTTCAAAAGATCTCCTGAATATTGTTGGACTTCATGTCTGTAACAACTTACTAATACAGTACACTGTGATCACTAAAGAAAATATTCGGTTGGGAATTTGATAATTATTTTGTTATGGGAATTCAGGCATCTAACTTAGGGTTTCTATTGTTGGGGCAAAACACCATGACCAAGAGCAACTTAGGGTTATATTTTATCATTGATGAAGTCACAGAAAGAACTCAGGTTAGGAACCTGGAAGCAGGAACTGGAGCAGAAGCCATGAAGAAGCTATAATTACTGAGTTGTTTCTCATGGCTGGCTTGGTTTGTTTCTTAACCATTCAGCAACAAGGGCTCAAGATGGCATTGCCCCTAGTGCCTTAGATCATTACACATGAATTGTTAACCAAGAAAATGTCTCACAGGTTTGTCCACAGGTCAATTTTGTGGACATATATTCTCAACTAAGGTTTTCTATTCGAAAATGACTCTGACTTTTGTCAACTAGGAAAATAATACTAATCAGAACAATTGAACACATATTGACATCACACACAATTACAAAAACAAAAAAAAATCAGAAAAACCCATTTCTTGCTTATGCCCAAGATATCATATTAATATAACTAACACAATATAAAATATTCTAACTTTTAAAAGTCTCATAGATTTTAAAAGTTCATCTTTAAAAGGCCCAACTTTTCTTCTTAAAGTTTAAAGCCTCTTGAAAGACCCAACACACAAAATACAAAATCTTTATAAAAATAAAAAAACCCTTTTTGAGTACTCCTGCAAAATCAATAAGTTAAACAGGTTCTTATTCCAAGAGGGGAAAAACTAGAGTACAGTTACATTCTAAAAAAAACAAAGCCAAAACTCAATGGTATAAGAAGTTTGGTGCTTGATAGCTGGGACTCACGCATGGCCACAATGAGTCTTTGTATAAGACTTTCTCAGGCCTTTTAATTGATACTACATACAAACTACTTCCTAGGCTCAGACAGCCTCCATTCCACAAGCATTTCTGTTCTTTTTTCATCCCATGTTCCTGAATGCTCCTACATGTTAAGGTTTTCAGTACAAATATCTTTAACAATAGTCACCATTAGCCCTTCCTGTACTCTGTTCAGGATTACTGGCACTTCTCCTTCAACTAAGGTTGCATACCAAAACTGGACTTCCCTAGCCATTCATGATGCCAAGTCTCAGTTGTTCTCCACAACTCAATCCTGCCTTCAAAACCAGTACACCTGGAAAACTACTACACATTACCAAGTTCAGTTGTCAGCATGAGGTAGAATCAGCATTTCTGTGTGCTGACTCTGAGGTAACACTTCCCAGGAGATTTCAACATAATGATGCTGATCTCTTCTTTATAGCAGCCAATTCATCAGCCCTAGCTGACCAGTATCAATTGCCACATAAAAACAGAGGTTTTATATTACTGGTTCTAAATTCAAAATATCACACAGATGCCATTATAGAATATTTAATCGATTCTCAAACCCCCCTCTGAAATTTTATAAAAGACCTCCTTCATCTGCTTTGCTCTAAGCATTATTGTACAAGGTCTAATAAATCATCAGACTGAGCTCTGAGCACACAACCTTTCAAGTGCACGTTTCACATGGCACTACAATCACCCATAAACAAAAGGTAAGGTCACAGCAATATTCCATAATCTGGTACCAAACTCTGCCTATTTAGGTCTTCGATTGCTGTGAGGTTTGCAATTCTCAGATCATACTATATCACTAACTGAAGTCAGGGTCTAGACCTAAAATCTAAAAGCACTAACTAAACAGAAGCCATAGATGGGTGTTGCTTACTAACATGGTCTTCATGTCATGCTTACATCTTTTATAACATCTAGGAATATACACTCAAAGGTGTCTCTTTAAATGATTAACAAGGGGTAAAAAGCAGGCTTACCTCATAAAAAAGTAAGAAAATAGAACTGTTTTAGAGATATTACAAGTTATGCTGTCTGTGCCTTATAGCAGAATTATATACAGAGAAATTCCCTATAATATGATTTTCAGTTGAGTTCAATAATTGATAGGCACACTGACAAAACCATAACCCAAAATTTAAGTAGAATGAATCCCAAGTTAAATGTCAGTAGATTTTACTCTCCTGAATTATTAAAAATGGATTGTGTTAGGTAGAAATACTATTGTGTGGAAGAATTATGTTCAAATGAGTTGCATATATTTAGTGACAATAGCTAAAATGATTGTCCTAGAAGGTTGATATCATTATAAAATATAAAAGGGAAATAGTAGTACAAAAAGACCTCTATGCTGTTTGATAATTAAACACCTGGAGATAGAAAGAATGAAGTTATTTATAACAGATTCATTAGACATTAAAATTACAGACTAGAAAAAGTGTTCAAGTTTAAAAATAAAGTAACAAAGCAACGTGGATAGAAATTAAAGCTTCATGCAGTTTTTCTCCTTAGTTCCCAAAACTCCCTTTCTTAAAGAAAATTTAGGAAAAAATAGATCAGATGCAACCTAGTAAGATTGATAACAGTGTATTAAAAATCCACATGCACGATACATACATACAATTTTATATTGTTTATTTCAAAGTTCTGCATCAAATAGACTCTTAGACACAACTTTATTTTGGAAGACTTATGTTTAAAATTAAGGTACACTTCATCATGTCTCAAAATCAAGACCATAAACAAGATCCCTGAGTATCATTTTAGAACACATGAAAGAAAACAAACATTTTAACAGCTGTAAACAATTAGTAGTATAGTTTGATTTCTGTTGCTGTAATAACAGCATGACCAAAGATAACTTAAGACATCTTTATTATTTGAGATAGAAAGTATATACCTTTATTTAAAAAACAATCAAGAAGATGCAAAGTTCGAAAAGAGGTCAAAGCCAGTGTCCAAGTCAACAACCACGAATCCTTCAAGTATAACTTGTCCATAGACCTCTCTTTTAAACAAACATATATTGCCTTTTACTTATAAAGCTACTGCCTATAATACAATGATCTATAGAAAAACAAAGTGCAAAAATTGAAAGATACTGTTTCACTGAATTATGAAAAGCATATCCATATCTATGACTGAGAGAATATTTTTTCTTTTTCTATTAGATATTTTCTTTATTTACATTTCAAATGTTATCCCCTTTCCCGATTTCCCCCACAGAAACCCCCTATCTTATCCACCCTCCCCCTGCTTCTATGAGGGTGTTCCCCCATCCACTCACCCACTCCTGCCTCCACACACTTGCATTCCCCTACACTGGGGCATCAAGCCTTCATAAGAACAAGGGCCTCTTCTCCCATTGATGCTCAATAAGGCCATCTTCTGCTTCATATGCAGCTGGAACCATGGGTCCCTTCATGTGTACTCCTTGGATGGTGGTTTAAACATTGGGAGCTCTGGTTGGTTGATGTTGTTGTTCTTCCTATGGGGTTGTAAATCTCTTCAGCTCCTTCAGTCCTTTCTCTAACTCCTCCATTGGGTACCTGTGCTCAGTCTAATGGTAGGCTAGGAGCATCTGCCTCTGTATTTGTCAGGCTCTGACAGAGTCTCTCAGGAGACAGCAATATCAGGCTCCTGTCATCAAGTACTTCTTGGCATCCACAATAATGTCTGGGTTTGGTGTCTATAAATGGGATGGATCCCCAGGTGGGGCAGTCTGTGGGTGGTGCTTCCATCAGTCTCTACTCCACTCTTTTTCTCCGTATTTCCTTCCGTAAGTATTTCGTTCCCCCTTCTAAGAAGGACCAGGTGTTTTATCACCTGAATCTAATCTTAAAACCAAAGTTAAATTTCAATTTAATGTACTGTGATGATGAATAAATCAATATTCTTCAACACTGATGTCATAAAAGTAATTAAAATGTATAACTTTAACTCATGAAGCAACTTACTTTCATTTAATTTAAAAGAGCATGCCATAAACAATTCGTTGATCTCTTTTCCTGAAGAATTTTGACTATATTTGACATTCATATAATTAGAAAGTTCTTAGGACACTTTCATAACATAGTGGAGTCAGGGTGGGATACAATAAGAATTAAGGATGTAAAAAAAGATTAATATTAGTTTAAATAGGAAAGTCAACTAATGCTAAGACAGAATAGAGTGACTACAAATAGAATTTATAAACTTTGATAAGATTTACATTCTCAAAGTATCATAAGGCAACTAGCCTTTGAAATATAAATTTATATTTTCAGATTTTAAATTTTAGTTTTTCTTATGTCTTCTACATTATTAGACATTCATATGCCAGGAAACCATTTACAAATTATGTGTACAATTTTTGTATTTATATGTTATGAAAGTAAACATTGTAACTCCATATATATGTACTCTACTGCTGTAGTTTACAAATTACACATTAATTATATATGCAATGTATATGGGAAAAGTCTCTGATTTTAAGTTCAGGTAATCAAAGTCCATCATACATCTTTCATAAAAATAAACACAACCATGAATCCTGCATCCCCTACATCAAACACTGTGGAAATTTATTCTTTCTAACATACTGCATTCAAAATATTATACTGCCTGATCTATAAGTGAGTGACTTTTCATTTTAGTATTACTTATATTTTAAAATAATAAAATAATTATTCATATTGAAACATTGCAACCTGGGTGGCATCATTTAACGATTAGAGATTGCTATTTTCCTAAATAAAATATGAGATCCATGGCATATTGAAGTTTGGTATTTTCCCACTATGCTTCAAGCTGTTCTTTGAAAATAAATTAAATTTGAATATGCCTTACAATTACATTCTAAAGTCAGCATCAAGAATTCTGTCACTTTAACTTACCCCTTTTGTTTACTCTAGGATTACTGCACACGTTTATATAATAGCCTAAAAGATAGTTTAAAACTTATATTGTTCTCTTTCACATAAAAGCCTTTGTTGGTAAAATTAAAATATAAATATGTTTAATGCAAAGTTTTAGCAATTTTGTTAAAATTTCATATAATTTGATTTATTGTTTTCATTGGTTATCATTTTAACTACTCTATAATTAAATTTTTAGCTGGCTAAATGACATTAAAATGGTACCTTTTCTAAGAAAATGAGAAATTATATGACCAGCAAATGCTTTTTATAATTTTTCTAAAGCTTTTGACTTGAATAAGTTGACAGAGTAAAACAAGTTCTATTATTCCTTTTCAATTAAAATTCCATTAGTATAAAGATATTTTCAATTGTGAGTATATTCATAAGGAATTATTTTAACAAAAAGTTATAAATAAGATATGAGAATGCATAAATGGATATTAACAAAAATTATACAGAATACCCAGGATACAACCCATAGAACTCAAGAAGGTTAACAAGCAGAAGGACTAACAGGAGGATGCTTTAATTCTTTTTGGGAGGAAGAAGAAAATAATCAAAGGAGACAGAGGGAGGGTGGAAGAGGAGATGCGGAGGAGAAAAGGGGAACATGATCAAGAATGGAGGGGGTAGGAGAGAAGCCCTGAGGGCCAGCAGAATGATTGGAAATATGCAACCTCGTTAGGGGGCGGGGTGAGAGGTGGGGGGAACCTCTAGAACTTAAAAGAGACCTAGGGGGATGAAAGACTCTCAGGGCTCAAAGGGGGAGCCTTAGATGAAATACCCACCTCTAGCAAAAAGACAGGGCATCAAGGAAGGGATAGGGTTGCCCTCCCAGTCAGATCCAGAATTGTTCCTGTCTGAAAGAACTGCAGGAACAAAAATGGAGAAGAGACTGAGAGAAAGGCAGTCCAGTGACTGGCCCAACTTGGGATCCATCTCAAGGGGAGGCTCCAAGGTCTGTCACTATTACTGATGCTGTGGTGTGCTTACGGACAGGAGTCTAGTATGGCTGTCCTCTGAGAGGCCTAACAAGCAGCTGACTGAGACAGATGCAGATACTTACACCCAATCACTGGACTAAAGTAGGGACCCCTATAGTTCAATTACGGAAAGGCTGGAAGAAGCTGAGGAGGAGGGTGACCCCATAGGAAGACCAGGAATCTCAAGTAATCCAGATCCCTGAGATCTATCAGACACTGAGCTACCAACGCAGTATACACAAGCTGGTCCAATGCCCCCAACACATATACAACAAAGGACTGCCTAATCTGGCCTCAGTGGGAGAAGACCTACCTAACCCTCAAGAGACAGAGGCCTCCGGGAGGAGGGAGGCTGGTGTGGGTGGTTGGGACATCCTCTTGGAGACAGGAGGGAGGTGGAATGGGATGAGGAACTGTGGAAGGGGTGACTGGGAGTGGAGCAATGACTGGACTGTAAAAAATAAAAGTACAAAAAAATGATATGAGAATACTTAATTTTTATGATTTGCCAGTATTTTTATGATACTTCTTCTTTACAGTGCAAATGTTCAACAGCATGTCTTCCATAACTCACTCTTTGAATTGGATGATATGTGTGCTTTAAAATATGGAAAAGTATTGTTCTGTTTTGTTCCCTGAACATTCCCATGGAGAACAGCTTGTTCTTAAATTTAGCAGTATGTAGAAGCTGATGAGCTTCCCAAGTTCTGTGTTGAAATTTGTAAGAAATACCTTTTGCTTCTTGTTGAATAATAACATACGTCCTATTTTTTAAACTACTCCTCATTCTTATACATAGCTACATTTCAAATGAATTTCTGGACAGTAAATAGTAGTTACAAAATGAATTTCTTTAAATAACAGTATCCTTGCAACCAAAATTTCAAATCTAGCGATTCAAATTCCAAAATTATGTAAGCTAGAGGAAACCATCGGGACAGCCAAGTCCAAATGTAGAAAATAGCATGCCAAGTTGCTCAGACCACAGCCAATGCATATATTTCCTGGATTTCAAACCCTCCTCACTCCTGATCCTAAAATTTTGGGAAAAAAGTAAAGCTGGAAATTTCTGTTATTTAATTCTATATTAATTACGATGGAATTATCCAACATGTGTATCAAAGAACAGTCATTTTAAATACTTTGTAGAAAAAAATATTTCTCTGAAGGGACAATAGTGCATAATGTTTTGAAAAAGTCAGAAATCTCAGTTTAACTCTATGTTCCCATTGCTCTCTAAAGGATGAAGGAAAAACAGCCACTGGTATAATCAAAGGTTTTCTATTCACTTGAGTACTGAGGCTATTTGTTTTATTTTGTAAGCCATGTTTTACTAATGCAACTTTCTTTCAGTAAATGACTTTAAGTACATGGGCAGTCCCCACCAAAAAAAGGCATGTTCAAGCATTCCATAATGAATTTAACAAATTGAAGGTGACTATTGCTATTTAGAAGCATGGCAAACAGGCCCATTTCTAATATGTTGCACATAATAAAATGAAAAGGCATTAACTCTCCTTCTCTGATTCCCTAGAGATTCAGGGTACATCTGCTACATCATTTTGGAATGATGTAGGGTGCACACATCCCGACAATCAACCAGTCAATGCTACAAGACACTTAACTTCGTCTTCGCATAATATTTTATTAAAAATACTAAGATGAATTTGCCAGTCAATATTACTAAGGAAGGGTGAAATTTGTGTCAGTGAGATAGTTCAGTAAGTAAAAATATTTGTCCAAATCCACAGACCTGTGTTCATTTCCCTAGAGCTATAAGTTGGAAAGGTAAAATCATCTCTCATAAGTTGTCCTCTGATTTTTAAAAGGATACTGTCATATGCATCCATTTGCATACACACACATGCACATGTGCACACACACACACACAATATGTAAAAGTAAATTTCAATAATAATGAGGAAACTTAAACTGAACATCAAGAGATAAATAATTAACCAAGCAAGGATTTCATAGAGCTAACTATTAATCAAAGAGAAGAGAAGAATGAAATGGTAAAATAGGAACCATGTTTTCTTCCATCCAGAGACAGACACCAGGTATATCAATAGAGTAGAATCAAAGACCCAGAAATAAAAACCCACACCTATGGACACAATATTTGACAAAGAAGCTAAAACCGTACAGTGGAAAAAGAAAGCATCTTCAGCAAATGGTGCTGGTCAAACTGTCAGTCTGCATGTAGAAGAATGCCTACTGATTCTTATTACACCTTTCACAAAGCTCAAGTACAAGTGGATCAAGGATCTCAATATAAAAACAGATACACTAAATCTCATAGAAGAGAAAGTGGGAAAGATCCTTAAACACATTGGCATAGAGGAAATTTTCCTGAACAGGACACCAATGGCTCAGGTTCTAAGATCAATAATTTTCAAATGGGACCTCATGAAACTGAAAATCTTCTGTAAAGCAAAGGACACTGTCTATAGGACAAAATAGCAACCTACAGATTTGGAAAATATCTTCACTAACCATAAATCTGAAAGAGGGCTAATATCCAAAATATATAAAGAACTCAAAATACCAGAGAGAACCAAATAAATCTATTAAAAATGGAGTAAAGAGTTAAACAATGAATTCTCAACAGAGGAATTTCAAATGCTGGAAAACACTTAAAGAATGGATTCAGAAGATGTGGTATATTTACACAATGGAATACTACTCTGCAATTAAAAACAATGAACTCACAAAATTCCTAGGCAAATGGTCAGAACTGGAAAATATCATCCTTAGTGAGGTAACCCAGTCACAAAAGAACACACATGGTATGCAGTCACTGATAAGGGGCTGATAACCCAGAATCTTGGAATACCCAAGACACAATTTGCATCTCAATAGATTTCCAAGAAGATGGAAGGAGAGACCCCTGGTCCTGGAAAGACTGGATGTAGGGGAATGCCAGGACAGAGAAGCGAGAGGGGGTTGAATGGGGAACAGAGGGAGGGAAGGGGGCTTATGGGACTTTCGGGGTGGGAGGAAACAGGAAAGGGGAAATCATTTGGAATGTAAATAAAAAAACTTAGAAAATAAAAAAAAATGTTCAACATTCTTAATCTTTAAGAAAGGCAAATGAAAACGATCCTGAGATTCCACCTTACAACAATCAGAATGGCTAAGATCAAAAACTCAAGCAAAAGAGATTCTGGTGAGGATATGGTTAAAGAGAAATAGTAGTCCATTGCTGGTGGGATTGCAAACTTATACAACTACTCTGGAAGTCAATCTGGGGGTTCCTCAGAAAATTGTAAATAGTTCTATCTGAAGATCCAGCTATACCACTCCTGGACATATACCCAAACGATGCTCCACCATACCACAAAGACAAGTGTCCCACCATGTTCATAGAAGCCTTATTCACTGTAGTCAGAAACTGGAAACAACACAGATGTACCTCAACTGAGGAATGAATACAAAAAATGTTCATTTACACAATGGAATTCAGCTATTAAAAACAAGAACTTCATGAATTTTGCAGGCAAATGGATGGAGCTAAAAAATATCATCCTGAGTGAACTAACCCAGACCCTAAAAGACATACATGGATCTACTCACTGATAAGTGGATGTTAGCCAAAAAAAGCGCAGAATACTCATGATACTTCTATGTAAACATCAAGATCACAACTATCTGAAGCACCATCAATCAAAATGAGCAACTACTTCTTTCAATATCGTTATGGCATTTTATTGTGAAATGCTTTCTACCTTTGCTCAGCATTCTGTATTGTTCGCTCACATTCATACATTAATTAGTGCTCCTGATTCTCTTCCAGAACTCTGTGTGCTTCTGTTTTACATACCCTCCCAAAAGGTAGTGCTCCTTCAGATTATTTTTTCATCCTTTGCTCTGACATTCTACAGAGGGTCTTCTCTCTGTTAACTATTGATTTCAAGAGTTTAAAATTAGCTACTTATTCTTCTACAAACCTCTCTTTCCCCTGAGCTTTTTTTTTGTTGGGAAAATATTCCATGCTTGACATGATTATTACCTCCAGGAATGTGGTGTTCAGAGATAATCATTCTCTTTAGCATTTACAGTTGAAATTTGTATTTTTATAATTTTTTAGTTTATGCTTTTCTCAATTTCATCCTTTTTAAATTTAGTAATACAATGTTTTCTAGAAATAAAACTCAGGAAATGTATTTAATTTTAATATTCTCTTCTTTTATTCCATTTCCTTGCAAGGATTATCTTTCCCAAGTTCTTAACTCTGATATGTTTATACTAACTATTTAAGACTCCATTTACATGTAAAAATGTATGAAGCCCTTTGCATAAAATTGCTTTCAATTATGAACAAATTTCTTGAATAATTTACAGAAATTTACTGTCTTTACTTGTTAGTAATGCTGGACACTAAAGAAAAAAATGTATTTCATGAGAGTGGAAGTTAGATTAAGGAAATTCAAGACAGTGTCAAGAATTAATAGGCACAAAGGAGAGGCCCAAGAAAAGTCACAAAGTCAAAGACCAAATAGAGGATGACTAATACATATGACTGAAAGAGGAAAGGAAGAACCAAGGACAGAATTACAGTCACAGGGTTATATATATGGCAGGTTTTTTCCATTTCTAGACTAGTCTTAAAGTTCTACAATACTTTGAGTGATATTTTTAAATGACTTGACAAGATGGTTGAAGATACAAAATGATAAATTCCTTGCATTAGACAAATGGCAGCAACTAACACTAAATATTTTAACTGATACCAAGCTTATTGTTTTAAAACTTATAATATGTGACCAAATATACTGTACTAATTGTCTATCAAGGATAAATTTCCATAAACTTGGCAGCAAAGATGAATACTGTTATTTCCATGTTTCTTTCTTTCTTTCTTTTTTATTTTCTAGGTTTTTTTATTTACATTCCAAATTATTTCCCCTGTCATGTTTCCTCCCTCCCCCAAAGTCCCATAAGTTGCCTTCCCTCCCTCTGTTCCCCATTCAAACCCCTCTCGCTTCTCTGTCCTGGCATTCCCCTACATCCAGTCTTTCCAGGACCAGGGGTCTCTCCTTCCATCTTCTTGGAAATCTATTGATATGTGAATTGTGTCTTGGGTATTCCAAGATTCTGGGTTTACAGCCCCTTATCAGTGACTGCATACCATGTGTGTTCTTCTGTGATTGGGTTACCTCACTAAGGATGATATTTTCCAGTTCTGACCATTTGCCTAGGAATTTCGTGAGTTCATTGTTTTTAATTGCAGAGTAGTATTCCATTGTGTAAATATAGCACATCTTCTGTATCGATTTCTCCATTGAGGGACATCAGGGTTCTTTCCAGCTTCTGGCTATTATAAATAAGGCTGCGATGAACATGGTGGAGCATGTGTCCTTATTGCATGCAGGGGAATCCTCTGGGTATACGCCCAGGAATGGTACAGCAGGGTCTTCCTGGAGTGTCATGCCCAGTTTTCTGAGGAACCGCCAGACAGCTTTCCAGAGTGGTTGTACCAGCTTGCAATTCCACCAGCAGTGGAGGAGTGTTCCTCTTTCTTAACATTCTTGCCAACAACTGCTGTCTCCTGTGTTTTTGATCTTAGCCATTCTGACTGGTGTGAGATGGAATCTCAGGGTTGTTTTGATTTGTATTTCCCTAATGACTAAGGATGTTGAACATCTCCTTAGGTGCTTCTCAGCCATTAGATATTCTTCAGGTGAGAACTCTTTGTTTAGCTCTGTACCCCATTTTTTAATAGGGTTACTTGCCTCTCTGGAGTCTAACTTCTTGAGTTCTTTGTATATATTGAATATTAGCCCTCTGTTGGATGTAGGGTTGGTAAAGATCATTTCTCAGTTTGTTGTTTGCCGCTTTGTCCTTTTGACAGTATCCTTTGCCCTACAGAAACCTTGTAATTTTATGAGGTCCCATTTGTCAATTCTTGATCTTAGAGCATAAGTTATTGGAGTTCTGTTCAGGAAATTCTCCCCTGTGCCCATATGTTCAAGCTTCTTCCCAAGTTTCCTTTCTATTAGTTTCAGTGCGTCTGGTTTTATGTGGAGGTCCTTAATCCTCTTGGAATTGAGCTTAGTGCAAGGAGATAAGAATGGGTCGATATGCATTCTTCTGCATGTTGACCTCCAGTTGAACCAGCACCACTTGTTGAAAAGGCTATCGTTTTTCCACTGGATGATTTTAGCTCCTTTGTCAAAGATCAAGTGACCATAGGAGTATGGATTCATTTCTGGGTCTTCAATTCTGTTCCATTGATCTACATGCCTGTCACTGTACCAATACCATGTGGTTTTTAACACTATTGCTCTGTAGTATAGCTTGAGGTCTGGGATACTGATTCCCTCAGAAGTTCTTTCACTCTTGAGAATAGTTTTATCTGTAGCATTTTAATCCCAAACATTCCACCTCTAGCCCACCAAAATATTAATGCTTATTTCAAATTTAGGATGATTTATTTTATCTTCAAAATTCCTCTAAAGTCAAATATTTCTAATAATATTAAAAATCCCCAAATTGATTATTTCTTCGGACTCAAGGTAATCCAGTCACTCTGAACTTTGATTTTTAACTACTGTCTGCTGCAATGATGGAACACTTACCTAAAACAACATTGGGGAAGTGGTTTGATTTGTCAAGCAGGTTAGAAGCCCTCTTCTAAGGAATGTGGACCAGAACCTTGAGTGAGGAATCTGCAGGCAGCAGCTGAAGTAGAGCTCATGGAGGAAATCTGATTGCTAGCTTGCTCTAAGACTCCCGTTCTGCCGCCAGCAACTGCAAAGCAGTAGGAATAGGGAAAGGCAAGGAAAAGAGAAGGCTATAAATGTAAGGGTGCTGAATTTGTTGAACTTGCTTGGCACTAATGATTCCAGGGAATATCTAAAATAGTAAATACACAGAATTTAAAATAGATATAAATTCTTACATCCCATTTTTTTATAGTTGGTTGAGGATGCCAAAAATAATACAAAAAAGACTTTTGTGGCAAAGAGAGAAAATCATGAAAATACTATGCTGTAATCCATATTTGTAAATTTGCTTTTGTTTAAAAATACCTTGTAGCAGACAAATTTTGAAAAGATAAAATTTTGAGATGATACTAAACAACATTTTTGAAATATGCAGTAAAGTAAGAAATATCACTCTATATTATCCAGAAATTCAGCTTGTTTGTCCCTCAATAACACGTTTATTAATGCATTGAGAAAACGTGAACTGTTCAACTGAATAGTTGAAACTAATTGAAGAATGAACATGTTAAGTGGCTTATCTGAAACATCATTATCAGTAGTTCAGGGTGAGAAGAGAAGACATAATAAGATGTGATCTATAGAGACTTGGCCTAGTTCTAGTTAACATTCTCATTCATGACCTAGATAACAACATGGAAAAAATGCACTTTTAACTAAGGATAAGACCAGCATACTAAATATTGTGAACATTTGAGAATAACGAACATGAAAGAAATGGGGAAGAATTTGGTACAATTTAAGCCAATAGTGAGTTGATAACCAGTTTATATAAATATGAAAATGAAGTATTCAACCCTTTCAGTGGAATGTTAAGCTGAAGATGTCCTAATTCTAATGGTATTATTAAATTTCTGAAATATATTTATTCAAAATGAAAACTGATATGGAAAAATCAGGACACTGTATTTTATTGGTGAAGGGTAACATGACATATTCCCTGTTGAAAATAGCTTGTGAGTTCTTCCAAACCCTAAAGTTAAAGCTAAATATGTCCTTGCTATCTCATATCTGTATACATATCCAAATGAACTGAAATCGATATCTTGAAATTATATCTGTTTTTTTTTTGATGATTGCTACAATGAATGATGATAAGGCTACAATGAACATGGTTGAGAAAGTGTCCATATGGTCGGATGGAACATTCTTTAGGAACATGTCCAAGAGTGCTACTGCTGAGACTTGAGGTAGATTGATTCCCAATTTTTTGAGGAACTGCCATATTAATTTCCATAATGGCTATACAAGTTGCACTCTAACCAGCAATGGAGGAGTCTCCCCCACCAGAAGTCTTAGTGGAACATTTTTCATTTCTTGAATAATGTCTTTTCTTTTCATTTATATATTGTGAAATGTTAATACAGATACTTTGCATGGGTGAGCGTTTGAATAATGTGTTCTTTTCCATAGATTTTCTTGTTATAATATTTATTGGTACTTAAATAAATTTTCCCCAACAAATTAAAAAGAAAAGCTTAAAAAAATAAAATAAAATGCTATAGATTGATGTCCAGTTTTCAATGTGAGACTTTTGATATTATATTCACTGGGGAATAGAATTGATTTCGAACTTAGAAGACTTTCGGAGATGTCTAAGTTATGTGTTTCTAGAGATTTTATCTAAAAACATAACACTCATACAGAATGTAGGTGGTATCTCCCCATCAGTGGATATCCCAGACCTAATAAAAGAGGGAAAAAATCATGGCAATCCTCATTGTGTAAGCAATTTGATTAACCATTTACAGCTCTTGCTACCATGTCTACAGGGAAGTAGACTCTCCCCAATTTTAAAATCATGTGTCATGTGCCAAAACAGGCTGGAAGATAAGAACAATTTCCTATCAAAGAAAGGGGATAATGACAAATTTAGTAATAAACATGAACTTTTGTTTCTTCAGTATTATATTCTCCATGAAATTCAATACTTATAACATGGAAAAATTTACATATCCTGCTATATATCCAAAGTGATAAAAAAAAAATTATGTCTCATGACTTGTCTTTGTCTGGCTAAGAGCACAGCGATTTTATGTATACTTTCAAAACTGTCTACTAAAATCATAAATGTTTAAAGATGCTTAAAGATTACTATATATGTATGTGTAAAAGAGAAGTAATAATAAAGAATCATTATAAATAATTGTATAGAAGTAAATTAAACAATATACTTTAAATTGGTATATTTATAGAAGCATGCAACTTAAAAATGGGTCATAAAGAAAAAAAGATAGATCAATATAAGCAGATCAATGACAAACACTGACATGAGATTAAGTCATCATTAAGTAACCTAATTAATAAAAATTCAGGACCCCATGGCTTTAGAGTAATCCTATAAAAAGTAAATGCAGGAATTAGTAATACCTTTAAGGTTTCTAAAAATAGGTCATAACTCCATTTGCAAGAGTGTGTCTTAGTTCATGATTGAAATTCACTCTTGAAGTATTGTTTTCATTTTTATTTTTCTTAGGACATTAAACTGACAATCATTTAATAAAGGAATTATCCCCATTTTGTTACAGACCTAGTTAGATCCCCATAAATAAAAACAAAGCATTTTTTTCTTCAGTAAATGTTCAATAGGATGATGTCTAACAAAATAATCAGCAAACTTCATCAAAATAGTTTTATTGATAAAAGTTTCAATCACTCATCTCAGTTTTCGTTGAGTTCTAAGCCTTTTTCCAATATAGGATCTTGCCTCAATATGATGGTATAGGGTGTTGAAAAAGGCAAACCCCTTAGACAAAACAATAAATTGTGCTTTATTGGTAAAGGAATGGTCAAAAGTTTGAGTCAATTAATAAATGTGTGAATAAATAGATTCTAGACCACCTTTTCAAATCTATAATATTCAAAATTATATATTCATTTTTTAATCACAGCAACAGTGATGAGACACTATCACTTTTGAGGCAGTATAAAATAAATTCTAAAATCTTTTAAGAGTATTACATGAATAAAAATTGGTGAATAAATTCTCCAATGTGACATTAATTACAATGCCCAAATAATATAAATAAATGAAAAGATGAAATTAAAATTTCTGAACACTAACATAATAATAACTAAACAGCCTTAGTGTTGGTGTCTAATAAGTATTTGACTGTAAAAAAATAATTATTTTAGCCAAAACATTTTTTTAACTTTTAGGCAGATTGTAGGCAAGGTCCCAATCTAATAAATTCTATGACAATTAGAAGGAATGAAGACAATACAGAAGAAAAGCCTGAAGCTAGCAGTGATTGGGTCAGAAGGTTCAATATTTAAAAGTATATCCTGAAGCAGCAATTGTTAATGAAGAAGTTACAGAGAATTCTGTAGAATACCTACCCAAGGTAATTAAAGAACCTGCCAATAAACAACAGAGATATTGATGGAAAAGTGGAAGAAGGTGACACTGAGGACTTACATGCCTAGAGAATAACCCACATCTGGCTTCACGCTTCTATAGAGCAAAACTGTGTATTTGTGTGTGTGTGTGTGTGTGTGTGTAACTTTTAATTGGCAGCTGGCGATTTTACCTATTAAGCCAGTTCTCATTTAGCATTCCTTAAATTGTGTAAACGTGGTGTAAGAACAATATAAATCCACTATGCCTATGTTCCATCTGTAAATTACATGGATATATTATGTAATTTATTATATAATTACAACAATTTATTACATAAATGAAGCAAATACATCCATCCTACTGTAGAAATCTGCTCTTCAGAAAGACTCCTTTCAAACTATTCCTGCTCATTGACAATTTACTTGATTGTCAAAAAACTCAGATGTAGCAAAAGATGTTACTTCTTCAGGAAGATTTAAGCTTTCAAGTTCTATCATTGAAGAGGAGATGGAAAATGGTGTAATTATATTATCATCTCAAAACATGCAGAGAGAGAGAGAGAGAGAGAGAGAGAGATTGAAATAAATATATTTCTTGTAGGTCCTGTAGTCATTGCTAGTGGTTTCTGAGATGATGCCATCTCTTGCTGAGGAAGCCATGTTATAAAATGGCATCAATTCTAGATACAAAGTTGGCTTAATTCATCCACCCCAGATTTCTATTTTATTTCCTTTTCTCAGTGAGATTCAAGGGGCCATCCTTGGGCCATCATTGCTAGCATATTTGGGTATGTTTATTGTAGCATGGTTATCTTTAGTTTATAACTTATAAACACTTGTTATTGAGTATGTAAAATTGTCTTTTGGGACCTGGGTTATCTCACTATGGATGATCTTTTCTACTGCATGATGTCATTATTTATAATAGCCACGTAATACTCCATTATATAAATATATATTTTCTTTATCCCTTCTTTAGTTGAGGAACATCTAGGCTATTTCCCATTTCTGACTATTATGAATAAATCTGCTATGACATAGTTAAGCAAGTTTTCTTGTAGTATGGTGGAACATCTTTTGGTTATATGCCCAGTAGTGGTATAGTTGGATCTTGAAGTTGAATAATATCTATGTTTCTGAAAACCTACTATATTGACTTCTAAATGATTGTACAATATGTATTCTCACCAGCAGTGGAGAAGATGTGCCTAGTCTTATAGCAACTTATGATGCCAAGGCAGGTTGATATCCACGGGAAGCTTTTGTTTTCTAAGTGACTAATATTGCATGTTCTTTTTCCCATGTTAATGTACCAGTAAAGTCAATTTTGGTGATACAGTTTCTTTCATAAATTATGTATGGATTTTTTAATAAAATTTTTAACTCATTAAGTTTTTCTGTGACACTTTTAAATTCATGGTATTCTATTAAATTATTTCATTTTTTATTTTTTAAAGGATGAAAATTTATTAATTCATTGATAATTTCTGGTAATATCTTTGACCATATTACCTTCCTACTATTTCTCCAATACCTTCTAGATGTATCTCTGTCTCCCTAAACCTATCCAAATTTCATATCTGTTTTCTTTTTTTAATATAATGTGTTTCGTTGTGCATGATTAATTTGTATTTTTCCTCACTATACTTAATTGAAAACTTCTTTTAGAAATGTCACTTGATCTACATCTCATAAAATATGTCAATGGAATTTTATCATACATTTAGATGTTCTATAATTCTTTTTGTTATTTTCATTTTATTTTTATTATCCTTTTATTATTTAAAACAATTTAACATTAAATGTATTACGATCTACCTTTCCTTACACACCTAACCTTATGTTCTTTCTTGAAAAAATAAATGAGTACAACCGCAAAGTTCCCTAAAACCGCACACACACACACACACACACACACACACACACACACACACAATATATAGAACTAAAAAGTACCAAACTGTAATCAAATAAAAGCCCACACAGGAAAAGAGTATGGTGTTCTTTATGTGTTTGTAACTACACTTGAACATGAGCTCTTGTCCTGGAATGGTTGCTATACCCAGTGTCACTCTATTGATAAAACTGATTTTCTCAATCCCAGTAGGTATAATGGCATTTACCCTAATGATTAGGTATTCATCATTCATTCAGTCATTCACTCAGTCATTCTTTTTTAAATATAACAAAAATAAAATATAACAAGATAAAACAAAACCTGTCACATTGAAATTGGGCAAGACAAACCAAGAGAAATGTTTAAAAGTCAAAAAGAAAGCAGGGGAATCAGAGCCCCACTTATTTGCACTAACAGGAATACAATAAAGACATGTACTAGAAACCATAATTCAGCAAGGTCCTCCAGTAGTATTATGCCCAATTTTCTGAGAAACAGCCAAACTGATTTTCAGAGTGGTTATACCAGCTTGCAATTCCACCAGCAGTGGAGGAGTGTTCCTCTTTCTCCACATCCTCACCAACACCTGCTACCAGCTATACCACTCTTGGGCATATACCCAGAAGATTCTCCAACATGTAATGAAGACACATGGTCCACTATGTTCATAGCAACCTTATTTATAATAGCCAGAAGCTGTAAAGAGCCCCAACATCCCTCAGCAGAGGAATGGATACAGAAAATGGTATATTTACACAATGGAATACTACTCAGCTATTAAAAAACAATGAATTCATGAAATTCTTAGGCAAATGGATGGAACTAGAAAATATCATCCTGAGTGAGGTAACCCAATCACCAAAGAACACACACGGTATGCACTCACTGATAAGTGTATATTAGCCTAGAAGCTCGGGATACCAAAAGATTCAATTCACAGACCAAACGAAGCTCAAGCAGAGGATAGCCTTGTTGGTCATCAAAGGGAGGAGAGGCCCTTGGTCCTGAGAAGACTGGATGCCCCAGCATAGGGGAATGCCAGGACAGGGTAGAGGGAGTTGGTGGGTTGGTAAGTTGGGGGAGAGAGGGTGTTTTTGGAGGGGAAACCAGGAAAGGGCATAACATTTGAAATGTAAATAAATACCTAATTTTAAAAAAGAAGAAAGAAAAAGAAACCACAATTTTAACACAGATAGCCTGGTACAGACTGGTGCAGGTTCTGTGCAAGCTTCTTCAACTCTGTGAGTTCATACGGGATTTACTCGGTTGATTTGGGAACCTTTATTTACTTTGTATCCTCCATTTCCTATAGTTCTTACATTCTTTTCACTTCCTCTTCTCTGGGATGTCCTGAGCTCTGTGTGGAGGAATTTGCTAGAGACATCCCATTTAGTACTGTGTGTTTCAAGACCACACACTCTGGCATGACATAGTGTATAATTCTGATATAATGTATTCAGTTTTATCACTTTTTAAAACTTTGGTGTAATTGTTGAATTTTAGAATTCGTTTTTATTATTGTATGTGTGACGTGACTTTAGTGTGACTGTGTATTATTAATACTTCATTTTTGCATGTAGCCATATGTATGCTACAATACTTTTCTGGAGGCCACCTGACATCTTTTCAGCCAGATATTTTCTTTTTCCTTTTTTATAAAAACAGGTCTCTCTTGTAGTTTCTGTCATACAGAGTACTACTGTTTAACTGTCCCATGAACCTCTGGGCTATTCTTACTCTGTTTCCTGACTCACAAAAAAAGGACTGTTGAGATATGCCACTGGTGTGACTTTCCTCCTCCTCTGACTCCTCCTCCTCCCTCCCTCTCCCTTCTTCACCCTCTCCTCCTTTTTCTCCTCCATCTCCTTCTCCTTCTTCTTTCTTCCTCCTCCGCCTCCTCCCCCTTCTTCTTCTTCTTCTTCTTCTTCTTCTTCTTCTTCTTCTTCTTCTTCTTCTTCTTCTTCTTCTTCTTCTTCTTCTTCCTCCTCCTTCTTCTCCTCCTCCTCCTTTTCCTCCTTCTCCCCCTTCTCCTCCTCCTCTCTCTCCTCTTCCTTCTTTTTCTTGTTTGAGAATATCAATAGGCATGTAATATGTTATAATTAAATCTTCATCTATCTTTCCCCTTCATTCTCTGCCCTTCCTAACATCACCACTTTCCTTCTGAATTTCATATGCTCTTTAATTTTCAAAAGCTCACCGAGTCCACTTGGTGGTACCCATTAGTTTGTGGATATAAAGTCATCTACTGAAGCTTAAGAGTCACATATCTGAATAAAGCTGATTCTCCTTTCCAAGACAGTCGTCAATAGCTCTTTAGATAGAAGAGCTACTTAATGATGGCATCCTAAATTTCTGCTACTATTTTGTCATTATGATCTTGTCCAGATCTTCTGCATCACATGTGAATCCATATGTGAGAATGCTCTATCATGTGTAGACAATACTGCTTTTGCTATTGTTTCCACTGTCCCTGTTTCTTACAAACATTCCATCCCATATATCACAATTATCTTTGAGCCTGGAAGGATTGGTATTAAATAGATGGTACATTTAAAACTGAGCACTGTGCATTACTTACTTTCTGCACACTAATCACTTGTGGTAATAACTATGTAGGGTAAAAAGAAGTTTCTTTGATGAGAGTTGATAGACCCACTAATCTATGGGTATTATTGTAACTATTTAGGAGGCAGTCTAAATGAATTTTATATTAACTTCCAGTGCTAAGCTATTGTACTTAACATCAATTATTCATTGGTTTTATGAAAAGAAATATTAGTGATCTCTATAGCTTAAGCCATCAAATAAAAAACTTCTAAATAACTAAAATATGCTGAAAACAGAGTCAGTAAATTTTTAGTATGTGATTAAAGTAGCAATACTGTAGAACTTGAATGGATAAACTGTTCCTACAATTAAGATAGCCTTATTACACAATTCTTTTCATAATGACTGTGTCAGCAATGGATAAAATCCAGAAAATAAGCTACTCTAAACCATAATGAATTATTTTCATCTATGATATCTGAATACTTGATGGAATATTAACATAAAAATAATTATCTATACTTGTTTCTCCCAACTGGTCCCTATCTTAATCATTTCTTTATTCAAGAGATATTTACTAAAAGTTTAACATCTTGTCATTACAATTTTCTATTATGTTAGAATTCAATGTTCTTTCCTATTCATCTCTCTTATCTTAATATAATCTATTTTTATAAACTCTTAGAAATGGGTTATGTGAAAACCTTACTGCTCAAGCATCCCCTATCTTTGTTCAAAGCATTATATTTTCTGAGCTGATATTTTATGCTTTTACAACATTTTTATACTTTTTGCATTTTCTAAAACGGAAGAAAATGTCATCACTTTATTTTGATATCTAACACCATTGTTTTATTTCAAAATAGCCTCTCTCATTTTACTTCAGGAAATAAAGAGACATGAGTTCAAGAGACTGCCATTAAATATCTGTATCATTTCTCATTTTCTCTTTCTGTAAACATCAGAATATACAGTTATGACACCATAAAATAATATATATGGATTAAATTCTATGAGATATTATCATGTTCATATCTCATCATTTCATACTCAGATCTTTGGTTGAATAACTTAGGAATTAGATATGTCCAAAGAAGAAACTGCAAGGTTTAAGCCCTCTGAAGTTAATAAAATAGCCTTCTTATTTTAAGGTGATAAGTGACATAAATAGATATATAGATAATATAGATTATAGATATGGATGTGGATATGAATATGGATATAGATATAAATATAAATATGCATATAGATATTGATGATATGTAGGGAGATATAGATTATATATAGATATAAAGATAGATGATACAGATATATAGATGATATAGATATATATACAGATATGAATATGGATACTGATATGGATATATATATATATATAAATGAACATAGATTACAGATATAGATGTAGATAGAGAGAGATAGGAATAGATAGATATATAGAGATAGCTAGATAATAAATAGATGATAGATAGATAGATAGATAGATAGATAGATAGATAGATAGATAGATAGATAGATGATAGATAGATAGATAGATAGATAGATAGATAGATAGATAGATAGATAAAGTTCATAATAAAGCATCAAGAGTATACTATAACTCAAAGTAAGGAAACTGAAAAATGGCTATATATCCATTTATCTAAGATGGAAAATATGATCATAGATTTCTAGGATGGGTAGTAGATGAAAGAGAGTGGCAGACCAGGGGAAAGGCCTGGAAAATAACCTAAATTCTAATCCTCCTCCCTTTTATGTAACTCATATCTGTGAATATGAGTTTGCATATTGCTTTTAGATGTGCCTCTTCCTTCAGAAAGTGACTGTGGCATTAGTTGTTTCTGAAGACACTAAAGACAAAAGATTTGAAGTTATCATACAGGTCTTTTAGTTGCTTGGCTAGGAGACAAAACCTGAAACTGGCGGGAGGGAGGGGAGAGTTCATCTGTGGGATGAGCTAGAAACCTAGGACAATGGAAACTCCCAAGAATGCATGGAGGTGACCCTAGCTAAGATTCCTAGCAATAGGGAGTATGGACCTGAGACAGCCAACTCCTGTATCTGGCATGTCTTCCTTCCAATGGAGATACTGTGACACCAACACCACCACAAAACCTTTGGTAGACAAATTTTCCTACCTACAAGATGTGCATAGATAAAGACAGCAGAAATTCAGGGAAGAGACAACCAATGACTGGACAAACTTTAGACCCATGCCATAAGAAAGAGCCTACTGAGCTTCTCAGTTAATATTCACTTATCAGTGACTGCATACCATATGTGTTCTTTTGTGATTGAGTTACCTCACTAAGGGTGATATTTTCAAGTTCTGACCATTTGCCTAAGGATTTCATGAATTCATTGTTTTTAATTGCTGAGTAGTATCCATTGTGTAAATATACCACATCTTCTGTATCCATTCCTCCGTTGAGGGACATCTGGGTTCTTTCCAGCTTCTGGCTATTATAAATAAGGCTGCTATGAACATAGTGGAGCGTGTGTCTTTATTGCATGCCGGAGAGGCCTCTGGGTATATTCCCAGGAGTGGTATAACAGGGTCCTCCGGGAGTATAATGCCCAGTTTTTTGAGGAACCACCAGACTGCTTTCCAGAGTGGTTGTACCAGCTTGCAATCCCACCAGCAGTGGAGGAGTGTTCCTCTTTCTCCACATCCTAGTCAACACCTGCTGTCTCCTGAGTTTTTGATCTTAGCCATTCTGACTGGTGTGAGGTGAAATCTCAGGGTTGTTTTGATTTGCATTTCCCTAATGACTAAGGATGTAAACCCAGAAGCTCGGAATACCCAAGACACAATTCATATATCAATTGGTTTTCAAGAAGAAGGAAGGTAGGCCCCTGGTCCTGGAAAGACTGAATGCAGCAGTGTAGGGGAATATCAGGACAGAGAAGTAGGAGGGGGTTGACTAGGGAACAGGGAGAGGGAAGAGGGCTTATGGAACTTTCAGGGAGGGGGGAACCCGGAAAGAGGAAATCATTGGGAATATAAATAAAGAATATAGAAAAATAAAAGATCCTACCCCTTACACTATTAATGATATCTTATTACACTTGCAAATAACATAACTGTCCTCTGAGAAGCTTCATCCAACAGCTGATGGAAAACAGATGCAATAACTCACAGGCAAACAGTAGGTGGAGCTAGGGGAATCTTGTGGAAGGGGGTGGGGTGGGAAGGATTGAACGAACCAGAGGGGTCAAGGTCACCACAAGAAAACCTGCAAAATCAATTAGTCTGGAACCATCGGAGCTCTCTGATATTGAATACCCAACCAGAGTCCATGCATGGGACAGACCTAGAGCCCTACACATGAGTGGCAGGTAGGTGTAAGGGTTTTCATGTGGAATCCCTAACAGCAAAAGAAGGGGCTGTCATTGATTCTGTTGTCTGCTTTTGGATCCCTTTGCCCTCCTAACTGAGCTGCCTTGTCTAGACTAAATATAAGAAAATTTACTTAGTCCTACTGTAACTTGATATCCCAGTGTGTGCTCATTTCTATGGGAGACCTCACCTTCTATGAGGACAAAGGGATGGAATTTTGGAGGGGGGGATATGAAAGGAAAGGCCTGGGAAAAGAGGAGGGAGGAGAAGTTGAAATCGGGATATAAAGTAAATGAATTAGTGAAAAAGAGAAAATAAAATGTTACAGTTTTAGAAAACTATTAAGCTATGTATTGGCTGTAATACATGCACAGGTAGCATGGCACACACCTGTTTAGTCCCTGTATTTCTGGCTTCAGATGCGGTGAGCTCATGTGCATCTTGCTCGGTTGATTCAAAGGGCTGTGTTCTCTTGGTGTCCTCTTATGATCTTTCCACCTCTTCTTCCAAGGGATACCCTGAGCTCCGAGGGGACAAATTTCATGGAGACCTTCAAATTAGACTTCCTTTCCCCATAATAAATGCCAGCTTGTTTTGGCATCAGTTTCAGTCTGCTGCCTGGGGGAACTACTCTGAAGAGGATAGCTCTGATCTGTGCGTAGGGCAGAATATCATTAGCAATTATTTTATGGATAGTTATATTTTTAGTTGTGTTTGGTCTTCTAGATCTCTAGGCTATCTTGTCCCTGGTTCTTGGTTACCCAAGCAGTATTAGATGTGCTTTCATTTTCTTAAAGTGGACCTTTAGCCAAATAAAGCATTAGAAGGCAACTCCCAAAAATTTTGTACCATCACTCCCCTAGCATATTTTGGAGTAGACCAAAAGTTTTGTTGTTGCCTTGACTTCCACATTTCTCTCTTAATAGCCCACAGAATACCTTCCTGCACAAAAGAAATTAGAACAAATAGGAGAAGGCTCCATGGAGGTACAGTCTTGACTTCTCCATATTCAATGAGTTGTGTGGTTGTTATCTTTAACAATGAGCCCCCATTTTCAGTTTGGAGAAAGCCACCTGATATCTTATCAGTCTGGGTTGTTTGGGGATTTCTATTATTACTGTCTCTTGGCCAACAACTCAATTCCCTGGCTAAAAGAGATAGTCATTTGAGACTCCATATCACCCATTACTAGGAGTCTTCGTTAGGGTCACCTTCATAGATTCTAGGAAGTTTCCAGTACACTAGGTATTCACATCATCACCACATACCCTCCAATTAAAACTGTCCCTCCCCATACTCTTTTTTCCATCCTACCTTGCCCCTTCTGCATTCCACCTGATTCCTTCTGCTCTTGTCCTTACCTGGCCCAAGTTCAACTGCAAAAGCTATTCTATTTCCCCTTCCCAGGAAGATCCATGTGTCCTTCTAGACCCCTCCTCTTTATCTAACCTCTCTGGACTTTTGATGTGGGATTCTTCTCCTTCATTCATTTCTATTAGTTTTAGGTTTGGTCATTTCATAGTAACCCTGATTTTCTGGATGTTTTGTGTCAGGGATATTTTAGATCTAACACTTTCTTTGATCTATGTATCTATTTTTTTCCATCATATCTTCAAGGTCTGAGATTCTCTCTTCCATATATTTTATTCTGTTGATGAAACCTGCTTCTGTAGTTTCAGTTCAAATTCCCAAACTTTTCATTAGCAGAATTCCCAAAACTTGTGTATTCTTTATTGATTCTTTTTCAGATCTTGAACAGTTTTACTCATTTCCTTCAAGTGATTGTATATTCTTGGCATTCTTTGGGGAATTTATTAATTACCTCCAGTTGTTTGTGTTTTCCTGGATTTCTTTAAGGAATTTATGTGTTTTCTCTATAAGGAAATCTATTATCCCCATATAGTTTGTTTTAAGTTATTTTTCTTGTTTTTCAATTATTATGTAACACTTAAGGCCTGCTGAGGTAGGATAGCTGGGCTCTAATGAGGATTTATTGCCTTGGGTGTTATTGACCTCATTCTTATGTTGATTGCAAGGCAGCTAGGTTTGTGATGATTATAGGTCTTGGTGCTATTGTTTTGTGTTTTCTTTATTGGGTGGGTGATTTTTTTTTTTTTTTGATCCTTGATTTCCTTTTCCTCACTGAATTTTCTCAGAATGTGTTGACTGTGTGTTACCTGATTTACTGACCTGTTCAACTGGTGTATTCCCAAGGAATGCCTCCTAAGTGACAATTGTAGTGAGGAAATCTGGAAGATGTTCTGTGGGATCCACAAGAGGTATGGGCAAAGGGGAAGAGAAACTCTATCTGGTTGTTTATTGCAACACTAGGTATGAGATTAAAGGATTAGATCTAGGGGAAAAGAGAGAGAGACAGAGGGAGAGAGAGAGAGAGAGAGAGAGAGAGAGAGAGAGAGAGAGAGAAAGGAGAGGGAGAGAGAGGCAGAGAGACAGAGAGAGAGAGACAGAGAGAGAGAGAGAGAGAGAGAGAGAGAGAGAGAGAGAGAGAGAGAGAGAGAGAGAGAGAGAGAGACTGTAGGCAGCCTACCTAGTTTTCTGACTTGCCTGTCCTGTGGGTGAGCAGAAGGCACCTGCTGGAGTGGGGAACTGGGACACAGTAATGAGGAGGGACAGGGAAGATAGGAGGGGATGGTTTGTGGGATTGACAGGAGAGGCTAGCAGAGGGCAAGAGAGGCTGCAGCTGCTGTTCTATTGCATCACTAGGGACAAGCCTGATATATTGGGTCTGGGGAAACAGAGAGTGAAGAAAAGAACTGTGGGCAGACTACTGGGGTTTTTTGGGCCATATTAACACAATTAAAAAAAAAGTTCTTTACAGAGCTGCTCTAGAGAAGGTGGGGAGTTGGAGGTGCCTTGAAACCTCTTATATTAACAAAATCAAATGAATACTGAACTGGACCAGGCTCTTCCAACACCAGTGAAGGCTTTGGGAAATTCTAATTGAGATGGGCAGTGTCACTGAGTTGAACTAACATGTCAGAGCACTTTCATATTAATAGAAATAAGGTCCATGGAAATCAGCAGCAATAGTGCTTTTAGCAGAAACAGCTGTCTTTGCTTTAGCAGCTGTTTCATGTAGGTGACAGGCTGACAGGAGAACAATCAGGGGTTTATTTCTGGTTGAATTTTAGTTTCTTCTTTCATTTGGGGGTTATTGTTTGAAAAGAAGAGTACTCATATTCTCTGCTTTGTCAGCATTCTTCCCTTTCAAGTTTTCGAAGCTTGTCATAGATAGCTTGGAAACAAGCAAACTTTCTTGAGCTAGTTTTTATATGTGCACGGCGTCCTCTATGACTTTGAATTTGAAATGCGTAAAATGAAGTTATCCATGCTTAAAAATTTGGTTTTGGCATATATGTACAAAACTAGTTTTGCCTGCCTAATTGCTGGTATTGCTGAAGAACTGTGGGATATTAGCTTGTCTAGTGTGCTGCTGGCAGTCAGCAACTTGAAATCCATTTTAAAAATGAGCATTCAAATCTGACTGGATCTCATAGTTCCACTTCCTTTGAAAAAGTGACTTACTTGAAGTATAAGAATATTAACTTGGCCCTGAGATCTCTCAAACACTGAGCCCCCAACCAGGTAGCATACGCTGGTCAATATGACACCCGACACATGTACAGCAGAGGACTGCCGGGTTTGGACAGATGCACCTAAATCTCAAGAGACTGGAGGCCCCAGGGAGTGGGGAAGTCTGGTGGAGTGGGGGTGGGGGTGGGGACACCCTTATGGAGACTTGGAGACAGGGGCAGTGGAGGGTAGCTATGGAAGGTGGAACAATCAGAGGTTGGACCTGGAGGTAGATAAAGTCTGGACTGCAAAAAAAAAAAAAAAAAAAAAAAAATATTAAAATAAAAAAAAAAATACAGTTGTTCCTATCTTCAAAAAGAAAAAGAAAAAGAATATTAACTCACACCATAATTAGCTCCAATTTTATTGCTATGAATTGCTTCCAGGGAGTAAAGTAAGACAATTTTTGAGACAGTCAATGATCAGGGTCTACATGTAGAAGAATTCACCGCAGAGGTACTTTCCCAAACAGTACCTTAGAGAACCAAAAGAAGAAATGCTAATTACATCTTTAAGGAAACCCATAGATGCAAAATTGGTTTTCTTGTTTTTGACCCATAAAACGGCTCAATGAAATAAGAAGTTAAGACTTGACCTTTTGCTTAATAATATTTTGTAAATTACTAGTGAGAGTGCCTCCTGAAATCTCAAAATGCATATGCAAAAACACACAACAGATGAGTCTAAGTAATTGGCTGAAAAGGACTACAAAGTAATGCAAAACCTAAATTATTATATACAGCATATAATAATCACATGTAATTTAAATATATAACCTAACTTAATTTTCACAAAAAATACAAGGCAGGAAATTATTCTTCTATTTCATTGGTAAATAAGTCAATCTCTAGAGATGTTAATTTAAGAAGGGTCACTAATATTGTTAAGACTGTATATCACACTATTATAAAGGCAAACCTATTCTGAACATATGATTGCTATTTGTATATAAATTCATTTGTTATGTGACTAAATATAGTATTTTTCTTAATGGCTGGTTACTAGATCAAATGTAGGACACAATTAAATTCAAAATTAAGTAATCTCTTATCATCTGATTCTAAAAGTAATCTAAAGAGAAAATAACTCTGTGATAGATGTTTTCAGTCATCTTGTAGATGTTTCAGTTCATGTTTTCGATAGAAGCTGAGAAAGAAGCTTAAACATTTTTTTCAGTAGTAAATTTATGGTTCATAATTTCATGATAGTCTTTGACGAATAAGTTTAATTGATATAAACATTTCTTCTATTTTGAAACAATCAAGAATTATATTATTAAAAGAATATGCCACTTTCAATATATATGTAAACTTCTCTATTTTCAGTGGGAGTAAGAATAGTCTTAGATATTATTTAGTTTGACTGGAAGTAAAAATAGCAAGTGGTATTTTAAAGCTACACTTATTAAAATAGTATATAGAATAATCTATTTTTAAAACACTATAAAGAATAATCGATTTTAATGAGATATATATTATTAAAATACATAGTTAAATATTAAAATATATGTCGTATATTATAAACTTTTTAATCAGATTATACAATAATCTTAGTTAATACTTTATATAACCAACAATCCAATCATTCCAACTATTCACAGAATATCTATAATGAATAAAAATGAAAAGCAATAGTTTTCTGAGAAACCCAGCCTCAATAGTTTTACAAGTGCCCACATAGAATGGCATCAACACTTGAATGTATATAAAATGAGACCATAACCATCATTTTCTGATCATAAAGATTTCTCAGAACAAGAGATGCCAAGACTCAAGACCTGGGGATGTTAACTCAGAGAATTTTGAGACTGGAGACAGGAAACAGTAGAATTGTTTCTCAGGCAAAGAGAATAACATGTGCAGAAGTCTGGACATGAGTGAAAGTGTAGAATATATGCCCCATAAAAGTTAAAAGAAAGTTCATTTTTTGTAACAGAAATTTTATAAAGTTTCAAAAAGCAAGTAGAAGATAAACCAGAATAGTGAAATAAATATGAAAAAGTGCACAAAGGACTTTTCCAGCCACAGAAACTTCAATTTTTACCCTAAAATCAGTGGGAACACAGAAAGAATAGAGAAGTAACTGGTCAGATTTTCAATTCATAGAGATGTTTTGAAGGATACAAAGAACCGTCCATCAAGGAAACTGAAATAGAAACTCAAATAAGAGACTGGACTGTTTTGAACTGCATGGATGCCAGTGGGGATGAAGAGCAGCAGACATATTTGATACTTCTATTCATGGTGGAGAAAGAACTAGTTACTAAAATACATAAGAGAAAAATTGAGTTGTAGCAGTGCTTTGAGGAAATAAATAAACTCATCATTTCAGGAGATAGGTGATGTTGCACAGTTCTTGATAACACTGAGACCCTCCAAGATTGTATTATTTACTAAAAAAAAAATAATAACTATTTCTTGTTATGGCGCAGTCAACATTAGCACATGCCTTTAATCACTCTGGTTGGAATGCATATATGCCCTTAATCCCAAGAAAATGAAGGGAAAGTTAGTTTCTAGAAAGAAGCACCAATGTTTGAAAGTGATGTCTAATTGAGTGGCAGACAAAGGGAGGAATCAGAGAAAGATTTGACAGAATAGGATAAGTTCAACATTCAGGAGAAGAGAGGAAAGGAAAGTTACTTAAGGAGGAAGGCAAAGAAAGAGAAAAAGAGAAGGAGGCAGTTTTACCAGGACAGTTGCACAGAGATAAGTAGTAGAAAGAGAACAAGCTTGACACAGGTAAGGATAAAAGGAGCCAGAGTATAGAAAGGAGTCAGATTAGAATAGATTGCTAGAGTTAGTTTGACATAAAACAGCAATTCAGCAGATAGAGGTAGAGAGAAGTCAGATTCAATCAGTCAGTCTGGAGAGGAGTTTGAGCCAGAACATTCTAGGCCTACATAAGATTTTACAGAAGCTAGAAGTTTCCAAGACTAGGCCTAGGTTAGCAGGGAGATTCAATAAACCCTAGAGATGCTACTTACTACAGGAGGAAAAAAAAGTTAAATTTATAAGGTGATCAAAAAAGAAAATTAGGCTTAGTATGGAGGATGATAAATGGTATTGAGATATTAAATCTTTTAAGTTCAGACTTGAGTTTAGAGAAACTGATATAAGTTTGAATTCAGGTAAACTAACAGGCTGGTACCTAGCATTAGTTTACAAGTTGACCCCAAACAAAACCTGAGCCTAGCTCCAGTCTCTAAACTAATCCCCAACAAGACCAGTGTTTCCAGGTTACACCTTCAACAAAACCAGTTTCTCCAGGTTGTTCTTCCAACACACCTGCACCCCCAGGTTACAAGCCTACCCCCTGCCTTACTACCACCAATGCAGAAGAGAGCAGAAATTAAGTTTATGATACGACTCCCAACAGCAGCCAATTATGTTAAAGGCCACAGTATCTTTCCAAATTAGCTTTGCACACATAATCTCTGCTTGCTGTTACCATAAAGCCTTGCCTAGGTTGACATTCTGGACCCCCACCATCAAAACCATTCTGCATGACGGCACTGTGTTGAGAGGGCTTAAACTAGCTCAAATAGAATAAAGAACTTTTTGTGAGTTGCATCAGATTGACTACTGTGTGTTTCTTTGTAGATCACTAACATTTCCTTGGCACAAGAGTATCTCGAATATTTTTTCGGTTGATGGGATGATGTAATGCTTTTAATGGTTTTTGGAGCTGCCATAAAAGATTCACATATGAGATGATTTAAATAAATTAATTTTACCACAATGTGGAGACTAGATATCTAATAATTTGATGTTGGTAGAGTTTCATTTTTTTTTCTGGAAGCATTGCGGTTGACTTAAAAATTACTATTTCCAAACAAACAAACAAACAAACAAACAAACAAAAAGTGTTTCCTTGTGTCTTTTTGTGGTATTCTGTTTATTTTTTCAGTTGATATTATAATCTGTCTTCCCGAACACTCACAAATCATATTGACTACAGGAATTCACAATTATCTTATTTAATCCTGAAGTTCTTATCATTTCTCTACCTCCAGTCACCCTGAATCCCAGGTGATTATAATATCAACCTCTGAGTGTGGAAGAAGAAGGAATACAACTCAGTCCTTCATGTTCAGGTAAAAAATGGAAAAGAGGATTGATATTCAGAGAATCCAGGCATGGGTTCAATGATTATCAGACTTTTATTATTAGTTGTTTTGTTTGTTTGTTTGTTTCTCGTGTTAGATCTCATGTTTCAAATGGGGTGTTTAAAACTCACTAGAGCTATGGAGGACTTTAAACTTTTGATCATTCTTCCTCTACCAGAGAAGTACCCATAATACAAGCATAGGCCACCACAGCAGTCTATGTGGTGCCGAGGACATGTTTGTATCAACTGACCATCATTCCTAAGTCTAATTACTGGCCTTCTTGTTAGAATCAATCAAGGAGAATAAATAAGGAACAAGGATACAAAAATATTTTGTATATTCTCTGAGTTTAAGATGTCAAGTTTGTATTCTGCTTCAACTTTTGCTACAAATTCTTTTACTCGCTTTAATTAGTTCTTTGAGGATTTTTTTCTATATAAGTTTTAATTGTATTTACCCCTTTCCTCACTCCTTCCATACTGATGCCTTCTCTAACTACTCAGCAATCGCTTCCTTAAAAATAAATAGTCAAATTATTCTGGACTCTGAGATCTATCAAACACTGAACCACACAGGCAGCATACACCAGCTGATATGAGACCCATAACACATATACAGCAGAGGACTGCTGGGTCTGTGTTCAATCAGAGATGATGCATCTAACCCTCAAGAGACCAGAGGCCCCAGGGAGTTTAGAGGTCAGGTGGGGTGGGAGGTGAGGACATCCTCCTGGAGACAAGGGATGGGGAAGAGGTATAGGATGTGGAACAGTCAGAGAATGGACAGGGGTGAGGAATAAAATCTGGAATGTAAAAAAAAATAAAAATAAAGAAATAAAAATATAGTCAAATATAGCTTGTACTATTCATACACTCTTGAATATGTGGATTCTTTCACACATTCCATATTCTCTTCAGTAGATGGATATTAAGCATTAGGGGCTGGATTCTTAAGAAAATATTTCCCTTTCCCAGTTGCAGTCTGCTGTCAATATCAACTTAGCTAGTGGGGTAATTTATGTCATCTCCCCTCTACTATTCAAATTTTGGCAGCTTGAGCCTTCACATGCTTTATGCATTCTACGTTAATTGTAGTAGACTCATATGTGAAACTACCCTGCTATGTCCAGAAAATGCTGTCTCTGTAGTCCCTACCATTTATGCTTCTTAGCATCCTCTTCCCTTCCTTTACCATACTGTCTAAGTCCTGTGAACCCTGGGACTGTAACAATTACCAACATGGTAAAATTTGCCTAGAGACAAAATAGTGAAAGAATGTTTTGCAAGTAATGAACCATTTTCTGGTTAGATTTAAAGCCTCGTTCTTAAGATGAAAATCACATCTATCTACATCATTGGACCAAAAACCTGTACCTAGATGGGTCATAGTCTCTACAAAAATTTTACTTCTAATATTCTCCTAAATGAAAACCAAAGTATGTAGAGTATTCAGCCTAAATGGATCAACTGTAACATAAAACCACAGTTACTTGATTAATTTTAGATAAAAACAACAAATACCTTTGTCTTCAGGGCATTTTATAAACCTTTTCTTCGCGATAAGTTTACGAATGTATCTATTCTTCCCCCTTTTTTTTGTTTTTAATCTACATTTTCTAAAATTTATGTGTGAAAGAATGTGTGTATGTAAGTATGTGTGTATACATATGCACAAGCGTGAGAATGCTGCAGTAATTATTAAAAAAGAACAGCAAATTTCCATGCTTCATGCTTCTACTCTCTGCCCCTATGGTCAAGCCAGTCCGTTCGTACCTCGTGGAGACTCTGACACAGAGCTCCAAGATTTCTCCACCCAGCTCTCTAAGTTCCTACTGGAGGGTCTCTGCCATGCTAGCCCCATGCTTCAAATCCCCCAAAAACTTCGTGGTGCACATCAGGAAAACCCATGCTGTGCCTCCATATCTTTCTCTCTTGAACCCAGACTATCCCCTCATAAAGGAAATTACAACACGAACTTAGTTCAGAAACAACGGTAACTCAATCACTGGGCAAAACAACTAAAATCCCAATCTTGCAAACCTTACTAAATCTCAACCCTCCATTGTAGAAGCCTGAAGGATCTGCCATTGAAACCAGGAGACACTAGTAATTACATCATGACCTAATGCTATCCACTTCCAAATAAAAAAAAAATCACTCACTCTTTCTCTCTCCTACTTCCTGTATTCTCCTATCCAACCTGGAAATCCCACCTACTTGTCCAGTGATTGGCTCTTTATTCACTAGGGGATGGTTCACAAGAAGTCACATGATTATATGACTCATTCCTCCTTTGCAGCCCCTCCCACGAAAGCATAATTAGCCTCAAAATACAAGCAACCCCAGTACCTGGGAAGGTCATAAGATAAATACAGCTTTGCAACAAAAAGTTCTAGGAAGTTTTAGACATGGGATGCAAATTCTAGTCCTCTAAAAGTGCAGCCAAATCTCTGAGCTGGTTCAGTCCCCTCAAGTCCCTTTTATAAAGATCAGTTTGCATATTCTATATCTATGAAAGATTTTCTAATACAAACCTACTTTTTTTCATGGTATTTCGCTATTTCGTATTTACTTTGTAGTATTTAATTATCACAAATTTAACTATTTTGTATTTGTTTGTATTCTTGTTTTTAATGTGATTTCTAGTTCCCATGAGAGAATACCCACATATTCCCTGTTCATTACTCTATGGTATTGAGAATAAGAATATTTGACTCAAAGAAGCACTCAATATTTTTTAAGTCATCAAAATGATTTATAATAGTTAAATGCCTCTTATATATACATGAGGTTTTCTGAAACTAAAAGTAATATGCACTCAACCAGTCTTTAAAATCTATTTGGAATATTAAACATGATAGAAGTAGAAAAACATATCTTATGAAGTCTTCTATGAAAGGAAATTGTGACAGGTTCCTGATTAGACAGAAACCATTCCATCTCCAAGGGAGAATATGAAGTGTAACTGTGGCTTCATAGAATGAATTTGGTAGTGTTCCTTCTCTTTCTATTTTGTGGAATATTTTGAAGAGTATTGATATTAGGTCTTCTTTGAAGGTCTGATAGAATTCTGCACTAAAGGCTGGTTTTTGTTGTGAAACTTTTAATGGCTGCTTCTATTTCTCTAGGGATTATGAGACTGTTTAAATGGTATAGCTGATCTTGATTTAATATAGGTATTTGGTATCTAGAAAATTGACCATTTGATCTAGATTTTCTAATTTTGTTGAGCATAGGCTTTTGTAATAGGATTTGAGGATTATTTTTTTTCCTGATGATTTTTTTTTAATTTCCTCAGTTTCTGTTCTTAAATCTTTCTTTTCATTTCTGATTTTGTTAATTTGGATACTGTCTCTGTGCCCGCTGGTAAGTCTGGCTAGGGTTCATCTTGTTGATTTTCTCAAAGAACCAGCTCCTGGTTTTGTTGATTCTTTGTATAGTTCTTTTTGTTTCTACTTGGTTGATTTCATCCCTGAGTTTGATTATTTCCTGCTCTCTACTCCTCTTGGGAGTATTTGTTTCTTTTGGTTCTAGAGCTTTCACGTGTGCTGTTAAGCTGGTAGTGTGTAATCTCTCCAGTTTCTTTTTTTACGCACTTAGAGCTATAAGTTTTCCTTTTAGCACTGCTTTCATTGAATTCCATAAGTTTGGGAATTTAAATTCCAAAAATTATTTTCTTTCATTTAATTATTAGATATATTCTTTATTTACATTCCAAATATTGTCGCCTTTCCTGGTCCCCCCACCCCCAAAATCCCATAAGCCATCTTGCCTCCCTCTGTTCCCCAATCATCCCTCTCCTGCTTCCCTGTCCTGGTATTCCCCTACACTGCTGCATCAAGCTTTTCCAGGACCAAGGACCTCTCCTCCCTTTGATGTTCACCAAGTTCATCCTCTGCTGCCTATGCTTCTAGAGCCATGGGTAACTCCATGTGTACTCTTTGGTTGATGGTTTTGTCCCTGGGAACTCTGGTAATACTGGGTGACTCATATTGTTTTTCCTCCTATGGCACTGAAAACCTCATCAGCTCTTTGGGTCCTTTCTCTAGCTCCTCCATTGGGGAACCTGTGCTCAGCTCAGTGGCTGGTGGAGCGTATCCCCCTCTATATTTGTCATGCACTAGCAGAGGCTCCAAGGTGACAGCTATATCCAGCTCCAGTCAGCAAGAACTTGTGGGCATCAATAATAGTGTCTGGGTTTTGTAACTCTATATGGGATTAATCCCTAGGTGGGACAGCCTCTGGATGGTCTTTCCCTCAGATTCTACACTTTGTCTCTGTATCTCCTTCTGTGGGTATTTTGTTCCCACTTCTAAGAAGGAACAGAGTATCCATATTTTGTTCTTCCTTCTTCTTGAGCATCATTTGATATGTGAACTGTGTCTTGGGTATTCCAAGCATCTGGGCTAATATCCACTTATAAGTGAGTGTATACCATGTGTGTTCTTTTGTGACTGGGTTATCTCACTCAGGATGATATTTTCCACTTCTACCCATTTGCCTAAGTATTTCATGAATTCATTGTTTTTAATAGCTGAGTAGTATTCCATTGTGTAAATACACCACATTTTCTGTATCCATTCCTCCATTGAGAGACTTATAAATAGGGCTGCTATGAACATAGTGGAGCATGTGTTCATATTACATGCTGGAGAATCCTCTGAGTACATGCACAGGAGTGGGATAACAGGGTCCTCTCTTAGTATTATGCCCAATTTTTTGAGGACCCACCAAACAGATTTCGAGAGTGGATTTACCAGCTTGCAATCCCACCAGCAGTGGAGGAGTGTATTCCTCTTTCTCCACATCCTCACCAGCACCTGCTGTCTCCTGAGTTTTTGATCTTAGACATTCTGACTGGTGTGAGGTGAAATCTCAGGGTTGTTCTGATTGAATTTCCCTGATGACTTAGGATGTTGAACATTTCTTTCTTTCTTTCATTTTTTTTGTTTGTTTTTTGTTTTTTTCGAGACAGGGTTTCTCTGTGTAGCCCTGGATGTTCTGGAACTCACTTTGTAGACCAGGCTGGCCTCGAACTCAGAAATCCTCCTGCCTCTGCCTCCCAAGTGCTGGGATTAAAGGTGTGCGCCACCACGGCCTGGCCGAACATTTCTTTAGCTGCTTCTCAGCCATTCATTATTCCTAAGTTGAAAATCCTTTCTTTAGCTCTGAACTCCATTTTTAAATTGGGTTATTTGGTTCTCTGGAGTCTAACATCTTGTGTTCTTTATTAGCCCTCTGTTGGATGTAGGTTGGTAAAGATCTTTTTCCAGTTAGTTGGTTGCCATTTTGTCCTATTGACAGTGTCCTTTGCCTTACAGAAACTTTGTAATTTTATTTGCAGTCCCATTTGTCAATTCTTGATCTTAGAGCATAAGCTATTGGTGTTCTGTTCAGGAAATTTTTCCCTGTGCTCATGCGCTCCAGGCTCTTCCCCACTTTATTTTCTATTAAGTGTCCTTCATAACCCTTTTGGATATCTTTTGGTTGAAAGTCGATTTTATTCAATATTAGAATGGCTACTCCAGCTTGTTTCTTGGGACCATTTGTTTGGAAAATTATTTTCTAGCTCTTTACTCTGAGGTAGTGTCTGTCTTTGTCACTGAGGTGTGTTTCCTGTATGCAGCAAAATGCTGGTTCCTTTTTACATATCCAGTCTTTTAGTCTATGTTTTTTGTAATGGGGATGTGAATCCACTGATGTTAAGAGATATTAAGGAATAGTGTGATTGTTGATTCCTGTTATTTTTGATGTTATTTTTATGTTTGTGTGGCTATCTTCTTTTGGGTTTGTTGAAAGAAGATTGCTTTCTTGCTTTTTCTATGATGTAGTTTCCCGCCTTCTTTTGGTGTTTTCCATCTATTATACCTTGTAGTGCAGGATTTGTGGAAAGATATTGTGTAAATTTGTTTGTGTCATGGAGTATCTTGGTTTTCTCATCTATGATAAATGAGAGTTTTTCTGGGTATAGTAGCTGGGCTGGCATTTTTGTTTTCCTAGGGACTGTATAACATCTTCCCAGTATCCTCTAGCTTACATTTACTCTGGTGAAAACTATGGTGTAATTCTGACATGTCTGCCTTTATATGTTACTTGACCTGTTTTCCTTACTGCTTTTAAAACTCTTTCTTTGTGCATTTGGTGTTTTGATTATTATTTGAAGGGAGGAATTTCTGTTCTGGTCCAATCTATTTGGAGTTCTATTAGCTTCTTGTATGTTTATAAGCATCTCTTTCTTTAGGTTATGGAAGTTTTCTTCTATAATTTTGTTGAAGATATTTACTGGCCCTTTTTTCCTTAGGTTTGGTCTTCATATTATGTCCTGGATTTCCTGGATGTTTTAGGTTAGGATCTTTTTGCATTATGCATTTTCTTTGACTGTTGTGTCAATGTTTTCTATGGCATCTTCTGCATCTAAGATTCTCTCTTCTATTGCTTGTATTCTACAGGTGATGCTAGCATGACTCCTGGTCTCTTTCCTAGATGTTCTATTTCCAGGGTTGACTCCCTTTGTGATTTCTTTATTATTTCTTTTTCCATTTTTAGATCCTGGAAGGTCTTGCTCAATTCCTTCACCCATTTGGTTGTGTTTTCCTGTAATCCTTTAAGGGATTTTTGTGCTTCCTCTTTAAAGGCTTCTAGCTGTTTACCTCTGTTCTCTTGTATTTCTTTAAGGTTGTTATTTATGTCCTTCTTAATGTCCTCTATCATCATCATGAGATGTGATTTTAAATCAGAGTCTTATTTTTCTGATGTGTTGGAGTACCCTGAGCTTGCTGTGTTGGGAGAACTGGTTTCTGATCATGCCAACTAGCCTTGGTTTCTATTGCTTATGTTCTTGCCCTTGCCTTTTGCCATCTGGTTATCTCTTGTGTTAGCTGGTCTTTCTGTCTTTGACTGTTGCTTGTCCCTCCTGCAAGCCTGCATGTCAGTACTCATGGAAGACCAGTTTTCTCAGGGAGGAATTTGGGTTTGGAGAGCTGTGGCACAGAGTCAGCTCTGGGGTACAGATGGAAACAGGAAGGGTACTGTTTCTAGACGTTCCTTGGTCCTGATGGCTATAGGCGGGTCCTTTTTGGGCCAGTAATTTGAGCAGAAGTGGTGGGCTTACCTGTGCCCACAGGTGTGTCAGCACTCCTGGGGGATCAGTTCTCTCCCAAAGGTATTTGGGTATGGAACACTGTGGCAGAGGATCAGCTCTGGGTTCTGTGTCACAGAATCAGTCCTCAATAAATTTTTTTAAGGAATAAATAAATAAGACACAATCATTGGAGTGGTGATCCTATAAAAATGTTGTTGATTAAATAAAATAAGATTAGATAAAGGTGGATACATATTAGTATTATCAATATTTGACTGAATAACACACTTAATTTGCTATCCTGAAGATGGCAGAATTTAATATTTATGACAAAGTAATTTTCTAAACATGTATAGCCTGAAAAACTAAGCCTAACCCCACTGCTCAATCATCTTGTGTTCACTCATTAACTTGTGAGATTTTATTTCTAATTTCTCAGCTCTGTTTCATGTATTTCCTCTCTGCAAGAAACTCCAAGGTTGATTCCTATTTATTTATTCAGATTTTATGCATAGGGATAAGTTATAACTTCTTGAGACAGAGTATCTCATTTTCCACGACACCCCACAGATAACAGCAATTACACTGCTATACAAAAGGTTTCCATCCAAGCAAATAATTTGTTTTTTAGTGAAAAATAAAAGATAGATCACCTCTGAAGGGATATTTTTTGTTTCTTTCATAACTGTGAATGACCTATGAGACCTCTGGTCTTCCCATAAATGAAAGAAAGAAAAATCCTTCATGAGTAAAATATTATTTATTCTATGAGCAAACAACTTTAAATTAATAAGAAAATAAAGAATGAAAGTGTTTGGCTTCTAGCACGGCATGTGTCTGATTTGAATCACTTTCTGTGAGTACTATTTTGTCCACTTAAAATGTTTTTGGTATATCCTACTGTAGAAGGAAGAAAATATTTTTAGAATAATCATTTACAGTACATATGAAAAACATTTTAACATCAAAGTAAATTAAATATGGCACACAGTAACTTTATAGTTTACTAGCAAGTCAAGTAATATCTTTATATTCATATATATGTTCTGAAAAAATATTTCAAAATTATAGTGAAATATATATTTTTTATAGAATGTGAAAACAATACAGTGTTTTTCATTAAAAAACAAAGCAAAATACTATTCACTGATCAGTGTTGAAAGCATATAAAATACTTTTCATTACCTAACTTTGGGTTGGTTTTCACCATTGAATATAGATATGTATTGGATATAGATAGCAATAGTTTTAAGTATTGCTTCAATTAACTATATAAAATCAAACTTCATGTTATACATTTGAGATTAGATCATATCCACCCAATGTTTATGACATAGAGGACCTTTTTTTTTCTTATATTTATGGCAACTTCTTCAGTTCATGCTTTTCTTAATATTCTGTGTTTTCTTAGTCTCATAACTTATTTTGAAACTACCCATTTTGACTCAAATCAAATGTTGATCAATATTGCTTTGATATAAGTTTCAAATCTGATGAAAAGTAAAATAGTACACAAAAAATATTAACTCTTGGTTTTACAAGAGGTTGTTACTTGATAAGTCAGTTAAATTTTGTAAAACACTGTTATCATTCATATATTAAAAATAACACCATCACAGAGTATCTGTATTAAAATAGTAAAAATAAATAGAAATTTGTTAATTAACACAGGGGTGAAACATTGCAACAACTGATTCAATCTTTACCAGTGAATTCATTGATGACTTCTTATCTCCATATAATAAAATATGAAATCACTAAGATATACAAGGTTCACATGATGTGCATACATTTCTAAAGTATCTTTCACATAGTCATCCCTAAATTAAGTTCATGATAAAACAATAGCAATATTCAGTTACCACATAAAATGTTATTTGATCTTTAAATGGTAGCTCTTCATGTAAACATCCTGCATTTTTCTGTTGCAGTATTTCTTTGGGTAGTATTTACTGTCATGGCTAACTATCCAGGTCCAGGAATCTACACTTCTCTAATCCTAATCCCTTCAAATGTCTTCACATACCTGCAATATATTCTAAATTCACTTAAGGATAATACTCCTAAAAATGTGACATTAGTGTTTTCTGCAGCAGTGATAAGGATTTGTTTAATGTTAGAATAATACTTATAAAATATCAAAAGATCATGGCCATAAACTTAGGATGGTCAGAATAAGCTATGGAATTAAAATATATTATTGCTAGTTTTCTCCACAGAAGACATAAACCAAATTGTGAGATTTTTTTGCATACATAGTAATAAACTTGCTATAAAATTTTACCCTCTATGTGACCGTTTTTTTATTTGCTTTATGTGCAAGCATGTGGATATGAGTTCAGCATTCCTACATAAAAGTCATGTTGAAGTGCATGTCTGTTCCCCAAACATTAAAAAAAAACTGATGTAATTTTAAATCTTTCATCAGTAGTCTGAGTATTTTTTCTTTTCCCTAAATATGCCCTATGTTACAGCTTTTTGGCTAATGAATGGTCTGGAATTCTGAACAGGGATCTCAAAATTTGTGTATATTTTCACTGAGAATTTAGTTATTGCCAGGTTAAAAAGCTCAGGTGTATATATTAGAGGATAAAAGTAGGTCAGAGAAGTATCATTGTTTCAAACAGAAGGGATTACTGATTTACCTAAATATACTTGTATTTGAACCATGTAGAATTGATACATAAATTCATAAAAATATATTTTATACACATAATTGACCACAAAACTGGTGTTTTCTTCCTAAAACTAGTATGATTAAAGTTTCATAAAATAACTCCAGGCTCATAAATTTCTTTTGACAATTGAATGAAGAGGTAACAGGAAAATATGTGAAACTGTAGCTGGATTATAGGAAACATTACAACACATGAGATGTTTTTAAAATATTACTTTTATAATTAAAAAATTCAATTACATGTTCTACTGAGAAAACTGTGATTGCGAAGTTTGAAGCTAATCTAAGACTAAGACCCACCCACCAGTGGCTAAGCTAGATGATGAGATTTTTAATTTGGAGTATTGGTTATTTTTGTTGTTGTTGTTGTCAATCCTTTTTTTTTTAATTTTTCCACCGGATAGCATTAAATTATCTATGAATCCAGAACTGGTTTAATGTTGAAATTGTAATTATAATAATTTCAAGGGGAAAATCAAGTACTACTCCACTGTTGATTCAAGCCCAGCTTGTTGGTTCTTATAGATAAACATTTAAAAACTAGAATTAAAGCCATCAATCTGGGTCCAGTATGTGTGTCATTAATATTATGTTTTAGAAAGCCACTTATATTACAGTAAATACTAGTGTGCTTTGCACTGTAAGAAAACCTCTAAGTTTCTGGAATTTGATATATGCTATATCACTTATAAGTGATGTTCCTTACCAGTAGTATTTCCATATTTTATTGTTTTTGTTGCTACAAAACTTTTTTTCTAAAAACCAAATGAAGTAGATTTTGAATTTTAATTTTGTTAATATATATATGTATATGTGTGTATATATATACATATATTGTAATTACTCAGTTCTAAAGTACAGTTTACAAAATACCTTTTAAGCTAAGTTAATTTCAGCACAACAATAATGAACAGTTCCTTAAATACAACTGCCTACTTTGGCATTCAGGTTGTCTGCTTTTCTGACTTTATACCTTTCTCTAAGCCAAATAAAAGTCTCTTAGAACAAACACACCAGCATTATTTGAAGATGGAGAATTATCTACTGATAGCGTTTCAATTCCTCCTTACTCTTTTTAATTTTTTTAAAATAATGGTGTGCTGGGGCCACATATCTTCCAATGCTATAAAGGCCAATACATGGCACACATCTATGAGCCATCAGTTATGAATGCTGAGAACTGACATTCCCATTTGAAGAGCAGCAAGTGTTCTTAACATTGTCCTGTGTGCAGCACCCATTCCCTGCTTTCTTCAAGACAGAATATTCTGAGGAACCTTCTACAGAATTCCTCAGACCATTGCTAATGGTATTGAGCCTCAATTACCCACTATAGTAAACAGTTCAATACCTGCCCTTATTGATTTTTCTTCTTTCTCCCAGACTCACTTGCCTTTCCTCTTTCCCTTTGTTTCTCCTTGTAACTGAAAAGAACACCTTACATAGGAGGCTGTGTGTTAAGCACCGCTTCAGGTTTAGGAGTGAAAGAAACAGAATCTAGAGAAATATTCCTTGGATTGTTTAGTTAGGAAAATATCATAAAAGATATAACAATAATAATCAAATAATATGTGTCTACTCAGAGATATCTTCCATGTTTAAAAACACCTGTGTTGGAGACTTTTGATAAAATTTCTTTAATAAAAAGAAGATGTGAATGAAAGTGATCTTTGCATAGTAGGTAAAGGATCTGCTATAGAAGGAAACTTACCTCTGTGTGATAAACCACATAATTTTATATACAAGACAACACAAAGAAATTATGACTATCTAAATATATTATAAGTGTACTTTCCATATAGGAGGAAGCTGATTTAAAAAAGAAAGAAAAAAATAAGAAAATGTAAACCACATTTTGTGAACTTTTTTCAATTTATTTGAATATTTTAAATAAGGAATTCACACAAAAATAACGTAATAGAAGTAATGGCATAGAATATTGAATTGTTGCCATTGTTTTGAGACTGAATATCACTTTAATGCACTTGTTGACATGAAACTGATTACATAGCTCAGATTGGCATCAAACTCATTACAATCCTCCTGCCTCAAGCTCCTAAAAGGCTAGGATTGTCTGTGTTACTAGGGAGCTCTGCATTTGCACAGCAAGAGAATGATATTTGATATGCAACCTGAGTGTGGTAAATGCATTCATTCCATCATTCATAAGTAGAATTTAAGTGATTGTGACAATTCTGTCAATTGGTGTCATATTTTTGTACCATAGTTTTAAAATGTGTCATGAATTCTAATAGGACTTTTACATCCCTTTAGATTTTGGGTGCTGTTTCTCTTCAACTTCTTTCTAGTTTTGTTTGTTTGTTGCTTTGCTTGCAGGAAAGCTTTGTATTTCGTGAAAATTCCCCAACTTTACAGTCTTTATAGGATGATTAAGAAGATAAAAATCCTGAATAATATAAAAAGAAGCCTATGGACATATACTATGTGATATAAAACTAAGGAATGTTCAAAGGGCAATAAAGTGATTAAAAATAATTAGAAGGAATTTGGTGATTGCTAGTTTTCTGAATCAAACAGATATATAGCAGGTTGAAAAATCCACTCAGAAAAATTCCAAGAAATACAGGAAAATTATTTATAAAATATCTAGAAGCAAGAATATGGATATGTTTTAGCCACCAATAGATTTATGTTTGTATGTTAGAGCCAAATGAGAAAATTCCATGAAGAACTCTTTAAACCACTATTGGTTAGGTATTTAATGTTTTTATAATTTTAGTAACAATAATATAAACATTATACATGAATACATATTTATATAAAACACTCAAATGAAAATAAATGACCTAATCTTAAATGTATCTTCATTAATATAAATGAAGGTAAATATGTATTAATATAAATAAATATACACAAATAAATAAATGTAATAGGTTTATAGTCCAGTGCAAACCAATTAAACTATTATATATATATGTAAATGTATAATTTATAATATATATTACAAATTAACACATTAAAATATAAAGCAATACATGATTCGATGACCAGCTATTGGTCTACTAAAAGTAATTCATTGTAGACATTACATGTAGTTATTACATATATTCAATACATTTTGATGATTGTAATTTTGGTTTATATTCAGGTGCTATTATATTTTTGGTTAATTTACTTATTTTAGGGCTAGAGTGAATTATCTTTTAAAGAAAAAACCTAGAACAAAGGAATGTTGAATAAAAATGAATGCAATTGCAATCCATTTTTCCACTTTTTCATAAATATAACAGATCCATATAGAAATCTCCTTCCAGGACGCAATAAAGGTTTAATAAAGAAAGTGCTACCTTAGGTGGTTATAAGTTAATGCCCTTGCTTTTGACAGAATAATGGGGTATATGTCAACTGTGCATGCTCATAACAAGACTCAGTCACAAATAACCACACATCCCAGATAGAAGGATATGAAGTAAGTTGTTTCATAAATCACATAGCATCAAAAAATCCTTCCAGTACTCCATTATTTATTGGGGTTTTTGTTCTTATCAAGCTACTAATTGGAATATGCTGCAATGCCCTATCCTTTTATATCTCTATAGTATTTAAGTGTTACAATCCAGAGCATGTTGCTGCATCCTATAATGAATATTTTCAGATCAGCTTTTGATTATACTTGGTTCTTCTGCAACGGAGACTGACTTACTACAGCAGAGGCTAGGATGTTGCTGACATTAGATCAGACCCAGTATGCTACCTAATCCACAATACGTCTTCACTGTCCCTTTTACTTATACAGTGTCTTAAACAAGCATAATTTGTTCAAAAGAAGTGCTGAAAGAAAGTTACTGTTTTTTTAAACAAATCTGTCAATTCAGTCCATTAATATTCTACAAAAATCATTTAAAATACCATCTATTATATTATGTTCATGCTACTACAATGAGATAATACCAACTCAAATGTATTTCATTGGATTCAAATAAACATAATACAAACCTACATAAAATATTAATCTGAATTTATGACTGGCAATACTTGTTAGGTATTATATTCCAAATACCTCGTATATTACTCAGAAATCCTCAGTGATCAATATATCAGCATTTCTTTGTCTATGATTTGTTAGTAAATAGTGACTCATTCCTTTACTGAACTCGTTAATACAAAAGAAGAATTTAGTTGATTTTTTTCTCTCATTGATGAAGACAGATTAACTAGAATTGAATATGTTCAAGTTTATTCTCAAACCATAGAGGTAAACAGTATAAAATATTCAAGACTACTGCTTCAGACAATGAAGAGTAAATCTGAGAAATAAATTAAATACCTATCCATGTTAAAAATAAAGGAAAAAATCTTGCCTGCAAAATAGAATAGACAAACGCTTAGAAAAGAAAATCTGAATAAGAAAGGATAGTTGATTGTTTATTCCTCTCTGACTCAGGCCTTTGACCTAAATTCCTTGATATGTCACCAAATTTCTTGATATTGTCACTAAGATTGTTAACACTACTATGGCGTTTCCAAAATTGACAAGATTTATAATTTTAACACAACTTAAAAATTAAGGTAGAGTAAAATTCAAAAAATCATCAGATCCTACTACAAAAGCCTGTATTCAACACAACTAGAAAATCTGGAGGAAATGGATAATTTCCTAGACAGATACCAAATACCAAAATTAAATCAGGATCAAATAGACCATCAAAACATTCCTATAACCCCTGAAGAAGTAAAAGTGGTCATTGGAAGTCTTCCAACCAAAAAAAGCAGAGGTCCAAATTGTTTTAGTGCAGAATTCTATCAGACCTTCAAAGAAGACATAACACCAATACTCTTCAAACTATTCCACAAAATAGAAACAGAAGGAACACTACCCAACTCGTTTTATGAAGCCACAATTACACTGATACGAAAATCACACAAAGATCCAACAAAGAAAGAGAATCTCAGGCCAATTTCTCCTATGAATATCAATGCAAAAATACACAATAAAATTCTTGCCAACCGAATCCAAGAACACATCCAAAGAACTCCACCAAAGAACTCCTACAGCTGATAAATGACTTTAGCAAAGTGGCTGGATATAAAATCAACTCAAGCAAGTCAGTAGCCTTCCTATACTCAAAGGATAAGCAGGCTGAGAAAGAAATAAGAGAAATGATACCCTTCACGATAGCCACAAACCATATAAAGTATCTTGGTGTGACTCTAACCAAACAAGTGAAAGATCTGTATGACAAGAACTTCAAGTCTCTGAAGAAAGAAATTGAAGAAGACCTCAGAAGATAGAAAAATCTGCCATGCTCATGGATTGGCAGGATTAATATAGTAAAAATGACCATCTTGCCAAAAGCAATATACAGATTCAATGCAATCCCCATCAAAATCCCAACTCAATTCTTCATAGAGTTAGAAAGAGCAATTCAAAAATTCATCTGGAATAACAGAAAACCCAGGATAGCTAAAACTATTCACAAGAGTAAAAGAGCTTCTGGGGGGAATCATTATCCCGCACCTCAAGCTGTACTACAGAGCAATAGTGTTAAAAACTGTGTGGTATTGGTACAGTGACAGACATGTAGCTCAATGGAACAGAATTGAAGACCCAGAAATGAATCCACACCCCTATGGTCACTTGATCTTTGACAAAGGAACTAAAACCATCCGGTGGAAAAAAAGATAGCCTTTTCAACAAATGGCACTGGTTCAACTGGATGTCAACATTCAGAAGAATGCAAATTGATCCATTCTTATCTCATTGCACTAAGCTCAATTCCAAGTGGATCAAGGACCTCCACATAAAACCAGACACACTGAAACTAGTAGAAAGGAAACTAGGGAAGAACCTTGAACATATGGGCACAGGGGAGAATTTCCTGAACAGACCTCCAATAGCTTATGCTCTAAGATCAAGAATTGACAAATGGGACCTCATAAAATTGCAAAGTTTCTGTAAGGCAAAGGACACTCTCAAAAGGACAAAGCAGCAACCAACAAACTTGGAAAAGCTCTTTACCATCCCTACATCAGACAAAGGGCTAATATCCAATATATACGAAGAACTCAAGATGTTAGACCCCAGAGAGCCAAATAACCCTATTTAAAAATGGGGTACAGAGCTAAACAGAGTTCTCACCTGAAGAATATCTAATGGCTGAGAATCACCTAAAGAAATGTTCAACATCCTTAGTCATTAGGGAAATGCAAATCAAAACAACCCTGAGATTCCACCTTACACCAGTCAGAATGGCTAAGATCAAAAACACAGGAGACAAGTTGTTGGCGAGGATGTGGAGAAAGAGGAACACTCCTCCACTGCTGGTGGGATTGCAAGCTGGTGCGACCACTCTGGAAAGCATTCTGGCGGTTCCTCAGAAAACTGGGCATAACACTCCCGGAGGATCCTCTTATACCACTCCAGGGCATATACCCAGAGGCTTCTCCTGCATGAAATAAGGACACATGCTCCACTATGTTCATAGCAGCCTTATTTACAATAGCCAGAAGGTGGAATGAATCCAGACGTCCCTCAACGGAGGAATAGATTCAGAAGTTGTGGTGTATTTACACAATGGAATACCATCTGCAGTTAAAAACAATGAATTCACGAATTCTTAGGCAAATGGTCGAACTGGAAAATATCATCCTTAGTGAGGTAACCCAATCACAAAAAACACACATGGTCTGCAGTCACTGATAAGAGGATATTAACCCAGAATCTCGGAATACCCAAGACACAATTCCCATATCAATAGATTTCGAAGAAGATGGAAGGAGAGACCCCTGGTCCTGGAAAGACTGGATGTAGGGGAATACCAGGACAGAGAAGCGAGAGGGGGTTGAATGGGGAACAGGGGGAGGGAAAAGGGCTTATGGGACTTTCGAGCAGGAAGGAAACGGGAAAGGGGAAATCATTTGGAATGTAAATTTAAAAAAATAAAGAAAATAAAAACATTAATATACCTAACAAAATTAAAAATTCAATAAAAGACATCAAATAACAGGTTCACATAGATGAAGGAATCGGGGAAACACAAAGAAAGCCCATTCAAAATACTCAGTTGGTGAAGAAAAAAGAAAGAAGAGAAACAAAGGAAGTTATAGGATCTTTCTGACAGCCTTGAAAGTAATAGGATATTCTGAGCTGGAATTCATGGCAAACCAGATGATGCTCAGGCGAGTCAAGGACTTATTAAAAGAAAAATATAAAATTTACCCCCTCTTGAGAGAGTGATATAAATAGCCAGTTACAGAAAAATCAAGGGTCATCAGTTACATTTGTTTTAACCACATCTAACTTCCATAAAATTACATCATCAGACTTTAAAAGGTGAAAGGTCTGTGGCTGGGTGGGGGAATACCCTCATAGAAGCAGGAAGGGGGATGGTATAGGGGATTTCTGAGGAGGGAAATTTGGAAAGGGGATAACATTGAAAATGTTTTAAAAAATCCAATAAACAAATCTAATAATACACAGAGGAGTCCCAATCTGCTGAAATACAGAACTTTCAGCTCATATCCCATAATTCAGAGAATTGCTGGTAGATATAGAGGATAAACATCCCTTTAAGGAAACCATAATCAATTCAATACTTAAAAACTTAAGAAAAAGAAATACACCATTAGCCAATTAAGTAGAGAGAATGCATTTCTACCCGCCTTACAAGATGTGTCAAAGGGTAAGCATACCAAAATGGAACATATTTTGTGGTAAAAGGATTTAAAGGCAGAACCTCGACCATGCACAGAAAGTGATCAATCACTTAGCTACAAAGCGTATCCCCCCAAATATGTTATTAAGTGCCATATCATAAATTAAATAAAAACAACATAATTAATACATAAAAATAATTTGAAGAGTATTGGTATTCTAAGTATTGAAGTCTAAGTATTGAGCATAGAAGATCTAAGAGAATTATGTGCTTAATCCATTGGTCCTGAGGTTTTGGTTGTTGATAAGATAGTCTTAACTACCAAACATATTTAATTACATAACACACATGCATTTCTCAAAATATGAAATATAAATGAGTCATAAGTATGTAAAAACATGCAACATTTTTAGCATCATGGAAATGTAAATTATTAAAACTCTTTTGAGCTTTTTCTCTGCTGCTTTTCTATTAGATATATTCTTTATTTCAATGTTATCACCTTTCCTGTTTCCCATCCCCTGTGAAAATCCTCTAGCCCAAACCCCCTGCCCCTGCTCACCAATTCAACCACTCTAGCTTTCCTGTCCTTGCATTCCCCTACACTGGGGCATCTAGCCTTCTCAGGACCAAGGGCCTCTTCTCGCTTTGATGTCCAACAAAGCCATCCTCTGCTGCATATGTACCTGGAGCCATGGGTCCCTCCATGTGTACTCTTTGGTTGGTTGTTTAGTCCCTGGGAGCTCTGGGGATACGGAGTGGTTCAAATTGTTATTCCTCCTATGGTGCTGCAAACGCCTTCAGCTCTTTGATCCTTTCTCTAGCTCCTCCATTGAAGACACTGTGCTCAGTTCAATGGATGGCAGAGAGTGTCCCCCTCTGTATTTGTCAGGCACTGGCAGAGCCTCCCATGTAACAGCTATATCAGGCTCCTGTCAGCAAGCACTTGTTGACATCCACAATATTATCTGGGTTTTGTAACTGTATATGGGATGGATCCCTAGGAGGGAAAGTCTCTGGATGGTCTTTCCCTCAGTCTCTGCTCCATATTTTGTCTCTGTATCTCCTCCTATGGGTATTTTGTTCCCCCTTCTAAGAAAGACCAGAGTATCCATAATTTGTTCTTCCTTCTCAAGCTTCATTTGGTCTACAAATTATATCTTGGGTATTCCAGTCTTCTGGGTTAATATCCACTTATCAGTGAGTACATACCATGTGTGTTTTTTTTGTGATTGGGTTAACTCACTCAGGATGATATTTTCTTTTCCACCATTTGCATAAATATTTCATGAATTAACTGTTTTAAATAGCTGAGTAGTATTCCATAGTATAAATGTGCCTATCACATATTCTGTATCCATTCCTCATTGAGGGACATCTCAGTTCTTTCTAGTTTCTGGATATTATAAACAAGGCTGCTATGAACATAATGGAGCATGTGTCCTTATTACATGTTGGATAATCCTCTGAGTATATGCCTCGGACTGGTATAGCAGGGTCCTCTGGTAATACTATGCTCAATTTTCTGAGGAACTGCCAAACTGATTTCCAGAGTGGTTGTAACTGCTTGCAATCCTACCAGCAGTGGAAGAATGTTCCTCTTTCTCCACATCCTCACCAGTGCCTGCTGTCTCCTGAGTTTTTGATCTTAGCCATTCTGACTGGTGTGAGTTGAAATCTCAGTTTTGACTTGAATTTCCATGATGACTAAGGATGTTGAACATTTCTTTAGGTTCTTCTCAGCCATTTGATATTCTTCAGGTGAAAATACTTTGTTTAGCTCTGTACTCCATTTTTAATAAGGTTATTTGGTTCTCTGGAGTCTAACTTGAGTTCTTTGTATATATTGGGTATTAGCCCTCTGTCGGAAGTAGTGTTGGTAAAGATCTTTTCCCAATTTGTTGGTTGCCATTTTGTCCTTTTGACAGTATCCTTTGCCCTACAGAAACTTTGTAATTTTATGAGGTCCCATTTATCAATTCTTGATCTTAAAGCATAAGCTATTGGTGCTCTGTATAGAAAATTTTCCCCTGTGCCCTTGTGCTCAAGGATCCTTCCCAGTTTCTTTTCTATTAGCTTCAATGTGTCTGGTTTTATGTGGAGGTCCTTGGACTCCTCATGGATTCAAGCTTTGTACAAGGAGTTAAGAATGGACCGATTGCATTCTTCTGCATGCTAACCACCAGTGAAACCAGCACCATTTGTTGAAAAGGCTATCTTTTTTCCACTGGATGGTTTAAATTCCTTTATCAAAGATCAAGAGACCATAGGTGTGTGGGTTCATTTCTAGGTCTTCAATTCTATTCCATTAATCTACCTGCCTGTCACTGTACCAATACCATGTAGTTTTATCACTATTTCTCTGTAGTACTGCTTCAGGTACAGGATACTGATTCCCCCAGAAGTTCTTTTATTGTTGTGAATAGTTTTAGCTATCCTGGGTTTTTTGTTATTCCAGATGAATTTGAGAATTGGTCTTTCTAACACTAAGAATAATTGAGTTGGAATTTTCATAGGGATTACATTGAATCTGTTGATTGTTTTTGGCAAGAAGGCCATTTTTAGTATATTAATCCTGCCAATCCACAAGCATGGGAAATCTTTCCATCTTCTGAGGTCTTCTTCAATTTCTTTCTTCAAAGACTTGAAATTCTTGTCATATAGATCATTCACTTGTTCAGTAAGAGTCACACCAAGATACTTTACATTGTTTGTGACTATTGTGAAGAGTGTCATTTCGCTAATTTCTTTCTCAGCCTGTGAATTCTATGACCATAGGAAGGCTACTGATTTGTTTGAGTTAATTTTACATCTGGCCACTTTGCTGAAGTTGTTTGTTAACTGTAGGAGTTCTCTGGTGGTGGTTTGCGGGTTGCTTAAATACACTATCATATCATCTGCAAATAGTAATAGTTTAACTTCTTCCTTTCCAATTTGATTCCTTTGACCTCTTTTTGTTGTCTAACAGTGCTATCTAGAAATTCAGGTGCTCTATATAGTAGATATGGAGATAGATGCCAGCCTTATCTAGCCCCTGATTTTAGTGGGATTGCTTGAAATTTCTCATTTATTTCATGTAGACTACTGGTTTGTTGTATATTGCTTTTAATGTGTTTAGACATGGGACTTGATTTCCTGATATTTCCAAGACTTTTAGCATGAAAGAATGCTGAAATGATCAAATGCTTTTACAGCATATCATGAAAGACCATTTTTTTTCCTTTGAGTGTGTTTATGTAGTGGATTATATTGATGGATCCCTACATTGAACTATCCCTGCATCTGTAGAATGAAGCCTACTTGATTGTGGTGAATGTTCGTTTTTTTTTTTTCTAAGTTTTTTTTTTATTTACATTCCAAATAATTTCCCCTTTCCCGTTTCCTCCCTCCCCGAAAGTCCCATAAGCCCCCTTCCCTCCCTCTATTCTCAATTCAACCCCATCTCATTTCGCTGTCCTGGCGTTCCCCTACATCCAGTCTTTCCAGGACCAGGGGTCTCTCCTTCCATCTTCTTAGAAATCTATTGATATGCGAATTGTGTCTAGGGTATTCCGAGATTCTGGGTTAATATCCCCTTATCAGTGACTGCATACCATGTGTGTTCTTTTGTGATTGGGTTACCTCACTAAGGATGATATTTTCAAGTTCTGACCATTTGCCTAGGAATTTCGTGAATTCATTGTTTTTAATTGCAGAGTAGTATTCCATTGTGTAGATAGACCACATCTTCTGAATCCATTCCTCCGTTGAGGGACATCTGGGTCCAGCTTCTGGCTATTATAAATAAGGCTGCTATGAACATAGTGGAGCATGTGTCCTTATTGCATGCAGGTAAAGCCTCTGGGTATATGCCCTGGAGTGGTATAAGAGGATCCTCCGGGAGTGTCATGCCCAGTTTTCTGAGGAAACACCAGACTGCTTTCCAGAGTGGTTGTACCAGCTTGCAATTCCACCAGCAGTGGAGGAGTGTTCCTCTTTCTCCACATCCTCGCCAACAACTGTTGTCTCCTGTGTTTTTGATCTTAGCCATCCTGACTGGTGTGAGATGGAATCTCAGGGTTGTTTTGATTTGCATTTCCCTAATGACTAAGGATGATGAACATCTCTTTAGGTGCTTCTCAGCCATTAGATATTCTTCAGGTGAAAACTCTTTGTTTAGCTCTGTGCCCAATTTTTTAACAGGGTTACTTGCCTCTCTGGAGTTTAACTTCTTGAGTTCTTTGTATATATTGGATATTAGCCCTCTGTTGGATGTAAGGTTGTAAAGATCATTTCCCAGTTAGTTGGTTGCCACTTTCTCATTTTGACAGTGCCTTTTGCCTTGCAAAAACTTTGTAATTTAATGAGGTCCCATTTGTCTATTCTTGATCTTAGAGCATAAGCTATTGGAGTTCTGTTCAGGAAATTCTCCCCTGTGCCCATATGTTCAAGGTTATTCCCTAGTTTCTTTCTATTAGTTTCAGTGTGTCTGGTTTTATGTGGAGATCCTTGATCCACTTGGAATTGAGCTTAGTGCAATGAAATAAGAATGGGTCAATTTGCATTCTTCTTCATGTTGACCTCCAGTTGAGCCAGCACCATTTGTTGAAAAGGCTATCTATTTTTTTCCCCCACTGGATGGTTTTAGCTCCTTTGTCAGAGATCAAGTGACCATAGGAGTGTGGATTCATTTCTGGGTCTTCAATTCTGTTCCATTGATCTACATGCCTGTCACTGTACCAATACCATGCGGTTTTTAACACTATTGCTCTGTAGTACAGCTTGAGGTCCGGGATACTGATTCCCCCAGAGGTTCTTTTACTCTTGAGAATAGTTTTAGCTATTCTGGGTTTTCTGTTATTCCAGATGAATTTTTGAATTGCTCTTTCTAACTCTATGAAGAATTGAGTTAGGATTTTGATGGGGATTGCATTGAATCTGTATATTACTTTTGGTAATATGCTCATTTTTACTATATTAATCCTGCCAATCCATGAGCATGGCAGATTTTTCCATCTTCTGAGGTCTTCTTCAATTTCTTTCTTCAGAGACTTGAAGTTCTTGTCAAACAGATCTTTCACTTGTTTGGTTAGAGTCACATCAAGATACTTTATATGGTTTGTGGCTATCGTGAAGGGTATCATTTCTCTTACTTCTTTCTCAGCCTGCTTATCCTTTGAGTAAAGGAAGGCTACTGACTTGCTTGAGTTGATTTTATATCCGGCCACTTTGCTGAAGTTGTTTATCAGCTGTAGGAGTTCTCTGGTGGAGTTCTTTGGGTCGCTTAAATATACTATCATATCGTCTGCAAATAGTGATAGTTTGACTTCTTCCTTTCCAATTTGTATCCCTTTGACCTCTTTTTGTTGTCTAATTGCTCTAGCTAGAACTTCGAGTACTATCTTGAAAAGATATGGAGAGAGAGGGCAGCCTTGTCTAGTCCCTGATTTTAGTGGGATTGCTTCAAATTTCTCTCCATTTAGATTGATGCTGGCTACCTGTTTGCTGTAAATTGCTTTTACTATGTTTAGATATGGGCCTCGAATTCCTGATTTTTCCAAGACCTTTAGCATGAAAGGATGCTGAATTTTGTCAAATGCTTTCTCAGCATCTAATGAGATGACCATGTGGTTTTTTTCTTTGAGATTGTTTATATAGTGGATTACATTGATGGATTTCCTTATATTGAACCATCACTGCATCCCTGGGATGAAGCCTACTTGATCTTAGTGAATGATCTTTTTGATGTGTTCTTGGATTCGGTTGGCAAGAATTTTATTGAGTATTTTTGCATCGATATTCATAAGAGAGATTGGCCTGAGATTCTCTTTCTTTGTCGGATCTTTGTGTCCTTTTGGTATTAGTGTAATTGTGGCTTCATAGAACGAGTTGGGTACTGTTCCTTCCGTTTCTATTTTGTGGAAAAGTTTGAAGAGTATTGGTGTTAGGTCTTCTTTGAAGGTCTGATAGAATTCTGCACTAAAACCATCTGGACCTGTGCTTTTTTTGGTTGGAAGCCTTCCAATGACAACTTCTATTTCTTCAGGGGTTATAGGATGGTTTAGATGGTCTATTTGATCCTGATTTAATTTTGGTATTTGGTATCTGTCACGGAAATTGTCCATTTCCTCAAGATTTACTAGTTGTGTTGAATACAGATTTTTGTAGTAGGATCTGATGATTTTTTGAATTTCCTCAGTTTCTGTTGTTATCTCTCCCTTTTCGTTTCTGATTTTATTAATTTGGATACTATCTCTGTGCCCCCTGGTTAGTCTGGCTAAGGGCTTATCTATCTTGTTGATTTTCTCAAAGAACCAACTCCTCGTTTTGTTGATTCTTTGTATGGTTTTATTTGTTTCTACTTGATTGATTTCAGCCCTGAGTTTGATGATTTCCTGCCTTCTACTCCTCTTTGGTGTATTTGCTTCTTTTTGTTCCAGGGCTTTCAGGTGTGCCATTAAGCTGTTAGTGTATACTGTCTCCCGTTTCTTTTTGGCGGCACTCAGGGCTATGAATTTTCCTCTTAGCACTGCTTTCATTGTATCCCATAAATTAGGGTATGTTGTGCCTTAATTTTCATTAACTTTCAAAAGGTCTTTGATTTCTTTCTTTATTTGCACCTTGACCAAGTTATCATTTAGTAGAGCATTGTTCAGCCTCCATGTGTATGTGGATTTTCTTTTGTTTTTGTTGCCATTGAAGACCACCCTTATTCCATAGTGATCTGATAGGAGGCATGGGATTAGTTCTATCTTCTTATATCTGTTGAGGTCTGATTTGTGACCAATTATATGGTCAATTTTGGAGAAGGTACCATGAGGTGCTGAGAAGAAGGTGTATTCTTTAGCTCTAGGATGAAATGTTCTATATATATCAGTTAGTTCCATTTGGTCCAAGGCTTCAATTAGATTCACTGTGTCCCTGTTTAGTTTCTGCTTTCCTGAACGATCCATTTCAGAGAGCAGGGTGTTGAAGTCACCCACTATTATTGTATGCGATGCGATGTGTGCTTTGAGCTTTAGTAAAGTTTCTTTTACGAATGAGGGTGCCCTTGCATTTGGAGCATAGATATTCAGAATTGAGAGTTCTTGATGGTGGATTTTTCCCTTGATCAGTATGTAGTGTCCTTCTGTGTCTTTTTTGATGACTTTAGGTTGAAAATCAATTTTATCTGATATTAGGATGGCTACTCCACCTCGTTTCTTGGGGCCATTTGCTTGTAAATTTGTTTTCCAGCCTTTTACTCTGAGGTAGTGTTTGTCTTTGACACTGAGGTGCGTTTCCTGCATGCAGCAAAATGCTTAGTCCTGTTTACGTATCCAGTCTGCTAGTCTATGTCTTTTAATTGGGGAATTGAGACCATTGATATTAAGAGAGATTAAGGCATAGTGATTATTGCCATCTACCATTCTTGATTCTATCTTTATGTTTGAGTAGTTATCTACTTTTGGGTTTGATTCAAGAAGGTTATTATCTCATTTTTTCCAGGGTGTTGTTTCTCTCCCTGTATTGAAGGATTCCACCTATTATCCGTTGCATGGCTGGATTTGTGGAAAGATATTGTGAAAATTTGGTTTTATCATGGAATATCTTGGTTTCTCCATCTATGGTAATTGAGAGTTTTGCTGGGTATAGTAGTCTAGGCTGGCATTTGAGCTCTCTTAGTGTCTGCATGAGATCTGCCAAGGATCTTCTGGCTTTCATAGTCTCTGGTGAGAAGTCTGATGTGATTCGGATAGGTCTTCCTTTGTATGTTACTTGGCCCTTTTCTCTTACTGCTTTTAATATTCTTTCTTTTTTAGAACATTTGGTGTTTTGATTATTATATGATGGGAGGTATTTCTCTTCTGGTCCAGTCTGTTTGGAGTTCTGTAGGCTTCTTGTACGTTCATCGGCATCTCTCTCTTTAGGTTAGGGAAGTTTTCCTCCATAATTTTGTTGAAGATGTTTACTGGCCCTTTAAGTTGCAAATCTTCACTCTCATCTATACCTATAATCCTTAGGTTTGGTCTTCTCATTGTGTCCTGGATTTCCTGGATGTTTTGGGTTACACATTTTTTGCATTTTGCATTTTCTTTGACTGTTGAGTCGATGCTTTCTATGGAATCTTCAGTACCTGAGATTCTTTTTTCCATCTCTTGTATTCTATTGTTGATGTTTGCATCTATGACTCCTGCTTTCTTTCCAAGGTTTTCTATCTCCAAAGTTGTCTCCCTTTGTGATTTCTTACTTGTTTCTACTTCCTTTTTTAGTTCCTGGATGGATTTGCTGAGATCCTTCACTTGTTTGTTTGTATTTTCCTGTATTTCTTTAAGGTATTTTTGCATTACCTCTTTCAGGATTTCTGCCTGTTGACCCACGTTCTCCTGCATTTCTCTGAGCGATTTTTGTGTTTCCTCCTCATGGGAATCCATCTGTTGATCCATCGTCTCCTGCATTTCTTTAAGCCGTTCTCGTGTTTCCTTTGTAAGGGCATCTAATCGTTGATTCATTTCTTTAAGCAATTTTTGTGTTGCCTCCTTATGGGCATCCATCTGTTGACCCATATTCTTCTGAATTTCTTTATGCAATTTTTGTGATTCCTTTGTGAGTGCATCTACCCTTTGATTCATTTCTTTAAGCAATTTTTGTGTTGTCTCCTTCTGTGCCTCCATCTTTTGATCCATGTTCTCCTGCACTTCTCTAAGCGATTTTTGTGTTTTCTTTGTAAGGGCTTCTAACCGTTGATTCATGGTCTCCTGTAATTCTTTATTAGATTTATTTGTGTCCTTCTTGTGACCCTCTAATAGCATCATGAGAAGTGATTTTAAATCCAGATCTTGTCTTTCAGGTGTGGTGGGGTATCCAGGACTTGCTGCTGTTGGAGAGTTGGTTTCGGATGGTCCCATATTACTTTGATTTCTGTTAGTAACGTTCCTACATTTGCCTTTTGCCATCTGTTTACCTCTGATGTTAGTTGATCCTGCTGTCACTGGCTCTTGGTTGGACCTCCTGTGAACCTGCAAAGCTATTTCTGCACACCCCCCCGGTTTACCAGGATTCCCCTGGCACAGATTTCTGGGGCCTGCCCTGCTCCTGAGTGACTTTGGAGCCCTGATGTGCCTTGCCCCAAGTGATGTTATATTGGGGAGTCCTTGCACATCCAAAGGCTCAGCATAGTGGATTCCTGGAGCAGAGGTCGCCAAAGGGAGGCTGGTAGGCTCCTGCCATTTGCAGGGGTGTGTGATCTCTCCTAGAGTGGGGGGGGGGAGGGGGCGTCCCTCTGCCAGGCAGAAGTCCCACAGCAGAGCTGGCACGCTTGCTCGTTACTGCAGATCTTCCCAGCTCTTGGGAGCCACGTACACACAATCCGCCCGAGACCCAAGCGATATTATGCCTGTCTGTCTCAGAGCCTGGCAGTCCCAACTTCCTGGCCTCTGGAGCAAAGATGGCGGAGTGCACTCTGAGCTCTCTCTGTGGTGCTGGTTACCCTGTAGAGGTGATGGCCTGCAGATATGGCACCCAGACGACCACAGCTGTCCCATTCTTGGGCGCAGGCGGAAGCCCCAACAGGCCATGTCCCAAGCGATGTTATATTGGGGATAACCTGGGTACCTGTCTCTTCAGTGCAGTCTACCGGAACAGAGGTCTCGGAAGGGAAGCTGGTAGGCTCCCGCCCAGTGCGGGGTCCCTCTGCCAGGCAGAAGTCCCACAGCAGAGCTGGCGAGCACTTGGGAGCCGTGTACACACAAGCCGCCAGAGAGCCCAGCGATATTATGCCTGTCTGTCTCAGAGCCTGGCAGTCCCAACTTCCTGGCCACTGGAGCAAAGATGGCGGAGTGCACTCTGCCAAATGATCGTTTTTGATATGTTCTTGGATTCAATTGGCAAAAGTTTTATTGAGTATTTTTGCATCCATATTCATAAGGGAAATATGTCTGAAGTTCTCTTTCTTTGTTGGATCTTTGTGTGGTTTTGATATCAAGATAATTGTGACTTCATAGAACAAGTTGGGTAGAATTCCTACTGTTTCCATTTTGTGGAATATTTTTAAGAGTATTGGTGTTAGTTCTTCTTTGAAGGTCAGATAAAATTCTGCACTAAAATTATCTGGTCCTCTGCTTTTTTGTCTGAGAGACTTTCAATGACCACTTCTATTTCTTTAGGGGTTATGGGACCATTTAGATGGTCTATCTGATCCTGATTTAACTTTGGTATTTTGTATCCATCTAAGAAATTGTCCATTTCATCCATATTTTCCAGTTGTGTTGAGTATAGACTTTGAAGTAGGATCTGAATGATTTTTTTTTAATTTCCTCAGTTTCTATTGTTATATCTCACTTTTTATTTCAATTTTTTTTTTAATTTGGATACTGTCCCTGTGCCCTCTGATTAGTCAGGCTAAGGGTTTATCTATCTTGTTGATTTTCTCAAAGAACCAGCACTTGGTATTGTTGATTCTTTGTATAGTTTTGGGTTTGTTTGTTTGTTTGTTTGTTTTATGGATTTTTGTTTCTACTTGGTTGATTTCAGCCCTGAGTTTGATGATTTCCTGCCATCTAATACTCTAGAGTGTATTAGCTTCTTTCTGTTCTAGAGCTTTCAGGTTTGCTGTTAAGCTGCTAGTATTTACTTATTTCATGTTTGTGGATATTCTGTTGCTGTCTTCAGATACACCAGAAAACGGCACTAGATCAACATTACAGATGGCTGTGAGCCACCACGTGGTTCCTGGGAATTGAACTCAGGACCTTCGGAAGAACAATCAGTGCTCTTATCCTCTGAGCCATCTCTCCAGCCCGCAATATGTCTTTAGCTGCTGTGTGTCTTTTTTTTTTTTTTGGTTTTTCGAGACAGGGTTTCTCTGTGTAGCCCTGGAACTCACTCTGTAGACCAGTCTGGCCTCAAACTCAGAAATCTGCCTGCCTCTGCCTCCCAAGTACTGGGATTAAAGGCGTGCAGCACCCCTGCATGCAATAAGGACACATGATCCACTATGTTCATAGCAGCCTTATTTATAATAGCCAGAAGCTGGAAAGAACTTAGATGTCCCTCAACGGAGGAATGGATTCAGAAGATGTGGTATATTTACACAATGGAATACTACTCTGCAATTAAAAACAATGAACTCATGAAATTCCTAGGCAAATGGTCAGAACTAGAAAATATCATCCTTAGTGAGGTAACCCAATCACAAAAGAACACATATGGTATGCAGTCACTGACAAGGGGATATTAACCCAGAATCTCGGAATACCCTAGACACAATTCGCATATCAATAGATTTCCAAGAAGATGGAAGGAGAGATCCCTGGTCCTGGAAAGACTGGATGTAGGGGAATGCCAGGACAGAGAAGCGAGAGGGGGTTGAATGGGGAAAAGAGGGAGGGAAGGGGGCTTATGGGACTTTCCAGGAGGGAGGAAATAGGAAAGGGGAAATGATTTGGAATGTAAATAAAAAAAAAACTTAGAAAATAAAAAAAAAATTTAAAAAAAGCTGCTAATATATGGTCTCTCCAGTTTCTTTTTGGAGTCACTCAGTGATATGAGTTTTCCTCTTAGCAGTGCTTTCATTGTGTCCCAGAAGTTTGGATATGTTGTGCCTTCACTTTCATTAAATTGTAAAAAAGTCTTTGATTTCTTTCTTTCTTTCTTGACCAAGGTATGATCGAGTAGAGCATTGTTCAGGTTCCATGTGTATGTGGAGTTTCTGTTATTTTTGTTGCTATTGAAAACCAGCCTTAATCTGTAGTGATCTGATAGAAGGCATGGGATTATTTCAATCTTCTCATATCTGTTGAGGTCTGTTTTGTAACATTATATGGTCGATTTTTGAGAAAATAACAGGTGCTAAGAAGAGGGTATATTCTTTTGATTTAGGATGAAATGTTCTATAGAAATCTGTTAAATTCATTTGGTCCATAACTTCTGTTAGTTTTACTGTGTCTCTGTTTAGTTTGCGTTTCCCTGATCTGTCCAATAATGAAAGTGGGGTGTTAAAGTCACCCACAATTATTGTGTGAGCTGCAATGTATGCTTTGAGCTTTAGTAAAGTTTCTTTTAAGAATGTGTGGGCCCTTGCTTTTGGAGCATCGATATTCAGAACTCGGATTTCTTCTTGGTAGATGCTTCCTTTGATGAGTATGAAGTGTCCTTCCGTGTCTTTTTTGATGACTCTTTACCTGATATTAGAATGTCTACTCCAGCTTTTTTCCTGTGTTCATTTACTTAGAAAATTGTTTTCCGGCCTTTTACTCTGAGGTAGTGTTTGTCTTTGACACTGAGATACATTTTCTGTATGCAGCAAAATACTGTGCCCTAGTTAAGTATATAGTCTGTTAGTTTAAGTCTTTTTAATGGGAAATTGAGTCCACAATGTTAAGAGATATTAAAGAATAGTGATTATTCCTTCCTGTTATTTTATGTTTGTGTGGTTATCTTCTTTTGTGTTTGTTGAAAGATTAATTTTATTCTAGAGTGTAGTTTCCCTCTTTGTATTGGAATTTTCCATCTATTATCCTTTGTAGGTCTGAATTTGTGGAAAGACATTGTGTAAATTTTGTTTTGTCATGGAATATCTTGGTTTCTTCATCTATGGTGATTGAGAGTTTTGCAGGGTATAGTAGCCTAGGCTGGCAGTTTTGTTCTCTTAGGGTCTATATGAAATCTGCCCAAGATCTTCTACTTATTATGGTGTCTGGTGAGAAGTTTGGTGTAATACTTATATATTTGCCTTTATAAATTACTTCACCTTTTTCCCTTACTGCTTTTAATATTCTTTCTTTGATTAGTGCATTTGGTGTTTTGATTATTATTTGCAAGGAGGAATTTCTGTTCTGATCCAGTCTGTTTGGAGTTTTTTAGGCTTCTTGTATGTTCATGGGCATCTCTTTCTTTAGGTTAGGGAAGTTTTCTTCTATAAATTTACTGGCCCTTAAGTTATAAATCTTCACTCTCTTCTATACCTATAATCCTTAGGTTTGTTCTTCTCATTGTGTTATGGATTTCATGTTTTGTTTTTTGTTTGTTTGTTTGTTTTTATTTTTGCATTACAAGATTTTTGTGTTTCCTCTTTAAAGACTTCTACCTGTTGACCCATATTCCCATGTATTTCATTAAGGGAGTTATTTATGTCCTTCTTCAAGTCCTCTATCAGCATCACATGATGCAATTTTAAATCCAACTCTTGCTTTTCTGTTGTGTTGGGGTATCCAGGACGTGCTGTGGTGGTAAACTGGATTGCCAAGTTGCCTTGGTTTCTGTTGGTATGGTTCTTGAGCTTGCCTTTTGCCATCTGGTTATCTCTGGTGTTAGTTGGTCTTGCTGTCTCTGGATGGAACTTGTAACTCCTGTGGTCTTGTAATCCTGTGTCCATACTCCTGCCAGATCAACTCTCTTCTGGCCGGGTCTTTGCATAGAAGATTGTGGAGCTGCCTGGCTCCTTGGTACAAATGCCAACCGACCAGAGGACTCCTGTCCCAGCTGCTCTATTGAACGCATACCTTGTGTGCTCTTAGGTGTTTCCTTCCAGAGAGATATTAGAGAGAAAGTGGAGCTCTCACCTCAGTGCTCAGAAGTGATCCTACTGCTGGGAGATCTCTCTTTTCTGGTGAGTTATGCACAAAAGGCTGTAGGGCCTCCTGGTTCCCTGGTGCAAATGGCGACTGCAGTTTTAAGTTTTTATCCCGTCACAGGCATACTGACTAATACAAAAGAAATGACAAAAACTCCTAATATAAATGTGGGTGTGGAGGTGTAAATTTACTAAACACTAGTGGGAGTACAAACTAGTGAGGCCACTATGGAAATTAGTGTGACCGTTTCTCAGAAAGATAAAGATAAAATCTAGCACATGATCAAGCTATACTACCTCTCTTGAGTGTTTACGCAAAGTCCTTAAGTTCTTACTTAAGAGTTATTTGTGCAACCATTCTTATAGCTACTCTATTTATATTATACAGGAAATAGAAACAGCTTATAAGTCCATCAACTGATAACTGAATAGTGAAAATGTGGCACATTAACACAATGGAATTTATTCATAAAATAAAATATGAAGGTAAGTGGAAGGATGTAGGAATACCGATCTGAAGATGCTGAGACAGATTAAGGTAGACAAAGGTCCAGTGAATTCACTTTTTGAAATGTGTGCATCATTTGGAATGTCAATAGAGATCAGAAAACAAATCAGGTGCATGAAGGAGTCTTTAAAGGAGGTTGCTACCTTGGCACAGTCCCTAATGGATGAGCTACAGTGTTGTGAATCTAAATCCACACAGCTGCATTAAGAGATTTGTGAAAAGAGCTAGGAGCTAAAGCACCCAATGGAGTAATCAAACTGAGCTCCAAATTGATACTTAGACTCAAACTGGGTCATGTTGGTGAGTGCAGAGTGCAACAGTACCCTCCACCCAAATGGGTCACATTAGCCTATGATACGTAATAAACAAACATGATCTGCCTCCAGGAAAACATCAAACTTATATGCTTGAAACAAAGCAAATGAATATTATTAATTTAATTTATTGAATTTTGGGAGTTGTTTATAAAAGAAACAGAATAACCTAAACAATGTTGGTATTATTTGCACCAGAAAATTAATTTCCCCAAATTACTATATGGTTCCTTCACTGGAAAAATCCAAGGCCATTATTCTGGTTAAAAGAAATTAAACAAAATAGTCAAATAAAAGGTTAGAAATAATCATTCTCAGAAATCATATAAAACAAAGTTGTTGGTCACAGAATATGAACACCAGTGAATATTATAAATTAATCATGAATATCATAAAACAAGAATATTGTTTGCCAGGCAGTGGTGGCACACGCCTTTAATCCTAGCACTTGGGAGGCAGAAGCAGGCAGATTTCTGAGTTCGAGGCCAGCCTGGTCTACAGAGCTAGTTCTAGGACAGCCAGGACTATGCAGAGAAACCCTGTCTTGGAAAATCAAAAAAAAAAAAATTAAAAAAAGAATATTGATGTTCAAACTTTGACAACTAAGCATGAATACAAAGGGATTCTCAAAAATGTTTCACTAAAACAGCAGAAAAATAAGAAATACATTTCCAATTACTTTTATCTCAGTATGAGTTTCTTATCTTAAAAGAAGTTAAAGTCCAAAAAATCTGGCCAAGATACATGAATTGGTGGTTAAGGTCAGTAGCTGCCCTCCCAGAAGACTAGATTCAATTCACAGAACCCATGTGGCAACTAAAAATCATCACTAATGTTAGTTCCAGGAGATCCCAGCACAATTGTCTGGCCTCTTTGGAAAATACACAGACATACATCCGGAAAAAATACTCATACATACAATAAATAAATGAATAATAAAATAAATTAATAGGTCTTATCAATATTTGGCAAATAATATTTTGTTAATTACCTTCTTGATCAGTCTATAGACAGGGGAAGAAGATATGCTAGGAAATCTATGAATAGATCATAACTACTAAGCAGCATTAAAAGTAAGGAAGATTCTCGGTGAAAAGCAGCCTAACAAGAAATGTTTTGGGAAGAGCTGTAGGTTCAAACACTAAGAAGAACATGTGGAGGAGAGAATTGATCAGATACAGAGAGAAATCTAATACCAGGTGTTTAGGACATTCTCAGAGTTCCTTGGTAGAATTATTTCTTTAAAATATAATTGTAAAGAAGTACTATGAGGGGCTTCAAAAGTCGAACTAAATTTAGGTCAATGAAAATTTGATGCCTAACATTGTCTTGGATTCTTTGTAAACATTAAATTCATTTGACATCCAATCTGATAAAACTAATTTGAGATTTCACTCAATGTAGTATAACCACTAAAATATAAAAGTACAAAACAAAACAAGGTCTATTTCTAAGAAATCGCGCTGACAATTTTTTCATTTTCACTAATAATGATAACTATTTTAAGAATGAAAACAGAGCTCAGCCTTTATCTTCTCTTTGGTGACAGTTTCCTCACTCAGAGATGGTTTTAATGGAATTCTAATACTTGGATCTATATTCTAGAATATAAAAATATATTTCATGCTCTTGCTGTAGCTTAAGAATGTTAAATACAGAATTGAAAATATCTCATTTTATTATCATAGACTATGTCACCATTTAATAATACATATTAAACTATAATTATTTAAAGCATTTTAAATTTATCATTATTGCTTGGCTGTCTTTTTTTTCTGTACATACACATATGCTATGAATACATGAGGTCAGAAAACAACTTTATGCACTTGGATTTCTCCTTTGACCTTCATGTGGGTTTCAAGGAGATGACACAGAAATGTGGTCAGCACACTTTTATTTACTGAGCAATTGCAGAATGAAAAGTTGTTGACTTCAATCCCAGTGGATATATCAATAATACAACTATATTACTAAGACTCACTGATCACTGGGGAAGAAGGAGCAGAACACTTGTTAGATCCACAGGGAGATGGAGTGTGATATAAGATTGTGTCTACTTTTGAAGCTTTGAAGACAGAGTGCTTTCATGTACATACTATCTTTTATGTAGTTTTCCAGGAAAGCTATACTATACATAGTGATCAAAAGTACCCATTCTAAGTGCCACTATCACCAGTGGACTGAATGTCCTGTGATGTGAAATTATTTTTCAAGATATCCTTCATGAAATTAAAGTGAAATTATTGGAAACATTTACTTAGCAAATAGTAACAATAACAATTGAAATATATAGTGCATACAGTGTTTCATATGAAATATAAGTCTGGATTCATATTTTTGCCTACTTTCAGTTATATAAATGAAATCATTTGCACGGATAGTAGAAACAAAAATTTGGAAACCATTATATCAAAATGGGTTTAATTTGGGTGTAGTTTTCTGTCTTCTATTCTGGTATCCACAGCCCCAAAAAACTGCTGAATGGAAACAAGCTAACAAATTTTTCTTCCCCAGATTCTTTATTCTTAAAGAGAAGAACCATGACCACTTATTCTTAAATACAACTTAAACTAGCCACGCTATTGACACATCTCTGATGTTTAAAGAAGCTGTTTTGAGTGATGCTTTGAAATTCAGTCAGAACTTCAATCCAGTCATCCTCAAACTTGTTACAGAGTTTTTGTAAATGCAATCATGCCTCAGTGCAACGTCCTACCATAAAGATTGATATCACTTGCTAGTGAAATCTCCAGAGCCCAAGATGAAAAGAGAGGCATAAAAGACTCCTCATCCACCAGCTGAAAATTCTATAATACTTAAACTGATTTAACATTACTTTTGGAAAGAGTTACAGGATTAAAGAAAAAAAATATTTTTGTGAGTTTGGGGAACAAATCTGATCTGATTTCACAGAGGTGACAAACCAAAAGTCACGAAGAGTTTTCAATATTATAAAAACAGAAATAATAAAATATGATATTAGAATAGTTGATTCTTGGATCTATTTGCTTGGAAAATCATTTTTCAATCCTTTACTATGAAATAACAATTATCTTTGTTGTTTAGGTATATTTCTTGTATGAAGCAGAAGGATGGTTCCTGTTTTCATATTCGTTCTGTTTGCTTGTACCTTTTTTGGGGGAATTGAGTTCACTGAAATATTCACTGAGTAACTAATGATACTTCCTAATATTATTTTGTTGAAGGTGTTGATAGTTTTATTAGTGGTGGTAGTGGTTGTGGTTATGGTGGTGGTGGTGGTAGTGGTGGTGGTGGTGGTGGATATGTGTGTGTGGTGTGTGTGTGTGTGTGTGTGTGTGTGTGTGTGTGTGTGTGTGTGTGTATGTGTATGTGTTTTCCTTCTTTGGGTTTTTGCTGTTGTAAATGTCTTGCAGATTATTTTCTGTATATGCGTGAAAGAGGTAACTTCTTTAAATTGGATTTTTCTTCTAGTATCTTCTGTAGAGCTTCATTTATGGGTAGATATTGTTTAAATTTGACTTTTTAATGAAAAACGTCGTTTTCTCCATTTATGATAATTGAAAGTTTTACTGGGTATAATATAGTAGTCTGCTCTGGCATCTGTGATCTTTTATACTCTGAAAGACATCACTTTATGTCCTTCTTGCTTTTAGAGTCTCTGCTGAGATATCAGGTATAATTTGAGCAAGGTTGCCTTTATATGTTTCTTGACCTTTTTTTCCTTATAGCTTTTAATATTCTTTCTTTGTTCTGTGAGTTTAGTATTTTGATTATGTGGCAGGGAGACTTTCTTTTCTGGTCAAACAATACAGGCATGTCCTTCTGTTGGTTATAGAGTTTTCCTTATGATTTTGTTACATATATTTTTGGGGGGTTTTGATGGAATTCTTCTCCTTCTGTTCCTATTATTCTTAGGTTTAGTCTTTTTACAATGTCCCATGCTTCCTGGATGTTTCATATCACGAATTTTTTAGATTTAGCGTTTTCCTTAATGGATTAATTCATTTCTTCTATTGTATCGTCAGCCCCCAGATTGTTTCTTCCATCTCCTATGTTATGTGGGTGATGCTTGCAGCACCTTTCCTAGATTTTCCATTTCCAGAACTCCCTCACTTTGGTTTTGTTTTGTTTTTTGTTTTTTTTTTTTTTGCTTCTATTTCTAGTTTCATCTCTTGAGCAGTTTTTTTTTCACCTGTTTCTTTCTTTCTTGGAATTATTTAAGGTATTTATTGATATTCCGCAATTTTTTTTGTTTGCCTTTTCTTGAATTTCTTTTTTTTTTAATTTAATTTTATTTTTTTAATTTACATTCCAAATCACTTCCCCTTTCCCGTTTCCTCCCTCCCCGAAAGTCCCATAAGCCCCCTTCCCTCCCTCTTTTCTCCATTCAACCCCCTCTCGTTTCTCTGTCCTGGCGTTCCCCTACATCCAGTCTTTCCAGGACCAGGGGTCTCTCCTTCCATCTTTTTAGAAATCTATTGATATGCTGATTGTGTCTAGGGTATTCTGAGATTCTGGGTCAATATCCCCTTATCAGTGACTGCATACCATGTGTGATCTTTTGTGATTGGGTTACCTCACTAAGGATGATATTTTCAAGTTCTGACCATTTGCCTAGGAATTTCGTGAATTCATTGTTTTTAATTGCAGAGTAGTATTCCATTGTGTAAATATACCACATCTTCTGAATTTCTTTAAGGAATATTTTTTCATTTATCATCTTAATAATGTTGGTGTACAGATATTTTCTTGTGTCTCAGCTGCATTGAAATACTCAGGTTTAGCTCTCCTAGTGTAGCTGGGATCTGAGAGTATACTATTGCCCTGGTTTTTGTTGATTATGTACTTTACTGGCATTTAGGCACCAGGATTTGGAATGATTATAGGTATAGGTGCTGATTTCTGAGTTTGTCTCTCTCCCCACCCCATTGGTTTATGTTTCCTCTTTATTCTTCTTGTCTTTGTGGCCTGGATTTCTGGTGCCATGTGACCTCTGATCTAGTAGGAAGGCTCTGACCATGTTGGGGGCTGGACTTCTGGTGACTAGGTTGGCCTTTGGTATAGCAGTGGATCTTTCTTCTGAATGGTCTGACTTGCAGCTGAGCTGCAATTGGAGCAAGGACCTTGCCCTGAGGCAGGTGGTGAGCTAGGGTTGGGAGACAAAAGAATGTGGTTTGGGGAAAGGAGTATAGGGCATCACTGATTTTTTTAATGTGAAAATAATTTATAATATAATCCACAAACTATTTTCTTATACATATTAAAAATGTGTCTTTCCCAATATTTTTTTCTATAAAGTCTCCAACATATTGTCATGAATGAAGCAAATACAAGACTCTACTCTGGTCACTCCTAAAAATCCCATTAAACACTCTCTCTCTCTCTCTCTCTCTCTCTCTCTCTCTCTCTCTCTCTGTCTCTCTCTCTCTCTCTCTCTCTCTCTCTCTCTCTCTCTCTCTCTCTCGTCTCTCTGTCTCTCTCTCTCTCTCTCTCTCTCTCTCTCTCTCTCTCTCTCTCTCTTTCTCTCTTTCTCTCTCCATCTGTTCTCTAAAATATACTTCTAGTATTTAAACTGCTGAAGTATATTTTCCTAATGGTTGGTGTCAGGAATAAATTTGATCATCTAAAAAAGAATGCCAGTGGAAAGACAGACAAGATATTACTTACCACTCTCTTTTACAGGAAAGAAAGTTTCAAATAGAACAAAAAATGTTGGGAGGTTTCAAAGATTCATTTTTTTTAAATTTTTGACTTAAAGTTAATTTTTATTGTATTTACCCCTCTTCAAATTTTCCCAAAAGTCAAGTCTTAAGATAGATTCCTGCAAATAACTCCATTAAATGACTAAGAGAAAGAGAGTGAGTTGAAAGAGAGTCACATCATTAAGAAATGGTAAAACAGTAATTACCTAAATTTTGGTAAAATAATTAGAACCTTAAAAAGTATGTTTACAAATAATTATACATTTAGAAATAAAGAAGATAAGAACATATCACCACCAAAAAAAAAAAAAAAAAAGAAGCAGGAGGCCTATCCGTGGCAAGACATATCTGATTTATATACTACATGTTTATTCATGTACAATAAGGAAAATTTCATTGGACTTACATAAAAGAAGATTATGAAACCATCCTTTTTTCCCAAATATATATAAATTTGTTCTATCTTTTAATAAAAATGACCTATTAAAATAATATTATTAATGTATTGTGTAGTTGTTTATTGATTTGATTACTTAAAAAGTGGGACTAGGTGGCAAAATGTGGAAGTTGAATAACATTATCAACCCAAAAGGTAAACCATCAGGCTATACTTTAATTCCATAATATCCCAGACAATGATTATCAGGAAAATTATGACTAGAGATAAAAATTTCTCTTTTTTTCTCCCATTTGGTTTTAAATTAATACAAGCAACACACATTTATTATATGTTATACCAAGAAGAAACACTAATTGATAGATTATAAATAACTGCCTGGTTCTCCATTCTTTTCTCTGTCATCAACTAACATAAAATAACCAAGCACAGAAATCCCTGAAGCAAAGTGTCTTTCCTAATATGGAATTTTGTTTGTTATAATATAGGGATGCCTAATTAAATAAGCAGAAGGCATTTTTTTCTGAAAATGCCATTTCTTTGACTTTTCCACACTTGTGAGTTTTCAAGGTTTCACTGAGAAAATCATCAAATTTCATCTAAAGAATGAAAACTGACAAGATTTAAAATTCATTTCATTCCAGCAAGCAAAAAGGTAAGTGACAATTTGTGAGAATGGAACTGGAGAGAGTGCCCAATGGTTAAGAGAACATGCTGCGTTTGCAGAATACCTAAATTGGGTTCCCAGCACCAATATTGAATCATACAATCACCAGTAACTCCAATTCTATAGATCTGGCATGCTGCTCTGATCTCCACAGACTTGTGCACACAAACAGTGTCCATTAATAACCCCAGACACAAAGACTTACACATTAAAATTAAATAAATCTTTAAAAGGAAAGAAATTGTGGGAATTAAGGAAATCCTTTCAATGTCCATCGTTTTAATTTCCTCAAACTTGAAACCTAATATGGGAAACCATGGATTTTCTTATCAGTACTGTTTCCATATTTTAAAATATGATTTTTGTTAATTTGGCTTGGTTTGATTTGGCTTTTGTCCTTGTTTCTGTGCCTATTAATGATAATGTATATTTTTGTTAGCTTAGTTTGTTGAGTCTTCATTAATATTGACTTTAACTAATCAGTTTACTGAAGTAGAAATTTAAGAATCCTTTGAAGAGTCAGTTGTGTTGGATTAATGTTTTGCTAGGGCAAATGCTTGAATGTTTTTCTGAAGTGGACACAGGTAAAAGGTTAAGGCAGACTCATGAAGGAACATTTTACTGAAGCAGACACAGGAGATAGGATACTCTGCTAAAGCAAGCACATGAAAGGACATGTGATGAAGATTCTTTCCTAAAAATATACATTTATTGGTCTGTCTTACATTGTACAGATGAGGTGTATTTGTCAGGACTGTATAGACTGAAATGCACCAAAAAAATTTCTGAGGGAGTGGGAGGGTGGGAGGAGGAGGACCCTCATAGAAGCAGGGGGTGGGAGGATGGGATAGGGGTTTTCCGGAGGGGAAACTGGGAAAGGAGATAACATTTGAAATGGAAATAAAATATCCTAATTAATTAGCTAGTTAATTAATTAATTAATTTCTGGTGGTGTGCTGCACCTTCTTGTCTCTTCTGAGGACTGGGGGTGATTGGCAGAGTGATGTCAGCTGAGACAGGAGCACATGCTGAGGCAAGAGATGCGGTGAGACAAGACCCATGGAGGACACATGATGTTTGGAGGCAGTATAAAAAGGACTCCATGGACAGTAAGGGAGGCTGAGAAAGGCTTGATGATAGAGATAAATATGCCATGCTTGTTGGTCTTGAGTCTTTCCAGAACTTTGCTTTACTGAAGGCTGAGGCCTGGCTGTCTCTGATGGGTGGGGCCACCTCTGCTGATTCGTGTTTGCTCTCCCAACTCTACCACACTGAACTGCTGGTGTGTCCTTGAATTGTTTGCAAGTGTATCGAGCTGCTGCTGCTGCTAACCTGTGAAGTGAACTGCCAATTTATAGACACCACAAACAGGAATTGCTCCAAAGAACATATCTAAGCAGGTCTATTTTTCCCATATCCTTTCCTTTCCACTACCTCTGGTGGGTTGTGAGCTAAAAGGGAGGATGAAGGGTTTAAGAACCATCACTAAAAGTAGGCCTTAAAAATTTAAAGTTATAGTTTACTCAGAATATCTACCCTATGTAAACAATGAATCACCCATAGCAAACAAAAGGCTTACTTTCTTGCAGTGGATATATATGCATATATATCTGTATCTGTATCTGTATCTGTATCTGTATCTGTATCTGTATCTGTAACTGTATCTCTATCTCTATCTCTATCTCATCTATCTATCTTCTATCTATCTATCTATCTATCTATCTATCTCATCTGTCTATCTATCTATCTTCTATCTATCTATCTATCTATCTATCTATCTATCTATCTATCTATCTATCTATCTATCTGTCTATCTATGTCAATAACTTATGCACTTTTAATCCCAGTATGTGCTGTGTATTGTTTGTTCACATATATAAAGCTATTATGAACACATGACATACTTATAGCTAAAATGCTTACATAGTTTATTCATATAATATAATCACTTTTTCCTAGATTTTCAGATCATTGTCTTTAATTTCTTCATTTTAAAATTCTTGTTCCATTTTTTAATCTCTCCCCCCTCTCTCTGTCGCTTCCACCATTTCCTGCTCCCTCCCCTTTCCCCTCCCCTCCTCCATCCTCTCTCTCTCTCTCTCTCTCTCTCTCTCTCTCTCTCTCTCTCTCTCTTACTTTTAGCTAAAGTTGCTCTTTGAAAACTTTTCGTTGTGCTTTTGTGAGATGCAACCTTCCCCAGTTTATATAAACTCACTGTACTGACCTCACAAGCTTTTTGCCTTTATCAACTCTTGGGAAACCCGATTGTCAGCTCAGTGCGGAATGGCAGTCCATCTACTCAAGGAAGTCCAGCTCCACCAGGTCTGCTTTAGTGTTGTTGTACTAATTCGCATTGTCCTAACAATTTCCTTGATACTTTATTAAAGTTCAAGTAATCAAACAACTATTTGTAAAAATGTATAGTTTAAAGCCATTGCTATGCTTCATTTAAATACGAAATTGGCAAAATATTATTAAAATTAATATAAAACTTTCTTGTATGTTGCTTACACCTGAGTGATTTAGATTTGGATATTAGATAGCACAGCAAAAACCCTTACTAAATTTTCTAAGAATCCAATGTCTTCATAACCACAAATTTTAACACATACTAATCTTTCATTTACTAAATATGGAGAGATGGCTCAGTGGTTAAGAGCACTGACTGCTCTTCCGGAGGTCCTAAGTTCAAATCCCAGCAACCACATGGTGGCTCACAACCATCTTTAAAAAGATCTTACTCCCTCTTCTCGAGTGTTTGTAGACAGCTACAGTGTACTTACATCTAATAAATAAATCTTTAAAAAATATTTAAAATAAATAATGATTTCAAATATTATTTAATATACAATATGATTTATTCAGATAAATAAAAATCATTGGCTCAAATAAAGAACACTCAATTTCTCTACATCTTTCAAATTTCTATGAAAAAAATAAAATTGTGAATTTAAATTTAAAATATGTCTCTAGAAACAATAATTATAAAGTATATCACCAAACTTAATATTATGCCAAAATACTCAAAAACATGTTATTTTTCTAGATGAAATATAAAGAGAAATAATGTCTGAAATACTATTGATTCATGTAAATTAATTTACTCAATCACCCATTCAATATTATTAAGCTTTATTAGTAATCTGTCATATTTAATATCCAATCATATGTTGAGAAAAATCTTCTAAAACTAATGAAGTTAGTTCTTCTATGGGACCACTCTTTAAAACAACCCATTTTAGAAGAGAAGACAAATAAGACAATTTCATAAAATCCAGTTTGAAAGTGCATCTTTTCAAGATGGGAGTATATTACTTTCTTAACAAAAATATTGCATTTATATTTTCTATAAGCCTATATTTATGATTTTTAGAATTATTTCTAATAGAAATGTCACTAGGGAAGTTTCATGATCTCATATACTCTAGGTTTCTTTTCATTGTAAGAAGAGGAACATAGTGTAAAGTAGACTAAAGCGAGTAATACAACGTAAGTTAAGATCAGGCTATAAGGTCAGATAGCCTTGCTGTTTGACATGGTTCCTAATGTGATGCCTTGAATTAAAGACACAAAGCATCAAGTCTTCTCTTCACTGAAGGACCTCGAGAGTACTAATGATCTCAACTTTCAATTACCAATACCTTACATGATTGGCTCAAATATTGAAATCACACCATGTACACACAGTCACTTCCCTAAGGTATAATTTTTACCTAACAACTGATTAAGGAGATTTTACAAGAGCAGTATGTTCTGCTACCAGATGTCTTTTAGATACAATTATAGTACAGGGGTGCCAGAGTTTATGACTTCTCATTCCTTCCTTTCCATTTATGTTTGAATCTCAACCTCCAATCATTTTCTCCCTTCGAGCTTCACGTTCTTTATTTCTCTCTCCCTCCCTCTGTCCCTTCTTTCCTCTCCTTCCTTCCCTTCTGTGTCCCTTTCATGTTGTGTATATGTACATGTGTGTAGGACAATCTAAAAACATATGGATATCTACTTTGAAATAGAGTTAATGCTTTTAATATATGATAACTTCCTCATAGGATTCTAGTTCCTGAGTGATCCAATATGTGATGGTACCTCTGATCTGTGATATTCTCAAGTATATAAAAAATAGAGTGTTAGGCTGTTTTTTAACACTAAACAAAGTATTCACATTGATGAATTACAAAAGCTAGCCTCTTTTATGATGCTTATCAGTGAAAATTAGGATAGACCGTCATACTGTAAGTGTGAGATCTTGAATGATGGCATTGCATCTTATGCTTTTTTGCATTCTAATTTATTTTTTTATGAACAACATTTTCACTTAGTTTTGTATTTGTCTCATTTTCCGTTAGTACCAACCAGTACATCCAAAGCAGTAAAAGTAGTGGGCCAGATGTGATCTCAATGCTATAGTAAATCCTTCCTGTTGGTAAGGTAGTAATCTAGTGATATACTTTGACCTTAAGGTTGACCTAGGTCGTGTAATGTTACTTACAACTTAAACACTTTTAACTATTTTGCAAGCCAAATATACATAAACTACTTGGAATATTCCAAATGAAAGTTAGATATTCTCTTCATTTTGAAGTGCTCATCTTTAGAAAGCACTAATGCTATATACTCTTTAAAAATTAAACTTAATTTTTAAAAATGATTGCATCATTTACTTAGAGTAGACATTGACAATGAAAAAGGATAAGAATTATTATCAACTTACAGAGTTGGAATAAAGCAATGAAAACTAACAATGAGTTAAAGAACCTAAAATTCCTGAAGATATTTTCATACTAAACCAGTCAGAATATTTGGAATTAACTCTGTCCTCCTTAAATGTTGACACTAATCTGATACTAACAGCACATAGAACAGCAATTCCTGATATATTTGTAATACAGTTATTTTCCTATCTTGGATATTTGGAAAATACCTCGTAAAATAATACATGAAAATAAACTTTAAAATAGTCACAATTCTTCCTCTCTCCCCTATTCAATATGTGATGACATTGGGACCTTGAACTGACTATTCCAAATTAAGGAAGCAAACTATTCAGCCCTTATGATGGGTGAGCACTTCTTACCAATAGATTTGAGCAAAGTTAAAACACAATCTCAGGGCACAGTAATTTGAACATGCCCTGAAAATCTTTTATTCTAAAATGAAAATCTGAGAACTTGCCTAACTAATTATAATTTATTGTCCCTTTTTGACCATTATGAATTGTATCTAAATATATCAGTGTATAGCATTTTTCTGTGAATTATGTTATTTTGTGGAGAAATTTTCTAAGAGATTCTGCTAGTTACATGAAATATTTTTTTTTTATTTTCTGTATTCTTTATTTACATTCCAAATGATTTCCCCTTTCCCGGTTCCCCCCCTCCCCGAAAGTCCGATAAGCCCTCTTCCCATTTACCTAAGAATTTCATGAATTCATTGTTTTTAATTGCTGAGTAGTATTCCTTCATTGTGTAAATATACATGGAAAATATCTCTGACAAAATTGAAGAAATATATAGAAAAACACGTTAAGATTGACTATTTCATGTAAAAATTATACAGATAAAATGGTAGGCATAAAAATATTCCTAAGTTGATTGAAAGTGGAATTATAAACATTTTCTGATAAAATTGAAAATCTACAAGGAAAATATTTCTGATAAAACTCAAGAAATATATAGAAAAACACATTAAAACTATTTCATGAAAAATTATACAGATAAGATGGTAGGCATAAAAATATTCCTAAATTGATTGAAAGTAGAAGTAAAAACATTTTCTGATAAAATTGAAGATTTACATGGAAAATATCTCTGATAAAATGGAAGAAATTTATACAAATAAATTGGTAGGAATTAAAATATTACTAAATTGATTGAAAGTAGAATTATAACCATTTTCTGATAAAACTGAAGATTTACATGGAAAATATTTCTGATAAAATTGAAAAAAAAATATGGAAAAACATTAAAATTGAAGATTATCATGGAAAATTATACAGATAAAATGGTATGCATACAAATATTTCTAGTTGATTGAAAGTGAAATTATAAACATTTTCTGATAAAACTGAAGATTTACATGGAAAATATCTCTGATAAAATTGAAGAAATATATAAAAACACGTTAAGATCGAAATATTAAAAATAAAAAAAACTTGACAGTGAACAAGATGAGAATATGAATAAAGGTTCTATGACTAAAGGTTCCTAACACTAAGAAATGCTGCAAATGCTCAGATCCTGGTTGCTATCATTCTGACAGCAAATTCTACTCCTATCCTGTACAGTATGTCTATTGTATGTCTATTCACATTACATCCCAATAGCAGCCCCATTCGTCCCTCCCCCTCTCCTTTGAGAAGGAGGAGCCCCATTCTAGGCAGAGTCAGGTGGTCAGCAGATTTAGGAATAGCGCCTAATTCTGTTGTTGAGGTACTCACATGAAGACCAAGCTTTTCATCTGCTAAATATAGGTATCAGGCATAGGTTGAGTCCATCCCCCCATTTTGGTTGGTGAATCAATCTCTGGGAGCCCCTAACAGTCCAGGAGAGTTGACTTTGTTTGTCTTCCTGTGGAGTCCCTTCCCCCAAATCTTCCATAAAACTGGAGCTCTATTTAATGTTTGACTGTGGGTCTCTGCATCTGTTTCCACTGGCTGCTGGGTGGGGCCTCTCAGAGGACAGTTATGCTAGGCTTCTATCTGCAAGTATAACCAAGTATAATGAATAGTGTCAGGAATTGGTACTTGTCCATGGGATAAGTCTCAGTTTAGGCCAGTCATTTGCTGGCCATTCATTCCATCTTTGCTCTATCTTTGTCCCTGCACATCTTTTAGGCAGCACATATTTTAGGTCAAAATTTTGTAAGTTGGATGTTGTTCTTATCCCACTACTAGGAGATCTGTCTGGCTATAGGAAGTGGCCACTTCAGGATTCATATTTCCCACAGCTAGGAGTCTTAGCAAGGGTCACCCAAATAGATCCCCTGGAGTCTCCCCAATTCTAGGTCTCTGGAACATCCTAGAGATTTCCCCTGCCCCCTGCCAATTTCCATTCTTTCTCCCCTGATCACCTATATCTAACCCTCCTCATACCCATCTCCACTCCCAATCACCTTTCCCTTACACCATCCACCTTCAATATCTTTTATTCCCCCATCTGGGAAAGATGAAAACATCCTCCCTTGGGTACCTTTGTTATTAGGCTTCTTTGAGTCTATGGATTATAGTGTGGTTATCCTGTACTTTAGGGCTAATATCCACTTATACATGAGTACATACTATGCATGTCCTTTTGAGTCTGTGTTACCTCACTCAGGATAATATTTTCTAGTTCCATACATTGGCCTTCAAAATTCATGGTGTTCTTTTTATTCCATTGTGTAAATAAAACGCATTTTCCTTAATAGTTCTTCAGTTGAGGGACATCGAGGTTGTATACAGTTTCTGGCTAAGGATAAGGCTGTTATAAATATAATTGGGTAATTCTCCTTGTGGAATAGTGGAGTATTTGGGGGTATATGCCCAGGAGCGTTATACTAGGGCCTTGAAGTAGAAGTATTCCCACTTTTCTGAGAAACTGCTAAATAGATTTCCAGAGTGGTTGTACCAGCTTGCACTCCCACCAGCAATGGAGGGGTGTTCTCCTTGCTCCACATCCTCGCCCTATATGCTGTCACTTGTGTTTTTGATCTTAATAATACTGATGGGTATAAGGGGAATCTCAGTTCTTTTGATTTGTATTGCCCTGATAACTAAGGACATCGAACGTGTCTTTAAGTGTTTTTTGGCAATTCAAGATTCCTCTTTTGAGAATTCTCTGTTTAGTTCTGTACTATATTTTTTAAATTGAGTTATTTGGTTTGTTAGTGTCTAACATCTTGAGTTTTTTTTCTATATTTTGGATTTTAGCCTTCTGTCAGAGGTAGGGTTGATGAAGATTTGTATGCTATTGTTTTGTTTTCTCTGAATGATGATGTCCTTTGCCTTACAGAAACTTTGAAGTTTCAGGAGGGCAAATTTATTAAATGTTGATCTTAGTTCCTGAGCCATTGTTGTTCTGTTCAGGAAGTTGTCTCTTGTACCAACAAGCGTAAGCTTATTCCCCATTTTCTGCTCTATTAGATTTAGTGTATCATATTTTACTTAGCGATCTTTGATCCATTTGGATTGAGTTTTGTACAGAGGGATAAATGTGGATTAATTTACATTCTTATACGTACAGTCATCCAGTTAGTCCTGCGCCAGTTGTGGAAGATGCTCTCCTTTATCTATTGTATGGTTTTTGTCTTCTTTGTCAAACATCAGGTATCCATAAGTACATGGGTTTATTACTGGGTCTTCAATTTGATTCCATTGATCAACATGTCTGTTTCCATACCCATACCATGCACTTTTATTACTATTGCTCGGTAGTATTGCTTGAAATCAGAGACAGTGATACCTCAAGAAATTCTTTTATTGTTCAGGATTGTTTGGCTATCCTGGGTTTTTCGTTTTTCCACATGAGGTTGAATTTTTTTTCTTTCAAATACTGTAAAGAATTGTGTTGAAATTTTGATGGAGATGCCATTGAACGTGAACATGGCTTTGGACCATTTTTACTGTGTTAATACTACCAATACAGTGACCCTGAGAGGTTTTTCTATCTTTTGATATTTTCTTTAACTCTTTTTTTCAGACACTAGAGGTTCTTGTCATAAAGGATTGTCACTTGCTTTGTTGAAGTTAAACTAAGATATTTTATATTATTTGTGGCTATTGGGGGTATTGTCTCCCTAACTTCTTTCTTAGCATGTTTATCATTTGTATAAAGGAGGGCTACTGATTTCTTTGAGTTAATTTTGTATCCAGCCACTTTACTGAAGGTGTTTAGCAACTGTAGTCATTCTTGGGAAGAATTTTTGGGGTCACTAATGTATACTATCATGTTTTCAGTGGATAGTGATATTTTGACTTCTTCCATTCCAACTTGAATCCACTTTATCTCCTTTAGCTCTCTTATTGCTCTAGCTAGAACATCACTTAGCATATTGAACAGATAGGGGGAAAGTGAACAGCTTTGTCTTATCCCTGATTTTAGTGGAATTCCTTTAAATTTTCCTTCATTCATGGTGTTGGCTATTGGCTTGCTGTATATTGCCCTTATTGTAATTACGTATCTACTTCAAGATCCCTGATCTTTCCAAAACTTTTAACATGAAGGGATGTTGGATTTTGTCAAAGGTTTTTTGAACATCTAATGTGATAATCATGGGTTTTTGTTGTTGCTTCTCTTGCTCAGTTTGTTTATATTGTAGATTATGTTGATGGATACTCATATATTTAACCATCCCTGCATCCCTGGGATGAAGCCTAGTTGATAATGGTGGATGATATCTTTGTTTTGTTCTTAGATTAGGTTTGCTAATACTCATGGAGTATTGCTTTTACCAATTTTCATAAAGGAAATTGGTCTGAAATTTGCTTTCTTGGTTGAGTATTTATGTGGTTTTCATATCAGGGTGACTATGTCTTTATAGAATGAGTTTTTCAATTTTCTTTCTGTTTATATTTGCTGGAATAGTTTGAGGAGTTTTGGGGTTAGCTCTTCTTTGAAAGTCCGGTAGAGTTCTGTGCTAAAACCATCTTGCCCTGGTCATTGTTTGGTTAGGAGATTATTAATGACTACTTCTATTTCCTTAGGGGTTATGAGACTACTGAAATAGTTTGCCTGATCTTGACTTAACTTTGGTAATTGGTATCTGTCTAGAAAACCATCCATTTTATTTGTATTTTCCAATTTTGTGGAGTGCAAGCTTTGGAAGTAAGACTTAATGATTATTTGAATTCCTTCATGGTCTGTTGTTATGTTTATATTTTCATTTCTTAGTTTGTTAATTTGGGTATTGTCTCTCTGCCTTTTAGCTAGTTTGGCTAAAGGTTTGTCTATCTTTTTGATTTTCTCAATGAAATAGCTCTTGCTTTCATTGACTCTTTGTATTGTTCTCTTTGTTTCTAATTGATTGTTTTCATTCATGAGTTTGATTATTTTCTTTCAATTACTCTGCTTTGGTGTGTTTGCTTCTTTTTTCTAGAACTTTCAGGTGTATTTTTAATTTGTTACAATGAGAACTCACCAGTTTCTTTATGAACTTCCCTCTCAGTACTTCTTTCACAGTTTCCCATAATCTTGGGTATGCTGTGTCTTCATTGACATTGAATTCTAGAAAGACTTTAATTTCTTTCTTTATTTCTTCCCTGACCCAGTGATCATTGAGTGGAATGCTATTCGGTTTCCATGAGTATGTATGCTTTCCCTTGCTCTTAAAGTCCAACTTTAACCTATCTGTTTCCTCTGTTAGTTTCATTATTTCTATTCTTCTGTCTCAATTGATCTGTCTATTGGAGAGAATGGGTGTTGAAGTCTGAATGTGTGTGCTTCAATGTGTGATTTAAGCTTTGGTTTTGTTTCTTTTAGAAATGTGGATCCCCATTCATTTGGGGCATAGATGCTCACAACTGAGATGTCTTTTTGGAGGATTTTTCTTTGGTAAGTATGAAATATCCTTCCCCATCTATTTTGATTGCTTTTGGCTGAAAGTCTATTTTATTAGGTATTAGAATGGCTGCTCCAGCTTGTCTCTAGGTTCATTTGCTTAGAAAATCTCTTTCCAGCCCATTACACTGACATAATGTCTATCTTTGTTTCTGAAATGTGTTTCTTGTATACAGCATCATGATGGATTCTGTTTTTGCATGCATTCTGTCAGCCTGTGGTCTTTTTGGTGGAATTGAGTCCATTGATTTTGAGATATATTAATTATGAATGATTATTACTTCTTGTTATCATAAATGTTGCTGAAAATGTTATTGTTATTGTTGGTGGCTGGTGTGTGTGTGTGTGTGTGTGTGTGTGTGTGTGTGTGTTTGGTGTGTTTCTCTTATATTGTTTTTAATGGTTTGAAATTATTGACTTCTTATGATTCTTCAGTAGTTATCCTCACTGCCTTTGAGTTTTCCTTCTAGTATCTTCTGTATGACTTGCTTAGTGGAAAAGCACTGTTTAAATTTGGTTTTTTCATGGAATATCTTATTTTTCCATTTATGGTGATAGAAAGTTTTGATAAGTCTATTAGTCTGCAGTGACATCTGTGGCTTTTAGGGCCTACAAGACACCTGCCCATGCCCCTCTAGCTTTTAGATTGTCAGTTGAGAAATAGAGGTATAATTCTGATATATCTGTCTTTATATGTTACTTGACATTTTTCCTTCATAGATTTTAATATGCTTTATATTTTCTCTACATTTAGTATTTTAATTATTATGGGGCAGGAGAATTTTCCATTTTGATCTAATCTGTTTGGTAGTCTATCAGCTTCTTGTGCATTTATAGACATAGGTATTATTGTTGTTTGTTTGTTTTTTCATGTTTTTGGTGGTGGTAAGGTGTTTTTAGTTTACGGAAATTTTCTTCTATAATTTTGTTGAAGACTTTTGTCCAGGCCTTTGATCAAGGAATTTTCTCCTATTCCTATTATACTTAGGTTTCATCTATTCATAGTGTCCCAAATTTCCTGGATTTTTGTTGTCACACAATTTTTAGTTTTTGCATTTACTTTAAGCAATGCATCGATTTCTTTTATTGTATCTTTTATGCCTGAGTTTCTCTCTTCTATTTCTTGCATTCTGATGATGCTTATGTTTGGAGTTCCTCTTCTCTTTTCTAGGTTTTCCATCTCCAGGATTGCCTTACTTTGTGTTTTCTTTATTACTATTTCCATTTTCAGATCCTTCCCTGTTTGATTATATTTTCCTGATTTTCTTTATATTTATTTGCTTTCTATTTTAATGTCTCTACCTGTCTGAATGTATTTTCTCTTATTTTCTTAAGGGGTTTATTCATTTCCTCTTTAAATGCCTCTTTCATCTTTATAAGATTGGATTAAAGATCATCTTCTTGTTTTTCAATTTCATTAGGATCTCCAGGGCTTGCTGTAACAGGAGAGCTGGGTTCTGATGGTCCTGTGTCACCCTGTTTCTTGTTGATTGTGTTCTTATGTTTTTCTTTGGGCATCTGGTTTTCCATGGTGTTGGCTGGATGATCAGGATGGCAGCAGGACTTATCAGAATGTCCTGGGACTGGGGGCCAGAAAACAGAGGTCAATCTGTACCTCAGGCCAACTCCACTTGCAAGGAATTGGTGGGAAAATGTTCCAAGCTGGTAGTACTTGGGGTCCTCTACATGCCTCCACAAGGAAGCATGATGCTCTTGGGGTTCCACAAGTTTCCTCCCTACCAATGCCCAGTCAAATGCCAGAAAATTAAGGTCAGAGTACCAGCTGCAACTCACCTAGGCTAGTTGTGACACAGCTGGACCCAACTGCGAAGGGATTGGTAGGGCAAGGTTCCAAGCTGGCAGCTGGCTGCTGGCAATGCACAATGCAGACCTGACTGGGAAGGAATTCCTCTGGCAGGGTTCTAAACTGCTTAGTCTTTGGGCCCCACAGGCCTCATTGGGGAAGCAAGACACTCTTGGCTCCTTGGGACCAAAGCACAATCCCAGAGCTAGGTGATGGACAAATGTGGCTTTTTAAACAGTATAAATACTCAAAAGTTTTGGAGGTGCTTCATTTCAGAAATAAATCAGTCAATAAATAAATAAATAAATAAATAGGCTTTAGAATATCTTAGCAATACTGTTTGCAATGAATTTGAACAGCAGTTTCTCCTCTTGTAGTTCATGAGTCTATCTCCTAAAGACAACCAAATGCTTACCTTTGGTAATAATGTAACCCTAAACTCCAAGCTTTGCTCTGTTAGTTGTTTCCCAAGTATGAAAGGGAAAGCAATTCTGTGTCTCTGTCAGTGTTTTCTATAATTACTCAAATAACTGCTTACCAAACAGCACCGAGCCAGGTAATACATGCAGGGTAGCTATGGGGAGGAGCACTGTGTTTTCATAGACAACACCTTCTATATTACCCAAGAATATAATCTATATAGGGAGACTTGTTAGAAAAAAAACAATTTCTATTACTGAGGAGAGCTTTACTTCCTGAGAAAAGCCTTCATTAGTTTTAAAGTTTGGATCTATTATACTGAAATGATTACTCAAAGATTTTTTTTTCCTGGTAACAGCAAATCAATCAGTTGCATAAGTAAAATCTCACTCAAAGAAAGCAGAATCTGCTTTCAAATTTAATTTGAAAATTTTCCTGTATATTTTTAGCCTCTCTTTCAGACAATGTTTCAAAAATCATAGTGACAATAATTAGATGTCTTGCTGTACTGCTTGCTTTCCATTCTGTTGCCTAAGCAAGGTTAAGTTTCAAAACACAGCACGAAATGAGAATACTGACTAAAGATTAGTCAATATTATTCAATAGAGTACTGAGTATGCACATCATATGTATGAAAATGGTAATTCATGATCTTGTATCATTTGAGTATTGACTATGTTAAAATTAATTTTTAGGTGCTTTGTATAACCTGTGGTGATCCATGAATATTTATCAAACACACAAAGTCTTGTTAGTGATGACAATATGCTCTTGGAAGAGGACTGATCCATTAAATCATGGACCACCTACTTCATACCCTGAAGAAAACTCTCTCTCTCTCTCTCTCTCTCTCTCTCTCTCTCTCTCTCTCTTCCTCTCTGAAATCAGCTAAAGATAAGATTTCATGCCTACAATATACTGTAAGTATGAATTAAATCACTAACCTTGTGGAAATATAGAAGTCAGAAGAAATGTGATGTATGTAGGTAGAGGCTTTTCAATGGTTACAGAGATACAGTGACATGAGAAGTACAGGCTCTGATAATTTATCCTACAGTTGGATGATGACAATCAGTAACCACTTGTTAAATATTTATCTAACAATCACTGTAACTATGATAGCTCTTTATTACTATGCTCATGATAGGGCTTTGCATCTAATTGCCTTATAGTACCATTGGTTTTTTTTTGTTTGTTTGTTTGTTTTAAATCTGATTAGTTTTAGATTCAAAAGTTAAATTGGAAAGTCTTCCAAACTTATATAATATTATCCAAGAATGGATTTAAATTTTGTTCCATGAATATTTCTTTTCTTGACCTTACCAAAAGTCACTACTTAACATCAATTTACAATCTCAAGTAAATACCGTGCCTGTTTCTTAACTGTATTTACTTAGAGTTTAAAAGTATGCTGAATGTCTTTTAGCAGCTCAGGAAATATTTGTACAATAAAGGAAATGTTACATAAGAAAATAAGAATAAAATAAACACATTTGTTTTATTTTTGCTATTGATGTAGGAAGCCTGGAGATATCCTCTACTTAGCATTAACTCATAATTCTATTGCCTAATTAACTTCAAGTAGTAGACCATAGTTCATGCTTTATTTATGTGTTCATTTTTCTATTTTATAAATAACTTTAAGATTTTCACATTGAAATTAATTACTAAATGCAATTATCAGTTTGTATGTGTGAGCAAACAAGTAAAATATATCTCATTGTTACTGTCTTCTAAAATTATATAATTAGTTTAGTTTTTCATTTACATTTCACCAAAACAAATATAATCTTTCTTTAAATACTTAATTTTTTTTAAAAAAATTTTACATGTCCCAACAAATTTTTTCTGAATTTTTTGTAATTCAACAACTCGTGTTTCTGTTTACTTCCACTACTGAGCACAAATTTGCAACTTTAAGCTACTACTTACTAATTATCTACCAGCCTGAAATATAATTTTTAAAAATAATTTGAATTTCTAAATCACTTCAGAACCTAATGGAACTCAAATGCTATTAGAACTGAAGCCACTAATAGGGCCTTGTTAATAAAGATAATCTAGTGAAATTGGGCACTTTCAGTGAATGTAGTTTATCTTGACCACTTGATATAATCCAATATAATAATAATGGCTAATAAGCACAGCCTGGTATATGAACATTTTCTCCATTAACCATTTGCCTGGACTGTGGGATATTTTAATTCAGAGTCACTGACTTGATAGATTCTGTTTTAGATTCTGATTTGTGGTTTAAATACAAAAAGATCCCACACAATTCCCTATGATTAACTGGAATTACTATAATGTAAAATATGCATAATGAAGATGATTAAAATTGTGTAAGATTATAGCATTTTCCAAAACACTAAAGGTATATCTTTCTTACCAGGGATTATGAAAATCTTTACTTTAAATTTATGTGAACAATGTTAAAATATCACAACCTCTCTTTCAACATTATGTTCTGTAGATGAAATACTCTGCACACTATATATGATGGTCATTAAGGTTAAGACCTTTTAAACAAGATATTCCAAGGCTACAAGATTCTTTACTTCAGATAAATATCATAAACATTAAAACATGTGTCAATATTAAAGTTATAATTTGTATCTATCTCTGTATAGAAAATGAGTACTTTCTTTTTGCATGTTCTGCATACTCCATTTAAGATTGAAGTAGCCATTTTAGTTAAAAGTAAAAAAAAAAATAATAATATTTACAGAAAAATAAAAAATGTGATTCTACTTTTTCTGATTATAGAGTTCTTGATTATGCAACAAAATATGCAATTAGATTTTAACAGGATCCACCTATTGAATTTTATATTAACCAAATATCTATATTTATCATCATATATTTATTAAACATTTACTCCATGTTAAATATTATCCTAAGCTTAATACATAAATATAAATTGTCCTAATTTTTTCAAATATCAACTCAGCATTAACCTGTTTGTGTTCATGGACAAATTTCAAAGCTACATTTGTCAAGGGGCATTATGCTAATGTTCTAGGTCACAAATTCCACAGACAGCACTCTAATTATATCTAGTGAGAGGAGAAAAGGAGCAATATTTTCTGTATGTGAAGCTTGGTTCATGCAGTTAAGATCATTGGTCATGCTCCCTCCTAGATCTTTTAATTCCTTTTCTAAACCTTGCTATATGAAGGCAACTCTCATACACCAGTGAGAATTTTCCTTGGACTCTAGAGTAGGAGAGATAAGCTTTTGCAGAAAATCATTCAGCATATTAGTGCAAGTGGTTGGTAGAATCTTGCTAACAATTGTTAAACTTTTGATATTTAAGAAGTAGCCTTTCATATTTTGTGCTCAGACCTATCAAAACATAAAAAGTACTTATTGCTGGTTTAATCACTTTTGTAGTTTCTTCTGCATTCAGACAAGTTGAGTCTACATAAAATAAAATTGTCCTATCATTTGATATAAAACAAAAAGTGAATATAAGTAAAACAAATAGCTTTAAACAGGAAAATTAGCAAACCTAGTTCTATTTTTTTCAAATAAATTTATTGAATTTCAGAAAACAACTGACTTGTTCAGCTAACGTACTATTTGAGATACATTATAGAAATATTTTTACTTTTAAATGTTGGCCTAATTTTTTCATAGCTGATGTACTGTTTTCATTCTACCTGATGGTGCTCAACTCTAGTAAGAAGTAGTAGGGCATGGAAACAAACCTAAGGTAACAGAATGCAGCATTATAATTGTCCAGAAATATCTGAGTGTGGAGATGGTAAAGGAATGAATGTGTCTCAATGAAGCACAAACTCTTGCACATGTTGGCTTCACTCAATAAAATTTGAGTTCAAATGTTTCTGCTGGAGAAGACATATGTTAAAACTCAAGAAATTACATACTTTATAATGCAGTAGATTCTGAAATAATCTATGAGTTAAAAATAAATAAATAAAAGTTATATCATCTTGTGTTTTCCTGAATAAAATATTACAGATGAGGGGTTTTATTTTCAAATAAGAGCATCTAAAACTTATATATTCTAATTTTGTATAATGTCCTATATAAAAAAAACAAACTGAACCCACAAAACTGATTTTTAGAGATTATTGACTTGATAGAAAAATTCATAGCTCAGAAGATCGGACATAAAATCTAGGAGAACACAGAAAACTCTAATCTTGTATTGGTAAGTGTGAAACTAAATCAAAGTCACCTTTTCGTACCAGGTCAACATACATGGTGTTCAGTAATCATGTGGGATGGTGGTAAGGCTATAGCATCAGGTTATGTATCAGGGAGAGAAGAGTCAGAGCAAAAGCAAACCTAACTCTTTCAAGTAAGTTTACTGAATTTCAGTGAAAATTGACTTGTTCAGCTAACTTAGTTTTGAGACACATTATAGAAACACCAAGTTATCTTGTTTTTGTTATGTGTTTTATTTTAATTTTTAATAATCACTCCATTTTTTCTCATATGTGGATGTTAGTTTTTAAATTCTTGACATGAATTTCATATAAAACATTTAAAAGAACATCTGCCTACATAGATCCTACATTCTCATGCAAAAGATAAGAAATATTGAACATAATAAATAAGTAAATACTGCAATGTGGCTAATAGTCACAATAAAAGCTAAAGATTTTATATTATTTTTTTATTTGATCTCATTTCATTTTACTGGTTTAAGGAAATGGAAGTAGTATATTTTCCTTTATGCTCAAGGCCTCAGCAGTCACAGTGGTTGATTGACTTTATGGTACCAGGTATGAACTCCCTCCAACTAGGTGTACCTTAAGTCCAATTAAATAGCTCTTGTTTTCCCCCAATGTATAAGTGCCACTATTTCACCTTTACAAATATTCTGTCTGTCTCATCATTACTGTGATTAGTAGACAGTGCTGCTGGATAAAACTATTGATCGTGTTTGTCCTTCTGAAGCTTACATTGCTCCTTTAGGTGCTGATAGCTTGTCATCAGGGGAGGGGGAGAATTTTAAGGTCACCTCTAACTTCAGAAATCCTCATATTGTCTTGTCCAAAATACAGGGTGTCTTCAGAAATAATAATTTACCTCCATATTCTTAAAGACAATCAAGAGCATCAGTAGTCCATATTGCTGATGGAGGTGGGTATCTTTTAGATTCTCCTAACCAACAAATTAAAAGGAGGTTTCATAAGCTGGCACTAGGGTTTTTCCTAGATGGTCTATGGTTTTGGTGTGAGTATAGTAACCCCAAACATGGTAATTTAAATGTGTGTGTGTGTGTGTGTTTGTGTGTGTGTTCATGTTTGTGCACATACATGTGCATGTAAGTACTATGTATTTATACATAGCAGAGTCTTAAGAAAAATGAGAGACATTGGAGAATTTTCCTATGTAAAGATTGAAAAACACAAGTAAGTAAAAAGAACAACTCTTTCATGTTCGCTTTCTACCACAGCATCAATGGCACTACTTTATGCCAAATTTGTAAAATGCCCTAAAAGTGCAGAAATGGAGAGAAGCTTCTGCTATTTCTGTAAAAGCTGGGCATTACCTGACACATCCAAGGTCCAAGAAATTTTGTGTGCTTCATTTAAAACTTGCATTTAGGCTGGAAAACCTCATCTACTCAATTCTTTGTCCTAGGCACTACAATTCTGCCGCTGTTTTGTAGACCAACCAAAGTTCTTCACTGAAGGCAGAGTTAATCAAGTTTTAGGATGCGCAAAAACAAATTGCTATTTCACTTTAATAATTATAATGTCTTTGAGTATAGTTATATAAATATTCTAACAAATGCTTTTAATAAAAATGTAAGAGCAAAAATGAAACAAGTGTTTCAATAAATTCCATGAAAGTGAAGTGGGTCAATTTAACAAATAAATAAGCATCTTGAAGTGTCCTCAAATTTTAGGAATTTATAACATCTAGGTATGTACATGGATAAAGTAATATGAATTATGATAGAGAATATAATGTATACAAAGAGTGTAGTAAATATATGTTGTATCTTCATGTAGGTACAGGTTACCATGTATAGGAAAATATGTTCACATTTGTCCATGTAGAATTAGGCCAGAGGACAAAACAACATTCTGTTTTTCATGTACATTTCACATTCTTTTCTGAGACAGGGGCTCTATTTGTCTGGAACTCACCAATGCTCAATAGCCAGCGATCCCTTTATATTTTCCACCATCTGTCTCCAAAAAGAAAAAATGAATATCACCCTATCCAGATTTTCATCTGTGAGCACCAGAAATGTAGTCCAAGATGTCCAACTTGCAAGGCATGTGCTTTACCAATAGAGTTATCTCTACATCCCCTGGATAGGGACGGGAATAGCTCAGAGTATGGAGATTTTAGTGGAATTGAGAAAAACAAATGTATCATGATATTTAAAGATTTTATAACAGAGTTAAGTGAAAGAGACAAGATTAAAATGAAAAGAAATACAAACTTTAATCTGACTTTCAGTTTTTCAACTAGAATATATGAATAAATAGTGAGAGAACTAGGAAGAGAGGCATTTGGAATCTTGTAGTCCATACTACTATGCAAGTATCATTTGACTGACTGGAATACTAAGGTTCTCATGGAAAGGGACTTTACTTTGCTCATTTGTAAATCCTTATAACCTAGTAAATCACTTAGCAAAGGAAATGGAGCCAAAACTGTTTGATGGATGAATGGACAAATAATTAAGGGGGAAAAGACCAAGACTCACCTTTCTTATTCATAACTGGACACTTAAAATTATGTTTCTTCATTACAATGAGACTGATTTCATTTCTGTGTAAATATTACTAGTTAAATGGAAGAGTCTGTCTTGAGAATAATATCTTCAGCAGAAAATAAGAAATGTGTCTAATTTTAAAACAGAATTGGAAATTAACTCATGCAGAAATATTAATTTTTCTAACTTCTACTTAATCCCTCTTTAAATTCAGAGTACATTTTATTGTCCATACCTTTTGAACAAAGACATTTTATTTCCTCTTAATTAAGTTATTGAACTTATGTTAAAAGGATGTCTTTGAAAACTGAAGAAAATTTAAATAACTCCTTTCTTTTTCAGATAAATAAAATCTAAGACTATGGTTTTCAATCTATACTCATAATTCTTATCATGGAGGATAAAGAAAGGGGAAGAAGCAACTATCTGACTTCCCTACAGTATTTCAAATTTCTCACATTATACCAAGTAACATGATTGTGAGATATAAGAGTATTTTCCTGGGGAAGGAAGAAACAGTTAGGCGTTAACTTGAATACTTGATAGAAATTTTGGCTTAGCAAATCTTTAACAAGGCTAATAGCTGTTTTTTAAAATTAGCTGGTTCAAGACATAGTAAATGATCACAGACACAGAGAAGACGATAGACAACTAACTATAAAAATGATTCCACTAAAATTGCAGAAATCACGCATTGTCTTCATTGATTAGAGGATATTTTTCAGAAGTAAAATAATCATATACTTAATACTGCAGAATATAAAATACTATGTTTGTTTATCTAAATAAATGAATTGACTGATTAATGATATATTGAATTTCCTTTTTAATTAACATCACCATTTAGATGTGAATAATATATGATAATAATATATGTCCACACCTAGACTTTGTGTAATCTAATGTACATACATAAAAAACAAGTAAATAATGTGATTTTAATTAAGGACAAATTATGTGAAAGTGTAAGATGAGATCCTTGGTGGAAAGTCATGAAGACTGTTAGATGAACATTGGTAGAATAGTAAAGAAAATGTTAGTGTGTTTTGATCAAAGCTAAAATTTGAATAGTTATTACTAGATTCCATTGGCTTTAATTATGTTGTATGATGGTCAAGGGGCTTTTATAACTATAAAACAAAAATTACATATTATAGTAAATATAAGAAACAGGAACATGGGAAAGACTATAACTGTACTAATGGAAAATTGTATCTGAAAATTTGCTTGGCTCCACTAATATACTAAGACTTCTGTTACATGACTATAAAATATGCCTATTTTTGATGCTATATGGTTATTTCCTAAGAACAGAAAATTTATTTTTCTAAAGTTTAAGATAAAGAATCTTGATTTACATTTCAGAAGCTTTGATTGAAAAGGGCCAGGCTTGAGACCACATATAAGACAATGAACTCAAGACTTTGTGGAGTTGGCATGGAAAATGGGTTATTTTCTACTTTCCTCTAGCTGATACTTTATATTCACCTAAACTTGGTGAGTCACATTTATAAAGCCAGTGTCAGAAGATCTATGGCATAACATTTGCCCTAATTGATGGGCAACTGGAAAAATTCATTCAAGCTTTTTTTTTGGTCTCTATTTTATTATCAAACGGAACCATCTTTTTTAAGAGGTTGATTTGAATATTATTTTTCTTACAATTAGCCTATATATGTCCGACTTTTACATATCTGCATATATTATTGTAAATTTTTCAATTTTATTAGCTTATGAATTTTGCAAAGTCTTCTGGCATCAAAAAGATCTCTCTGTTTGGAAAATTGAGCCTTAAAAGTTAAGTCTATATTAATGGTAAAAAAGACACCTGCAAATTATTAGAAAAAAATAGTGAATGACAATGAGGGTTAATTTTTTTCTCTCCTCTAAAATTATTATCACTTTTGCCTTTTTGTGTGTTTCTCTTTAATAAAAATAAAGTAACAAATTTCAAAGGTACATGCTTAAAATATTTCTGAAAGTCACTGCTGTTAGCAGTGATCCATCTACTGAGGTCTGGTTATCCAGACCTGTCATCCTTTCCCCTTGCAAGGCTGAGACAGGAAGACTAGAAATGCAAGGTCTTCTCAGGTAAAGAATGAGTTCAAGGGCAGTCTGAACAACTGAATGTCTGTGGTTCTCAAGGTAAATAACAAAATGAGTACGAAGGTGCAGCTTAATGACAGGATGTCTTTCTAGTAAAGGGAGGCTCTTTGGGACTCATATGCCAATCCCTTTTAAAATGTGAGAGAGAAGGGAAAAAAGAGGAAAAGAATAAGGGAGAGGAGAGATTGAGAAAGTGGCCAAAGAAACAATAAAACAGCATGAATTCTAGTGAAGGGATTTATTTAATATGAATAATTTAGAAAAAATGGCCTTGATAATAAGTATTGACTCAACCCTTGAATATAATCAATTCTAGTTCTCCTGTTGAGAGTATTTTTGGACTATGATACATAGTTAGCCGGGGAAACTGAATTAAAGCACTAGCAGGTATACATTTTGTGTTTTAAATTTTGTGCTTCCTCATTTCTCATGTACATCTCCAGGTGTAAGACCATAGGAAGTACATCAACCTTACATAAGCTTTGTAATAAAGTTAAAACTGACAATACAGCAGCAATCAGTCAAGTAAATCGTCATCCCCAAAATATAAGGCATACAAGTAACACTATATGGACTTAATGGGTTTTATGTAGGAAGATGTGTGTGTGAAAGTGTGTGTGTGTGTGTGTGTGTGTGTGCATATGCCTGTGTGTGCATGTATGTGCATTTTGTATAATACATATATAAACACAAGAGAAATTAGTGAAGAAGAGGTCATGAATTTGAAAGAGGGTGAGGAAGGGTTTATGATGACTTAAGGGGGAAGAAAGGAAAGTGAGAAATATTGAACTTATTTTATAATATCAAAAATAAAAGAATTTGAGACCTGATTCATTTTTTAATTCTGTATTGTATCTTTCTTCCTTCCTTTCATTCTTCCTTCCTTCCATTTCTTTCTTTCTTTCTTTCTTTTCCTTTCTTTCTTTCTTTCTTTCATTCTTTCTTTCTTTCTTTCTTTCTTTCCTCCAATCAAACTATTCAAATCTGTAGCCTTTTAATTTCTGCTGTGGAGTAAGGCTTTGGAGTAGGATGTTTATACTTCTGAATAGAATGCTTCTAATGTATAAAGGTTCAACAAAAAAGATACTCAAATTTATAGAGTTAGAAAATTGATATATGCAGCTAAACATGGATTAATGCTCCTTTTCTGTGCTCATATGTTACCAAAATTTCCCTTAGTTGTGTACAGTCTATTTATACAAAAAATATTTAATGAAAGCATGGGAAATTTTAATTGGAATTATCTAAAAAGGACAAATAGAACAGACAATATATGTGCCCAATGATTTGATTTATTTTAAACTTGTTTTAGGACTAAGACATTTGGAATATTTGACAACCTCAGTTCTGACTTGAACACCTAATATTTTAGGAGTTATAGTCAGAGATGTTCTGGTGTCACATAAATTCAATTTTTATTTTCTCTGCATGGATTTATGAGGACTATTATGTATGTATATCTTTACAGCTAACCATTTTCCCAGAACCCTTCATTAGACTCCAATCTGTTTTATTTCCAAACCAGATCATGTCTAACATGTAGAATTGATGGTATTGCTTTTATTCAGACTAAATTCAGACTCCCATACTAACCAAACCTTCTAGCACATGAATGAAATTTTTACTCATAGCTAGGAAATTATGGCTTTAAGATGCAAATGAGCTTGTAGTTCAATTCATTAGTATTCTAGAAAACTTTATAAAGGGTTAAGACCTCTTTTACTTCTTAATATTTATCATTTTAATAAGCTTTCAGAAATATTCTACTATCTGCAGCTTCACAAATTGCCCTATGTCAGCAGACATGGAACCCAACAAGTAGCGATTGCTGGAGACTTGCCCAGGAGAATGGTTGAAGAATTTGGAGCCTTCTGGAAAGGATGCTGCATAAGAATCATTGAATTTGATTGATTTATAAATCTGATTTTTAAATTTTACAGTTATTGGAGCATTTTATGGAAATAAGTTATTTTAAAATAGGCCTTTATATTTAAAAGTTGTCATATATTTTAAACATCAACTAGTGGCTGTTAGACATTCAGACTCATAGATGGCACCTCATATTATGTGAACCAAAATTTGAATGAAAATTATTGTTCAAATATAAGTAGAGTGGTAAACCCATTTTAAAAAAAAATAGGTTTAACCACTAAAGAAAACAAAGGTAAACAGTTACACAGCATACAGGAGGCCATGAGATATATTCTCAGTTACATAGTCATGCCTGCACACACATATACACGCACACACACACACACACACACACACACACACTCAAGTAATACTAAAAAAAAAAGGAAATGAGTACTTATCTTCATGTCACTGAAATGATTCAGGACGGATCTCCTGAAAACAAATATATAAAAGTAGAAATTTACAGGATGAACAAGTTTTATTCACGTATTTAGAATGCTTTGTGTATATTAACTTTATGTAAAAAAAGAGATCATGAATCTGAAAGATATCAACAAGGAGCATAGAGGATACTTTGGAGAGAGGAGAGATAGGGAAAATAATCAAAATAAAAAATTGAAAACTGATAGCTACACAAGCCAAGCAACAAGAGTTTAATCCCAGAAACCAGTGTACAAGTCGGTGGAGAGAATAACCTCCAGAAATGTTTTTTTGACCTCCACATCTGCCTTGGCATGCTGCCCCCAATGCAGACACAAACAATAACTTTTAAATGCCGATTTTATTTTCAAGTATATATCTTTTTAAATTTAAAGAATTTAAATTTCTGAGGGAAAGTTTGATGGCCTGCAGTGGGACCGAGCAGGGTTTCCTCTCTTCGGTGCTTCCCCGCTCTGTCCCGGGTCCTAGTCCATCCGGAGAGTTGCAGGGGCACATGCACAGTGAAAGGCTAGAGACCAAGAAGTGTCCCCAATCCTCTGCTGTGTGTGTCTTTGGCTTTGATTTTCATCTTTTCTCTCATCCTTTCTTTTTAGTTGCTTCTGTGCCCTACCTGCCTTGTATTACCCAGGCTTCTGAGAGGCGAGGAGGCCGGTAGTAGCTTCCTCAGAACCTTGGGGAGTGTGGGCAACCCAGAAGCAGCACCCCCTCTTTCCCTTCCCCCCACACCCGTGTAGCCTCTAATTTTCATTTGTGTCACAGCAAGACACAGGTTTGGTCTTACCTTCCAATGGTCCTGACCCTAACACTTGGCACCTAAGATCTCTGGTATCCCTATTGCCTCGAACTAGAAGCCTAGCTTCTAGTTCCGGGCAATAATTAAGGCTAGCAAGACTAACCCAGCCCTAAATTCCTTGTAATGGTTTGGTTTGGCTTTTTTTTTAATTAATTAATTAACTAATTTTAAAGAGGCACAGTTTCACTATGTAGCCCAGGCTGACCTTGAGCTCCAGGTCTTCATGCCTGAGTGCTGGGATTAGAGGCATGCACCAGTACACCCAACTAGGAACCCTATGATATTACTTTTTTGGTATTGAGGTTTGAACCTAGGGCTTCAAGGAGGCTGGGCAAACAATCTCTCACTGAACTACATCCGCAGTTGAGTTGGGTACTATAAAAACCCTTTGACAGTCCAGACTCACATGGTTCCAACTCAGGAACCACGTGAACAGACACTTTCCAGACCTGGCCGCCTCATTTGCTGGTGGCGCGGATGACTCTTCTAACCAGTTTCCCTGTGACTGAAGTGCTCTTAGCAGGATTAGCTTGAAAGATTACTGTGAGGGTGAAAAATAGAGCTTGAGGGTGGTCAGGGTGGCCCGCTGTGTGGAGTCGCCTCTGACAGGGCAGCTTCTTCATGTGGACTTGCCTCTTCTCTGTTTCCTAGCACAGCACCATAAAGGACCAAGTTAGAAACCTGGGCTTTAGGGAGAGAAAAAAAAAGAATTCAAATTTCTAATAATCAGTGTTTCATTGTAGTACGACACAATATTAAAGTTTCTTTGGTAAAGTGAAGCAAAACTGAAATCTCTCTCTGTGTCTCTCTCTCTGTCTCTCTCTGTGTGTCTCTCTGTGTGTCTCTCTGTCTCTCTGTCTCTCTCTGTGTCTCTCTCTCTCACACACACACACATACGCACACACACACACACACACACACACACAGAGAGGGAGAGAGAGAGAGAGAGAGAGAGAGAGAGAGAGAGAGAGACAACACTCACAGGATAATATACTAAAATCATATTGGCCTATACTCCCCTGATATACTTTAACACATATTCCTGTCTGACATTAAAACACAGAGTCTTTTTGAAAATGTGTCATATATTTAAAAATGTGATATAGCCATTGTAGCTATATTTATCACAGTAATTTTTCTTTTCTCCTTTCAGGACTGACATATTATAAGTTAATATCCGGAACATTTTTCAGCTTTGCAGGTATGAGAAGGAAGGTGAAATGGGTTAGAGTTACTATTTATACTAAGAATGAATGAATGTTCTTTGTCATTTTTCCTAGAAAGTCAAAGCCTCATAGAAAAATGGCTGCACTTTTCCTTGACTTTCTTTTCTGCCTTTATAATAAAAAGAAAATAATAAAACATTTTCATTCATATAAATCTCCCTGTATAATGCTTGTACATATATAGATATAAGCATAGATATACTATGTATTGCATTCTTATTTCCCAAAATAATTAGCAAACTTCCTATAACCCGTAACTTACATGGAATTTAGACTCATAAAGAAGAAAATTGAGATGCTTGTAAATTGATGTTAACACAAAAATAAAACCTAAATATTACGTCTCCCTCTTTAATTGCAAGTATGTCGTGGGGTTAATCTTTCATACTTTTGAGTTTAATAAAAGCTTTGGATATCATCCTGTCATCAGAAACTTGTAGGGGAGGAAAGAACCCAGATCAATCAAGCAAGAAAATACTTAAAGAGAAAAGAAGGCACAAATATGATTGGGCAGCAAGTTTAAGTAGCTGATTATTGTTTGCCTGGCTATGTAAACTGTGGCATTAGGGGAGATCAAGAAAAGAGTGGGTGGAAACATTATGAAAATTAGTAAATAGTCTGATTTTGAAAATGATCTCTCTTTTTCCGCCTAAACAGGGTCTCTTGAAGTGGCTGCAGAAGAAATTGTCTAATCAGAACGTTATTATAGTACTGCTGAAAAACAGGGCACAGCACAGCTCCAAATTATGACATATTACAATCATAAATGAGGCTCTCATATTTGTTTCCCTCTGAAGTTTGATTATAGGACCCTATTATGGAAAAATACCACAAGGTTATGACAACGACCAGGGAGAAGTCAGCCTGGTACTGAAAGCTCCACCACAATTGGCTCCTGTTCTCCGTGTCAGAAATTGTCATCCACACTACCAGAGGAGAGATGTGTCAAAAGTCTAAAAGTGTGTACTAAAATCATTACATGCCTGCAATCCATGCCCACTGTTGAAATAAAAGCACAAATGGTAATGGAGTAACCAACCACTTTTTAAAATTGAATTTATGGTTGACTCTAGGAGATGGAACCCATACCTGTCACTGTTAAATGACACCAAGAACTTAAAAATAGATAGTCATGGGCACAAGAGAAAAACTTATTACTCTGTTACATGAATATTACAATAAAATGACATACCACTGTGTCCATACATCAATTCATCGCTCAATGTCCATCAGAAAAGTTTAATTTTGTAATTACCACAGCGACTGACAACTATGCAGTTTGCAAAAAGAAAGAGACTTTGCAGGGCTCAATTTTTTTTAATCATTCTGGGCCTTCTTGTGTTCTGTGGATTATATCCTGGGTATTCTGTACATTTTTGGCTAATATCCACTTATTAGTGAGTACATAATATGCATGTACTATTTGGTTTGAGTTACTTCACTCAGAATATTTTCTAGTTCCTTCCATTTGCCTGCAAAATTCTTGATGTCCTCATTCTCTTTTTTTATTATTATTAGATATTTTCTTTATTTACATTTCAAATGTTATCCTTTCTGGTTTCCGGATGCCAACAAGCACTTGCTGACAGGAGGCTGATATAGCTGTCTCCTGAGAGGCTCTGCCAGTACCTGACAAATACAGAAGTAGGTGCTCCCAGTCAACCATTGAACTGAGCACAAGGTCCCCAATGGAGGAGCTAGAGAAAGGACCCAAGGAGATGATGTCCTTGTTCTTAACAGCTGAGTAGCATTCCATTGTGTAAATGAACCACATTTTCTGTAACAATTTTTCTGTTGAGGAACATCTGGGTTGTTTCTACCATCTGGAAATCACAAATAAGGCAGTTATGAACATAGTGGAACACATGGCCCTGCGGCATGGTGGGGTATCTTTTTGGTATGTGCCCAAGAGTGGCATTGCTGATTATTCAGGTAGATCTATTTGCAATTTTCCAAGAAACCTCTAGATTCATTATCAGAGTGCTTGCACCAGTTTGTAATCCTACCAGCAAACTGCATGGTATTGGTAGAGAGACACACAGGTTGACGAATGGGATAAAATTGAAGTCCCAGGCTGCCCTGTCCTTTCTTCTGGGGCAGACTCTTGACTGGTCTGCTCCAGTGGAGACAACATATCCTGATCCATTCTCGAGAACCCATTGCCCTCAGAGCATTTGGTAAGAAGCCTCTCCACCCTCCAGACTCCCAGAGCTATCTTTTTTTTTTTTCATTTTGCAGATGATCTTAATGTGTGCCTGTTTGTGTAGAGTAATAGCAAATTTATTAGTCACGAGACCTTATGATTTTTTGAATAGCATGAAATATTTACAGTTTGAACTTTCATGGAAAATTCTAGTAACCTCAACCCCAGATACTTTATAATCTGATGCATAAATTTGTCCTCACAACGAGCCCCTTATTGTCCATGGCCAAACCTGTTGTTCCATGAAAACATTTCTCCTGATCTCTTCACATACATCACTCTCAATCAATTTACACCTAAGTGTAAGTTCAGAAACAGCATCAACATGGTTTTGCTAAAAATTAAATGAGTTATTTTTAAGTATTTTTAAAATTTTTAAAAGATGTCTTTGCCAATATTTGATAAATTTAAAATTATATGTATTTTATTATATACTTTAAAATCCAAATATCTATACATGGTTTTACTTTTTTTACTTAACTATTAAGGCATAAGATTTTTTCATAGATGTAAATTTTCTTAGTTATTATGTTATTTTGTTCTGAATTATTTTATATGGACTGATACATCATTTCTTACCTGAAAATATAAATGCTGAAAAACTCTTATTCTGTACACTTTAAATAAGTTTATACATATGTGAGCATGGTAACTAACTCTCAATCCCACTCAAGTTAATGAAGAATTATCTTCTAGTTTCTGTTAAGAATATAAACTTGAGGATCAAATGTAGTAAACTCAGTATTATAGCTATGCAACATTTGGAAACTCTCTTTTGCTTTCTAAGAGAGACTAGGGCTTTTGCTGCATCTCACAGATAAAATCAATAATTGAATATTGAGGTCACTTAAAACTTAAAATTTTATTTAATCTGCCTTTGAGAGAACATCATAAACCAAGCAACTTGGCTATAAATTCCCATGCTGTCTACTTTTGACCTTAAGTTAATGCATAGCTATCATCTTCCAAGGCCCTGACCTTGAGGAACACGTGTGTATTATATGCTGAGAGCAGTAAATACAAAATTTGAAAGCAGCATCCTAAACTCAATTATAAAAGTGAAAAGCAACTATCTATGTTTACTGGTTGATAAAAATGACGTATTTTGTCTGAGTCACTTGAGATGAATGAGAGCCAATGACTTAATCTCCTGTGAAACTCTGCTAACATTTTCTCTAAAGTAGCTATTCCTTATCAATATAATGCTTTCTATGCTGTTCAATAAATAATGAATCTCACAGACACACACACAATAAGAGACTGTCACAATACTTACAGATAGACAGCTACCAAACACATACTCACACACAGTTCATATAACCGACAAGTCACACATAGAGATAGACACACAGACATAGGGAGAATCGTCTTCCTAATCCTGAAGTAAAAAGACAGAGGAGGGAGGACATGGGGATTGTGTAGTAAGAGATTCAAATCTGAGGTCTTCTTCAATTTCTTTCTTCAGAGACTTAAAGTTCTTGTCATACAGATCTTTCACTTGTATGGTTAGAGTAACACCAAGATACCTTATATTGTTTGTGGCTATCGTGAAGGGTTTCATTTCCCTTATTTCTTTCTCAGCCTGCTTATCCTTTGAGTACAGGAAGGCTACTGATTTGCGTGAGTTGATTTTATATCCAGTCACTTTGCTGAAGTTGTTTATCAGCTGTAGGAGTTCTCTGGTGGAGTTCTTTGGGTCACTTAAGTATACTATCATATCGTCTGCAAATAGTGATAGTTTGACTTCTTCCTTTCCAATTTGTATCCCTTTGACCTCCTTTTGTTGTCTAATTACTCTAGCTAGAACTTCAAGTACTATATTGAAAAGATATGGAGAGAGAGGGCAGCCTTGTCTAGTCCCTGATTTTAGTGGGATTGCTTCAAGTATCTCTCCATTTAGATTGATGTTGGCTACCTGATTGCTGTAAATTCCTTTTACTATGTTTAGATATGGGCCTCGAATTCCTGATCTTTCCAAGACCTTTAACATGAAAGGACGCTAAATTTTGTCAAATGCTTTCTCAGCATCTAATGAAATGACCATGTGTTTTTTTTTCCTTTGAGATTGTTTATGTAGTGGATTACGTTGATGGACTTCCTTATACTGAACCATCACTGCATCCCTGGGATGAAGCCTACTTGATTGTGGTGAATGATCGTTTTGATGTGTTCTTGGATTCGGTTGGCAAGAATTTTATTGAGTATTTTGCATCAATATTCATAAGAGAAATTGGTCTGAAATTCTCTTTTTTTGTTGGATCTTTGTGTGATTTTGGTATCAGCGTAATTGTGGCTTCATAGAACAAGTTGGGTAGTGTTCCTTCTGTTTCTATTTTGTGGAGTACTTTGAAGAGTATTGGTGTTAGGTCTTCTTTGAAGGTCTGATAGAATTGTGCACTAAAACCATCTGTTCCTGTGCTTTTTTTGGTTGGAAGACTTCCAATGACCACTTCTATTTCTTCAGGGGTTATGGGACAGTTTAGATGGTCTATTTGATCCTGATTTAATTTTGGTATTTGGTATCTGTCTAGGAAATTGTCCATTTCCTCGAGATTTTCTAGTTGTGTTGAATACAGGCTTTTGTAATAGGATCTGATGCTTTTTTGAATTTCCTCAGTTTCTGTTGCTATATCTCCCTTTTCGTTTCTGATTTAGTTAATTTGGATACTGTCTCTGTGCCCTCTGGCTAGTCTGGCTAAGGGCTTATCTATCTTGTTGATTTTCTCAAAGAACCAACTCCTCGTTTTGTCAAATCTGGACTCATTTTAGTTAAACAACTTCAAAGGCATGTGTTTTCATTTTTTCCTTTTTAAAATGTGACCCTGATGCATCAATGGTAACTCAGACTTTATCATTAATGAAGCATAACCCTCAGGCAGTACCTTTTACAAGTGAGGTAAATAACACAAGTATTTTGAATCATGTATTTTTCACTGTACAAAGAATTCAGAAGAATGGAATAGAAGAGATATTAAAATATTGACATTTTCACCAAATGTATTCATTACCTGGAAAAAAAGAAACGGCAACGCTATAACCCTAACCCTAATTTCCAAGAAAATTTTTAGTGCTCATTTTCTACAGACTTCATGTTTATCAACTATTGCCCATCCCCCACAAGTACTTCTCTCACTAGTGAGTGAAGTAATTCGTGTTTTCCTCCATCACATGGACAATATGATCCTTTCTTGATGGACCAAGTAAATCTAGGTAAGGTTACACAAATTAGACAGCCAGATTACCTGTTGTAACTATCATTTTCTAATGTCATCTGAAATAACAAATGTTTGCAAGGTAGAATGACAGGGAGAGTTTTTAAAACTAGTAGTGCACACTAGCTACTATATCCCTGTGTTTCAACACTGTCATTGCTCATTCAGAAACACATGCTGAAAATTTTGCATTATTTCTAACCAAATGCATGATCCTTTCTCAGGAGGTGACATATCAAGTTCTCCAGTCCATAAATTTGCTTTTCATTAACAATTACTTGGGTTATATCATACATTTTACCTTTCCAGATTAAGATAGTTAAATGTATTATTTTACACTTATATGTTCTGCTATTTAAGTAACATATTATTGTAGTAGATGATAAGTCAATGTTTATCACTAGAAATTTTTATCTAAATATACTCACGGCTCTGGGAGGAATAAAGTATAAGTGTTGCTTTGTAAATTCATGTAAAATCATTTTTCCATAAATATTCAAGATAAATTATAATGTTAAGAGTACAATGTTTCAATGTTATAGGGTAGAATTCATACATTTCACTTTGTTTAAAATATTGAGTTGTGCAGTTGTTTACTCCAAATTTGAGAGATGATACATTGTTTATAGTGTATAATGTGTAATCAATAAAATTAACTCACAAACCTTTAAACTTATAAAATAAATTTTGGTTCAGTGTTCAGAAACTTTCTACTGTTTTCTATGATTATCTTACATATCAATGCAACAGTCCAATGACTGACAGTTTCAATCATATTAATCAGTATAAGTGTTATTAGTTAATGATGTTTAACAAGTTGTTTAATATTTTGACACTCATTTGATTTTGTTCTTACCCATAACTATCCCATTAATTGATTTTAGTTTATGGAGTTGCATAATGAATACATCAATAAGCTAGTAACAATATTTTTTTTGCCAGTCTGTAGGAAAACTTGCAGATTAAAAAAATTCTATTTTTTTACTCTATAATCAAATACCTAAAGCTGAGTGCTTTGTATGTAAGAAGTTTTATTTTCATCTCATTCTTGGAGCTAACAGACAAAATCAGAAAATCCCATGTGTTGGCATTTGATGAGGGCCTCATAGTGGAGGGCATAGCAGCATTTGCAACATATGTTGAAAAGATTACAAGAAGACAAGTGAATCAAGAGTGAGTTTTGTGGTCAGTCTTGATTTTTTTTAACATCCTATCTGGGGAAAACTAATTCTGTATGAGCCACATTAAGCATTTTTAAGAATAAAAGTTTAACTAGCTTTCTCTCTTGCTATTCTTGGGATGAAGCTTGAAAGTACATGAAATTATTGAGAATAAAACATTTAGGAATCGTAGCAATAAGTATTCCATGTTTGAAGAAACTTTGCTGTTTAAAGTACAAAGGTATATCCTATTCAAAAATTTGTAAGCAAATGTAGCACATATTTTGACCATTCTGAAATTTAATGTAAGGATTACCTATATAATATATAGATGGGAAAATTATAAAAAATAATAAGTATATTAAATACAGTGGCCACATGGCTATCACAGTTGAAAAGGGAGGCAAACATGTATATGCCACATTCTTAAATGGACTAATATTTCATGCAATGTTTTCTATTCTAAGGCACTTAGTGTGAAGAACAGGGGCATTGCTCCTGTAGCAGCCTCTGTGGCTTCAAGTGGGGAATCCCATGCCATCCCTCTTAAGTAATATCTCAGACAAATACTGTTTTTTCAATATCATTTTAACAACTACAGTGAAAAAAGAGTGACTTTCAAAGTCTCAAATTTAATTAAAAATAAAACACAGCAGTTCCCTAGAGCAAAGAAGTGTCTATTATTGAACCTTTGGAAACCAACAAAGAAACTACCCAAAGAATCAAAATTAGGATACAGGAGTCCTGCTACCAACACAAAAGTTTCCAGTTTCTACCACAAGTGTGTTAGTTGATGACACTTATTTTCTCTGGATAGTTATTTCAATCACCAACTAATCTTGGAAATCAAAAAGTATATTTGACAATGTTTGAACAACTTTTCTATCTAGTTATAACCATCTCATTTTTTATGTTTCCTATTTTACTATGAATCATAATTAAACTTTTGTTGATGACAGATTTGTCTTCTGTCCTTATATAAATACTTAAATCCTGAAGTCATAAAGACTTATAATTTTAATGTTCTTACTCTTCCATTTATTCTCAACTGCACTCCAGATAATACATCCCACTTTTTACTCTATATTTACATATCAATTTTTACACTCAGAAGTATCCTAAAGTAATACATAAAATCAGGTTTTTGTCTATTATTTTCATACTCTTCCTTCACTTACTCACTACAACCTCTAGATAATTCTTGTGTGTGGCAAATTTTATGACTACTAATCTATAGAAACCTGTTTAACCAAACTTTTGACACTGAAATAGATTTCCATTCTTCCAAATGACTCACACAGAGAGGTGAGAAATGTTCCATTCATGGTTCTTTCTTTGGTTTGTAAAGCAGAGCTATAATAAAATGTGAGTCCATAGTACAATCAGTATTCTCAATGCACCATACAGTATACTAGGGCGCAGTGACTAGATTGTGCAGTAAAATATGAATAGAGGGGATAGTTTTCCATTCTTCTATAATGTGGGATGAAGTGAATGTACTGTCTCCACCCTTTCTTTTGCTGTCAAATGACTAAATGTCTGCTTAGGAAAACATAGTAACTATGTGGTACTGGTACAGGCACAGTCTAAACCTTACTCTATATCTCAGTATTTGGACATCACCAACATTAATGTTTTCCACTATACAAATTGAAAAATAGAGTCATTAGTGGAAAGTTAGTTACACACACACACACACACACACAGAGAGAGAGAGAGAGAGAGAGAGAGAGAGAGAGAGAACAAAAATATTCACATTTGACTACATGTAACCAATACTTGAATTTCTACTAACTACAACTCAATAAAAATGAAACACTTTAGCTATAATAATATGTCTCAAAATAACCTATGTTTCAATGTAACATTCTGCAAATTATGAAAGTGCACCACAAAAATCTAACACAATAGCAAAATGCTGTAAAATATTCTAAGTCTAGATATCTCTTCCCATAATATCAGCAGTAATTATTCACTTGAATGAATTAATGTGCTAACAGTTCTTTTAATCTTTAGTTATGTATTCTTTTATTCACTTATTTCTTCTTTATCCAATAGCTAAAATCTATGCATATATATATACACATATGAATGGATGGATAGATAGATAGATAGATAGATAGATAGATAGATAGATAGATAGATAGATAGATAGATATAAATGTTGCTCATTTATTACAATGAATGAAATAATTCAGAGGATTTTATGTATAATGAGAAATAAAATAATGGGAAACCAATACATGAGCCATCTTATCAATGAAAATGTATATATAACAAATAAAAACACCAAGAGATATTCAACCTTAGCCCTCTGTGAGAATTGCAAATTAAAGCAAAAACTAGATATGGCTTCCCCAATATTAGAGTGGATAAAATTAGGACTATTGGCAATACCAAATGCAAAAAAGCATAGAGAACAATGTGAGCACTCATGCACTCATGGTTTGACTCTATATGAGTACACAGTTAAAAAAAATATTTTGACAGTTTTGTATACTGCTGGTTTCATAAAATCCAGAAGTTTTTCTTTTTAGTGTATGACTATGAAAATGAGTTGACAATATGTATACACACAAAGATCTGCATGTGGTTATTTATAACAGTCTTATTCATAATCCATAATTGAAAGCAAAGAATAATTCCTTCAATTTGGAAAAATAAAGGAACTAGTATATTCCAACAATGCTCTATTCTCGACTTTGAAAGAAATAAGCCATCAAGACGCTAAGCTTCACCAAGAATGTTAAATGGTTATTAATGTAGAAAAAGTGTCAGTCTGAAGAGGAGGCCTAAAGTGTGACTTCAACTGCCAAAAAAAGCAAAAGACAATAACTTGACACAGAAACAGTGAAGAGGAAGAAGATTCAAATCTCCAGTGAAGTGTTTCCATGTGGTGAAACTATCTTTTATGTTGATACTACAATGGTGGAGACATGTCACCAAATATCAATATACACAATCCTGAAATCCAGTACAAACTGCTTTAGTTTATTCTGATTTGGAAATATTGGTTGCATATTCATTAGAGACCTCAAGAGTAACAGAATTTATAGGATATATATATTGGATTTACTAACTAGAATAGCTTACAGGTTGTGGTCCAGATAATCCAACAATGTCTGGCTATGAGTGGAAAGCCCAAGAATTCAGTAATTGTTCAGGCTACAAGAGGGAATGTCTCAGGAGACCCTCAATATACACTAGAATCCCAAAGAAGTAAACTCTAATGGCAGTGAAAGAATAGACTTGCTAGCAAAGCAAGAGCAATCATTCAAAGAGCAGAAGCTTACTTTTTCCATCTTTATATAGACTTGTAGCAGAAGGTGTGACTCAGATTAGTTGTGGTTTAATGATCTAGACTAAAGGTGTGTTTTCCTTTCTTGAAGATGCAGATTAGAAGTATATCTTCCATCTTCAAATTAAGCAGAAATGTCTGACAGATGTGCCCTCTATATTTGGGTTTTAGGTACATCTAAGTGTGGTCAAATTGATAACCAATAAATAGATAGACGATAGATAGGAAGATTGTTTAGAAACAACTCCAGTCCTATTGCAATTCTGACATGGAGTCACATGGAGTCCAACAGAGATTAGCATTGTAATGACTGTCTCACAAATCTACCTGGAAGTGAACAGGAATCCTCTACTGGTTTTATAACTGCTGTGTTCCAACATTGCAAAGTAATTAAGTAGTTTAGTTCAAGCCACAAGGATCTGATGAAACAGATTTAAATATCTTTCCTGTGCTCTATACTGTGGGTACTGCTTCTTATAGGGAGTTGCTGGATAACTTTTGAACCTCAAGCATTTTAGGAAAAGCCACCATTAATTCTTTTCAAATATTTTCTTCTGTTGATGGTGTCAACTATATAATACTTCTAGCATCACTTTTTTTCTATGAACCAAGAAAACTTGGCAGCAAAATGTAACAAAATTAATTTAGAACAGCCTTGACTAAATGAAATACCATGCTTCACAGAGCGATGAGGAGTCACTTCTGCTGCATGTGTTAAATTGTTATTTTTAGTTATATTCATCCTGAATTACTAATTTTGAAGCAGAAAGTTACAATTCTTTAATCTCTGATTCTCATGTGTATACTTTAGAATCCTTATGTTGGACTGCAAATGTGGAGATGCGTTTGGGGACAAGATAATTCATCATCAAAGATTTCTTACACTTAAATTTTATAAATTCACATTCATTTCATTTTAATCCCTCTGTGGTTTGATGTGGTTCATTTTGAAATAACTATCCATGTCAAATATTAAAGCTAGGAGTTGCACAATAATACATCTGTAGTATAAGCAAGGACTTAGAAAATCTTAGATACATTTACATCATGAGATCTCCTTCATGTCTCCTTTTGACACAAGTGTTAATGCAGGAGGGAAAAGACATTCTTAGTGACATTAAGGCTTATAGTTCATCTGAATATGACTTAATTGGTCTAAAAAATTAACAGACAAATGCTTCCCATTCATAAATTCCCTTTTAGCAAAACTTTGACAGCATCTGGTTACTATGAAACAGACTAAGGACTCCAGAGTTAGGGGTGTGGTACAGCTATAATTCTGGAACTACTCTTTCCCAAGGCTTTCCAGGGGCCTTGCAATGTGGTATCATTAACTTTTGGCTAGAGTAACAATATCTCAAGTGATAGTCTCACTAGCAACGCTCTAGAAACAATGCCCATTTTGTCCTGTCATATCCTCTACATCCTTTCAAATGTCTTACAATACTAGTAGCTCTCTGAGTTCAGCTATTGCACCCTTAGAGTGAGAGAAATTCAACAAAATTCATGAGATTTTGCTTAATGAAATTTCTTTAGAACAATTAAAGCAAAATATTGCTCTATAGATCTTCATCAAACACATTTTGTTGTACACTGGTGCTAATATTCTCCAAAATAGAAACAAAAATGGAAGTTATATTTGTGTTTTTTTTTTTTAGCACATGCCAAACATTGTCTTAAATACCTGTCTTGCTCAATTATTTATAAAAGAATTTTACTGCATGCTGGAGAATCCTCTCGGTATATGCCCAGGAGTGGTATAACTGGGTCCTCTGGTAGTATTATGCCTAGTTTTCTGAGGAACCCCCAAACTGATTTCCAGAGTTGTTTTTACCAGCTTGCAATCCCACCAGCAGAGGAGTGTTCCTCTTTCTCCACATCTTCACCAGCACCTGCTGTCTCCTGAGTTTTTGATCTTAGCCATTCTGACTGGTGTGAGGTGAAATCACAGGGTTGTTTTGATTTGCATTTCCCTGATGACTAAGGATGTTGAAATTTTCTTTATGTGCTTCTCAGTCATTCGATATTCCTCAGGTGAAAATTCTTTGGTTAGCTCTGTACCACATTTTTAATAGGGTTATTTGGTTCTCTGGAGTCTACCTTCTTGAGTTCTTTTTATATCTTGGATATTAACCCTCTGTCAGATGTAGGGTTGGTAAAGATCTTTTCCCATGCCACACTATGTTCATAGCAGCCTTATTTATAATAGCCAGAAGCTGGAAAGGACCCAGATGTCCCTCAACGGAGGAGTGGATACAGAAAATGTAGTATATTTACACTATGGAATACTACTCAACTATTAAAAACAATGAATTCATGAAATTCTTAGGCAAGTGGGTGGAACTGGAGACTGTCACCCTGAGTGAGGTGACCCATTCAGAAAAGAACACACATGGTATGCACTCATTGATAAATGGATATTAGCCCAGAAGCTTGGAATGCCCAAGAAACAATTCACGTATCAAATGATGCCCAAGAAGAAGGAAGGAGAGGCCCCTGGTCCTGGAAAGGTTCAGTGCAGCAGTGTAGGGGAATACCAGAATAGGGAAGAAGGAAGGGGTTGATTGGGGAACAGAGGGAAGGAAGAGGGTGTATGGGACTTTTGGGGAGGGGGATTCAATAAAGGGGATATCATTTCAAATTTAAATAAAGAATATATCTAACAAAAAAGATTAAAAAAATAATTTTACATAGATGAGCTCAACATTGAAGAAAGTAAAGAATTTGGAAGAGTCTCTTGATTAGTGGAAGTTCGGACTTTAAACCTGTAGCCTCAGTACTAGATTTCTTTTTTTTTTATTATTTATTTATTTATTTTTGCTTTTCATCTACTGACTTTTTTTTATTTTCTAAGATTTTTTGTAATTTACATTCCAAATCATTTCCCCTTTCCCGTTTCCTCCCTCCCCAAAATGTCCCATAAGCCCCCTTCCCTCCCTCTATTCCCCATTCAACCCCCTTTAGTTTCTCTGTCCTGGCGTTCCCCTACATCCAGTCTTTCCAGGACCAGGTCTCTCCATCCATCTTCTTAGAAATCTATTGATATGCGAAATGTGTCTAGGGTATTCTGAGATTCTGGGTTAATATCCCTTTATCAGTGACTGCATACCATGTGTGTTCTTTTGTGATTGGGTTACCTCACTAAGGATGATATTTTCAAGTTCTGATCATTTGTCTAGAAATTTCGGGAATTCATTGTTTTTTTTTTAATTTATATTCCAAATCATTTCCCCTTTCCCGTTTCCTCCCTCCCCGAAAGTCCCATAAGCGCTCTTCCCTCCCTCTTTTCTCCATTCAACCCCCTTTAGTTTCTCTGTCCTGGCATTCCCCTACATCCAGTCTTTCCAGGACCAGGTCTCTCCATCCATCTTCTTAGAAATCTATTGCTATGCGAATTGTGTCTAGGGTATTCCGAGATTCTGTGTTAATATCCCCTTATCAGTGACTGCATACCATGTGTGTTCTTTTGTGATTGGGTTACCTCACTAAGGATGATATTTTCAAGTTCTGACCATTTGCCTAGGAATTTCGTGAATTCATTGTTTTTAATTGCAGAGTAGTATTCCATTGTGTAGATATACCACATCTTCTGAATCCATTCCTCCGTTGAGGGACATCTGGGTTCTTTCCAGCTTCTGGCTATTATAAATAAGGCTGCTATGAACATAGTGGAGCATGTGTCCTTATTGCATGCAGGTAAAGCCTCTGGGTATATGCCCAGGAGTGGTACAGCCGTATCCTCCAGGACTGTCATGCCCAGTTTTCGGAGGAACCGCCAGACTGCTTTCCAGAGTAGTATTCCATTGTGTAAATATATCACATCTTCTGAATCCATTCCTCCATTGAGGGACATCTGGGTTCTTTCCAGCTTCTGGCTATTATAAATAAGGCTGCTATGAACATAGTGGAGCATGTGTCCTTATTGCATGCAGGTAAAGACTCTGGGTATATGCCCAGGAGTGGTATAGCCGGATCCTCTGGGAGTGTCATGCCCAGTTTTCTGAGGAACCGCCAGACTGCTTTCCAGAGTGGTTGTACCAGCTTGCAATTCCACCAGCAGTGGAGGAGTGTTCCTCTTTCTCCACATCCTCACCAACAACTGCTGTCTCCTGTGTTTTTGATCTTAGCCATTCTGACTGGTGTGAGATGGAATCTCAGGGTTGTTTTGATTTGCATTTCCCTAATGACTAAGGATGATGGACATCTCTTTAGGAGCTTCTCAGCCATTAGATATTCTTTAGGTGAGAACTATTTCTTTAGCTCTGTACCCCATTTTTTAATAGGGTTACTTGCCTCTCTGGAGTTTAACTTCTTGAGTTCTTTGTATACATTGAATATTAGCCCTCTGTCGGATGTAGGGTTGGTAAAGATCATTTGCCAGTTAGTTGGTTGCTGCTTTGTCTTTTTGACAGTGTCTTTAGCCTTGCAAAAACTTTGTAATTTAATGAGGTCCCATTTGTCTATTCTTGATCTTAGAGCATAAGCTATTGGAGTTCTGTTCAGGAAATTCTCCCCTGTGCCCATATGTTCAAGGTTCTTCCCTAGTTTCCTTTCTATTAGTTTCAGTGTGTCTTGTTTTATGTGGAGGTCCTTGATCCACTTGGAATTAAGCTTAGTGCAAGGAGATAAGAATGGGTCAATTTGCATTCTTCTGCATGTTGACCTCCAGCTGAGCCAGCACCATTTGTTGAAAAGGCTATCTTTTTTCCACTGGATGGTTTTAGCTCCTTTGTCAAAGATCAAGTGACCATAGGAGTGTGGATTCATTTCTGGGTCTTCAATTCTGTTCCATTGATCTACACGCCTGTCACTGTACCAATACCATGCGGTTTTTAACACTATTGCTCTGTAGTACAGCTTGAGGTCCGAGATACTGATTCCCCCAGAGGTTCTTTTACTCTTGAGAATAGTTTTAGCTATTCTGGGTTTTCTGTTATTCCAGATGAATTTTTGAATTGCTCTTTCTAACTCTATGAAGAATTGAGTTGGGATTTTGATGGGGATTGCATTGGATCTGTATATTACGTTTGGTAAGATGCTCATTTTTACTATATTAATCCTGCCAATCCATGAGCATGGCAGATTTTTCCATCTTCTGAGGTCTTCTTCAATTTCTTTCTTCATAGACTTGAAGTTCTTGTCATACAGATCTTTCACTTCTTTGGTTAGAGTCACATCAAGATACTTTATATGGTTTGTGGCTATCGTGAAGGGTATCATTTCTCTTACTTCTTTCTCAGCCTGCTTATCCTTTGAGTATAGGTAGGCTACTGACTTGCTTGAGTTGATTTTATATCCGGCCACTTTGTTGAAGTCGTTTATCAGCTGTAGGAGTTCTATGGTGGAGTTCTTTGGGTCGCTTAAGTATACTATCATATTGTCTGCAAATAGTGATAGTTTGACTTCTTACTTTCCAATTTGTATCCCTTTGACCTCCTTTTGTTGTCTAATTGCTCTAGCTAGAAATTCAAGTACTATATTGAAAAGATATGGAGAGAGAGGGCAGCCTTGTCTAGTCCCTGATTTTAGTGGGATTGCTTCAAATTTCTCTCCATTTAGATTGATGCTGGCTACCTGTTTGCTGCAAATTGCTTTTGCTATGTTTAGATATGGGTCTCGAATTCCTGATCTTTCCAAGACCTTAACATGAAAGGATGCTGAATTTTGTCAAATGCTTTCTCAGCATCTAATGAGATGACCATGTGTTTTTTTCTTTGAGATTGTTTATATAGTGGATTACATTGATGGATTTCCTTATATGGAACCATCCCTGCATCCCTGTGATGAAGCCTACTTGATCGTAGTGAATGATCGTTTTGATGTGTTCTTGGATTCAGTTGGCAAGAATTTTATTGAGTACTTTTGCATCGATATTCATAAGAGAGATTGGCCTGAGATTCTTTTTCTTTGTCGGATCTTTGTGTGCTTTTGGTATTAGTGTAATTGTGGCTTCATAGAACGAATTGGGTAGTGTTCCTTCTGTTTCTATTTTGTGGAACAGTTTGAAGAGTATTGGTGTTAGGTCTTCTTTGAAGGTCTGATAGAATTCTACACTAAAACCATCTGGACCTGTGCTTTTTTTGGTTGGAAGACTTCCAATGACAACTTCTATTTCTTCTGGGGTTATAGGACAGTTTAGATGGTCTACTTGATCCTGATTTAATTTTGGTATTTTATATCTGTCAAAGAAATTGTCCATTTACTCGACATTTTCTAGTTGTGTTGAATACAGGTTTTTGTAGTGGGATCTGATGATTTTTTGAATTTCCTCAGTTTCTGTTGTTATCTTTCCCTTTTCATTTCTGATTTTATTAATTTGGATACTATCTCTGTGCCCTCTGGTTAGTCTGGCTAAGGGCTTATCTATCTTGTTTATTTTTTTTTTTAATTTTATTTTATTTTATTTTTTTAATTTACATTCCAAATCATTTCCCCTTTCCCGTTTCCTCCCTCCCCGAAAGTCCCATAAGCCCCCTTCCCTCCCTCTTTTCTCCGTTCAACCCCCTCTCATTACTCTGTCCTGGCGTTCCCCTACATCCAGTCTTTCCAGGACCAGGGGTCTCTCCTTCCATCTTTTTAGAAATCTATTGATATGCTGATTGTGTCTAGGGTATTCTGAGATTCTGGGTCAATATCCCCTTATCAGTGACTTCATACCATGTGTGATCTTTTGTGATTGGGTTACCTCACTAAGGATGATATTTTCAAGTTCTGACCATTTGCCTAGGAATTTCGTGAATTCATTGTTTTTAATTGCAGAGTAGTATTCCATTGTGTAAATATACCACATCTTCTGAATCCATTCCTCCGTTGAGGGACATCTGGGTTCTTTCCAGCTTCTGGCTATTATAAATAAGGCTGCTATGAATATAGTGGAGCATGTGTCCTTATTGCATGCAGGTAAAGTCTCTGGGTATATGCCCAGGAGTGGTATAGCCGGATCCTCCGGAAGTGTCATGCCCAGTTTTCTTTTTCAAAGAACCAACTCTTTACACATTGCACCTCACACAATAATAGTGGGTGACTTCAACACCCTGCTCTCTAAATAGATCGTTCAGGAAAGCAGAAACTAAACAGGGACACAGTGAATCTAATTGAAGCCTTGGACCAAATGGAACTAACAGATATATATAGAACATTTCATCCTAGAGATAAAGAATACACCTTCTTCTCAGCACCTCATGGTACCTTCTCCAAAATTGACCATATACTTGGTCACAAATCAGACCTCAACAGATATAAGAAGATAGAACTAATCCCATGCCTCCTATCAGATCACTATGGAATAAGGGTGGTCTTCAATGGCAACAAAAACAAAAGAAAACCCACATACTCATGGAGGCTGAACAATGCTCTACTCAATGATAACTTGGTCAAGGTGCAATTAAAGAAAGAAATCAAAGTCTTTTTGAAATTTAATGAAAATGAAGGCACAACATACCCTAATTTTTGGGACACAATGAAAGCGGTGCTAAGAGGAAAATTCATAGCCCTGAGTGCTGCCAAAAAGAAAGGGGAGACAGCATACACTAACAGCTTAATGGCACACCTGAAAGCCCTGGAACAAAGAGAAGCAAATACATCAAAGAGGAGTAGAAGGCAGGAAATCATCAATCTCAGGGCTGAAATCAATCAAGTAGAAACAAATAAAACCATACAACGAATCAACAAAACGAGGAGTACTAGATTTCTAACCACAGATAACTAATATACTCTCTCCAAAAACTAAAGAATATACGTTTTAAAAATAAAAATGGTGTTCCATTTTCATACAGGGATTAGGGTAGATTTTATAATTGAAAACTAGTTTATTTGCTCTTCTGAGTGATATTCAAGCATCCTTCCTTGGACACCCCTTGTTGTTTGGCTTCCTTGGGGCTGTGGATTGTAGCTTGTTTACTTGTATATTATGGTTAATATCCACTTATGAGTAAGTTCATGCCATACATTTCATTTTGGTTCTGGGTTACCTCACTCAGGATGATATTTTCTAGTTCCATTCATTTGCCTGCAAGCTTCATGAAGTCCTTGTTTTTAATTAATAGCTAATTAGTATTACATTGTGTAAATGAACTGTATTTTCTTTTTCCATTCTTCAGTTGAGGGACATCTATGTTGTTTCCAGATACTGGCTATTATGAATAAAGCTTCTGTGAATATAATTGAACATGTGTCCTTGTGGTATGATGGAGAACTTTCAGGTGTATGCCCAGTAGTGGTAAATCCGTGTCTTGAAGTAAAACGCCAAACTGATTTCCAGAGTGGTTGTATGAGTTTTCCCTCACACCAGCAATGAAGGAGTGTTCCCCCTTGCTCAACATTCTCCATAGCATGTGCTGCCCATGAGTTTTTGATCATAGACATTCTGATGGGTGTAAGGTGGAATCTCAGAGTTATATTAACTTGCATTTTCCTGATGACTTGTGTGGCAGTGGGGATGGAGAAAGGAACAGGGCAGGAGGGGGAGACAGAGACAGAGACAGAAACAGAAACAGAAACAGAGAGACAGCAAGAGAGAATTGAAATCAGCGGGGGTGTGGGAGCATTTCTGGGATGTTCAGAGAACTGGGACAGGGGGGAACTCAGTGAGTCTGTGGGGGTAAATGTAGCTGAGACTACTAGAAGTAGGGGATATGACACTTGAAGTAGCCATTGCCTGTAGCGAGGCAGGACTCCCAGTGTAGGGATAAAGACAGAAACTACCTACAAAACCTTTGACCCAGTATATGTCCTATCTACAAACATGGGCAGGGACAAAGATGGATCAGAAGTGGAGTGAATGGTCATTCAATGATTAGCCCAAACTGATACCCATTCCATGGGCAAGAACCAATCCTTAACACTATTAGTGGTACTTGGTTTTGCTTGCCTAGCATAACTGACCTCTTAGAGGGTCTACCCAGCAGCCAATGGAACAGATGCAGAAATTCACACTCAAACATTGGATGAATCTCAAGGTGTCTTATCCAAGAGTTGGAAGAAAGATGTGAAGAGGACAGGGGCTCCACATGAAAACCAACAGAGTCAATTAACCTGGACCCTTGTAAACTTCCAGAAACTGAACTACCATCCAAGGTGAGAGCATGGACTGGACCTCAGCCCCCACTCATATGTAGCAGATGTGCATACTGGTCGTCATGCGAATTCCCCACAAACTGGACCAGGAGTTGCCTTTGAATTTGCTACCTGCCTGTTGATTCTGTTCCCCAAACAGCCTCCTCGTCTGGCCTCAGAGGGAGAAGATGATCTAGTCCTGAAGTGTCTTAATGTGCTGTGATGGAGTGATACCAAGGGGAGACTTCCCTCTTCTCAGAGGAAAAGGGGAGGTAATGGGGGGAGGAGCTGTGTGGAGTCAAGATTGGAAGGAGGGGCAGGCAGGACAGATATTGGGATAGAAAGTGAATAAATAAATGAATTAATTAAAAAATAATTGAGAAATAAAAGAAAACCTAGGCTGATAGCTTGATAACTAAGTATAAGTTGAACATAGAAATCAACCAGCTATTTGATTTAACTAACCACACCAGATGATGTTTCTATAAATGATAACTCAGCAACATCAGTGTTGCTACTAATGTCCAAATGATCCATCAGTCTATTCTGTGCTGCTATTATATGACAAAATGCCACAGACTAGGTAAATTATAAAGGACAGAAACTCACTTGTTACAGTTCCTAACCCTGATAAATCCAGGATCTAGGTGTTTGATGGTTCAGGGCCCAGTGAGACCTTCTTTCTGTATCGCTATATAACATGCATGACATGCCCTGAGGAGTGACATATGAATTTTGGCAAGGCTAAATGATCGAGCAAGCAAATTAACCATGGCAAGGGTCTTTCATTTATCCTATCCCTTAACACCATCATATTTGCCACAGGTTATTCTTAGACAGGTTACAAAAACAGTAGCAAAGATAACTTTAGTTGGTACACTGGCTGGTTTGGTGTCAACCCAACACAAACTAGCTTTATCTGAAAGGAGGGGGAGCATTATTTGAGAAAATGTCTCCATGAGATCCTGATGTAAGGCATTTTCTTAATTAGTGATTGACAAGGGAAGGCCCCAGCCACTGTGGGTGGTGCTGTTCCTAGCATAGTAGTCCTGAGTTCTATAAGGAAGCAGAGTGAGCAAGCCATGGGGAGTAAGTCAGTACACAGCACACCTCCACGACTTGTGCATAAGCACCTTCTTCTAGGTTCTGCCCTGTTTGAGTTGCTCTCCTAACTTCCTTCAATGAAGAACAGAAACATAAAAGGATAATAATAAATATAATAAGTATAATAAACTCTTTCTCCCCAACTTGCTTTATAGCCATGAGATTTTTGCTTTGTTTTGTTTTGTTTTGTTTTTTTGTCACAGCAATAGGAAGCTTAACTAAGACAGTGGGTATTATGCAACACACAGTAAACTTTGTATCTGTAAACATCTTCCCTTTCTGATAACGATGCCATGTGTTTCCCTCAGGAGAGCCTCAAATAAACCTCACAACGGAAACAGAAGATAGGTATAAAAAGCAGAATTTGTGATGACACTATAAGAACATAAACCGTACCAAACAAGGAAAAGAGAGTATACATGAGGACTTCAAAGTAGGCTCCCACAAGATTATTTCCAACTTGGCTTAGAAATATCAGAAGGATTAAATTCATGATGCACGGCATGTATTCTCTGTTTTTCTGTGTCAAGTGGCAACTAGCAAATATAAAATTAGGAAACATAAATGAAATATCCTTGCATGTCTGTTAAAGGATTTGTGAAGGCACTCACGAACTCAGCAGTACTTTATCGTTGTCTTCATAGTGTTCATTCAACCATTTATTTTCTCCTCTCCTTTGAAATTACACACTAGAAAAATAGATTTTTTTTCTGCTACAGTTAAATATTGAAAATCAAGATGGTGAATGACTAAGATGACTCTGCATATCTTTTCAAAAAAAAAAGGTTTTTCTTTTTTAGAATTGGAACCTCCACCATCAATTGATGTTACTGCTGATGCGGGGTCAAATGAGTATTTCCAACTGTGGTAGCTCTTCCTTTGACTGTGAGACACCTGTTAAGACTTTACTTCTGTAATCCCCAGATACCGTTCCTCCACCACTATTCACAATCACTGATCAAAATGTGCATGCAGTTCTGTGGGTGAAGAGCACTCTCCTGTGTATACATCTCTCATGTATCATGTCCATTATTTCTGTTGCAAGTTAAAAATGTACTTAGGGTCATTTCCCCCATGAGAGTTTTAGTCAACTATCCAAATTCCAAGTTGCATCTGCATTCCTCTACTTTTTTATGCATTTGCCTTTTTATAAATATTTTTGACATTGTCTGTGATTTTATGCACATACACATTCTTACATGGCACAGAAGCAGGTGTCTGAGGATAACCTCAGAAATCACTCCCCACCCATCATTTTTTTTTATTTTTGAAACAAGGTATCTGTGCTATTTTACACCTGTGTATTCCTGTCTAGATAGTATACATGATTCCAGGATTTTCCACTAACTCTCGATAGGAGGGCTAGGAATACAGATTGCTATACTACACTTCTGAGTTTTATGTAGTTTCTAAGGATTCAAATGCTCTGTATGCTGTGTGGTGAGCACATTTGCACACTGAACCACATCTCCAGCTTCATATCTGTCTTTTTACCAGTGCTTACTTTTTTGCTTAATCCTTGATTACTTCATGACAAATAGAAGTATTCTGAATTGGATTCTTTATTCAATACCTGTAATAGATGAACGTGACAGTATAACAATAAATTTCTTACTACATGTTTTATTTTATTAGTTGTTTTATTTTCTACTTAGACCCTACTTGATACATAGTTGATAACTCAGTATTTACCAACAAATATATCCATGTGAATATAAAAATATGTTCTCAGGCTTCTCTTCTTTTAAAATAAAATCAAACAATTAAGAACTAAAAATAAAAATATATTGTTTACATGTGAGAAGTTTCAATTTTTCCATGTTATTATGTCTAACTCCTTTCAATATTTAATTCATAGTTCATGTGATATTAAATATTTAAGATCATTTAAGGATTTCTTTTTTATACATATTCTTCTTGATTACAACACCATTTGTCACCAATATTCATAAACTTATTCCTTTCTTATCAGTTATCTTTTTCATTGAAGTATTTGAATTAAATGGATCTAAATTTGTATTAGTTTTCCTTGAATAATAATGTGACTTCTTTGCTGGTGAGTGGAACATTTTCCCTCCTAGGACTCTGAGAACAGAGTTGGACAGCTGTTTATTCCAGTATATATCAGACTTCTTCAATCATTCATGATTTGCAAGATGTCATAGTTTTTACCACAAAACAAGAAAAATAGTAATAAGCAAGACGAAGAGAAAAGAACATACATATCATGGAAAGCTTTTATAGTGCTACAAAATGGACCTTTTATAGTACTACAAAAGAACAAAACAGATAGCAAGAAATGCTATATTTATATGAAGAATGTCTCTCACATGGAGAAAAATGTAATACTGTTCCAAGGAATCAGTTCAGTCAAGGATCAATATGTTCAGAAGTTGTAGCTGTTGCAAGAATAAAACATGTAAATGTTTCCATCACATGAAATTCCATATAATCTGGGTTTTTATAATCCATACATTTGTAATCAGAAATTCTCTAAATTTTGTGTATGTTTCTTAAAATATCATATCATCTGTGTTTATGACAAACATTTAAAGTGGGGAAATGCTTATGAAGCTATCAAGGATTCTATCTTGCGCCATAGGTGTAAAAATGGTTAAGAAAAAACAAACCAAAAAAAAAAAAAAGGAAAAAATAAGAAAACCATTTTATGTCCTTAAAAATAAACATACACATAGGCACACACACACACACACACAAACACATGAACACACACACACCCACACGGGGGGGTGAGGGAGTCTCCTAAATTTTCAATATTCTTTAATTTTCTCCTAAGCTGAAGTTTTCATAATAATCTGAAATGTGCTATCATTTTTCTGAGTAGAGAGATTTTTTTAATGTATCATTTCCACAGAATCATGTTTTTAGAAAATTGGTCTTTAAGGATAATTTCTGCCAGCTCCTAACAATGACTCCAAATTTCAAAGCCTTGTCTCCAGAACATTTATATTCAGAGTTGTATTCTAATAGTATGCAAAATGAAGCCTTAAAGTCAACACTTATTTGATTAATGTCCTTTTGATAGTAAGATTTCCAGGCACCGTGACTTAAAAGTATTAAGACATTTCGAGGAAAATGGCAGCACACAGGCTCTCATCAAACAAAGAGAGTATTTGTTGTAATTGATATTTGACTCATCATTACAAGAGACATTTCCATTAACACAGTGCTAACGAGAATCACATTTGTGGGAAAGGAAGAATAAGCTTAAGAAACCATTGAGACTAGCTATAAGCAGTTAAAGAAGTTTAAATTGCATATTCTTTCAAAATGCAAATAAATAATTGCAGCATTTCTGTCTATTATCCAACCCTAAAATTATAGTAATGTAAATTTCTTTTACATTTCCTCCATAGCGATCAAATACTCAAATTCAATAAGTCTTGTTTTACTCATAATTTCTTAGATACAAATTAAATCACATATCAATTATGAACTGAAAGTATTTCCAAATTTATACATTCATTACAACTGCTGCACAGGAAAAGTAATACAAATGGATTTAGTTTTAGTGAGCCTCAAGATACACCTTGGGAATAACTTCTCACAGAGTGTATACATAGCTTAAACAAGGGCAGAGGACAGATAAAGACTTTTCCTTATGAATAAGAATTGTTTACTGGGACAAGATCTAGAGCACATGACATCCTGTCATTTGGATGAAGAGTTACAAGCTTAAATATAACATTCAAATGTCCTAAATTATATAGAAATAATTGTACACACACACAAACATGACACAATGAGAGGAGACAGAGAGAAGGAGGGAATATGGTAAGGAGAGGCATAGAGAAAAATCAATTCGAGTAAGTAAGATTTTTATTGAATTTTGTAAGGTTCTGTTTTTGTTAAAAGGGGGAATAATAAATGCACATATCATAAAATGTATTTGGCAAGTGGTTCAAGTTGAATGCTTAGGAAAAAACACAGGAGACAGCAGTTGTTGGCGAGGATTGGAGAAAGAGGAACACTCCTCAACTGCTGGTGGAATTGCAGGCTGGTACAACCACTCTGGAAAGCAGTCTGGCGGTTCCTCAGAAAACTGGGCATGACACTCCCAGAGGATCCGGCTATACCACTCCTGGGCATATACCCAGAGGCTTTACCTGCATGCAATAAGGACACATGCTCTACTATGTTCATAGCAACCTCATTTATAATAGCCAGAAGCTGGAAAGAACCCAGATGTCCCTCAACGGATGAATGGATTCAGAAGATGTGGTATATTTACACAATGGAATACTACTCTGCAATTAAAAACAATGAATTCACGAAATTCCTAGGCAAATGGTCAGATCTTGAAAATATCATCCTTAGTGAGGTAACCCAATCACAAAAGAACACACATGGTATGCAGTCACTGATAAGGGGATATTAACACAGAATCTCGGAATACCCTAGACACAATTCGCATATCAATAGATTTCTAAGAAGATGGAAGGAGAAACCCCTGGTCCTGGAAAGACTGGATGTAGGGGAATGCCAGGACAGAGAAATGAGAGGGGGTTGAATGGAGAAAAGAGGGAGGGAAGGGGGCTTATGGGACTTTCGGGGAGGGAGGAAACGGGAAAGGGGAAATGATTTGGAATGTAAATTAAAAAAAAATAAAATTAAATTAAAAAAAAAGGAAATCTGAATATAAGATACACATGTGATTTCACTCTTGTCATGGCTTCTCATGCCATATTCACTTAAATGGAAGCAAAAGTTTTAGCTATTGTGAAAAATTGCCCAATAATCTAGTATCATAAAACAGTAAGTCATTTTACTAAAATTTTCTAATATCTAGAGATTCAGACATGACATTAGATGTGTAGATTATTTTAAGTTTCCTGGGGTTTCAACTAAGGGATTCAAAACTTGAGCCTGAAATAATATTAAGGTACATTTACTCATCTGTTTGGATGGTGGCCATTATACAGTGGACTTGGTTCTCCACTATGACATTTCCTTGGAGCATGTTTGGACTTCTTTGGGAAATGACAGCTTTCTACCTGGTAAAAGAAAAAGTTTCCAATAAGAGAATCAGTTCTGTAAGCAATTTAGCTAAAATATTTTTGGTCTGATCAGTCAGAAGCTTCTAACCATGTGTAAGGAATGGGGAGTGGTCATGTAGACTTCAGTTCTCAGAGGGAAAAATCAAGAGCAACAAGTGACATGTAGGAACCTGTGATGTGGAGAACGCCACTGCAGTTGATTAAGCATCTTCCACCACCAGTAAAGGGAAAGCACACAGAGGTTAACACCATTGTCTTTTTGTTGCTTAGTTTCACTAAATTAAAGCTTACAGCATTTTGTTTTCACTCCACTTTACCAAACATTAAAAGACTTTAATCATACACCTTAACTACACACTTTGCTCATTCCTTGCTATTCAAAGAAATATATTTTAAATAATCTAAAGAGGAATGAGTTTGACTTTTCCATTTATTAGGCTGTTTATCAATAAACAAATCATAAGTATTGTGTGTTCATGATGAGATGAATCAGAGCATCTATCTCACAACAGAATTGAATTTTTAAGGCTTTAAATAATTAATTTAGAGTTAAAAATTGTAGATAGCTGCATATGTAGCAGAGGAAGGCCTTGTTGGACATCAAAGGGAGAAGAGGCCCTTGGTTCTGAAAAGGCTTGATGCCCCAGTGTAGGGGAATACCAGAACAGGGAAGCAGGAGTGTGTGGGTTAAGGAGCTAATAAGCGGGACCAAGGGGGATGAAGATAGGATGTTTTCAGAGGGGAAACCAGGAAAAGTGATAATGTATTTTTATTAGAAAATATCTAATAAAAAATTGTAGATGGCTAGCTTATTTAGATAAGCACAACTTGTGAAGGACATTACAGAACTCTGGGCAGAGGAACAGCCTTAAAGTGTTCTCAAAATTCTCAAAAACCATGGGGTTTACTGGTGTTTCAAGGAATAAACTAAATTCTTGTTGTCTTTCTTTCTAGGAAAAGCTTTATCTTCTTTATAGTTGTGTTTACACAAGAACTTGTTAGAGATACAAGCATTTTTTTTTAAATGTTAGCACTTTCAAAGGCATCTGTGTAACCAGAGATGGGTACAAAGATGACAGGATATCTGTTGACTCTAAAGAAAAATTTCAGTTGTGAGCTATGCAAGAAACTCAGAAGTCTGGTAAATATATTGTACTGTTTCAGAGATGTTGGGCCTGCAATAAACACAACTGCTTAAAGAAGCAAGGTTGATGCGGGGCAGTGGTGGCACATGCCTTTAATCCTAGCACTTGGGAGGGCAGAGGCAGGCAGATTTCTGAGTTTGAGACCAGCCTGGCCTACAGAGTGAGTTCTAGGACAGCCAGGACTAAACAGGGAAACCTGTCTCAAAAAAGAAAAACAAAAAAGAAAAGAAAACAAACAAACAAAAAAGCAAGTATGATGATCACTCTTGCTGTTAAACTGGAAAGGTGAAAGAAAAATATTAGTTCATTTATTCAGAGAAGAATCAATATTTATGAACTGTGTATTCAAATACACTGTCTCAGGGTGGCAGATTCAAAAGAGAATACTTAAGTCATCTAAAGACTTTGATGGTGCAGAAGACACTAACTTCATGTCTGAAATTAACTAAATATTATATAATTTCTTATTTGCTTCATTTTCAGTTCAGGGGAAGTGATAATAATGGACTAAAACACTGACTTTTCAGGTGACATTGTTCTTGTGCTGATTACAAAGACAATGTTATTTATGATTATGATTTATTAAACAATACAATGATGGAAGGTGCTAATGTTTTTAATGTAATCTAATATAATTCAAATGAACTATGCAGAATTTTTCAAGTAAATCAGTATAGACTTTGTATTTAAATAATTTAATCTTCCTCAACTGAATCCCATTTACTGGAAAGAAACAAGCAAATAGGAAAACTATGTCAAGGTGTTGCTTGTATCTCCAGGATTTGTGCTGTTTATACATGATGATTCTCTAAGGAAGAACAAACCAGAGGCTCAGGATAATATTCATCAAATAATAATAAAATATAATAACAGTAATAATAATAATAGCAGCAATAATAGGAAAGCACATGGAAGGGCCACTGTCCCAACAATGTGAACATTCTCTCTTAAGTAACACCAGGATACTTAAATCACTAAAGAAGTTTGCAATTCAGGAAAGAATCTCTGGTGTTCAGGTTTATCACTGAAAGGAAAAAATATGGTGTGTCCAATTGCAACAGCTACCAAGCATTTTATCAATACTCAGTACAATATTTCTTAGGAAACATCACTTGAAGCCAGTCAAAAATGGGAAAAAAACCTTAAAAACAGAGCAATATGTATTAACATCCCTCATGTGTATTTTAATGCCTAGCCAGCAACAATAAATCAGGTGTGCTAAGACATTAGTAATTTGTTTAAATTTGAAACACATATGAATACATAGAAGATTGAGAGATGAAACAGATAAATAGATGATAAATGACAAATAGGTGATAGAAATAGATAGATAGATAGATAGATAGATAGATAGATAGATAGATAGATAGATAGATAGATAGATAGATGAATAGATAGATGTATAGATGATAAACAGAAAACAGAAAGCAATGCCTAAGTCTGATTTATAAAATTATGAGAACTAACAATGTGGAACTAAAGTATATTTTAAATAAAAACAGTTCAGCTAAAATTATACTCATGTATTCACTTCCAGAAGTAAATCATAAGGCTACCTGAGGACTTAATAAGGTCAAATTTGTGCTCTTTGAAACACACATATCTAAAATTACAGAAGATGTTTTTATTTTTGCTAAAAAGTGCTCTAGCAGTCAGCAATACAAATATGTACTACTTACTAAATAATGAATTGCCTATCTTAAAAGCATTCATATAAGGAGCAAAGTCAAGAAAACCTTTTAAAGTAAGTTTTCAGAACCATTTGAAAGGCTTTCTAATCTTACTCTAAGGGAAGCTGTGTCTTAGGGATATGGCCGGCACTTGCTTTTAAAATTAATGTTACTAGGATTCTGCCTATGTTTAAGAGGTATATTCAGGGAGTAAAATCTATATATGATCTTAAGAAAAGATGCCTTGTTAAAATAATTGGCAGAAATTGAGGGTAGAGCTGTGACTGAGTATATTCCCAAAGATGTAATCACCATTCTGCAACCAGTGGAAAGAAGGTAGTTGTGGTGACAAACAAAGTTACAGTATGATAATTTATTTTTCTCGTGACCACACTATGATTGGTGTGGTCTTTCTCAGCCTTGTGGAGCAGCCATTGTGATTTTCTCCCTTGTCTTCTTATTCCCTCATTGTGACACCTTGAGCTACACTGTAATTTAAGGACTTAGTGAGGTAACCCAATCACAAAAGAACACACATGGTATGCAGTCACTGATAAGGGGACATTAACCCAGAATCTCGGAATACCCTAGACACAATTCGCATATCACTAGATTTCCAAGAAGATGGAAGGAAAGACTCCTGGTCCTGGAAAGACTGGATGTAGGGGAATGCCAGGACAGAGAAGTGAGAGGGGGTGGAATGGGGAAAAGAGGGAGGGAAGGGGGCTTATGGGACTTTCGGGGAGGGAGGAAACGGGAAAGGGGAAATGATTTGGAATGTAAATAAAAAAAAACTTAGAAAATAAAATAAAATTTTTTAAAAAAAGGATGCACGAGCCAAAAAAAAGGGGGGGGAAGAAAGAAAATTATTCAGCTTCTGAGCATTTGTGAGCATCCCCTAAACTGACAGGTGTTGAGGAATTAACAAGCTTATTTTAAGATACAGATTTTTCAAATGTTTAGTCATGAAGTTTAATGATGTTGCTTGAATTGTTTCTGGGATAGGAAGATGTGGTGTGTTTGAAGCACATGACACTGGAGGAGTGAGATTTGGGGAATTATAAGGTAAAAGCCATCATGAATATGGCCAGGCTTGAGTGAGTTCAGGGCCTATTTGTTCTGCTATTTTAAGAGATGATTTAGACTCCACTTTTCCTTGGATTTCTCTATTGTAGTTGTCATGATTTTTAAAAGACACTCGTGTTTGCTTTCTTATTGAGTGCACAGAACAAACATTTAAGTATTTACTCTGAACCACTCAAATCTATGGCTCTACAATGGTCAATACCCTAAATCCATTAGGTAAATGCCTTGAAATGTACAGAAAGCAAGCAAGAAGGAGTATCAATAAGTGAATAATTTCATCAATGGGTGTTCATTTTGACCTTTGAAATAATTATACACAATTAGTCCTCCAAATAGTTTGGTTCTATTCAACCAAGTATGGTTCACAATTACTTGAAACTTATTGACTCAAAATGTAGATATTTCTCCTTGTTTTCTGAAGAAAGTTGTAAAATTTCTCTCCATTTGTAAACTAAAAATATGGAGGTCTTTTAATGCATAATGTGAATTATACATAGGTTCTATGTTAATATGCCATTGTACATAAAAGATTTGAGTATTTGAAGACTTAGGTATCTAAGATGGGTCCTGGGACCACTACACTATAGATATTTAAAAAATTAATAAAAAAGACATATGAAATGCATATAGGATAATGAAAACCAAGTTTTCATCAGAGGGAATCAATCTATCAGACTGAACTTTTGTAGCCTAATTATATGTTATTACTGAATTTAATAGTTATAACTTCAGGTACTCAACATGTTAGTCTAAAATAGGGTAAAACTCAGTATTTCTGATTTTCATGAATAATTTTTTCTATTCACATCAACTGAAGTCATTATTTAATATACAGAATTTTAACCTCCCCTTACAAAAAAGTCAGTATTTCTCTTTAAGCTCCGCATGATGCTCTTGATTATATTTGATATTTTCAATTACTGAACTAATTATGCCCCTAGCTACATATACTTCCATTACCCAACATTTCAAAATTCTCATGACTTATGAGCATTTTCTAAATACAAATAAAGATAAAATATGATAATATATGCATTAATTTCTATATACTACATTTACAGGCTACATGTGCTTTCTCACTTATAAGCAAATTCACTCATAGAATTCTTAAGAGATTTTTATGCACAATACTGAGACAAATAATAAGAGATTAAGTAACAGACAAAATATTTGATCTAGATATAGTTAAAGAAATGCAAATCTCAAGAAAATATATTTCTAAAGGCTCTACGAAACCAATCTTAAAACTTAATCTACAAACATATTTTGTAATGTTGTAGACACCACTAATTTTGAATAGACTGGCATGGTGGTTTGAATACGAATGGACCCCATAATCTCATGTGGTTGAGTGCTTAGTTACTAGGAAATGAAACTATTTCAGAGGATTAGAATGATTAAGCAGTATAGTCTTGGAGAAAAAGTGTCACTGGGAGTCCATTTCTCTCTCTCTCTCTCTCTCTCTCTCTCTCTCTCTCTCTCTCTCTCTCTCTTTCTCTCTCTCTCTCCTTCTCCCTCTCCTTTTCCCTCTCCCTCCCTCTCTCTCTGTCTCTGTCTCTGTTTCTTTCTGTCTCTGTCTCTGTCTCTGTCTCTCTCTCTCCCTCTCCTTTTGCCTCTTCCTCCCTCTCTCTGTCTCTCTGTCTCTGTTTCTTTCTGTCTCTCTCTCTCTCTCTCTCTCTCTCTCTCTCTCTCTCTCTCTCTCTCTCTCTCTAAATGTGGATTAGGGTTTAAACCTCAGCTACTACTCTAGAGCCATGCCTGCCTGCATGCATGCCACCATGTTCTTCCCAACCATTGTAATAATGGACTAACACTCTAAAACAATAAGAATGCCCCTCATTAAATGTTTTTCTGGTCATACTGACTAAGCCATCTGGTATACTTCTAGGAAATCACAGACAAGACACTACAATAATATCAACCTCTGGGAAATTGTCCCCTATAGTATTGATGAGGATTTCTACAAGTTGTCACTTGTTTTGTCTCTATATACCTAAACTGGGTAAATGCTTTCTTTCAATTACTATATATTGAGGCTCTGCAAAGATGTGTGATCCTCCTTGAAGCATTCCATGGAGTCTATCATTTTATTTAAGTGAGTGTGAGGGATGAATTTTCTCACTTGAATAATGGAGTACAGAGGAGTCCACAAGGTTCCGCACCTCCCTAAGGAAGAATTGGTAGCTAATCTTTGCTGGAGGACTGAGTACAACTTTCTCCCATATTGTACACTCTGAGAAGAACTATGTTCAAGTAAATACATTTACTTGCTGTAATATTTGACCCATGTAAATGCAAGGAACAAAATTTAAATTCAATTGTATATATACAGAGAGATACTCATAAACGCACAAATAGACAAGAAATGTGGGTGCCCACTTTTTTGGAAGAAAGTGGGATTCAGTAGAATAAGGAATATGGAAGACAGGAAAGAAAGAATGAAAATTACGAAAATGCACAATACACAGTTGACCTCTTAGTTCTATCTCCCCTCCCTTGAGATCCTTCCAACATTGTTACTTATTGATTTCCTGATCTCGAGGAGTATTAACAATGAAACATATATATCTGAAAATAAAAAGTGGAGTCCACACATGATAGAAAACAGAATAATTTGTTTTTCTGACTCTAGGTTACTTCACTTGAATGATTGATTCCAGTTACTCCAAATATCTGCAAGTACCACTTTTTTTTGTCTTTTGTAAGAACTAAATAATACTTATATCATACAAGTGCAGCATAATTTTATTACTCATCAATCAGTTAATGAACATCTAGGCTCTCTCCATTTTCTGGTTATTGTAAATAGATTGGGCAAAGAAACTGAGGCTTAACAAGTTGTAGGCCCTAGTCTAGGGAAGAACTGACTACTATTACTCTGATAAACTGACATTATACTAAACTGACTTCTAAAGATATATATAAATATATATATATATATATATATATATATATATATATATATATATATACTACACACACACACACACACACACACACATGCATATCTGAGCTCTGATCACTGAAGCTCCTTTTTGCAGTAGATAATTACCAATATGGAGACCCATGATTGGTCCATGTGCAGAGAATAAAGTACTGTAAAATGTTCACCCCTAACACAATCACAACCCTTTCTCCTTAGGCTGAGAACTTATTGTGAAAAGGAAGGAAAGAGGAGACTTTAAGAGTTACAGCTGGTAGATGACTGTAAGGAAACAAATGTCTTCAACACACAGCAGGGCAGGCACACATATGAACTCACAACAGTTGTAACAGCATGCATAATACCTTTGCAAACTCATTCCATACACAGCTCTAGCATGGGTAGGAGAGACTGACACAACCAAATCCAAGACTACATCAAAATAATCATTCACCACGATCCAGTAGGCTTCATCCCAGGGATGCAGGGATGGTTCGGTATACAGAAATCCATCAATGTAATCCACTATATAAACAATATCAAATAAAAAAAAAACTACATGGTCATTTCATTAGATGCTGAAAAGGCATGTGATAAAATTCAGCATCCTTTCATGTTAAAAGTCTTGGAAATATCAGGAATTCAAGGCCCATATCTAAACATAGTAAAAGCAATTTACAGCAAACCGGTAGCCAACATCAAATTAAATGGAAAGAAATTTGAAGCAATCCCACTAAAATCAGGGACTAAAAAAGGCTGCCCTCTCTCTCCATATCTATTCAATATAGTACTTGAAGTTCTAGCTAGAGCAATTAGACAACAAAAGGAGGTCAAAGGGATACAAATTGGAAAGGAAGAAGTCAAACTATCACTATTTACATATAATAGGATAGTATACTTAAGTGACCCAAAAAACTCCACCAGAGAACTCATACAGCTGATAAACAACTTCAGCAAAGTGGCAGGATATAAAATCAACTCAAGCAAATCAGTAGCCTTCCTATACTCAAAGGAGAGCAGGCTGAGAAAGAAATTAGGGAAATGGACACCCTTCACAATAGCCTCTAACAACATAAAGTATCTTGGTAGGACTCTAAACAAACAAGTGAAAGATCTGTATGACAAGAACTTCAAGTCTCTGAAGGAAGAAATTGAAGAAGACCTCAGAAGATAGAAAAATCTTCCATGTTCATGCTTTGGCAGGATTAAAATAGTAAAAATAGCCATCTTGCCAAAAGCAATATACAGATTCAATGAAATCCCATCAAAATCCCAACTCAATTCTTCATATAGTTAGAAAGAAGAATTCTCAAATTCATCTGGAATAAAAAAAAACCCAGGATAGCTAAAACTATTCTCAACAGTAAAAGAACTTCTGGAATCAGTATCCTGGACCTCAAGCAGTACTACAGCGCATTAGTGTTAAAAAACTGCATGGTATTGGTACAGTAACAGGCATGTAGATCAATGGAATAGAATTGAAGACCCAGAAATGAATCCACACTCCTATGGTCACTTGAACTTTGACAAAGGATCTAAAACCATTCAGTGGGAAAAAGACAGCCTTTTCAACAAATGGTGCTGGTTCAACTGGAGGTCAGCATGCAGAAGAATACAAATTGATTCATTCTTATCTCCTTGTACTAAGCTCAACTCCAAGTGGATCAAGGACCTCCACATAAAACCATACACACTGAAACTAATAGAGAAGAAACTGGGAAAGAGCCTTGAGCACATGGGCACAGGAGAAAATTTCCTTAACAGAACATCAATAGCTTGTGCTCTAAGATCAAGATTGACAAATGGGACCTCATAAAATTACAAAGTTTCTGTAAGTCAAAGGACACTATCAATCGGACAAAATGGCAAGCAACAAATTGGGCAAAGATCTTTACCAACCCTATATCCGACAGAGGGCTAATATCCAAGATATACAAAGAACTCAAGAAGTTAGACTCCAGAGAGCCAAGTAACATTATTAAAAAATGGGGTACAGAGCTAAAGAAAGAATTTTCACCTGAGGAATATTGAATGGCTGAGAAGCACCTAAAGAAATGTTCAACATCCTTAGTCATTAGGGAAATGCAAATCAAAACAACCTTGAGATTTCACTTCACACCAATCAGAATGGCTAAGATCAAAAACACAGGAGACAGCAGGTGCTGGAGAGGACGTGGAGAAAGAGGAACACTCCTCCACTGCTGGTGGGATTGCAAGCTGGTACAACCACTCTGGAAAGCAGTCTGGCGGTTCCTCAGAAAACTGGGTATGACACTTCTGGAGCACCCTGTTATACCACTCCTGGGCATATACCCAGAGGACTTCCCGGCATGCAATAAGGACATATGCTCCACTATGTTCATAGCAGCCTTATTTATAATAGCTAGAAGCTGGAAAGAACCGAGATGTCCCTCAACGGAGGAATGGATACAGAAAATGTGGTATATTTTCACCATGGAATACTGCTCAGCAATTAAAAACAATGAATTCATGAAATTCTTAGGCAAATGGTCGGAACTGTAAAAATATCATCCTAAGTGAGGTAACCCAATCACAAAAGAACACACATGGTATGCAGTTACTGATAAGTGGATGTTAGTCCAGAAGTTTGGAATATCCAAGACACAATTTACATATCAATTGATTCCCAAGAAGAAGGAAGGAGAGGCCCCTGGTCCTGGAAAGACTGGATTCAGCAGTGGAGGGGAATACCAGGACAGAGAAGCAGGAGGGGGTCACTGGGGGACAGGGGTAGGGAAGAGGGCTTATGGGACTTTCGGAGAGGGGGTAACCAGGAAAGGGGAAATCATTTGGAATGTAAATAAAGAATATAGAAAAAAAAAAGAATTGCGGCCAAGCAGTAAGTGCTAGGAGTAAGGATTTTACAAGTGTATGTCTCCTGGTAGGTCAACCATGCTATAGTTAAAACTGCTTTTGATGTTTTAGAAAAAAATTAAATGACACAGAGTTGGGCAGGGAGGGAAGAACGATGGTTGGAAAGGATTATATGAATATATATTTCCAAGAATTAATAAAAATGAGAAAAGTTAAATAAAAAATAATTCTTACATTAAAATTTCAACTCCCAGAATAGGAATGCTACTTTTAAGATACATATTTTAAAGAAGTGATTAAATCAAAACAAAGACATTGTGGTGCCTGTATATAACCTGACTGACTAATGTCCTTGTGACAAGAGTACTATAACTGCAATGCACACACTCCAGGTTGCACATGTAAAGAGGAAATCAGTCAGGCGACTCCACAACAAAAGATAAGGTGAGAGGTTGCAAGAGAGTCAGGAGGAGAAATGTGGGAGGGGGAATGAAGTGAAAGTGGGTATGTGCAAAGTGATTTATAACCTTCAGAATTGCAAAATATAAAATTTTGTTGTTAAAACCAACCCGAATATGTTACTTTGGCATGGAAAAGGCCACAAATTAGGGAAGAGACTTTTAAATCAGGATGTTTAGGCAGAATAAGAAGCTAAGTGGAGAAGAACTGGGAGGGTCTCTGTGATGTGAGTATTGGATGAATCCTTCTCTAAGACATTTGCTTGAGATCAAGACATAATTTTATGTGTCCTTGATGAATTTTCCTGCATAGATTTTTAAATTAGAGACAATTTAGCTAGAGGAATGGCCAATTTTGTAGAGGAATGATCAAATACTTCCATGTAAACAAATGCATGCACAAGATAGGAGCAAGTTGTAATTATATATTACAATGACTATGCATAAAATGAGCATCTATGCAAACTGCAAGAAATTTAACAGAATAATACCACAAAAACTTGCATTTAGCTCCTTTCTGATCATTAATCTCACAAGTACTGCTTTGGGCTTGAGTATAATATGTCCTCATGGGTTCATGGGTTCAAGTAGCAAAACTTTGTCCTCATGTTGGAACACTGTATTGGGAAGGAGATAGGACCAGAGGAAGTGGGTCAGAGGGCAGATCTTTGAGGCACTTCATTCCTGGATGCTATATGTCACATTTTCCCCTTCCTGTCTGCCATAACAGGAACAGCTTTATCCTGCAGATGCTGTCCCACCATAACATTTTACCAAAGGACAAAGGAACAAGTTAAAAGGGGTTGATCTGCTTGAAATGGAAATTTATAATAAATCTTTCTTCCCTTAAGATTATTTCTTCAGTCCCTGGGAGCTCTGGGGCAGGGAGGAGGGAGTCTGCTTGGTTGATATTGTTCTTCCTGTGGGGGTGCAAACCTCTTCAGCTCCTTCGGTCTTTTCTCTAACTCCACCATTGGGGACCCCAAGCTCAGTCCAATGGTTGGCTAGGAGCATCTGCATCTGTATTTGTAAGGCTCTGGCAGAGCCTCTCAGGAGGCATCTGTATCAAGCACCTGTCAGCAAGCACTTCTTAGCATCTACAATAGTGTCTGGGTTTGGTGACAGTATATGGGATGGATCCCCAGGTGGGGCAGTCTCTGGATGGTCTTTCCTTCAGTCTGTAGTCCACACATTGTCTCTGTATTTGTCCCGTGAGTATTTTGTTGCCCTTCTAAGAAGGACCAAAGTGCCCATATTTTGGTCTTCCTTCTTCTTGAGTTTTATGTAGTCTGTGAATTGTATATTGGATATTCAAAGCTTTTGGGCTAATATCCACTTATCAGTGAGTGCATATTATGTATGTTCTTTTGTGATTGGGTTACTTCACTCAGAATATTTCTAGTTCCATCCATTTGCCTAAGTATTTCATGAATTCATTGTTTATAATAGCTGAGTAATACTCCTTTGTGTAAATGTACCATATTTTCTGTATCTATTCCTCTGTTGGAGGACATCTGGGTTCCTTCCAGCTTCTGGCTATTATAAATAAGGCTAAAATGAACATATTACAGCATGTGTCCTTGTTATACGTTGGAGAATCTTTTGGGTATGTGCCCAGGAGTGGGTCCTCAGGTAGTACTTTGTCCAATTTTCTGAGGAACTGCCAGACTGATTTTCAGAGTAGTTGTACCAGCTTGCAATCCCACCAACAGTGGAGGAGTGTTCCTCTTTCTCCACATCCTCGCCAGCATCTGCTGTCATCTAAGTTTTTGATCTTAGATATTCTGACTGGTGTGAGGTGGAATCTCAGGGTTGTTTTGATTTAGGAGTACACATGGAGGGATCCATGATTCCAGCTGCATATGCAGCAGAGGATGGTCTTTTCAGGTATCAATGAGAGGAACACCCTTATAGAAGTAGCAGGAGGGGGAATGTAATAGGGGATTTCTAGGAAGGAGGAAAACTGGAAAAGCTGATAACATTTGAAATGTAAATAAAGAATATATCCAATAAAAAAAGAAAAAGAAAAAGAGAAAGAGAGAGAGAGAGAAGAAAGAAAGAAAGAAAGAAAGAAAGAAAGAAAGAAAGAAAGAAAGAAAGAAAGAAAGAAAGAAAGGTTATTTCTTCAAGTTCTTTATCACACTGACAGGAAAATTATCTGGTACACAGAATTCAGATTCCTAACATTTCAGATTAATTGTTTATATTTTATAGGCTTTATAAAGGTAACATGTAACTCTGGATTCTTCCTTCTTATGGCTAGTATCATTCGGTGAGCTTGCTCAATATTGTTTTATTCGGGTGTAGTTCCTCTAATTCATCATGGCATAGATCTCCATTATTTAGATGCAATATATTATCATTATTATTATTATTATTATTATTACTAGACAGTTATTACTTCATAGTAGTAAAAATACCTTGAAATTCATGTTTTCCTTCCTAAGAAAAGAATGTATTGCATTTTGCTAGCTACATAAATTAAATGGAACCAATCACATTTTTGTAGGTCCTATTTTTACTGAATTAGCACATAAAACAATGCGTTTTAATACGACTACTTCGTATGAATGTCGTGTATTTTGCTCATAGTCTAGGTTTTTTGTTTGTTTTTATTGCTGCAATAAATTAAAACTTCATGACCAAAAGCAACTTGCAGAGGAAAGCGTTTACTTCAGTTTACATGTCATAATCTGTTACCAGAGAAGACATGTCAGGAACTCAAGGCAAGAACCTGGAAACAAGAAGTGAGACAGAGACTCCCTTAGAACCTTGCTACCCGACTTGTGCCCCACAGCTTACTCGGTATGCTTTCTTCTTTTTGTAAATTTTTTTCTAAATATTACTTATTTTTATATACTCCATATTTTATTCCCCACCCTGCTGACCCCTGTCCACTCTCCAACTGTTCCACATCCCATGCCTCCTCACCTCCCCCTGTCTCCACAGGGATGTCCCTACCCCCCACCCCACCTGACCTCTAAATTCCCTGTGGCCTCTGGTCTCTTGAGGGTTAGGTATATCATCTCTGAATGAACACAGACCTGGCAGCCCTCTATGTGTGCTCAGGGCCTCATATCAGCTGGTGGTGTATGCTGCCTGTTTGGTGGTCCAGTGTTTGAGAGATCCCTGGGGTACAGATTAATTGAGACTGCTGGCTCTCCTACAGGGTCAGCCTCAGCTTCATTCAGCCTTCCCTAATTCAACAGCAGTGGTCAGCTGCTTCTGTCCATTGGTTGGGTGCACATATCTGTTTCTGACTTTCAGCGGCTTGTTGGGTCTTCTAGAGTGCAGTCATGATAGGTCCCTTTTTATGAGCGTTCCCTAGCCTCAGTACTAATGCCAGGCCTTGGGACTTCCCCTTGAGCTAGATTCCACTTTGGGCCTGTTGCTGGACCTTCTTTTCCTAGGGCTCCTCTCCTTTCCTTCCCTGTAATTCTTTGAGACCGGAACAATTATGAGTCAGCATTATGACTGAAGGATGGCACCCCTCTCCCTCATTTGTAGCCCTGTCTTTCTGTTGAAGGTAGGCTCTAGAAGTTCCCTCTCTCTACTGTCAGGCATTTCATCTAAGGTTCTCTCCCTTTTAGTACTGTGAGTCTTTCACTTCCTGGGTCTCTGGTGCATTCTGGAGGGTCCCCTCAAACTCCTATCTCCTGAGGTTGCCTGTTTCCATTCTGCTGGCCCTCAGGTCTTCAGTACTTTTCCCTCCCCCAATTTCAGATCAGGTTTCCCTCTCCTCACCTGTCCCTTCCTCCCCCACCCTATACACTTTCCCTCCCAGGTTCTTCCCTCCTTCCCACTTGTAATTTTTTTCTTCTGGAATTAAAGGCATGTGCCACCACTGCCGGGCTTCAATATGCTTTCTTAACCAAGGATCACCTGCACTCATAATGAGCTGAGCCTTCCATATTAAATTATTAATTAAGAAAATTCCCTACAGGCTTCTCTGATAGAGGCAATTCCTTAAGGGAGCTTCCATTTGGCCAGATGACTCCAGGTGTGCCTGGTACACAAATCTAAGGAGTACAACCATATCGATCTTCCCAATATGATTTGTTCTTCTCACCTCTCTTAGTTTTCCTGTCCAAATAGTTCACTTCCATATTCACCTTATATATTCACGTATATATATATGAATATATATGTGAATACATAAAATATAAAGTATTCCAAATGAAACATAGTGCCTGTCATATAATGAAATTTACTCATGGTGATTTTTTTCTTCACAAATTTGTCAAAAATATTGGCTAGAGCTCTGTGTATATAGTTGCATGGCGTCAGCATTGCAGGAATTTCTAATGATAAATAGAGCAGTTCTCTTTTAAAGCCTCCAAAGTTCTACAAGCCAGAGACCATGATAGACAATTTTACATAAATGTTAAATGTGTGTGTGTGTGTGTGTGTGTGTGTGTGAATGTGGAAATGGATTAAGTAGATAGGAAAAGATATAAATTAACTATATTACATATATACATATATAAAACATACATATGTATTACATATATATACATATAAAACAAATGAAAGAAACATGGTAATTCTGTATTTAAGTCTGCTTAATGCCATCACCTTCAGTTTCATCCATTTCCCATCAGTTGCACAATTTTTAATCTCTGAATTAACCACATATGTAAAATACATATATATACATATACATTTTTTTCATTCATCTCTCTTTCCTGGGCTTATTTTTCATCTGTAATAATCCTCAGATAGAAAAGCATGTTTCATTTATATATGCAGATATACGTGATTTACAAGCCCAGATTGTGAAACCATATACTTAGTCATTTACTTTTAGCCAAACATCTATTGCCTATTTTCATCATGTATTGTGTATTATTAGGCTGTACACAATTAACAATGCAAAATCGAATCATCAATCATAAAATGCAACCCATAGGAAATGAAAATAATAGTTTAGAGCCAACATAATTACTGAGAAAAGAAATGCTACAGTCCTTTTCCAAAAGCACCAAAAGGCAACCTAACCTAGATCAGAGACAAAGAGTTCACCCCAATCTTCCTGGAAGGAGCAATGTGTTTATCTATTGAGTTAAACTGGGACATGACCTAGTGAGACAGCCAGTGTGCTCAAGTCCAGTACTGAGACTGAGACTACTCTGTTTAGATGTTAGCATCCTTTAGGTTCCTCAACATTGTAATACACATTCCAGGATAACAGAGGACTAAGGATTCTTCTACCACCCACATGTATGCAAATTTTGCTACCATAGAATCTTGACTCTAGACTGATGGAGCTTTTAAAAATAGAAATGTTCCACTTTGTTCATTTGAAACATGTGAATTGCTGATGCCACGGAAATATGCACAGAGAGCTCCAGCCACTGTTGTTGAGCAATTTTTGAAAGAAAAAAAAATCACCTTGATTAAAGTTTATTATATTACTGCCACATTATTTAATTTCAAGTATTTTACACTTTAGGATTATTTTACTCTTTAATTTTCCATTAAAATTGTCAATCTTAATGCATTATTCTATCAGCTTCTTTAATTTTGTCAGAAACATTTTCATGTAAATCTTTAATTTTATCATAAAATGTTTTTACTTCCTTTTTCATTAAAAATTAAATAAAAGAAAAAAACTAAAAAAATATGTAATTCTAAACTTTGAATATTTTTGACTTTATAGAAGACTTATGTGGGAAAAATCACATCTGCTTACCTCTAACAATGTGAAAAATATTTTCAAGGGACAAAACAAAATACAAAGACAAAACAGTGACTGAAAACTTGTGCCAGTGGTTAAGGTCATGTACTGCCAAGTTAAGTTCTCAACCCCACTCTACATAGCTCATAATGTCTTTTAACTCTAACTCAAGGAAGTATAACATTGTCTTCAGAACTCCATGGGAACCTTTAAATAAATGCATACATATACAAATACACACACACACACACACATAATTATATGAAAAAAAAGATAAAAATTAAATATTCAAAAGAATCATTCGAAAAACTATTGGTATTTTGTAATTTACATGTTTTGTTTCCTAAATATTCTTGCAAGACCCCAAATGTGAAACTAATAAAGAATACACAAATTTTAAAATCATACTAGGCAATGCTTGGGAGTCTGTTGAAACATTTATGATTGCAGAGACAATAAGAATAATCCACGTTATTGTTGACCTGCTGATCCATGCTCATGTGTGTGGCAAGCTAACAAGGTGCTAAAGGTTAGTCTTTTATTTTATTTAGTTTTTCTTTATCATACACTTTATATGTTTCTGAGTATGCTCTAAGTATGTCTAAACGACATGTTTTTCTCAGTAGACTTCTATACACAGGACATTCCTATTGTATCACATTTTATAAATATCTATTCTGTGCTTTAAAATACATTAATCTTACCATAGTGTAAATATTCTAAGTAAACAAAAAGACATTTATTTTTAATGTGCACAAACAAAAAAGCAATTTTTATAAAATGAAGATATGACTATTATATGTGCTTGAAAATATCTACCGTAAAGTTGTTCAAATTAGAAACCACTACAATTATCAATACATTGGAACAATTAAAATGTAACATGTTTTCTATTTATTTATTTATTTATAATAGAATAGATGACTGACTGTGCTGAGTAATGTACCCTGAAAACTGAATTGTGTTTCCCTAGTTTTTTTGTTATTTTCTTTTTAATTATAGCTAAAATACTCCATGATTGTTTGAGCACATGTCATTTTATTCTGTCTACTCTCTCAATCTTAGGTGGCAATTTTCCCTTTATGGTAACTTCATACTGTCCAGAGTACTGCTGTCTCTCTTGCATTCAGGCAGAAGAAGATGGTCCAGCACTCATTTGATTCAGCAAGAACGCCCTCCTGATATGCACAGCATAGTTCTGACTATGTTTCCCTCTCAAACAAATCATTATAAATAAAATGGAAAACTGATGTTTGGAAGGCAATGATAACATCTGCCACAAGATTATGTAGGCTGCAAATGTGATTATTTACTGGGTTTTGTACACTTGAATTATCTCACATGTAATTTGTCATAATTTGAAAAGTATTCATGATCATGATTATAAGGGCTATGCATCTGCTTAATCATTCATTTATTCATCTCATTGTAGATAAGGCATTTAGGGACACTTTTTCTTTTGATATTCACAGGCCTTGATATTCAATATATATACAGCTTAATGGTGTTTGTTAGAAGTAAGATTTCAATTAACAGGTCAATAATTTTTATAGATAGATTTAAGCTTACTTTCTGCACTTGTTATAATAATATAAAGTGCATTGTAAACAGATTTCCTTATGCTGGATTTTTCTTTGGTTACATAGGAAATTTTTGTAAATAATAATTTTAACTGATACTCTTCCAAATCATTTCAAATTTAAAAGTTTTAAAGGATCCTAGTTTATTTTTCAAAAAAATCAAACATATATTTGTATGTGAAATGTTTACACCTGAATGAAAACACAGTGTCTGTTGTAAATCTCATCAGAATCAATACATTTAAATAAAAGAAGTGGTATAATAAAAGTTGATCTATTTGAGATGAAAATTGGGGGTCTTAAAATCGGGTTCCCATCCATTTTAATGAGTTATGGTTGATAATGTTTGATTCAACTTTTTAACTACTCATTTAGGGATTAGATATTAAATAAAATATTAATACCAACAAAATTATTTGTTCTTAGCTGATTCTGATTCCATGCAAATTTTCTGTTCATGTGTAAACAAAATTGGACCAAAAAAGAGAATTTGTCTTTTTCTACCATAAAATATCTGCTTCTGTAAAACTCTGTATATTTTCACATTAAGTCATCAGACTTTTAGTCACTTCGTTTCTCAAATCCATCCAAAGTTAATATGCACTGAATTTTAACCAATTTCTGCAATTCCCCCACCTTGAAAAGTCTGTTTTAAAACAACACTAGCTACAAACCCTAGGCTGTTTCCCATCCTAATACACTGTTCTAACTCATTGCCTATCCATTGGGTATATATCTTAGGGATTTATTACTGTGAAGAGGAAACAACCATGACCAAGGCAACTCCCATAAAAGCAAACATTTAGTTGTGATCAACTTCCAATCTCAGAGGTTCAGACCGTTATCATCACGGTGGGAAGCAAGGCGGATGTGGTGCTGGACTAGGAGCTGAACGTTCTAACCTTCATCCAAAGATAGCCAGAAAGAAATTGTCTTCTTCAGGCAGTTAGGAGGAGGTTCTCATCTGCACTTGGCAGCGCCTGAGTGTGTGAAGATACCTCAAAGCCTGCCTAAACAATGACATACTTTCTCCAACAAAACCACACCTTCTAATAGTGGCCATTCCCATGGGCTAAGCATATTCAAACCAGCACAACAGAGCTTTGCTAGATCCAGAGATTTTTGTCAGTTTTAGTTAGAGAGAACCACCAGAGAAACAGGAATAGGGACATCAGTGTCTATGTGTGTGTGTAGAGGGGGAGGGGTGTACATGTTTGTATATGGTAACTAGTTTGACCATTGTAGAACTATCTTGAAATCATGGTACTATCCCAACAGTTATCATACTTTGTCTTTAAATGTGGTATAAAATGAATATAAGCCTCCATATACATCGTATCATTAAGGTCTAGAGTATTATACGTGGTTGTACATGTCTATGTATGGAGAGAATGATTTGGTGTAAGGAACTTGTCTCTACAAAAAGAAGGATGATGTGTTCTGTAAAACATGCCTTCTACAAGTAATATTAAAAAACTAGCAATATACATTTCAGTACAATTTAAAAGTGTTGAGTACCATGCCCATTAACACTGCAAGTCCTTATTTAGGAGCAGAGGAGAAAAAAAAAACAGCTTTCCTTCAGTGTTCTGCCCTTCTTCTTAGGAACTAAGAGCTCTCTACCTAAATTGGGGAGGATATTTACCCTTTCAATATGCCAATTCAGCTACATATGTCTTCCAAAGATGCTGAATTCAGATTGGAGATATAAGGGACAGCATGACATGGTTCCTGTACAGAATGCTTTTATGAGTAGACAAGTAAAAGAAGAAAGGATGGAAGGAAAGAAGGAAGGAAGGAAGGAAGGAAGGAAGGAAGGAAGGAAGGAAGGAAGGAAGGAAGAAGGGTGGGGGGAGGGAGGGAAGGAGGGAGGGAGGGAGGGAAGGAAGAAGAGAAAACATATAATATTGTGTGTAGTGAAGTATTTTCTACCTTTCAATCTAAATTATAACATTTAGAAATTGCTTTATATCTAATATACTTTTATATCTAATATAAAGGTATCTAATATACCTTTATATCTAATAACAAAAATTTTAGGGTGAAGTTAATTTTATCTAATTTGAAAAGACAATTTAGAATGGTACCCCTTCATTGGCTTTCTAAACACAAAGAAACAATATTTGTTTTTCCATGTACATTTTAACCACTCAAAAAATAATCTTTGTGACTAAAGGAATGATACCCAATCTAGATTTTTGTGGTTATTGTTGTCATTTGACACTTGATTTTTTTATGTATCCATGGCTGTCTGCATCCTCAGGAACCTCCTTCCATGGCATACCAAGTATAGGAATTATAGTATGTACTGAAAAATCCAACTCTCTAGTTCATAATTCATATTGAAAGTCTAGTGCCAACAATCAAATTTAGTGAAAACTCTGTGGTACAGTGTATTTCAGAATGCACTGATCATTACAAAAACTTTAAACTTTGGATATATAATGATTCTATATATTGGATAAGTGTGAAAACTTTAACTACTGATGGTTTCCCTTGCATTGCAAGCCCTGTCTTATAGGTAAGCTTTGCTCCTGCAATTCAAGGAGAAGGATTTAGCACATCCATCCTTAACAACTCTATTGATCTTAGACTTAATAATCATCACTATCAGAAATGATAGCTATATGCCAAATTAAAACCATGTTCCTGGTGTCTTAGGACCTAAATTGTCTCTCACTATGTCATCAGAAAGTGGTTGAATCAATCTCTGGAAATCTCTTTCCAGGATGAGACACTTTTGTCAGTACAATATTTTCACTGAGAGAGAAACGGTGAGAGGAGAAAGAAGAGGTGAAGGAGAGACAGATCAAGAAGCCCTGAGTGCAGTGTTCCACTGAAAAGGAAATCAGACACACTCTGCACTTCTCTCACAGACAGAATTGCTCTTATTTAAAACATTGGAACTTAAATGAGAATTGCTTTTGGAAAGGGTTAATTCATTTTAACTCAATTACAAAACTTATATAACTTGAATTTCACTAATTCTTTAACTTCAAAACCTCTTCTTCAGACTAATACATTCAGATTCCTTGTGTGTGTGTGTGTGTGTGTGTGTGTGTGTGTGTGTGTGTGTGTGTGTCTATCCCTAGGCTTTCCGATAGATACTATCCAAATCTATCAAGCTCTGTGGCTTGAAGTCAGATACTGGGTTTAGCCTCATGTTCTTACCCCTCTTTACCACTGTGTCTTCGGTTGGCACTTGCAGAATTTGTTCAATGTGAGTTTCCAGGGAAAACATCATTGCCCATAACAGAGATGACTTTTTTCCTAACTCCTGAAGTGCATGATCAGTCACCATATAGGTGGAGCAGATATAGTTTATGTGATGGAAGGGAAAGGGGAGCAGATTGCCTTTCTTAGATAACTGCCCAGCATTTTTCAAAATATCCAAATACTCATCTGAAGAGAAAGTTCTAGTTTAGGTAGGCCACATGCTAAGGAGACTGCATGATTAAGTGGGTACTTGAAAACACACTGCTTTGTTTTTAAAACAAATATGATATTAGCATATTTCATAGAAGAGTATTCTCAAAAATCACTACCCTTTCCTGTAGATGAAGGTAATTCATTTAGAATCAACACAGCACACAAAAGCAGGAGATAAGAATAGTATGCATAATTAATACTTATGGCATAGATTTAATTTTATTCCTAAAAGGTTTAACAAGAAGAGAAATTATTAAGTGGATTAGAAAACAGCCTTGTCTACTAGTGGCCTACAGGGAAGTTTGATTGCAATCAGATGAGTGAAAGTGTGCTTCCCCTTGAAAGCACAATTGATACGGGGTTGAGTCTACACTATAGTGTAAGGTATTTTTAGTATCCAAGTATAATGGGATTATCTAACCTATATAAGCAAAATAACAAAATACATTGTCACTAAGTTCTCTACTCTTTCAAACAATATAAATGTGCTGAAAAAGTATACAGAATGTGCATCCACATGAAAATTGCACCATGCAGTGAACAAGAATAATTGTGATTAAGTATCATACCTTGGTGGTAAAAAAAACCCATCTCATATGTAGTATCTAAGCAAACTACCTTTAAGATATTTACCCAAATAGTCTCTGTTGACACCCCTTGGGCCAATTTAATCAGGAGAAAGATTTTTTCTTTTATTGAAAATGGATTCTTTTCTTACATAATATAATCTAATTACAGTCTCCCCTCCCTCTGATCCTCCCAGTTTCTCCCTCTCTCACCTCATGCAGATCAACTCTGTTTCTGTCTCTTATTAGAAAAGAACAGGCTTCCAAGAGATAATACTAAAATATAACAAAACAAAATATATAACATAAATCAAACAATAAAACCTGTCACATCATTTGGGTATGACGAACCATCAGAAGGAAAAGAGCCCAAGAGAAGGCATAAGAATCTGAGACCCACTTGTCTACACACTCAGGAATCCAAACTGGGAGCCATAGTATATAGACACAGTGTACAGTGCAAAGGAAAGGCCTTATGCTCACACATAAGCACTGGGGAAGCAGGGAAGGTAAACACAGCTTACCTCTTCCATGGAATGCCAGGAATGCTGTAGTTTTACAACCTGGACATTCTTTGTTGTCTGAAGAGAAAAGGCTCTGCCTGTACCTCCCAGAATTTATGTTGTTTGCCTATCCCAGACCTTTCTCTCTAAATCTTGAGCACTGCTTTTAGACCATAAACCCAGTCTTAGGAGTGATGTCACTTGTGATTTAAAGCAGCCTACCTACCTAGGGCACTTCTGCACTATCATAGGGCCAGGGCAGTGAAGACTGCAGGGAATCTCCACAGCAAACCACCTGCTATAGACCCGTGCTGGCCTTGTGCACACTGCCTCAGTCTTTGTGAATTCTTATGAGCTTTGCTCATGCCGATTTATAGGGTTGTGTTTTCTTGGTGTCCTCCATTCCCTTTAGCTCTTACACGTTTTTTATTATTATTATTGGATATTTTCTTTTTTTACATTTCAAATGTTGTCGCCTTTCCCGGTGCCCCTCCCCCCGCCCCCTGCAAACCCCTATCCCATCGTCCCTCCTGCTTCTATGAGAGTATTCTTCCACCCACCCCACTCTCACCTTCCCTCCTTCAGTTCCCCTACTCTGGGGCATCTATCAAGCCTTCATAGGACCAAGGACCTCTCCTCTCTTTGATGCCTGACAAGACAATTCTCTGCTACATATGCAGCTTGTGCCATGTGTACTACTTGGTTGATGGCTTAGTCCCTGGGAGATCTGGGGGGTGTGGTTGGTTGATATTGTTGTTCTTCCTAGAAGGTTGCAAACCCGTCAGCTCCTTCAATCCTTTCTCGAACTCCTCCATTGAGGACCCCTTGCTCAGTCCAATGGTTGACTCTGTATTTGCCTCTGTATTTGCAAGACTCCGGCAGGGCCTCTCAGGAGACAGCCATATCAGGCTCCTTTCAGCAAGCATTTCTTGGCAGCCACAATAGAGTTTAAGTTTGGTGACTGTATATGGGATGAATCCCCAGGTGGGAAACTTCCTCTTCTGCTGGCATTCCATGAACTCTGAGGGGAATGTTTTGATGAAGACATACCATTAGGTCAGAGTATCCCAAGGTCTCTTACTGTTGGCATAATGTCTGATTATGAGTCTCTGTGTTTGGTCCCATCTGCTACGTGAAGGAGGAAGTGTCTCTAATGATAGTTGAATAAAGCATTGATCTGTAAGTACAGAAGAATATCATGAGGAGTCATTTTATCACATTCTTTTGTTTTCTTTTGTTTTTATAGGCCAGTATTATTTGTATTCCCTAGGTCCCTAGTCCATCTAGACTCTGGTTCTTGGTTAACCAAACAGTGTGATGTATGGATATTATCTCATGGAGTGGACTTTAAGTCAAATCAGCTATGAGTTGGTCACTCCCACAAGTTTTGAGCCATTGTATTGCAGTCAAGACACTGTTTTCGATCAAAGGGCTTTTGGCTAGCTTGGCGTTAACGTTTCTCTTGCTAGTGTGCAGAGTATCATCCTGTATCAAAGATGATAGAATGTAGTGATGAAGGCTCTATGTAAGAACCATCTTGATTCTCCATGTTCAATGCATTGTGTAGGTGTTGCCTTCAGAAATGGACCCTTGCAATCAGTTTGTAGATAGCTATCTATTGTCGTGGCAACAGGCTGGGTTGTGGATTCCCATGGGTCAACAACTCAGCTTGGTATAACCCAATCCCAGTACTGGAAGCTTCATTTTATGACAAGAGATGGTCAGTTGGAACTCAGTCCCACCCACTGTCCTCATTATTTGGCAATTTAATTGAAATAGCCTTCATATATATATATATATATATATATATATATATATATATATATATATATATATATATGTTTCTACTGTGTTAGATTTCTGTATGACCTTTTAAATACCTCCTTAATTTTAGCTGTTTCTCCCTATATTCCCTCATTCCATCCCCTCTTCCCTTCTCTTCCCAACTGACTCTTCCTTTCCAGTACCCTGCCCTCCACCCATAATTATCTATTCTATTGTCCTGTCCTAAAATGTTTTATCTGTTCTCTCTAGTTCCTTTTTGTATACCTACCCTCTGTGGTTCTATGGATTGTACCATAGTTTTCTTTGATTTGTCAGCTAATATTCACATATAAGTAAGTAAATATATATTATATTCATCATTCTGGGTGTAGATACCTCACTCAAGATGATTGTCCTACTTTCTTAAGGTTTTTTTTTTATCAAAAACTTTTGCAACACAAATAGACTGAGGAATTTACAAGAAAGCAAATGCAGTGCAGAATTCAATACAATGAGAAACAGTATTGCGGTAGTTAAAGAGAGTCATAAAACAGTTCCAATTTTGCCTAAGGAATTGCACACACACACACACACAGACACACACACACACACATATGCACACGCATGCACATGCGCACGCGCACACACGCGCACACACACACACACACACACACACACACACACACACACACACGTATTGACCCAGTACTATATTTGGGGATGTAAATTCACTGATATACATTGAGTTGTAAAAATATTCACAAATATTTACATTTAAAGATTATTTTTATATGCTCGGTCAAAATGTTTAATGCCAAGATCCATGCCAGGAAAAGTCATGAATTTCCAGAAAATTGGTTTGATTTACTTTACAGCTCAGGGAGTTTCCTGAACAAATATGTCTCCACATTAATCAAGACTCCATGTCTGCTGATTGTTGCTTATCTCTAATGAATATGTAAAGCATTACCCCATGTTTCCCGTGACTCTTAGTCTAGTTTCACTCTCTCATTATTGTTTTATTTGTCCTGTTTCTTCCTGTGACCATTTTATTTAAAGATTTTAGAATATATATATATATATAACTATATATATATATAACAAAATGTATGCTTGTATATGTGTTTGCAAAAAATAAAAGTGAATCAAATAAAATTGTTAATACAACAATTTCATGCTAACACATAATTATGTGTATACTTATATGTGAATATATATACTTTCATTAGCCACTGATTACTTGATATTAATCTAGTTGATTATAGAATCCTTCAGATATACACCAAAAAGAGATATATGTAGGACCTCTGGTAGTGCTATTTCCATTGATTCTAAGAAACTTTACATTGATTTCCATAATGACTATGCTCCCCCCATAGGTGAGTAAAAATTCCTTCTTATGCACACCATCTCAGCATTCATTTGTTGAATTTGTTTTCTTGATTTTAGCCATTCTGACTGATGAAGAGGAAATCTCAAAGCAGTTTAATTTTTCATTTTCTTAATGGCAAATAATTTTTGTCTCCTTTAAAAACACTGCATAACAATTTCAGGACATCAGTGCTTAACTTAATAACCCCGTTTTTATTCTTTTTTCCCTGCATTAATATTTTTGCTTGTTTTCCTGATTTATATTTTTGTCTGTTCTAGACCTAATCTTCTGCCAGATATATCACTAATAAATATTTTCTCCATTTTTCAGTCTCCTCTTCAGCTCATTAATAGTTTGCCTTCAGTACAAAACCTTTTTTTTAGTTTCACTGTATTTTAATTTCACTTAATACAATAAAAGCATTCATTGTATAGTTTTACTTCCTAAGCCACAAAATTCAGTTCAGAAAAATCTATACCTGAGTTTATATTCTGAGATGTACTCTCTTTCCTCTAAAAGTTTCAGTATCTGAAGTCTAACACTAAAGTTTGAGTTTCATTTGGAACTGAATTTGATTCACGGTGAAACACTGGGATCAGGTTTTATTCTACCAAATGGAGATACTTCAGTTTTCCTAACACAATTTCATGAAGATACTGTCTTTATCTTGTATGATTTTAATGATCTTTTTCAAAATTCAGACAGTTATAGGTTTGAGGACTTACATCAGAGTGTTTCTATTCCATGTGACTATATTTTGTGTCTAGTACTGTGTTGTTTTTCTTACGATGGCTTTATAGTATAACTTGAAGTCAAATATGTTGGTCCAGTAGTAATACAGCTCACTATATAAGGTAAAAAGCAATCAAGGAAGGCATTTTCATTTAACTTGTATTTCCATATTAGCACACATATGCACCTACACCTATACATATTCATACACATACCGCATACAAATACACATTTATAAAAGAAATATGTAAAATGTCAGTAATACTATTAAAATAATTTGTTTTACATCTTTTCAAAGTATTTTTCATACTTCCCCATCATAAACAACACGCAATGTAATTGTTTTCTTAGAGAGAACTGTCAAGCTTGGTTATTTTTATGTTGATTGTAGAATGAAATAGATGTAACTCCAATCTTTATCTAAATCCACACTGCATAAGCAGATACAGTGCTACAATTTACATTTCATTAAATTTAAGATAACATTTAGGTATGGAAGAGATTGCTCAATGGGTAAGCGTACTGGTTGCTCTTCCAGCGGTCCCAGTTTTAATTCCAGCATCAACATAGCAGTCCATAAACATCTGTAACTCCATTTTCAGGAGATTTAACACCCTCTTCTAGCCTTAGCCAGTACCAGGCACACATGTAGTACATAGACACACATGCAGGCAAACCACTAATGCACACAGAAGACAAATGAGTAAAGCTTTAAAAATATATATGGCTTTCCATTTTTATTCCTGAAGGAAGACATGCTGATAAAGTTGGGGAGGAATAACAATTCTAGTACCAATGCATATTTCAGTTCTTATTGGCAATTTCTGAGATGCTATACTGCTAGCTATTTCTTGTTATACCTGTCTTCTAGACCTGCTTACTGATAACCTCCGGGTCTCAATTTAATATAACAGGGACACATTTTTTAGTGCTTAGTTTACAAAATCCAAATTACTTTGGAGCTTTGTTGACCAAGATAGTTAAGTGCATCTAGAAGCATTTATTAATTTTCTCTTCCTCTTTGGGAGATTGCCCTTCCCTTTAGAGGGGAGAATGAGCAGAGCCCAAGGAGTCACACAGTTCTTTTTCTGCAGCTCAACCATGAGGCATTTGGGACATGTTGAGGAATATCCGAGCTTTGAACAGGAGCAGGAGACAAGGCAAATGGACAAGGACAGTAGTGACGAATGGTCACAGGCTGGCATCCTAAATGTAAGAGGAATCTGTTAAAGTCAGTGCTCAGGCTAAAAGGCAGCTGGACCATGACAGGGAAGTGGCAAAGGTCACTGCTCACACAGCACTTGTGCCTTTACTGAGGGAGCTGTGGAGCCAGCAGCAGAGGAAGCAGCTGGACTGTGAGGTAGGTGCAATTGCTGAGGCAGGAAGCAGGTGGCCACAGGAGGAGGAAAAGATGAGTTTCGCATTCAGCAGCATCTGCCCCAAACATTGGTTCCTGTGGAAAGAGTGTACGAAGATTAAAATGCAGAGGAAAAAAGCATTTATTTTGACAGATCAGCCTCAAAAACAATTGTGACACCTATAGTGCAGAGAGGAAAGAGCTATTGCAGTCAACAAATCAAGAAAACTGTATCTCCCTGACTCAGAATGAGCAAATAGTAACTGTCCATTTCCACCAGGGCGAGGTGGTCGGTATGGAATGCTCATCAACTTAGGAGTTTGCATTTAACCAATGTACAGTTCAAGCAAATTCTGAAAGTTCTGTTAATCTATTTCCTACTGGGGAAAAAATGGATATCCTCTTATAAACCACATGCCTCCTTCTAAATAGCATAAGTTTCCCCCAAACTACATAAACAAAATGTTCTAGTCTCAAAAAAAATGCACAGGTATAATTAATTGCTATACATATAATTAAATTAAAATCCTCTTTAGAAAGTTTTATCTCCAAGAACACACTCCAAAATTACTGAACAAAACTTGCTCCATTCACTATTATTATTACTTTAAATGACTTTCTATTAAACTTACAGAAAATCAGTCATGAAATTGTTTTCATATCAGACATTTTAAAGAGATAAGTTAAAATAATACTTTTTAAATTAGCATTTTTTTTACTGACCATAGAAAGATAAAACTTTGAGCTTGCTAGCTATAAAGAGGTTCTGATGTTCTCTGGGTAGTTTTTTTTTTACAAAACTCTGATTTCACCCCAATTGGGTTATTCTCACAGCCTCCAACAATAAAATTTGAAAAATAAGATCAGAACTGACTTAAGGTTATTAGAAAACAATTCAAAACAATTGAATATTACTCTATGCAGATTAAATAATAAAAAAGATGTATACCCAAGTTCCTACACAACAAATTCTTAGTCGATAGATCTCTTATAAGGTAGAGTAATGTGTGCTTTAATTAAACATCCTAAAGAATAGAAAATCTATGACAACACTTATAAATTGTGCATTAAATTGGCTTCATTTCTATTGGACATGTAGTTTGTCCTACAGTGTGTCCTGTTTGTCATGCATTCAGCCTTTCATTTTACTTGTCTGACTATTGTGCTAGAATCATGGCTTGTGTCCAGACAAACCACACCAGGACTCCCAAGTGGGAAGTTTATTGTGAGGGAAGGGGACAAAAGTTGGTAACATTGGGTTGTGATGTAGCCTCTCACAGGTAAAGTTGGGAGGTAAGCCAAGTGGACTCAGGGAATGTATGGTGATTGTCATGACAACAGACAGGGATCCCTGTCGCCTATGGGTGACGTCACCATCATCACTGGATTCAGAGACGGATCTGCAACCCTAAAGGCAGTTCCTGACACCAACATTGACTTGATGGGAAGACCTCATTTGCAAGAATGTTTTTAATTTCTTCATTATGAATTTTGTGCTTTGCTTTCCTACCAGTCTATTGACTTTTCAATGCAGATATCATAAGTCTTAGAATTCAATACAGTCTTCACTCCATGGTAAAAGATTAAAGCCAAGCAAAGTTCATACAAGCAAGTCATAGTTCAAGAAAAGAGATTCAAAGTTAGACTTTCAAAGTTCTACGGTTTTTGTTTTGGGTTTTGCATTTTTCAGTTATTATAAATTAGAATTGATATCTCAGTGAAGTTAAGACACAAATAAGGTGGTTCCCGTTCTAGCTATTTTAGCCATTATATTTATTGGTACTGTGATGTAACAAGATTAAATCAAAACAAACAAAAATAGCATCTGAGTTAGTTTCCTTGTGTTATATCCTCACCACATTCTAGCTTCTTAGCATAAAAAGAACTAGTGAAATGGGTTGAACTCTTCTAGCATACTAAATTCCTCTATTTCCTATGTCCTTGAGCAGAAACAAATGGGAGAGAAAAACAATCTAAAAACAACATCCAGCCATGCTCAAAGTAAACTATCTGAGTGAGGTACTAAGAATAAATCATATACCTTAAAAACCTCCCAATAATGCCTTGAATTTATGTAAAAACTTACTATCTTACAGTTAGTGACTATTTACAGTAACAAGAAAAAGGAGTTATCCTGTATTGATAACTTCTGTGACACACCTGACATATGTAGTGTGCTTAAATGATTCTCCCTTATCTAGATAGAGTGAAACGAAGAACATCAACTGTGATGTGTATGGTCAAACAACCAAATTTTAATATTTTAAGAAAGTATCATTTATTAAAATTGAATGGTTAAATTGGGCACAGCTTTTATTACAGAAAGCATATTCCTTCTACTTGGATATTTACAAAATACAAAGATAAGAGTAATTTTTCAACAAACTAGAATATAGCAACCATACAATTAAAGGTGAACCAGCAGCCCTTTCAAGTCTCTACAAAAAGATGACAGGGAAAAGCTCCAAACTTGAAATTCTAATCTTTTCTTACAATGCACTAGACAAACATAAAATTTTAAATCCTAAAATAAGTACCATTTAAGGATATATTTCCTAAATAAATGATGTGTACATATTTCATAGTCTCCTAGAAAATAGCTAAAGGGGTCAGTTAATAATATTTCTTCTTTGCTCAGTGACTCTCATGATTTTGTAATAACTTGACATCATCAAAAAGTTTATGCAGATTAGCAGGCTAAATTTTACAATTCTATGAAAGACTAAAACTCAAAAACTGGTTGATATATTTTCTAGAAACCAATTAGATGCAACCTGCTGCTGAAGGAGTCATATGCAGATATTTGCACCCAACCAATGGACCGAAGCTGCTGACCCCTGTGGTTGAATTAGGGAAAAGTTGGAAGAAGCTGAGGAGAAGGGTAACTGGTAGGAGGACCAGCAGTCACATTAACCTGGACCTCCGAGATCTCTCTGTCACTGGACCACCAACCAGGCAGCATATACCATCTGATATGAGGTCCCCAATAAATACACAGCAGAGAACTGACAGGTCTAGGTTAAGTCAGAGAAAATGCACCTAGCTCTCAAAAGACTGGAGGCCCTAGGGAGTTTAGAGGTCAGGTGGGATTGGGGAGTAGGAAAATCCTCGTGGAGACAGAGAGGAGCTATGGGATGGGGAACAGTCAGAGGGTGGACTGGCAGGTGGATAAAATCCAGGAGCATAAAAAAAAGACTGTAAAATTTTTAATAATAATAATAATAGATAATAATAGGCAAATATGAGAATAAAGACTTCAGAATATTTGAAAAAATAAATAGTGGGGATATACTTCCTCAGACATTAGGTGTCATGCAACTGAGCCATTTGTTATCAAATATCATAGTGTGAGCATTAGAATGGTATTTTAGAAACTCACTGATTTTGTAATAAAGAGCTGAGACAGTTATTTTCATTCAACATGTGATGGTAAGTATTAATTATTATTTTGACTGGATTGAGAAATACAAAGTGGATTAATAATGCACCATTATTCAGGGTATGTCTATGATGCCCCCAAAGAAGATTAACTAAAGGCAAGAAATCTTGCCTTGAAAATTGGCAGCAGCATCCTATAGGCTGATATACTCTGCCACACATATTCTACCAAAATGAACTGAAACTCAGAAAGTGGGATTCTAAGTGAGTTCTTTCTCCTATGACAGCAATTTTGTTAAAGTGAAGGAAAGTTCAAATCAAGATTTTTGGTGTAATAATGGATGGTGCTGGCCAAATTCAAGGCCAGTTCAAAATGAAATAGAAACGACGGTGAAAGAAAATGATCATCTATACAGATAGCAGTCTAAGAAATTAATAGCTCATTCTTTATAGAAGTGTCAAAGAGTAAAAGCTTACATCTCAAAATCAAAGATTTAATCATTGAGAAGAAAATGTAAATTACTACCGTTATGACCTTCAAATGAATTGTTTTCAAAAACAAGTCAGAAAAACATTATCTGGTTGACATGAGAAAGAGAAGAAACCATTTAAATTTTTCAGATTTTCAAAAAGTATTTGCAGTAAGAGAAAATGTGGTAGGATGGAAAGGAAGCATTTGCAATAATATCACTGAACAGATACCATAACACAAATTCACAAATAATGAAAGTTCCCATTAAACACTAGGTAGAAAGCCCAGGTGAGTGGCCCATACTTTTAATCCCAGCAATGGTGAGGCAGAAGAGCTCAGATCTTTGTGAGTTTGAAGCCAGACTGATCTCTATAGGGAATTCGAGAACAGCCACAGCTACATAATAAGGCCTTGTCTTGAAGAAAAGAAAGCAAAAACAAAAATAAAAATAAAAAAAAAACAAATTAAAAACTTGATAGAAATAGTTTGAAACAATATAAAAAGAAGAATGCCTTTCTTCCATCTCAGTGGAAAAGGTGTGATAAAGTAGAATGACTCACATGGAACACTGTATGACTGCCATGCCAGGCATTTAGAAGAGGAGCCATGCTGGAAAGAAAGTTCAGCATTTAGGAATATTTGCTGCTCTTTCAAGTACTGGAACTCAGTTCTCAGCATGTACTTTGAGAAGTTCACAACTGCCTGCCTGTACCAGCTCTATCTCAATGCTATACCTACTTCTGGTTTTCAAAGTCTGTCTGTCTTTCTGTCTGTCTGTCTGTATGCATGTATGTATGTCTCTTTCATTCTCTCTCTGTCTCTCTCTCTCTGTCTCTCTCTGTCTCTCTCTGTCTCTCTCTCTCTCTCTCTCTCTCTCTCTCTCTCTCTCTCTTTCTCTCTCATACACACTAGTATACATGCAATCTACATATACATCCATAAATAATGATTAACTAATCTGTGTCATAAGACTTCTGGCAATGCAAAACCACAGCTGTCACCTTAAAGGGGATAACATTCTGAAACCATTTTTCGTGACAATGACCAGGGACACAGATAGGCGTTACCCCAAATTCCATCTTTTATAGTGTGAGCAATTTTAAGTATTTTGTATAGTTTTACAGAGTAAAGAAACTCACAAATTAAGGCCAATTTAAAAACACATGCATAGGCATATCAGAGAGGAAAGAATGGTGAGATACAAGAAACTTTTTTGTAGGTTTAAGAGATGCTATCTAACAACATTCATGGTTTTTGGATTGGTGGAAGCTAGTTTTCTGCTAAGTTAATAAATTCCGAAAGATTTCTATCTATTAGTCACAGATATTAGCTCTAACACAGAGGTGAAGAAGGAACTGCTGTTCTGAAAGACCAGGACTAATCAATGAGTCTCTACAGATACAGCTTTCTTTCTTTCTTTTTTTTCTCCATGAGTTTTTGTTTACACTGGTATATGGGATGAATCAGTGATGTTGAACTCCAGAGATGTGTCAGACCTCAGAAGACTCAATTTAAAATAACTCATCATGTTGGTGAGACTTTGTGGATGTACCCTTTGCCATTGATAAGGGATACAATCTAACAGCAAAAATCTAACAGCGAACTCTGATCTTTTGGATTCCAGGCCTTAACTGGAGGAGTTGTATATAGATAATCTCTTTGATATGGAGCACCACAATTCTACATTTTATTAGCTGAGTGTGTGTGTGTGTGTGTGTGTGTGTGTGTGTGTGTGTGAGAGAGAGAGAGAGAGAGAGAGAGAGAGAGAGAGAGAGAGAGAGAGAGAGTGTGTGTTAGTGGTGGTCACAATTGCAAAGAGAAATTCCTTTAGTGTGAGAGAATGACTACATGTATATGTGGATTAAAAAGGCAAATATGCAGGCTGTTGTTGGGGATTTTGATGGTTTCATAAATTAGCAATTGTATATTTTCCTAAAAAGTCTATGACTTTGGTAGCCCTTGATATTTGGTTAGTTTTCCAGTACCAGGCATAATATCTTCCTTAGTGAGCAGATCTTACAGTTTTCTAAAGTTGTTGGTTACTGGTGATATATGCCTATCACTATTGGCCCCCTTTGGGTTATTGAACAATGCTGGTCATTTTTGTGGTTCATGCATGTCATAGCAAGGTAGAACTGTTGGTTGTTCCCTTCCTTGGAAAGTTTGCATAGTGTCTTATGGTGCCATAAAAGCTACTTGTGCAGGCATTCACATAAATTCCATTCCAGGATCCTCTGGGCATTTTTATGTAGTGCATGGTATCTTCATCAATAGGGACTTGCTTTTCATTTCTGTAGGTACTCATGGGTCAGAGTAAAAGCCTGCAATATTTTGGTGTCTCTTGGCTATAGGGAGCAGAGGAAGCTCTGAGTGAATGATTTCCGAAGTATATATTTTGACAAGACAATAGCCTTTTGAGGACTCTAAAACAAATTGGCTCATAGTAAATTGGCAAAGCCATCGCCCATATGGGACAAGCTCATGAGAGAGGGCAAAACTATCCTCTTGAGTATGAGTGTTTGTGTCTGCAGCTTCCTTTTCCCAGATATTTAGAGCATTAGATTGCTTGCACACAGAGGCCTCCTACAGAGAATAACTAACCCCTTCCCCTGTGTTGCACCTGATGCCAGTTTCAGTGTATGTGTGTCTATCCTTTCTGCATTTCATCACTGCCTCTAGTCAGGTTTCTGTGACCCAAGGGGTACTTAACTGCCTAAACTCTAGATGAACAAAAGCACAAAAATACCCATGCTAATATGAAGTGGGGAAAGCCCAGGAGACTTCGCCCCTACACAGAGAATTATGGCCAACTAAGAAATGCTGAGAGCAGGAGAGTTTTCCCCAGAGAAGAACCCACCAAGTGTTTGTTCAATATCAAATAGTCAGCCCTGGAAACATACATATAAATAACATTATTTAGACTGAGCATGGTGTGTGTGTGAGTGTGTGTGTGTGTGTGTGTGTGTGTGTATGTGTGTTTGACAAAATGTGATAAAGAAGTCATGAATTTGTAAAGTAGCAGGGAGCGTGATATGGAAGAGTTTAAAGGGAGAAAAGAAAAAGGGTAAATCATTTAATTGCAATCTCAAAAAAATAAATAAATAAAAATAAATAAGTAAACAACACGTCAAATTCTCAGCTTGTTTTTCAAAAGGTTAACACCTTTTAATGTGTTATTAAATATCATTATCAAATATTCTCTAGAAAGAGAATGTTTGCAAGACAGTAGAACTTTAAACACTCTTTGTGAAAAATCTACCTACACTGGACCCATATGTCACATGAATTCAGGCCAATGTAGAAGACAATCAAGTAATCATGAGAAACACAAGTACTAATTGAGAGCGAGTGGGCAGCACCACACTCATTTATTTACATGAGCAGGGTGTTCTAATACTAAACAGTAATTTATTAGCTTGGTTTCAAAAGTAAGTCTGTTCCTATATTATCTCATAATCTCAACAATAATCCAAAGAAAAACCAAAAGCATGAGTCCAAGACAAAGGGTTAAAGAAAAACTGGAGGCAAAGTGAATAAAAAAAGGAGAATATAGGGGTCGTAGACTAAGTACTTGCAGAACTGTAAAAGTAATTTTTCCTCTTAAAATTTTATATTTTGCAAGACTAGTTTTTATCCTGGCCAAACCTCCTCACATAGGACCAATATCATATTGATTAAAGAAAACCAATGTGAACATCTCATGTGACTTAATGATAATCACAATCACAGTTCTCCATTCTGTGGAACTAAGAAATGAAATAAGTGTAATGTCCAGTGATTCAATTGCAATACTTCTACAAATACAATCAGATAAACATATTCATATATGTCTACATCTTTTTTATTTCATAGCATTCATTTATTTGTGATTATTTTGTCATGTTATTCTTAGTAAATAGTATCATTGCTGAATAATGGATGAACCATGTTATAAACATATAAAGGACTCCTATTAATTAATTAAAAGTATAAAACTATCTATAACATCAGAAATTATTAAGAAATTATTTTATTAATAAATAATGCTTTCTGATGAAAATTAATTTATAATTCTGTGCATTATTTTATGTGACTTTTGGAAATACAAATCCTATTCATATAGAAATGTTACCATATCCTTGATGCTTCTTCTATTCTGAATTATTAAACACTTGAAGAGTTAACAGACATGTACTAGGAATCAAAAATGAGTTCTCAAAGTTTTGGCAGCTTCAAACTCAAGAGAAACTAAACTGTTTTGGAAATTAAAATATAAAGAGTACACTGTTAAACCATGTATTATTACAGAGTCAACATTTTTCCTTGATAACTGTATATTTTGAATCACATAATACATTATTAGTCAATGAGTAAATGAAGAAAATTGAGGAATGACAGACAAGGAGGATCTGGCCATAACAAATTGAAACCATAACCAAAGGTCAATCATGGTAAATGATTGCGATTTTCCCAAATACTGCTAAAATAAGATCTCTCTGCTCTACCAAGGCACTGCTAATTAATTTTCACACTAGGAGGAGAGTTAAGATGACTATGACTTTGTAATTCCTAGTTCAGTTCCACCAAATCAGGGCAAATCTCAGAGTAGGCCTCTAAAAAAAGTTCAAAATGGTAGAAAAAATGGTGGCAGGGGAATGGATTCCTCCATTAATTTCAGAAATAGTCTAGGACTTTTATTTCATTTCCTGCATTTAAAAGGCAAGGGTATTTCTGAAAGGATTGGGAAAAACCAACTAAAGTAGGACCCTTCTCTTGCTGTCAGACTTGCAGGCTAGTTTGATGTGTCCCTTTCCTCCTAAATTTCCAATTTATGTCTAAGTACAAGAATTTTCCCTGCTGTTTTACAAATAGGAATCATCAATATGCCTTTGTTATTGACTGCATACAGCCTTTGCAGAGGATCGCAATGGATGGCTCTGATTGCTCCTAGTTCATTGGAAGCAGAGATCCTTTATAAATAATTTCATTCTCAAAAGAAAAAAGGGGAAGAAAGCACTAGGCATAGTTGAGGTGAATTAAGCATATTCACAGTCATAGGCATGAGCATCCTATGAGAGGAATTACCTATAAGAACATGTCTTGATCTCTGTTCACTTCTAATCATAAATAATTAAATTGAAGAATCAGTAAAATGACAGCTTCCACTTAGCTTCTATTAATCACTGTTACTGAGTAGTAGGAAAGTGGCATGTGGTTTTAAAATCATGATGTGATTTTGTGTTATAAATATTTATAACTAACATGGTTTGGCTTGAGCAGCTTTCTGGTAAGTGAGTGAGAGCAGAAAAGTACCACATTCTAAGGTCATATTTTATAATACGCAATTAATAACTTTCTTTTCAAATTTTTAGGAATGTCTGAGAAAAGTAAAAACACTGTCATTATAATGAATAATGTAAATGGAATCCCATATACACAGAAAAAGACATATGTACATGCTCATGAACTCATGTATAAAGTACAAGCCTGTTTGTTTAACTTATGGGTTTTTTCTTCCATCACAGATATATACGTTTGTCTGTACTTGGTTATTCTGTATGTAAGCAAAAGAATATAAAAAAAATGACCACCACAACAAAAGATGAAAAAAAAAACTCTTAGTTAATATTGAGAGAATAAATAAAATAAAGATACATATTAAAACAAACCTAATGCTTCCTATGTAAATATATCCGGATATCAATAAGAAATGCGTAAAAAAGAATGATTTTGTGTTCAATTATTTAAATTATCATATGCATGTCTGTTATTCATATGTAAGTAAGAAAAACACCTAATTATAAAATTAAAAGTGTTATTTCTTTATCCTAGACTTCCCAACAACTAAAATATACTGGGAGAGAGCATGGGTGAGAATTGCCTTAAGTTTTGTGATTATTTGAACCGCATATGTCACACATTTATTAAAAATAGATAATCTATCTTTTCTTTGCATTACTATTTTAATTGTACCCAGGAGTTTACATTTTATCAAGAAACTCAATCATTCTTGTGTTCTTCTTTTCATTTCTTTAATATTTTTATTAGTTCTTTCAGAATTGTATACATTATATTTTGATCACACCCACTCCCTCTGCCCACTCATCCATGATCTATCTGACCTTCTCTATCCATGCAATTTTGTGTTATCTTCTTTCTTTAAAGAAATAAAACATCAAGTGTAGTTTTTGCTACCCAAATAAGTTTATGTGTTTGACCTTAGCAAAGGGGGCCCCACCCATTAGGGCTCTACCAACTATGGCCCTTACAATCTTTCTACCCCTTGTCTATAATAATCACTGAGCTTTGAGAAGAGCTTTGTAAGATAAATGTCTCCTTCAGAGTCATCTAATTCTCATTCTCTACAACTTGACCAGTTGTACTACCCATTATTTAATATAAAAAGAAGTTTCATTAAAAAGGGTTGAAAAATGTATTACTCTATCTATATAATTATAAGTAATTAGGTATTTATTTAATAATATATCCATTCAGCATAAAAATAGGTTATCCTTGTATTGCTTATCACCTGTGTAGCCACAGGTTTTTCTCCCTAATAATGATGCCTGGTATGGGTTTCAACTTGTAGAGTGGAATTTAAATCCAGTAAAAGAGTTGTTGGTAACTCTCATAACATTTTTGCCTCTATTATACTAGTGATCATGCCTTGTTATGGGAATTATCAATGCTACACAAGATTCATAGATGGGTATGATTGGTGATTAATCTTAGTAAGGTACATGGCACATTGAAAGCTAGATAGTAGGGAGGGATGAAGCTTTTGGGGAGTAAAAACTTAATTTATCCATGTTAAATAACTCAAATATATACTGTCTTTAGCAGTAGAATCTTATCATTGAGTTCAGCAGAGCAATCAAGAACACTAGCAGCCTGTAATATTCAGGGGTCTGTGAGAACTCACTTGCCAGCAACTCAAAAGAGGTAAGTCATTATTGTCACTTGTAGAGAGCCTTATGGGGTGCCATGCCACCTGGCAGGAACTTGACATTGACCAAGGTGAAGTTCCTCTTCCAGCCTTTGAGCAAGAATTCCTGTGCTAGCCATCATCCCCTCCACCTAGGGTGGAGCACTCGGACCAAGGTGAAGTTCATTGTTCCTCCAGATCTACAAAATCCTGAATTAAGCAGGTAACCCTCCCAGCCACATGAGCAGTGGAACCAGTGCCCAGTGAACAGCCCGACCACTTCCCCGGAACACACCCTGGAATTTGGGTGAAGGGTCTTGACTGAAACCTTAAAATTCTGAGGTCCCCATTAAACCTCAAAACTTTGAGCAGCTGGTGTTGTCTTAGTCTCTGTCTCTTTTCGCTGCCTTCCCAAACATCCCCAGCTTCCCTTCCAGGTAACCTGTTGGATGTAACTGCGGGCAGTTACAGTCACTGGACATTTGTTGGTTTATCTATGATATCTAGTAAAGATGTCACTGTCCGGTTATTGGGTGATCCCATTTAAACTTATTTTATATGTATGTATGTATGTGTGTATGTATTGATAGAATATAAGAGGCTAATACAGTAATAGGTTTCAACATGACTAAATGGGAATGATAGCAGCCTAGATGTCAAATGATAAATGTATTTTTTTAAATTATATAATAGAATACTATTCAATGTAAATAAAAGCAAAATTGTGAAATTCATAGGTATATAGAACTAGAAACAATTATTCTTAATGAGGTAACCCCGGACCCAAAAGACAAATTCATTTGATGATGTTAGCCTTGATCTTAGGCTGTGTGTAGAAATCAAGAACTTAAATGGGGAACAGAAGGGAAATTTCAAGAGCAAGATAGAATTCATTAGTGTGAATGATAAAGCAGAACATTACCTTTCTCTGCCTAGTGGCACTGTAAATAAAGGCTCTCATCTCTCTGCCATCATGTCTAATTCAAAAGTCTCCTAAAGAAGACAGGATGGCTCTGGAAGATCATCATCAGAGGATCGACTTCAAAGCAACCCACAAGTGTCTGAGGAGCTGTTTGGAGCAATAGGGAACACTCATAGACTACGTGGTAATGAGATATCCAAACACCAAGTGATCCAGGGAAAATTTGGATTTGTCACATTTGACACCATAGAGGAAGTGGATGCAGCTATGAATGCAAGAAGATACAAGGTAGATGGTAGAACTATTGAACTTGTAGGAGCTGTATCAAGAAAAGACTCCCAGAGACCAGAACCACTTAATGGTGAAAAAGATCTTTTGGTGGTCTTAAAGAAGACACTAAAGGACATAACATATTATATTATTTTTAAACAGGATGAAGAAAAAATGAAGTCACTGAAAGCATGACTGGCAGAGACAGTGGACTTTGATGAACAGACTCTGTGGATAAGATTGTTATTAAAAATACTATTCTATGAATGGCCAGTGTGTGAAGTAAGAAACACTCTGTCAAAGCAAGACATGGTTAGTGCTTCATCCAGACAAAGAGACTGATATAGTTTCAGAAACATTGGTGGTAGTGGTGGTGGTAGTGGTGATGGTGGTGGTGATGGTGGTAGTGATGGAGGTGGGTTTTGAAAATTTTGGTCAAGAAGGAAACTGGTTATTTTGTAACTTTGGTGCAGCCATGCTGGCGGCAGACATGTTGGCATTAAAGAGGGTTATAATAGATTTGGTAATGAGGGAAGCAATTTTGGAGGTGATGGAAGATACAATGATTTTGGCAATTACAACAGTCTTTAAATTTAGGACCAAGTTAAGGAGAATATTTGAAGGTAGAAGACACTCTTCCCTTACGGTGGTGGAGGCTAATACTTTTCTAGACCACAAAACCAAGGTGGCTATGTGTTTCCAGAAGCAAGAACAGTAGCTATGGCAATGGCAAAGTTTCTAATTACTGCTAGGAAAAAAGCACAACTGGAAAAGAAACAGGAAGGATGGAAAGCTGCAGATTGCAGCAGATTTTTGAATGCAGCCGAGCACGATGGTGGCAGGACCTAGCTACGGCAAAGAGGTTATTTCAGTTTCTGTTCTGTGGGAATTATAAAGCACCAAAATAAAGGATTTTGTTCTAGACCTTTTTTAAACCTGCTGATTCTAAACATATCTGATCATGAGTCAAAATATATACCTCTCTCTCTCTCTCTCTCTCTCTCTCTCTCTCTCTCTCTCTCTCTCTCTCTCTCTGTGTGTGTGTGTGTGTGTGTGTGTGTGTGTGTAAAGTTAGTCTACTTTGAAACCATCTTGGTAAAGTTCCTCAACAGTGTGAAATTAGAATTCTTTCTACGTAGTCTTATGTTCTATTTAGAATTAATTTATGGCCGCTTGAATGAAGAATCCATTGTCTTCAGAAACCTTAGTGTAGTTAAACTGCCAGTTACTCTTGTGATTTTAATTAGTTTCTTCGTTGATTGGATAATCTGAGCAAAGTCACAATTTGGTTATAAAATGGCTGTTGACATACCCTTTGTCATATCGACATTGAATAATAGTATCAAATTAAATAAGAGATAGGAATGAACCTTGTGTATCATCCATTATCATGTATAATCAATAAGCAATTTAATTCTCTTGAAGTAAAAAAAAAGAAGGAATAGGTTCAATAGGAATGGGGAGGACAAGAGACAGTAGATGGACACAGGGAGAGATAAATAACAATACCAATATTTGCAAACTGTCCTAAGGAACTTGATGTTTAATATTCATACAAAATTGGATATATTCTCAGTTGGTAGCAATTTCTTTCAATGAATATTTTGCATAGACATATCTAAATGAAGCCAGATTCAGAAATACAGGGGCTATTAATGCAATTAAGTCTACAAAATTTAGAAATGTATACAAGTTTGAGAAAGCTAGAAAAAACTCATTGCTAATAGTTTTAGAACTTATACCTTATCAAAACTATCAGTACCAATTTAAAATATGTCTAAGAGTCCAGAAAAAGACACATAGATAAAGTCTGGCATTGGATAAATTGAATATCAAGGCCACTCAGCCTATAATAATAATAATAATAATAATAATAATAATAATAATAATAATAATGTCTGCCAATTGAGGTAATGTGGGCAAATCTGAAGAACACTATACTAATTTAAATATACTACTCATGTATACAAAATAAAATCTGACATTTCCTTTTTAAATATTCCTTAAACCCACTTGGGAGTAGTTACAAATGAACAGAAAATACCAGCCCCCTGCCAAGACCTGCTGGTCTAGCTATGCCCTCTGGAACTCAGCTAGATAGATAATTTCCCATACAAGGTAGAGGTCTGTCATAGAAAATTACCAACAGTCAAATTTCCTTCAAAGTCTGCCACATGATAAGCTCTAAAATAAGCAGTACTCCCAACATGGCAGTGAATGTGCTCATGGACTTTGCTGAGAACAAAATATATGTGAGGGAAAGAGCAAAAGATGCGACCTGGATTGCCTAAGTGCACCTTCCAGATCAATCAGCACAGAGAAAAGGAAGGAAGAGAGAAAGAGAGAATGGGAAGGAGGGAAGAAAGGAAGGAAGGAAGGAAGGAAGGAAGGGATGGAGGGAAGGAGGGAGGGAGGGAGGACTAAATTGGACTGGGAGTTTAAATGTGTTCTCTGCACTCAACTGAACACCTGCCGTTTGAGGCAGATGCCCAGCTTTGCAAGTTGTAAAATAAATGGTCTTGGTCTCCATACTCTGAATCTTCAGTGCTCTTATTATCAAGTGAGTACCACCATGACTCATACATGAAAAAAACATACCACATAACCTCACCTGTATCTGGAATCTAAGAGTTCAACTCCAAAAGTGAAGTGTTAACCCATGGTGACTAGTAATTGGGGAGAAGCTTTGCTGAGGATGTGTTGGTCAAAAGATAATACAAAAAGAAAACCTCAGGATATCAGCTATGCTTCACAGTCAGTATAATATGAGGTATAACAACATATGATGCATTTAAAATTTGTTGTGGATAGGATCTCCTGTGTTTTGTCTACAAAAAAATAAATGATATGTAAATTCTATGTCTACAGTTTCTAATGATCACCAGACATGTATGAGTGTTGTAGGGTCTGGTGTTTTCTTGTTTGTTTGTTGAATACAGTAGGTTATGCAGTTGGTTGTGAGTTTGAGGACAGGCAAAAAGCTGATACTTTTATATGTTTAGGACTCCAACAAAAATTTTTATATCCCTATATGGAAATTTATATGGAAGAAGATTGGGATACAAATTTAGAAAATTAAATTTTTTAAGGATATTGAATGTTTCAAATAGACATATTCTGAAAATAGGTGAAAATATAGATTAAGAAATTATTGCCAATTAGGGTTCAGTAAGCTCTTTGGAATTCATTGTTACAGAAAATCTAGCTAAGCATTATTGGTGCAGTTGAACAATGAAAGACTGAATCAAAATGAGTAAGAATGTTGACAGAGAAATGAGCTAGCTCTGGTAGGGGAGAGAGAAAACTTAATCCTCAAGAAAGTGGTAGAAGTGTCAGAAGACAGTGGCAATTAGATGTGGGAGAAAAATCAAAGAAAAACAATTGTTTGATGGGAAAAGGGGCAGTGAGACAGGAGATTGGAGGAGTCAAGTGTAAGGAGTTGGTGCCAAGAGTTAAAGCTAGATAGAGATGGAAGCCATTCTTATCAATTTTAACTTTTCTTCTTCACTATTATTTATGCAGAGGAGATACTTCTGAAATTGAAAGTTTCCTCAACAAAAGATAGATTTATTTTTTTACTAATACATCTTTTTGTTAATTTTATTTAATCTTTTTTCATATTCTAGTTTTTATCCCTCTTCCAGTCCTCTCTTGGACAGTTACACAGCCCATACCTCCTCCAGACCCCTGTCTCCACAAGAATGTCCCCACCCCTCCACCCCGACCTCACCAGATATCTCCACTCCATGGGGCCTCCAGTCTCTTGAGGGTGAGGTGTATCTTCTCTGACTGAACCAAGATCTGGCAGTCCTTTGCTGTATATGTGTTGGGGGCCTCATATCATCTTGATGCAAATGTTGACCTTAGAAAATGTTCTTATAAATATAAGTTCCTTGCAAGACAATCACAGAAATGATAACATACATGTAAAAGCCAATGACAGTTAAATATATTAAAACTATTTTCTTAGTCTAAGGCATGGGATGATGACAGAAATACACCATTTGCCTTATTCTTTAGTTATTTGCAACTAAGGAGTCATTATTATATTTTTATGATAATAAAGTACACTGAAGAATCAATTCTGGTGAATGGAAACTTTCCTGACTCTACAAATATGGGTTCTTCTCCTGTTTAAAAAAAAAAAAAAACAAAAAAACCAAAAATTTTACAATGATATGTGGTTTATGCATAGACAAATATTCTGTAACAAAAACACTGATCTATAAAATGGAGTAAAGGTATTAAAAACTTTGTGTTACTCAGGGAATATTATTTACAGAACTAATATGTGAGCTCTTGGTTACAGAGAAATTTTTCTAAGTCTCTCAGTTTCTAAGGAGATGCAGTTAAATTAGTCTATTTATAATGTGACTATATACAAATGACAACCTTCAGGAAAAAAATGAATTGTATAGCATTAGAAAATTAATTATAGATAAGGAAGCAAGAGCTAGTTACAGAAACTAGTAGATTTTGGAGATGTGGGTGGCACTTCTGTCAATGAAATACTTTTGGCATTTCTACTAAGAGGGCGATCATCAGGAACATGTATCTAAAATAATTATTTGGTACCTGTTTGAAGAAAATTTGGAAAAGGAGACCTGATCATTGATAGATGAAGTTAAAAATAGGACAAAGAGACAAGGAAGAATTTAGTATAAGCAAGGATATGTAATTAATATATTCGTTCCTTAAACTTCAAAACAGCTTGATTAAAACACAGAGAAGTATCAAATGTTACTATTTCTCTGTAATTTTTCTTTCCAACACTAATCTTTTCTTTTTCTGTGCTAATATAGAGAATAATAGAATTCCACCGCTAGGTTAATCCTCTTAACTCAATGTAATAAGCCAGAGAATAAAGACATGAAGAATGTATTTGTTACACAGGAGGAAATTCACAATTGCAAATGGACAGTATGTCTTGACAAAGACCTAAGGAATTACTTCATGCCAATGTGGCAAAGTAAGATGTTCTTTTGCTGCAACAAAAAAAAAAAAGGAAAAAAAGAAATATTGTTAGAGTCTGTCGGAAGACCCCCACTCAATAAGACCACAGAGACTGGAATTGATGCAATCCGCAAGAGGTTTAATGTTCCAATGTACATTGGGGTCCCCCAGCACGCAGGCAAGAGGAGACCCTGAGCTCACAAAGCATACACTTTCTATAAACATTTTGGCCGAGAGTTCAGGAGTAGCCTGAGTTGGACGACTTCTATTGGTTACCCTGAGCAACATTTAAAATTATTGGTCAACTCGAATGGGGAGGTCGTCTCCACTGTTCGGCCCTGTCCTGCCCACCTTGTGTTATTCATGGTATTTCCTGGCCTTGTCTTTTGTTGTTGTTGTTGTTGTCAAGTCACTTCCATAGATAGCCTCACCCTAGGCAGGGTGCTTCTTTGTTTAGGTCATTTCCTTATCTGTTCTCCCCCTGGCAGTCCTGGTCAGAATGGAATGTTCTAGTCCTGCTGTTGGACCCCATCCTTGGTTGTGGGGGGGCTGGTCTGCTGTTTCTGACAGGGTTCTCACAATATATAGTTTTCAATACTCCATTTGGGAAATGTAAGGAAGTAATATATTTTAGGATTTTTTTCCCTCCATAAAATAAAGATTATTTAAAAACAAAACATAACCACAATCACACTTATGAAATGGTGAAAAGTCTGTGTATCATAAACTTTCTTTTAGTAATGTACAATGTGCTTTAATTTTATTTTACAGATTATAGTTAAGATATGGTAAAATATGAATGGATTTAAAAATGGGGGCGATGGTTAGGATCCTAAAACTAACCCCACATGATTCATTGAGGCTTTCTTCCATAGTGTTGCCCATTGTTAATTTGTTAGGGAAAACTGAGGATATTCATGGCAGTGCTGCTATCGGTGGTGCTGCTGCTGCTGCTGCTGCTGGTGGTGAAGGTGGTGATGGTAAGGTGATAATGTAATAACACAGTGAAGAAAATTAGGAAGAAAAAAAATTTTCACTATTGATGCCATCCAAATAACTATATAGTGAACTATAATGTGAACATCGCAAAATAAAAGCAGGCAAGCAGATAACTTTCACATGAATTTTCCTACTAAAGAAATAGAGGAAATGAGAAGTCATGTAAGCAAACTCAATGCATTAAGATATTCAGGTTATTCTCAACTCGTATAGCCACAGGCACATATATTACTGTTGATAACATTCAAAATCAGAAAATAAAATGCTCTAATGTGTAACTGAGTTTATTCTAAAATAATAATAAATGGATAATAGAGACATGTATTTTGAAGCAATAAAGCTTCTTATTAAGTGTTCTTGGATTGTTTTGTGAGAGGTACACACAGGAGTGTGCAAGTGCACCTGCCTCTGTGCATGAATGTTGAGGCCAGAAGTAGATTGTGGATGTCCTCCTCTATTGTTCTGCACATTATTTTTAACATAGGGAATCTCATCAAACCTGAAACTTATCATTCAGGTTGCCTCCATACATCGTTATATCTGAGTACATAATGGAGATTTAAACTGAGGTCCTCTTGCTTTCACAGCAGATGACAAGACATTCCCTGAGAACCTCTTGGTTTTCTTTGTTTGGTTAGTAAGTTAGTTACTTGGTTGGTTGAGAACATTTATTCTTCGGGAATAGGAAGTAACCACGTTGCTTATCTGTTCATCTGCTCAATTAATTTCTATATGTTTAAGTACTGTGAGGTGCATATATAAGCATTGATCTAGGCAGGATACTGCAGAAACCTGGGAAGCAAATGAAGCGACAAAGCACACTCATGGTTGGAAGGAACTAGCTAACTTAAATGCACAATAGGACAGTGTTGACTTTCAAGTATTGCACAAGGTAGTCTTGGACTCAGTCGTTAGCCAGGCCCTCTTCAGAATTTCTTAGCCTTGGCAAAAAGAGCTCGCAGGAACACCAAAAATGTACTAGTAAAAAGTGTGGAACCTATGGGAGTCATTGCAGATAAAAGCTAACTTTTTCTTGCTACATGATTTTTTTTTTTAATTCACCCTAGTAAATACCATAGTTACTACTGATTTTCAATTGGGTCAGATGTAGAATTACTCATGAGACAAACCCCTGGTCATAACTGTGATTGGTTATCTAAATAAGGTTAATATGTTAGCCTTCTTGTAAGGAATTATCTTTTTTTTTCTTTTAATTATTTATTTTTTTTAATTTACATTCCAAATCACTTCCCCTTTCCCGTTTCCTCCCTCCCCGAAAGTCCCATAAGCCCCCTTCCCTCACTCTTTTCTCCATTCAACCCCCTCTCGTTACTCTGTCCTGGCATTCCCCTACATCCAGTCTTTCCAGGACCAGGGGTCTCTCCTTCCATCTTCTTAGAAATCTATTGATATGCGGATTGTGTCTAGGGTATTCCGAGATTCTGGGTCAATATCCCCTTATCAGTGACTGCATACCATGTGTGTTCTTTTGTGATTGGGTTACCTCACTAAGGATGATATTTTCAAGTTCTGACCATTTGCCTAGGAATTTCATGAATTCATTGTTTTTAATTGCAGAGTAGTATTCCATTGTGTAAATATACCACATCTTCTGAATCCATTCCTCCGTTGAGGGACATCTGGGTTCTTTCCAGCTTCTGGCTATTATAAATAAGGCTGCTATGAACATAGTGGAGCATTTGTCCTTATTGCATGCAGGGGAAGCATCTGGGTATATGCCCAGGAGTGGTATAGCCGGATCCTCTGGGAGTGTCATGCCCAGTTTTCTGAGGAATCGCCAGACTGCTTTCCAGAGTGGTTGTACCAGCTTGCAATTCCACCAGCAGTGGAGGAGTGTTCCTCTTTCTCCACATCCTCGCCAACAACTGCTGTCTCCTGTGTTTTTGATCTTAGCCATCCTGACTGGTGTGAGATGGAATCTCAGGGTTGTTTTGATTTGCATTTCCCTAATGACTAAGGATGATGAACATCTCTTTAGGTGCTTCTCAGCCATTAGATATTCTTCAGGTGAGAACTCTTTGTTTAGCTCTGTACCCCATTTTTAATAGGGTTACTTGCCTCTCTGGAGTTTAACTTCTTGAGTTCTTTGTATATATTGGATATTAGCCCTCTGTCGGATATAAGGTTGGTAAAGATCATTTCCCAGTTAGTTGGTTGCCACTTTGTCTTTTTGACAGTGTCTTTTGCCTTGCAAAAACTTTGTAATTTAATGTGAAGTCCCACACTAAGTGTGGGTGGAACCTTCCAGTTGTAGCCCAGATAAAAGAAAGACTTAGGAAAAAGCTTTTGTCTTTTTGTCTGATGATTGTTGCTGTTTCTGGTGAGCATGTCTACTCTGTTGCTACCATTATACTTCTGCTAAAATTGCTGCTGACATCAGAGTCCAACTTATTCAGATTTCCAGTGTGGAGTGACATTGAATCTGTTTTCAATAATCCTTTAGGTCTTCAACATCTGGGGCATTCAACTTTGTTTAGTGGAAAGATGGTGTGTTCTCTGTATCTATAGTGTAAATATAGTCATTGTTGTGATACCCAACCAAACAAATTCTGCTTAAATGTATGTTTTCCTTCTGCCCCATTTAGATCCTCTATAGAAGTTTGGCTAATAAACCAAAGTTTATTCTACATAATATCTTTTCATGTGTAACAAGAAAAGATTTTCATAAATGATCCTTACATTATAATGACAAGACCTAGAATACAAATGTGCTCCTGAAAGTATCTGTAACACTTGAAGGGTACTGTTATCTGTAGAAAGCATTAAGTAAGAAAGTGTATGAAAAATACCCTTATTATGAAGTATTTTTAGAAACAGGGGAGATAGCTCAGCTAGTAATATGCTTTTAATACGAGCACAAGGAATTGAGTTCAAATCACACAGTTGATGTGTTGGACATCAAAGGGAGGAGAGGCCCTTGGTCCTGAGAAGGCTCGATACCCCAGTATGGGGGAATGCCAGGGCAGGGAAGCAGTAGTGGGTAGATTGGTGAGCAGGGGGAGGGGGGATGGGTTAAGGGATTTTCGGAGCAGGGAGAAACAGGAAAGGGGACAATATTTGATATGTAAATAAAGAATATATCTAATAAAAAATACATATACAGCAAAAAAATGAAAAGAAAAAAGAAAGGAAAGTGCAGGGTTGGAGGAATACCCTTCCAATCCTGCTTCTAGAGAAGCACCAACAGTTAATACCTGGGACTTATCAGCCTTTCAGTTTAATCTACTTAGTAGGTGAACACACAAACATGTACATGCTCTCTGATACAAACACATCCCCAGGGTGTTCTGGTGCTCATCTGGTGAAAGAAAATACTCTCGATAATAAACATTGTTCACTACTCTTACAAAAGGAATTATCTGAGAACACAGGGACTACCTCAGGTAAGATCTCTGCAAAATATTAGAACTGTTGAAAGAATCTGGAGCCCAGCTACACAGCAGTGCTGCATAAACAGCTGTTCACCATGCCTGGGAGCAGGGGGCAGAAAAGTCATTGGGGACGTCCATGAAGGTCATATGTCTCCTTCCAACAGCTGCACTAAAGAGTAAAGTAAATACCAACTGGACGGTAAAGATGAAACCAGGATCTGGATACACTGTGGAGGATCAGGGCAGAGCCTCTTCAGACTGTGGAAACAGGCAGATGGATGATGTGTGAGCCTGAAGCTGCAATTCTGCATCATGACAGCCTGGGTGAGTGGCAGCACAAGCAATTGAGAAGTTTACCTTTGACCTCAAGCACAGGTGGGAAAGTCACCTAATCCCAACAGCAGCAGCCTAATATGAAACTATATGGAGACTGAAAAAGCAGATACAGACCAAGACACAGACATGGCTAGGCCAAAGCTTCCCATACAAGAGTGTCTAAATAAAGCTGAAAGTTGTGCCTCTCCCATTGCACACTTTCCCACAGCATCACAGAGAAGGGAGGAATTAAAAGTTTATCACTCCAGGGATGGTATGGTAACTGACACAGTGTTTTAATCTACTTTATTTCACTGTGTCTTTTTAAAAAATATTCTCTCTTGTGCCATTTATCTAAATGCTTACATCCATTTTTATATTGCTCAGTTAGCTTTTATTGTTCCTCTGCATTGTTCTGTACCCATGCTGTTATGCGTTCTCTACGTTTCTCCCTATACACATCCCATATTCTTACCCCCTCATTCCTACACTATTACTCCTATGCCTCTCCTTGCTTCTCCATCCTCAATATGTTTGTCTTTTAATTCTAACTTCTATTATTGCTAATATTATTTAAACTTTGTGAATTCCAACAACTTCCCAGCTGCTTCTGTCTGTATGCCTTTCCCATTCCAATTAATATTTCAGTTGGTTCAACACTATTCTCTTTATTTATTCAGTCTACTTCCATTCATAATCTGAGTAATTATTGAATAAGCAACACATTAGCTTTTTTTTGTTGTTCTGAGGTAATGAAGTTTATTACATGACTTTTTAACTGGTCATCATGATATTTTCATAGTGCATATAGCCACTAGCAGGGGTCATTTCTGAAGTTAATATAACTCACGATTATAGTGATGTTGGAGATGTCTATCCTCCAAACATGTAGATTAAGGATTCAGGTACTGAATTACACCCCAGTGCACTCAACTACTACAAAACCTAGAGTTACTAAAATGAAGTCCCATTGGAATATTGGAAACATTTCAACAGAGAGAACAGCTGACACATACAAAAAAAAAACCAACCAAACAAGAAAACCTACCATGGAAACTTATCCAGGAAATGCAAATACCAACATATAAATTAAAGAAATGTGAGAACATAAGCAGTATGACCCATTTGAGGAACATCAATTCAACAATAATATCTTTTCTTAATTGTAATATGATTACAGCAATACCCATTGCTTCCTCCAAACCCTCCCATATACCCCTCCTCACTCTCCTTCAAATTCATGACCTCTTTTTTCACTAATTATTTCATGCATATATGTATGCATATACATATGCAAAAAGAATATGTATATATACATACATATATACCGCAAACACACCACATCTATTGCAGAGATAACTAAATGTGGTTAGAACATGTTTTAAAAAAAGGGACTTCTTTTAAAAATCATCCTTGACTTCATACTAAAATCACTGTATTGTATCCTGTGGAATACTGGGGTGAATGAACAGGAAAGAATGAACAACTGTGTTCACATATGCAAAATATACCCATCCATTGCAGAGATTATTAAAAGCAGATTAGAAAAAAGAATAAGGAAAAGAGACTTGGTTTCTTTTTTAACAATGTCCTTGATGTCTTATAAAACCCATGTGTTCCAAGGAAGAAACAAATGTCTAACTTCAAACAAAACCAAAACCATGACACAATTCTAAACAATAGGACAAGGAGTTAGTCATAGGCATGTACATATTGTGTTATGTTAGCATTACTGTGTCAGTGTTCAGGAAAGTATAAAGAACTGTGTTCACAGCCTCAAACAATCAACATCTATTCCAGAGATTACTAAATGCAGTTTAAACATGTAAAAAAAAAAGAACATCTTTTAGAAACATCCTTGATTTCTTATTATAAACACTGTATTGTATTCTATAGAATGCCTTTGTGAATATACAAGAAAGTATGAACAGCTATGTTTCCATATGCAAATACATACATCCATTGCAGACATTACTAAAAGCAGATTAAATAGGTACAAAAGAGACCTTTTTTAAAAGCAAAGTCCTTGATTTCTTATAAAAACACAAGTGTTCAAGGGAAGAAATAAATCTCTAACTTGAAACAAAACCATAAACATGACACAATTCTAGACATTATGACAAAGGGTTTTTTCATATATATATTATATATATATACATATATATATAATATATATTATATAATAAAACATATATATGATATATTATATATAATTATATAATAATATAAATGTATAATATAAATATATATAAACATAATATATGTTTATACACACACATATATGTATATGCATGTATATATATATATGTGTGTGTGTACATATATATGATAATAATGCCAATAGCAGATAAACATAACACAAGCAACATGGTACAGACATGCTATACACACACGCATATATATATATATAAATATATATATATATGTGTGTGTGCATGTGCATGTGCGTGTGTGTGTGTGTGTGAAAGAGAGAGAGAGAGAGAGAGAGAGAGAGAGAGACAGGGTTTCTCTGTGTAGCCCTGGTTGTTCTAAAACTCACTCTGTAAAGCAGGCTGGCTTCAAGCCACTCCTGCTACTGTAATGTTCTTTAATGGGAGATAATTAACATGAAATCTGAAGTAAGAAATTTAAAAGAGTAATTATAAGACTATTCAATAAAACAAGAGAAGATAATAAACTTACAAAATAATTCAATGAGACGACAAGAAAGATTGCTCAATGATTAAAACTCCTCTGTGTGAGGTTTTAACCTAAGTCTGATCCCCAGAAAGATAGAAGCAACTCCATGAAGTTTTCCTTGGATTTCTATAAAAAGTCAATGTCATGCACACATATGCACACACCATCATGCACATACACACAATAAATTATAAAATTTTAGAAAAAATTTCAAAGAGAATACAAATATACCATCAAACAAATATACATTGTAGAAAAGATATCTTCAACAAAATGTGCTTGAAACTGAATATATACATGCAGAAAATAATGAAACAAGATCCCTATCTCTTAGGCAGTACAAAAATCAATTACAAATGGATCAAAGACTTTAACATAAGACCAGATACACTGCAAGTGCAAGGTAAAATACAGGGGAAATGCTTTAAGACATAGGCATAGACCAAGACTATCTGAAAACTGCTACAATTACACAGGAAATAATGTCAGAAATAGACAAAAGAGTTTCTTGTAATTAAAAGTCTTGTTTCAGGCAAAGGAAACAATTAATTGAAGTGAAGAGACAGCTTACAGAATTAATAGAAACTATTTGCTGACTAGATACATCTGATGGAGGAGTAATATATAAACATGCGAGAGAGCTAATGAAATAACAAACTGTTGTTGAATGATGTACAAATGGCCAATAAACATACAAAGAAAGGTTCACAATCAGTAGCAATTGGCTAATTGCAACTTAGAACTGCATTGAGATTCCATCTCTCTCGCATCATTAAGACAACAAATAACAAATATTGCAAAAATGCAGATCCTATTTTCTTGGTTTCTGTGGCTATTTAAGGCTATATATTTACTCTAAAGATTATAAACCCGAATACACAAGAAAGCAACAACATATGGTGTTTGTCTTTTTGGTTCTGGGTCACCTCACTCAGTGTGATATTTTCTAGTTTCATTAGTTGCCTATAAATTTCATTACTCATTACAACTGAATAGAATTCTAGTGTGTCTCTTTAGCACATTGTCCTCATGTATTCATCATTTAAAGTGTACCTAGGATGTTATCATCCCCTAACTATTATAAATAGAGGAACACTGAACTAAACTGAGCAAGAAGCTATGGAGTAAAATGTCAAGTCTTTTGGGCATATGCCAAGGAGTGGTAGAGATGGGTCATATGGGAAACCTACTTTAAGCTTTTGAAAACTTCTCCACAATGATCTCCATCGTGACTGTACAAGTTGCAGTCCCACCAACAGGGAATGAGGGTTTCCCCAACCTTTGGAATCAGTGGTTGTCCTGAATTTAGCCTTTCTTGCTGGGGTAACATGAACCTTCAAATCAGTTTGAGATGTGTAAACTGTCACTAGAGAAAACCAATTAATAGTCCTACCCATATGCCTACAAACCACAGTGAAGACCAGTGTGACAAGATATATCAAAAGATGAATGGCACTTACATTTGGGCATTAGTAAACAGCCATCAAGTTCCCCTTAAGGTTCACTCAGTAGGAGGGAATTCACAGATGGTGCTCTAAACCTAGCCACCTATCGAAGTCTGATGAGGTCATAGACCCTAGAGGAAAACCTACTACTTACGCTTTCCTAAAACTGTATATTTCCAAATTGTATTCTAAAGCCTTATCCTTATATCCATTGAAAAGAATATTTCTCATCCACCATCAAAGATGTTTCTTTTTGTAGCAAATAGAAAGCATCCCAGAAACACACAACTGGTTCAAATTAAGAGAACAAAGGACAGGCAGTGTCCATCTTCAGTTAATACATATACAATATAACCTGCAAATAAAACTCAGGAAACACTGCAAAGAGAGAGCAGAAAGACTGGAGATGTCAAAGAACTAGGAAGTTTCCTGGAACATAGTGTCTTCTATATATCAGGGAAGATACACGCATGAAAAGTTAACATTATGGTCACCTAAACAATACTGACAAGATGATATAAAAGAAACATCACACATTAAATGTTGACACTGTGGTCACCAAAACAATACAATAACAAGCAACATTCTGACAGACATGGGAAAAATCTCACAAGGCCTTTACAAACCAAAGGCAATCAAAGGCTGATGAGAAGAAGGAACAGTCTCCTTCTAGTTATCAGCCCTAAATATATATTCAGTTAAACTATGAAAAATGGATTTAGCTGGTTGCATTCGTGTGTGTGTGTGTGTGTGTGTGTGTGTGTGTGTGCGTGCGTGCGTGCACATGTGCAAGCGCATGTGTATGACAAAGAGAGAGAGAGAGAGAGAGATGGGGAGGGGAGGGGGATAGTTGCAGGAGAGTGGAAAAGACACAGGAGTAATAGGAGGTGGAGATGGAAATTGCACAAATATATTTGGAATTCCCAAAAAATAGATAATTGTTTCCTTTTAATAATGAAGAAGAAAGGAAACAGTCATGCACTATTGGTAGGAATGTTATTTATTCCAAACACTATCTAAAACAATATAGAAGTTCCTAAAGAAACTAAAACCAGACTTAATATGGAACCTAGCTGCCCCATAAACTAGGAGTATTTACCTAAGGAGCTGGGTTTACATATCACAGAACTACTTTCAGTTGGTTGTTCATTGTACTACTGTTCATAGTATCTCCTGTGAAATCACTGTCTGGAAACAGTAATTGATAACAAAAATGTGGTATATGTACATAATACAATTTTATTCATCCTTTTCTTGGTCAGGGTTTCTATTCCTGCACGAAATATCGTGACCAAGAAGCAAGTTGGGAAGGAAAGGGTTAAAAATGGGGTACAGAGCTCCACAAAGAGTTCTCACCTGAAGAATATCTAATGGCTGAGAAGCACCTAAAGAGATGTTCATCATCCTTAGTCATTAGGGAAATGCAAATCAAAACAACCCTGAGATTTCCTCTCACACCAGTCAGGATGGCTAAGATCAAAAACACAGGAGACAGCAGTTGTTGGCGAGGATGTGGAGAAAGAGGAACACTCCTCCACTGCTGGTGGAATTGCAGGCTGGTACAACCACTCTGGAAAGCAGTCTGGCGGCTCCTCAGAAAACTGGGCATGACACTTCCGGAGGATCCGGCTATACCACTCCTGGGCATATACCCAGAGACTTTACCTGCATGCAATAAGGACACATGCTCCACTATATTCATAGCAGCCTTATTTATAATAGCCAGAAGCTGGAAAGAACCCAGATGTCCCTCAACGGAGGAATGGATTCAGAAGATGTGGTATATTTACACAATGGAATACTACTCTGCAATTAAAAACAATGAATTCACGAAATTCCTAGGCAAATGGTCAGAACTTGAAAATATCATCCTTAGTGAGGTAACCCAATCACAAAAGATCACACATGGTATGAAGTCGCTGTTTATCACTAAAGGAAGTCAGGACTGGAACTCAAGCAGACCAGGAAGCAGGAGCTGATGCAGAGGTCATGGAGGGATGTTCCTTACTGGCTTGCTTCCCTTGACTTGTTCAGCTTGCTTTCTTATAGAACCCAAGACCACCAGTCCAGCGATGGTACCACCCACAATGGGCCCTCCCCACTTTTATCACTACTTGAGAAAATACCCTACAACTGAATCTCATGGAGGCACTTTCAAACTGAAGCTCCTTTCTCTGTGATAACTCCAGCCTTTGTCAAGTTGACACACAAAACCAGCCAGTATAATCCTTAAAGAAGAACAAATATATGTTCTTTGCAGGAAAAGATATCCAAGTGGAGATATAATAGAAAAATTAAGAAAGAGTTTTAAATATGAACTTTTTTTGTTCTTTCATTTGTAGCTCCTACATTTATATAGATGCCTATAATTCTGTGTATATGCAACATTAAGATAGAAGAAAATATTTGAGGTGAAGGAAGGGGTCTAATAGAATGGGGGAGGGAAGAAAAGAGAGAACAGGAAAAATCATGGGAAAACATCCTCATGAAATGGAGTACTATGTGTAATGAGTATATGGCCATAAAAATTTCCAAATGGAAAAAGATTAAGAATAATATTGCATTTGTATCAGTTTTTTCCAGATAATCTAATTTATAGCACGTGATTATTATTAGTGAAGTGTTTTCAGGGAACATGGATATTTGCAATGAGAGGTCATAGAAAACACCATAATACAACCACCTCAGAGCCTGTGGGCTTTACAATGTCTTCAAGTCAGATCACCAGCAGAAAATTGATAACTAATTTTAGTGAATATTTAATAATACCAAGGTATTTTAATAAAGTAAGATGATAAGAGAGATGTTTTAGTGCAGAGAAAACAATGTATCTGTAGTTTCTAGCTGTTAAAACCTAGCAAGCAGTTTTGAAAGCAATGTTGATTTTATTATGATTTCTAACAGAAATATACATAAAAATGAAAATTGGATTAGAAATATGCAGAATTTCTGAAGCACACAGCCCGAGAGGAAATAATTTGAAAATTATTATTCTAGAGTATAGTATGAGATTCATAGCAATAACTTTCATAACTTACTCATGCTAAAATGACTGGAAGACTCTTGAATAGCAATTTAAATCTGAAGGAAAGTGTTGAAATGAGAAGTCAGTGAGGTTTCCAGTGTCTGTTGTGCTGCATTCTATGTGGTAAGTATTGTTTTTAATTTAGTAGACACAGTTTTGAAAGGCAAAGGAGTTATGAAAGATAAACTGAGGAAAGGGACATCACTTATATTTATCCATTAGCATTCTAATTTAGTGCTTGAGTCTCACCATTATTCTGTTTTAAATCCATAGCAATACAGCCAAAGGTTGGTATCAATCCTTGTCTGGTATTACCATAGACTCACAATATTATGTTATGTTTCACTTTACTTTTAGTTGTTTCATTTGTTTTCTCCAATTATTATTTCCACAGTTGGAGGATTCCTACAGTACAATTTCCCCAAAAATGTCCACTAACAAATAAAAAATTATAAACTCATCTATGACTATATAAGACAGAAATTTTAACAGCTGTTTATAAGCTGAATATTGTGTGAAATTAATAAAAAAGGAAAATGCATTATAAAGCCTATAAATTATTACTTAAATACTCCATTTCTTTATATTAACTTTTAATATTTTATATTATAATTTAATTACTTATTCCCCCCTCCATTTTATCCCTCCAAATCCTTCCATGAACCTACATCTTGCTTTTGAATTTATGATCACTTTTTCTTCAACAGTTGATTATATATGTTTATATTCATATTATTGATTACATATGTATATGTGTATATACCCATATATCCTGTTAAGTCCAAATAAATAATGTTACCTGTCTATATATATTTTCAGAGCTTACTTTGTTATAGGATAACTACTTGGTGTGATCTTCCAGAGGCAATCCTCTGTTACATATATGCCAGGGTCCTCAAACCAGCCCATATATGCTCTTTGGTTAGAGGCTTAATCCCTAGGAGCTCCCAGAGAGACCTGTGATTCTTACAATCTCTCCCACCCTTTTTTGCAAGAATGCCTGAGGCTTGGGTTTAGTAGCTGAATAAATTGAGATTGACTCAACAACTCTGCATTTTGCTTTGTTGTGGTTTTCTGTAATGGTCTACAACTGTTATAAAGAGAAGTTCCCTTTATGAGGGTGAAGACTACACTTATCAGTGAGTATAAAGATAATTATACCAGTTGAGTAAACTGAGTATTGTAGGTTCTATTCTATTATCAACGACATTACTAGCCCTGTACAAAACTAAATTTTCATTGCCAGACATGATTTCCCTCCTGTTGAGTGTGCCTTAGTCCAACTAGCTAGCTGACATTTACCAACAAAGTGCGTGTACCACTGCTGCCTTCTTAGGGTTACCACGCCATTCTAACTTCATAGGCCCTAGATGTGCAAGATACATAATCTGCAAGTTGAAGCATATCTGTGTCTGTGAAAACATATTTGGAGAGTTACAGGTGAGTGGAGATGAAAGATAATTTTCTTCCAACCCACACTTCACTCAATTCCAGTACGTGGTTTTGCCATTTCTATCTCACTGTTGCTCTCATTCTTTTTCTCCCTCTTTCCCTCAACAGTGAACACACACACACACACACACACACACACACACACACACACACACACACACACATTTTTCCCTCAAATGCACGAACTTGTTTTACTCTTCTTCTTTCTTGGGCCATGTTTCAACACAGGTCTTAATGGGCTTCAAGTGGACTGAACTATTACTCCTTAAAGCCCCAAGGACCCCAAGGAGGGAACATTGACAGGGACCATTTTCCCAATCCTGTCTTTCCATCCTTTCTGATAGATGCATCTTCCACCATGTACCACAATGTACCAAACATTTTCCACTCATGTTAAATGTTGACAGGTCTTAAAAACAATGTAGACCACCAGCTGCATGGTATTTTCTTCCTAAACCTTCAGTCTCTGTGTTTGTCACATCTATACCAAGAAATGTTATGTAAGTGTCAAGTATTTATATGCATATTTACTTGATGTGGATTACCATGCAAATTACAAAATTAAATTCTAGAATGAATCATTCATCAATCACTCTCTGGATCTCAACCTGGAAGCTTGTTTTCATACAAACTAAAACTGTGCTACTCACTTTTATGTTTCCTTCTTGTAACAAAAAATACTGAGAAAATTATAGACATTTTCAGAACATAAAATTTTGAATTAAAATTGAATCAATTTGAAATTGTGTAAATTTGAAAATATAGCACAGAATGAAAATAATTGTGTTAAATAAGTAAATAAATCATTCTTCTTCATTAGCACAATTATTTTCAATTCTGTGTCATATTCTTCTTTGAATATGTATGTTTCATAAAGCTGTCATTGTATTTATTTATATTTATATGTTGTTTGGGTCCATGTAGCATTGTTCACAGTATTTACTGTGTCCCTGTCTCCTCTTTTTCAATGGCTCTATCAATGGCTATGAAAGGGTTCATCAAATTGATAGGTTATTTATGAACCTTGGAATTATCTGTCAGGTTGATAGGCATTTTAATATTCGCATCAAGTTGGCATGACATTGTATTACTCACTCAATGAATAAACCTAAATCAGTAGGTGATTAATTGGGTTTGGTTTTCCAATTTATAACAGTATTGAGCATATATGAGAATCTGGAGGTGTGGAAACAGCGTTATGTATATTGCAAATATATGAACATGAATCTGACTCCTACTGGCCTGGATCAAGTCTATTCCCAAATGCAGTAAATTTCACTGGCACTGATGATGCTTACTACATTTCTACAGAACTAATAACTAGAGTTTTACTATTTGTTCTTAAGTAAGTTTAATTTTAAAATATGTTTTGCATAATTAAGTCTTCTTCCTCTTCTCTTGACTTATATTGAGTTACCATCAGCACTCCCTCTGACACTTCAACACAACAGAAGTCACAAGGGCAGTCAGCCTTCTATGTCATGTTTTCATTTCCTTGTGAAACCTCATTTTTCCTTTCAGACTTTTCTTTTTTTTTTCATTATAAAGAGTATATAGCATTTATGAATTTAGGAACACCTGCCCCCATATATATAACAACAATTAATAAAAGAAAACACCATGAATTTGAAAGAAAGCAAGAAGAACCATACATGGCAGGGTCTGGAGGGAGTAAAAAGAAGGAGGAGGTGATCTAACTATGTCATAATTTCAAATATTGAAAAAATAACTAAAACCATACTAAAATAGTAAAAATAATTATTGGTGACTCAAAGTCAGCTACGGTACAAGGATAACTGCCAGTTGTTCCACATAAGAGTCCCTTTCAGACTTTTCTAAAAAGATAGGCTAATGTTGCCTGAACTCTGGGACTTCTCACCAGCTGAAGCATAGTACCAGGGGACATCAGAGAAGCCCAGTCCATGCACACCAATGCTTTCTTGAAGTGCTGCCCCTCCAGGATTTGCTCATTTTGTTTCTGTAGCTCAGACAGTCAGCATTATAGTGTGTTGTTTGCCTGAGCTACGATGCAAAGTAGAATATTCACTTCCAAAGTGGTAAACTTAAAAATTTAGAAACTTTATTTTGCCATATCTATTATGTTTTTTGCCTGGATGGTGTGTAGTATTGAGACATATAAACTATAGGAATTCCAAAGAAAAGTGAACACTATTTCAACTGAATGTGTTATGTGTTATGTGTTATGTGCTCTTACATAAAAGAATTCCTCTCAAGCACTACTAAGCATCCTTATGTGAGACAATTATGTTGAATCACAGGAGCTAAGATAGAAGGAAACTAAAAAGAACATATTTTCTGATGAGAATAGAGAGTCTAGACAACAATGTTAATAATCTAGATAATAAACCACTTTATCTTTAATCACCAAGAAAATGCTAACTGTTTCATTCCCCCACCCAAATCTCAAAGCTGGGGGCTGATTTAAGCACCCTAGGAAGCAATGTTTTCCTACTAAGCTAGGTGTTAAAAGCTTTAATACACATTTCCCAATGTTTTCTTTTGCATTTGCTTGTTCATATGGTTTGTGTTACATTTTCCAAGATTCTTTTCCATGTTCTTCTACTATTGATGTTTTTCAAGTGAGTTTTAATTATCAAACTATATATACATATACATATCATATACATGTTGATGAGGCTGGACATGGTAGCATCATATACATCAACCATGAAATTTAATCCTTTATGATTCACTAGGATGCTGAAAATATCACACTGTAGTGTTTAGAGGAGATGCTTTTGAAGGGTTGAAATCTTTAGTGTGTATAAATGCAATCCCCCTGGCTTTGTGTGTTTCTTTGTCTTTGTAGGGGTGGTGGCTTTTCCTCATCTTTAGTAATTCTTTCTCAACTACATCTGATCTACTAAAATTGCATCAGAGAGAACCTGCATGCTGTTACAAAGGTTTGGATTATTTCCTATAGTTTGTTATATTATTTCCTATAGTCTGGTTTCCTAAATTTTTCATCTTTCTGCTTATATACAACATCTGTTTATGGAAGCTATTTTTTTTCTTTTAGAGATGAACACATTGGGTGTAGTCATTTAATATATATTACTATATTTACTTATTTATTTATTTGTTTGTTTGTTTATTTATTCATTTAACAAGTAATATTTAGTACCCATGGTCTCACTGTGAATCCTTGTGTAGCCAGGATTGGCATAGAATTACACTGAACTCCTGCCAAATGCTAGAATTGCAGGTGTGAACCACCACACCTGGCCTAACCATTGTCATTTTAAAATCTCAAGAGTGATTAATTCCAGCATTTCTGGCACAGCCTAGTCTGTTTCTATGCTTACCTTTTCTCTTCAAACAGGACTTCTGCCCTTTGATAAGCATGCAACATTTTATAAAACTCTGAATATGGTAGAGTGTGCAAAATGTGCTGTATAAACAGTATACAGTAATGCAGTGGGGAAAGGAAAACGTCTACTCCTGTGCCAGGTCTCAGCCTTTCAGGAGTATGTGCCACAGCACTGAGAAGGTCGTGATGACTTTAACAAGCACCTCTCAGATATCGTTCCCTACACAGATTAACTACAGCAGAGTTGAATTGGATATTATTCGACTACTCTTTGCCCAAAATGGTTAGGCTGATAAAAAAAATGGTTGGATCCAAGAAAATAGATTTTCTTCACAGGAGGCCTCGTTAAGAGAAACAGGATGTTTTGTATATATTTAAAAATGACCACCTGTCCACACTGAATCACCAGCAAGTCATCAACTACAGTTTAGGTTTACTATTCTATTCTGCATTATTTCCTGTGAAGCTGTCTGCTTAGAAATTCTCTCTCTCTCTCTCTCTCTCTCTCTCTCTCTCTATATATATATATATATATATATATATATATATATATATTTATGTGTGTGTGTATGTATGTATATACACATACGTAAAGAATATATATATTATTTTTTCTCTGACTTTATTTTTGAACTTTGCATTATGACTTCAATAATCAGACTCATTTAAGAGTTGTTAAATTGACCAGATTTTGAATCATTTAGAAAAGATAATGACTTCCAAGCTCCATATATGAAGAAATAGAAGCCATAAGAGACCTCAGGTATAAGGGTTGTAAATACTGAGGGGAAATTTCAAGAAAACTTTCTATTCTCCAGCAATATGCCATTTTTAGGAAATATGACAAATTGGTTCTTAAAATTACTACTATTTTCTATCTGTAATCTTAATATCACTAGCTACCCAAGAGGTAGTTTTCAGCAGTAAAATTATTCTGTATATTCCTTAGGCATCAGTCAACTTTAAAATTACATTAATTTCAAATTAATTTCTTCTTCAAATCTTAAATGTATGAGTTTATTTGATCCAATTGCATTTAGAATTTTTAATTTTCATTTTTGTGGCAATTCCCAAAATGTTTTCATATTGTTTAGTGCAATATCCACACATTAGAATGGAACAAACAACCATTTCATGATTCAGGTAGCATTCTGAAAGATTAATGCAATAAGTTTAACACCAAGTAGTTGTAAGGACCTTTGCTATTTTACTGCTAAACTTAGTCTGCTAATAAAAAAACAACTTTAACCTTGTAAATCTCAAAGATTTTTCTGGAACCAACACAGCTTTAACTGTGTGCTGCTTTCAGTTCTCCTTGACACATGGAGATGAATTCCAAATCATGATAATAAATTTGAAATTCATAAAATGAACAAATAAGAATTTCTTACTCCAAATATTGGGAAGTGTTTAGTCAACTCTACCATCAAATTTGAGAATTTTTCTTGTGTGTGTTTTAGGCAATAAAGCAGAGGTAGGAATTAATTTTATTAATTTATTTATTTATTCAATTTAATGCCTATTGCAATGCCTTCTCTCCTTTTCTCCCAGTCCCAGCTTCTGATCCCCTTCCATCATTCCTCCTCTGCTTCTCCTCACAGAAGTGGAAGACCCCCATGTGTACCAACCTACCCTAGTAAGTAAGTCACAGCAGGACTAAGTGCATCCTCTCCCTCTGAAGTCAGACAAGGCAGGCTAGCTAGAGGAAAATCATCCAAAGGCAGGCAACAGAGTCAGAGGCAGCCTCTACTCCAGTTGTTATGAGACCCACGTGATGACCAAGTTGCCCATCTGCTACATATGTGTTGGTGGCCCAAGTCCAGCTAATGCATGTTCTTTGGTTGGTGGTTCAGTCTCTGTGAGACCTCACAAGCCCAAGTTAGTTGGCTCTATAGGTCTTCTTATTGTGTTCTTGACCCCTCCAGCTCCCTCAATCCTTCTCCTGAATCTTCTACAAGACTCCCTGAGCTCTACCTAATGTTTGACTCTGGGTCTTTTCACCTGTTTCCATCTACCACTGATAACCAATGCCTGTACACATTCTCCACATGTAAGCTCTCAACCACATATCCAAATGCATACAAATTAAGAGAAAATATCAAGCCTCACACAAAACAGTTATGCTAAGCTCCTGTTAGCAAGCTTAACAAAGTGTCATTAATAGTGTCAGGGGTTGGCTCTCTCCCACAGTGTGGGTCTCACATTGGACCAGTAATTAGTTGTGCAATCTCTCAAACCCTGCTCTATCTTTATCCTTATAGGCAAAGCCAATTTTGAATGAAAGGTTTTGTGTGGAGGTTGATGTCTCCCTCTCTCTACTGGAAGTCCTTCCTGACTACAGGAGGTGGCCACTTCAAGCTCTATATTACCCACTACTAGGAGTCTCTGCTAGGGTCACCCCCTCCCCATAAAGGAGTACATTTAGTGAAGTAATGAGAGGATGGAGGAAGCAGCCAAAAAGAGAGGGACAGGATATGGAAAAGGACAGAAAAGGGAAGAAAGTTGAGATGAGTTACTTATTCTTCACAGAGTGAACATTCTGGACTTAGCTTTTAAAAATAATGAAAAGATCAAAAACTGGTAGCTTCTTCATAAGCATAATGCTTGTCTCCATAGCTAATAAATTTGAGGTTAACACAACAATCCATAGTATTACTTTGTTCTATTGAATAACCTCTGTTCCTTTATTCTCTTTTTGCTTTACTCTCTGATGTTGTTAGCTCCAGGTAAGGTAGATTAATTCTACTTGACTTTCTTTTGAGATGTGAAAGTATCTCTTGTACATTCCAGGAACATTCCTGGAAATGCCAATATGACAGTTTCAAATTCTGAACTCTCTATTTCGAAGTTGCATATAGATTTTTTATCTAAAGAAATGGCTGAAAAAGATAGACCTTCACCAATGTTCTTGCTGTAGAAACATGCTGTCCTGGATCTAGGATGACCTTTTAATTCATCATCAAGATTAAGTGATTTAATTAAGGTTATGAGACTAATATACCAGTACTCTGGAAGATCTGATTATATGGTACTGTTTTGGGCATCTTTATCTTCTATATATCATACTAATTGAAGTCTTTTGCACATAGCACAGGTTCCTTTGGGAATTATTGCATGGGAAGCTATCAAAAAATCATTTACTCAAAACAGAAATGGCTTATAATTGTAACTTGTTAGTTTCTGATGATGTTTTGTATTTTAATTCTAGGTTATTTAAATATGAGATGGTTATGTTTATACATGGCTTCTATCAAAATCAAATCATTTATTATACCTAAGAAAAATGTTATTATACATTTTAATATTGCTGCTACAAATTATTCTCACTAGTTGAGATCAATGAGAGAGTGTGAGAGACAGAGACAAAGATAGACAGAGACTGATTATGATTATGTAAGCCAAGATGCCCTGAAGCTTGCTGTGTTCCATAGGATGACCTTGAACTTCTGGTCCTCATACCTTAATTACCCCACTGTGAAAATCATAGGTATGTATCACAATACCATTTGCATAATATTCATGCAGAAAAAATTGTCCACTTAAGGCTAAAATTAGGTAGAAAGTCAGTGATCTTCTATCATTCATCTCATCCTTCATACTTTACATGATTAATTGAAAGTTCCTTTACTTTATATCCCAATGATATATTTCATCTTTTATTTTAATCATAGCTATAAACTAAATGTCACCTAGATTCACCTAGATGTGAATAAAAAATGGACTCAGCTTGCCATTCATATGTATCACCATTTCCGGCATGGAAATTGTCACCAGTCATTTCATGGAATCTCCAGGAACCTCTCTTGGTTTTAGCCCTCTCAAATGCTGATGATATCCAAATTCCTTGTCTTCTCAACCTCTTGTCTGTCCAAGTCTTCTCTTGGTGAAGCTACTGAGAAGGACTTCATGCATTTTAGCATCTACCACTGATAACCAATGCCTGTACACATTCTCTACATGTAAGCTCTCAACCACATATCCAAATGCATACAAATTAAGAGAAAATATCAATCTACATCATACAACAAATTTCATAAAGACCCCAAAGCTGTTGGATTTAGGTCCAAAGCCCCACAGATCTCAGAAAAATGCTTTATCTAGCCTTATGATATAATCATTTAATAGATACCACAAAGATAGTTTTGCACCCAAATTCTATCTACTATACATATGATCTTATTTTGAAAGAGAGATGTAAACTACAGGGTACAAAGCAGCTACAGTAACCTAAAGGTTTCAAAATGAGTCATTAGAAGGGGAAATGATTTGGAATGTAAATTAATTGGAATGTAAATGTAATTCCAAGTGGATCAAGGATCTCCACATAAAACCAGACACACTGAAACTAATAGAAGGGAAACTAGGGAAGAACCTTGAACATATGGGCACAGGGGAGAATTTCCTGAACAGAACTCCAATAGCTTATGCTCTAAGATCAAGAATAGACAAATGGGACCTCATTAAATTACAAAGTTTTTGCAAGGCAAAAGACACTGTCAAAAAGACAAAGCGGCAACCAACTAACTGGGAAATGATCTTTACCAACCTTACATCCGACAGAGGGCTAATATCCAAGATATACAAAGAACTCAAGAAGTTAAACTCCAGAGAGGCAAGTAACCCTATTAAAAAATGGGGTACAGAGCTAAACAAAGAGTTCTCACCTGAAGAATATCTAATGGCTGAGAAGCACCTAAAGAGATGTTCATCATCCTTAGTCATTAGGGAAATGCAAATCAAAACAACCCTGAGATTCCATCTCACACCAGTCAGGATGGCTAAGATCAAAAACACAGGAGACAGCAGTTGTTGGCGAGGATGTGGAGAAAGAGGAACACTCCTCCACTGCTGGTGGAATTGCAGGCTGGTACAACCACTCTGGAAAGCAGTCTGGAGATTCCTCAGAAAACTGGGCATGACACTCCCGGAGGATCCGGCTATACCACTCCTGGGCATATACCCAGAGGCTTTACCTGCATGCAATAAGGACACATGCTCCACTATGTTCATAGCAGCCTTATTTATAATAGCCAGAAGCTGGAAAGAACCCAGATGTCCCTCAACGGAGGAATGGATTCAGAAGATGTAGTATATCTACACAATGGAATACTACTCTGCAATTAAAAACAATGAATTCATGAAATTCCTAGGCAAATGGTCAGATCTTGAAAATATCATCCTTAGTGAGGTAAGCCAATCACAAAAGAACATACATGGTATGCAGTCACTGATAAGGGGATATTGACCCAGAATCTCGGAATACCCTAGACACAATCCGCATATCAATAGATTTCTAAGAAGATGGAAGGAGAGACCCCTGGTCCTGGAAAGACTGGATGTAGGGGAATGCCAGGACAGAGAAATGAGAGGGGGTTGAATGGAGAAAAGAGGGAGGGAAGGGGGCTTATGGGACTTTCGGGGAGGGAGGAAACAGGAAAGGGGAAGTGATTTGGAATGTAAATTAAAAAATAAAATAAAATAAATAATGAAAAAAATAAAATAAAATAAATAATTAAAAAAAAAGAAGTAATCTTATAGAACTGAGATACAGACACACAGGGAAGAAAGCCAATGCCTGTGTTTTTACTTTTCTACTTTTTCAAGTCCTTTTGCCCAAGTCCTATCATCCTCATCAATTACTTTTTTCCCTTTCTCCAAAATTTGAAAAAACTAGAAAGTAATTTCTTAAGGAATTTCCAGGTTCCTGCTTTTTTATTGTTCTACATAATAGCAAAGGATCTTTAAGACTATAAAAATATAATTACCCATCTTTGACACACTTTGGAGTTCATCTTAAAAATTATGAGATATATTTCAAAAATATGGGAATCTGTATTAATTTCCCAGAACTGACATTTCAAAATGCCACAAATGGTCTGCTTAAAGCAAATTAAAGTTATTATCAAAGTTCTAAGCCAGAATCCCAAGATCAAAGGACTGGTAAAATGTTCCCTCACTCTGTGTTAAGAAATAGACTGACCTATGTGTCTGCATTTGCTTTTGACAGCCATGGGTGTTCTTGTCCAGTATTTGATCTCCATGATTGACTCTGTCTTCACATTCTCTGTCTCTCTGTGTGTTTCTCTCTGTCTCTGTCTCTCTCTGTGTGTCTGTCTCTCTCTGTCTATCTCTTTCTCTCTGTCTCTGTCTCTTTCTGTCTCTCTGTGTGTATGTATGTATGTATATGTGCATGTGTGTGTATCTTTCTGAGTGTAGATTTCTGCCAGTTGTAAGAATGTCAGTCATATTGAATCTTAGATTTGATCCTCATTTTTACATGACTTTCTCTGAAAGTACTTCATTTCTAAATAACTTATATTCTTAGATACAGAATTTAGTCCTTTAATATTTCTTTTCTTAGATGATACCCAAAGATAAATAAAAGAAATGTGTAACTAGAAAAAAAATGCTTATCAAAAGATGGTAAACTATAAGACAGCATGACATACTGACATAAGAAGGGGGGAGGAATGTTCAAGAGAGATTGTTGGAGGTTATACACCTTAGTTCCCCAGTTACAATGGTCCTACACAGTTAACCCTATACTCAAACTCTAGCTTTTGAAAAATGCATATGTATTTTGTCCTCTAATGACAAATCAGTGCTTCTTAACAATTAAGCTCTGTCAAGAAGAAGGAAGACCAAAATAAGGATGCTTTGATCCTTCTTAGAAGGGGATACAAAATACCCATGAGAGGAAATACAGAGACAAAGTGTGGAACAGAGAATGAAGGAAAGACCATTCAGAGACTGCCCACCTAGGGTTCCATCCCATATACAGTCAGCAAACCCAGACACTATTGTGGATGCCAGCAAGTGCTTGCTGGCAGGAGCCTGATAGAGATGTCTCCTGAGAGGCTCAGCCAGTACCTGACAAATACATAGGTGGGTGCTCTCAACCAACCATTGAACTGAGCACAGGGTCCCCAGTGGAGAAGCTAGAGAAAGGACCCAAGGAACTGAAGGGGTTTGCAGCCCCATAGGAGGAACAACAATATGAACCAACCAGTAGCCCCAGAGCTCCCAGGGACTAAACCACCAACCAAGGTGGGAGAGAACCCATGGCTCCAGCTGCATATGTAGGAGAGGATGACCATGTTGGACATCAAAGGGAGGAGAGGCCCTTGGTCCTGAGAAGGCTCAATGCCCCAGTATAGAGGAAGTGGGAGTGGGTAGGTTGGTGAGCAGGTGGAGGTGGGGAAGGGATGGGGTGTTTTCGGAGGGAAAACTAGGAAAGGGGATAACATTTGAAATTTATATAATGAAAATATCCAATAAAAACAAAACAAGCTCTGATATGGGAATTAAAAATGGATGTTATATCCTCTATAGGCTGCTACCTGAGTCTAGATGAGATACTCTAGATAAGTTGTTCCTCCATGTATATATTATCTAAGATTTTGAGAAGCATGTTCCCTTGTAGTTTATGAATAAAACTCATTCCACAATTATAAATATACCTTCAACTAATAGCCTTTTAAAGAACAATATTAACATTTTAAACCAAGGCTACAATGTGATTATAGCTAAGGAAAACCAACCTCCCATATGCTTTTGTTACTTAAAAGATTTTATAATTTGAAGATTATTTTCCTTGTGGTGGAATGAATTTTGTATTCATGTCAGATCACTCTCCATTCAATTCACCACAATAAAATGCCCATTTTCTGTTTGTATCACATGTGTCTGTGAACTAGAGGATATTATAATATTCAGGGAGTAGACACAAATGCACAAGCGTGTTAGGGAAGTGTCCAATTCATACGAAGATAATGAAATGTATGTTTTATGAAGGGCAAGTGAATTTTCTCAAGGCTCATTCTTAAGGGAATCGTGTCTGCTTGAAAGAGTGCACTCAGAAAGCAAAATCTATACCGTTCTACAGCAGACACTATAAAAATGCAAATTAAGGTGGAAGCATGCTTTATTCATGAATTTCTTAAAGTATTGAATTTGAATCTCTTAAAAATACAAAGCTAAAGATGGTTTTCATTTAAAAAGCCAAAAAATAAAATATGTATTTAAAGGGATAAATTATACATAAGCATGATTTATAATTTATTGCCCATAAAACTTTTATCAAAGAAACAAGGAGAGAGGAATGTATGCAAATATAGAGTTGCAAAACAAACATATTCCTATAAGCTGTGCACAGCAAAGAAAGGGCACATGATTTATATTGGCTTTCTCTTTGAAATGTGGCGACAATCCAAACAATTTTTAAATAGTAAGGCTTAAGGTGTTGGTAACACTAGGGATGTGCATTTCTGTGCCTAGTATTAAATCAAAATATTTTCCTCTAGTAAGGGTACCTTCTGCTCTGTCTCACATAATCTAGTTAGTGGTAGCAACATGTGCATGTACAATGACTTTAAAGACCATTTGTTTTTGGTTTCTTAGTCTACTGTTGAGCACTGTTTCCTCATGACTTATTTCCATAAGTGCCTTATTCTGGAGACTTTCCATATTTAATACTTAAGGAGGAGATCAGAGTCATAAAGCAGGGTTGGAATTTTCTAATCTACTACTTTTTGCTTTTCATGGGCGCATTTGTGTGAACTATGTAAACCTCTCTTTTTCCACTTTTGGTCTCCTCTGCAGGCTTATGATAATGAAAAAATATAGCCTGTATCTGGGTCTGTTAAAGAAAATTATAACTATAGTTCAAAACTTAATGGACTATAGCATTGGTTCAGATTCACTCAAGATTAGTTATTAGCTTCAAGAAATTGGTTACATTTATTACACTACCACACATCCATTTTGACAATATACAGAAAATAGAAAAGAAACGAAAACTATTTTTAAACTTATATATTCTGCTATCACAACAAGGGTAAATCTTCGGGTTTTTTCAGATATACCATGAGGTGAATATAATGAACACTTTTTAAAAAAATATTTCTTGATATGTTCTCCCAAACTCTTTTGTCCTAAAAAAAAAAAAGGCATATTTGCCATGGAAAGTATATACTGCATACACTTCCCCCCCAAAAAAATTTTGCTACAGCTTAGTCAGTGTAAGAAAATAGATAGGACATAGACACCATCAGAAAGAACTGCATAAGTTACAGAAAAATAACAGTAACACTATGTATTATAATCCCATGTAATCCCATGTAGCATATGAAAAACTAATAAGAAAGCAATTCAAAGAACCTTTTTTTTAATTGTAGTGTTTAAACTTTATCCATTTAAAGAGACAATCTAGTTTCCTCTAGTTTTGCTATAGTCAAGTATTCAGTAAATATAATGTGCAAATATCATGTGGATATAATAGGTTAGTTAAGATGATATTTGAAGGATATACCTGGACTCATCAACTCTGTCTTTACCATCACTAGCACCTCAGTTTACTTCATCATACTGTCTAGATTCTAACAAGAATACATTCATAAACATTTCTTGTCCAAGAATTATAATCTTATTTATCGGTTACATGTATTAGTAGACCATATAAACAACCCATTAAACTCAAAGTATTGAAAGAGTAAAGAACATGACAAGGGTCATTTGTAAGATAATTTTTAAGGTAGTTATTACCCAGGAGCATGGGAATAGAATGCAGCTTGGGGAAAAGCTGAATATAGTGTTTTGTTTGGATTTTAAATGTCCCCCAAGGCCACCTGTTAAAGACTTATTTGCCATCCTATGGCACTATTGGAAGATGGTGATGTATTTAGGAGACAATTCATATTTAAAGGGAAGATCCATCACTGGGAATGTACCATAGAAGATACTGGGACCCCAATTCATTCTTCTTTTGAATGTTACAACATAAGCAGCTTTGTTCTATACACCAAGGGTTCTGCACTTCAGTATCCTGCCTCTCTATAAACACCCAGAACTAAAACTTCTACAACTATGATAGAATACATTTTATCCTTTGGATATAATTGCCTCATGAGTTATGTCCTGGAGGCAGAAAACTGACTAGAACATGTCAAGCAAACACATAAAGGAGTAGAAAGACGGTAAGTGTGCACATTAATTTGCACATCTGTGTCCACCTAAAGTCCCAATGTTGAAATCTATACCTCTCATGGATATTGTAAAAATGGAAGACCATTGAGAGATGGCTGTACCATAAATGCAGAGTACCTACTAATGAATCAGTACCTTTATAAAAATAAGTCCATTGAGCTTTTATCCCTTCAATCACATTAGGACTAGCAACAGCTTCTAGTCCATTAACAGAGAGCAGAACTTTACAAAAGAAGTATCTGCTGCTGACTTGATATTAGAAGCCTTTAGATTGTGAGAAATAAATATGTTGTATTTTCTAAGTTGTGGGTTTAAGATGTTTGGTTAATGCATTCTAAACAAATTTATAGCAACATGAGATCCTGATGCTAGAAATTGGTCAGGCAGAGTAAAGTGAACATGAGCAGTATAAATATTACTTTAGGCTCAGCGTCATCTCTCTCCATATGTGTGTCTTTGAATTACTTTGAGAAACCTGTGGTCAGTATCAATTTTAGTCCCTATGAGAACCACTTGGAATTTTTCAGAGTTCCTTTGCAGAGTCATTTCTTTGCCTTCACATTGTCACCAAATTTTGTGTTATTAATCAGCCTACGGCTGCCTTCAACTTCTATTCACAAATCATTATGTGAATGATGATCCTGAGAATACTTGAATGAGTGACAAATATGCATTAAATCTTTTTGTCATCAATATACTTTATAGATAATGTTTTAAACAGTTCCTAGCTTGCCTAATTTCAGTGACTAAGTAATTGCTTTTTCCCAAAGGAAATCACACAGGTAGGAAGAAATGACTGCTACCTACATATTATAGTTTGACAGATCCTGATTCTCTTTTGGTTGGAAAAACATTTCATTTGTATTTGCACACTGAGTAATCATTTCTTTGATTTAGCCTTGTGATTAGGATATAATCTTTTTCGGAATATTATTATCCACAGTGAGGTGAGATGCAGGGTAAAGAAGATAAAGTAGGTTGGAAACATATCTCAGTGTGTAAAGTGTTTGCTACACAAGCATGGGGACCTGGGATCATATCCCTAGGACCACATAAGGCTAAAGAAGATACCAAACAACTGTAATCTCATCACCACTATGTCAAAATAAGAGGCAGAAGCAGGAATATCTGCAGAAGCCTATGGGCCAAATATCCTATTTTATACAGCAATGAGAAATGAGATATACTGTCTAACAAAGGTTGAAAGCAATGACTTACACTCTGTCTTACCTTCTGATCTCCATATGCACTCCTTGTCATGTCCATGCTCACATTCACCCATGAACATGAAACATACACACACACACACACACACACACACACACACACACACACTCAACACACACAGTGTAAACACACACAGAACTGTATGTAACTGTCTCCATTTCTGTACACCAGAAGGGGAAGCAGTGGAATTGTGGACTGAGCTGGAAACAGGGACTAGCCCTTTCAGAAGGGCTTCCTCCTTGCTCCCAGGGTTGCACACTGGACCCTCTCCTTAGGAGATTGCAACTTCTACAAAACAAAAAGGTCAATGGAGAGAAAGAAGCCCATCAAAGAGAAGAGGCCCAGACAGTACCAATGGAGATGGAGGGGAGAGAAGGAGCCTCGAGGCAGGGTTCTATAAATCATCTGACACAGACCATCCCCTAGGGGCCCCTCCAATCCCTACATGGGAACTGTTATGTGTTATTTTCACTCTGTCAGATTCCATCAAGGTCTGTAATTGGTATTACTTTGTGTTCTTTAGCCAACTTTTCACTCTGGGGTCCAACAGGTGGCAGCTGATTTAGCCCCTGCCTCAGATCTGTAACTGTTAATTTCTATCTGGGAAACAGAGAGACATACAGAGAGAGAGAGAGAGAGAGAGAGAGAGAGAGAGAGAGAGAGAGAGAGAGAGAGAGAGAGAGAAGTTCCAGGCTCTCCTCTATTTTCCCTGCCTGCTTGTAAGGCCTTTCCCTGTCACAGTCCATGAGTGCCCCCTTGCTCTGAAAATATCACTTCACTTTTCTGCGTTGTTCTTCTTTCCAGCATGTTCAATCCTTTGCCTGTCCCAACTTGGCAGTATGCCCTAGAAAACCACCTCTCACCCAAGACTCCTTAACACCTCTACATTATTTATATAAACTCTGACATACATTATTTCACTTCATTATTATGTCTCTGTGAAGCATGCAGGAGCAGTGTTATTATCATAAGGTAATAAGAAAAGGTTAGTGAGATTAAAATGATCTGTTCCCTGCCCCCAGGAAGCAAATCCAAGAAAAGCTGAATAAAGAGACCAAGGCCAATAGCTTGATATTTTTTATAAGGTCTTCACAAAACTTATGCTGTTTCCCAATCTTATGAGAAAGAATAAAAAACAGAGATGAGTGGAAGAAAGAAATAAAGTTATTTCCTACAGGCCTTTATGAAGTGATGGAAAAGGTGTCAGACATGCAGTGTACTGTTTCTTTGAATCTTTTAGTACAGCACTTTGCTGTTCAGAGTTTCTTCTCCCCCAACATGCCAAAAAGAACTGATCCCCGCAGCATCACCTGCCCGAAGAATCCCATGATGCAAGAATAATTCTAATTACTAAATGGCATATTTAAATTGGGAGTGTGCCTCATATGTTAGCTCTAGTATTGCTTTCTGGAGACATCTACACATGCACTCTTAGACTGGGTAGGCATAGGTGGTGTTTGTGCTATTGCTTTTACCTTGATAATCTCTTGACAAGATTCCAATGCCCCCAGCCTTTTCTTTAAGCTGTGCCATCCAAACAGTTCCATGGAACATTAATGTGGCCTCTGCAAGTGCCACAATTTAGTGCTCAGGAGGAGCTGCTTTCTTGGGTTCACGGAATATGTCAGATATTTTTCATGTAAGGCAATAGTCATAAACGACTTGTTTTTAGTGGCCGGCAGCAATGAGGATTTACTGCTCCCCACTATTGTTCTTTAGATGATCACCTGTAACATGATTTCAGCTCTTTGCCTGTGTTCCATCTGCTTTGCACCTAGGATGCACATTGATGGTAGAAGCAGAAGAAGCATATCAGAGCAAGACCACCTTATGTCCTAAAACATTTTTTCAGAGTCTTATATACTACATCCATTTGTATTCTGTGGGCTGAAGCCAGTCACACAGGCAAGCCGAAAGAACGCACACTGTCCTCAAAAAGAAGCACTGCAAATCATAGGGTCCCCTCCCCACAGATTATATATCTCTGTCAACTGACATAGGACCAAATTGCCTTTCTGCGAGAGATGTACCTTAAATGTCAGAGATGATTTTTCTGATAATTGAGAATAATATGCAATCCACCACAGTTAGACATTGTCAGAAAAATCATTTCTGACATTTAAGATATGTTATTGATAATTCCTGGTTTCCCTGCAGCGATTCACCTATTGTCATTTTCATTACGTTGTTCCCTCTGGGCAGTCTAGTCTCAACTGATAACATCTGTGACTAAAAGGCACTTTCCCAGAGAGTTGTCATTTTACAGGCTTGGGTTTCAAAGGTGTAGTGCTTCCTCCTGGCATCCTCTTTTGCTTGAGTCCCCCTGAGCCATCAGCTGTGCCCTATTCAGTAGTCCCTCAAGTCTTACCTTTGGTACTTGATACCCTCTCCATACCTAACCATTAGCAGGTGCTTCAATACCAATTTGACATGCACCTGTCTTTCATCATTGCATGGAAAGTTTTATAATACCTGCTGTTCCCTTAAAATATTATTCATGTAACTTCAAACAAATCTGAAGAACTGAATTTATTTATTTTGTACCATATAGTGCATATATATATATATATATATATATATATATATATATATATATATATATATATAGCGCATATAAGCCCAAAGTCATAATTTGCTCTCACAGTATGGTCTTGCTTGGATCTCTGTACTGTGTAGGCATCGCAGCACCCTAATTTCTTTTTTATTTATCTTATTGGTTATTTTATTCATTTACATTTCAAATGTTATTCCCCTTCCCAGTTAAACCCCCGATCACTTTCTCTGCCCCCCCCCTGCTTCTATGAAGGTGCTCTCCCACCCCAGCCCCACCTACTTCTTCCTGCCCTAGCATTCCCCTATGCTGGGTCATCAAGCCTCCACAGGACCAAGGGGCTCCCCTCCCGTTGATGCCAGATGAGGTAATTCTGCTACATATGCAGCTGGAGCCATGGGTCCCTCCATGTGTACTCCTTGGTTGGTGGTTTAGTCCCTGGGAACTTTGGGGGTTCTGGTTGCATCCTAATTTCAGTTATGAGGTTTTTGGATTTTTTGTTTTTGTTTTGTTGGTGGTGGTTTGTTTTATTTTGTTTTTCCTTTTGTGTTATGAGATTAGATCTTTGCATTATCCCCTAAAATTATTTGTTTGAGTCAAGCAATTCTTCACAAGGTCTTTAGAATCCAATATTCGCATTCAATATATTGACTGCCAGCCTAGATTTGTGTTGCCCCCAAATAAAATGATTGAAATTTCTGTGTTCCAAAAACTATTGATAAAACTGCTGAATGGGACAGTGCTCCAAAACACATCGTTCAAGATCTTATCATTGTGGACAATGATCCTTTAATCAGCAATTACCTGTCCCTCAATTCAGTGTCCTTTACCAGGCACTCTGTGTGCTTCTGTATCCTATCCCAAAGATATCATGACAGGCCTATAAGCACCGTCATGCTGCAACTATCCTATCTGTTGCTAGAATCAGTCCTTTTAAACTAACAGACACCATAGACGCTTCCTCTCCCTTCAATGCTTTGTGTGAGTTCTGAGCGCTGCATGTACACCCAGAAGAGGACAATCTTTCAAATACTTATAAATTCCTACGTTAGATGCATGGCTTACATTCATATTTATTATGTATAACTTCCCTTAACCTACCAATCAGAAATGAAAATGAGATTAGTCTATAATGTATTCATAAACTAGTTCTTAATAATGACTGAATGGTCCTTTGATTTCTACCCTCCTACTGATTACAAATTTGAATGTTACTGTATATTAACATTCCCGGATCCTTGTGAACTTCGTGTCATTTTTTGTTTTAATTTCACAATTTTATTTATTAACTGAATTTTTTTAACTGCCTGATTGGGAGCCAAACCAACACATTACATTTTCTTCACCAAACTGGTAATTACTTTTTCAATTTACTAGAATTATGTGTGATGGAATGTAATTTGTTTCATCTAGGTTTTCTCAAAAATATTAGCTACTTCTGTCCTAGTTTTAAAATTATATTTATCCTGTCAAAATATGGGCTATATACCCAGAATCCCAGAAAATATATGAGAATCCAAAAAAAGAATATTGATGTCTAGACCTAAGTGCAGAGATTCATGTTAAGCAGGCTGATGAACTTCAGTGTCATTGGATGTTAGGCAAGGCAAGGTCAAGAGAGCAGAGTGGTCACACTGGGAATAGACTAATGAAAAAAGAAGCAAAAGTACTTACTGAAAAGACTAAAACAAAACAAGCACTAGGACAAGAGATAAGCTACTTCTGGGCTTTAGTTCTATAGCCAGAGGACTGTAAGAGTTAATATCCGCCCAATGGCAATCACACACACACACACACACACACACACACAAACACTATTCAGTCTTAGTAGGATTCTGCTTTCTGCTGAATGCAAGCTGCAATCAATTATGCCAAAAGGAGGAGGAGGAGGAAGAAGAGAAGGAGGAAGGAGAGGAAGAGGAGGAGGAAGGAAAGGAAGAAAAGGAGGAAGAAGAGGAGGAGAAAGAGCAGGAGCAGAAGGAGAAAAGGGGGGAGTTTGTTATTTTTTCCAGAAAACAATTGCTTTTCTCTGAATTAATTTCAAGCTATCCTGACTTCTGTGGATTTAAAAATAGCAGAATGGAAATTCTGTCTTTTCTTCCTTCTCAGTATATCTCCTTTTCACTCTCCTCATCATTTCCTTTCTTAGCCCTATAGAATGTCTGTATCCTGATTGAACTCTGTTCTGTAGCTTTGAGGCTTACATTATTATTTAAGGTATGATTTGCTACATATGCATATACATAAATATAAGTAAAGTTGGTGCCAAAGAGTTTGCATTTAACAAAGAATGTCCACCAATGGAACTTAACTTCTTTATAGTGGAGCTTTTTACATGGATACCTAGAGAGCTCACAACCTGTCTAGTGCCTAGTGTATCTAAGTACGGAGGATGTTCAATATAGCAAATGTTCCCAAATCATTAGAGTTAAAATGCTCCACACCTTTACTGATGAAACTGTACAACATTTGTAGAAGTTTAGTAAGGTATCTATCAAATTATTGTGAGTCTGTGGTGCAACTGCGCTATTGTATCTAATTGAATTGAAAGCACTGAAAACCTCACTGATAAGTAAATTAAAAGATCTTGTTAAAGTAACCAATACAGGTTCTATTTTCAAAATATTACAGAAAAAATGCAATGGAGATCCAATAAAATAACTGAGCTTGTCATGTGACTGGAAGAATTCTGAAGTTGCTTAGGATTAACCTCTAAAATATTGCTAGAGGTTTTGGAGGACATTTAGGGATTTTGTCCCTGTTCTTCTGTGTCCCAGACTTTCAACAATACCAAGCTTACATAACAGGTACAGAACTATAATGAATCAAGAAACAAGTTAATGGCATTTGTAGATATCAGTCAGTGAGCTGTTACTTCCAGTCAAACATATTACTACATGAAAAGAATTATCTAATGATTCACACACAGACACACATGCATACACACTGTTCAATGATGAGAGCAAAATCATAAAAAATTCGAATTGACCATTTCCCTCATTTTAAAAATCAGTTTCACCAAGTTCAAATGGGAGGAAAATGAATAATGGAGATTTGTATACAAGAGTAGCCCATGCTTAAAGGTGGATCACTCTGAAATGAGTGATTACTCATTAATAATGATTAATCTCCTATTAAGCCTGGGCTTAGAACTTTAAATTTTGTAAAAGAGTGACCATAAGATAAAAATCATCCCAGGGTGGACAAGCACAGTGACTCAGCAAGTGAAGACCCTTGACATATAAAAATAAAATGACAGAATGAGTTTCATACATAGAACACAAACCAGTACAAAGACATGTGGTATGAAATTCACACACATAAAATATTAAGATAAATAAATGTATATAACTGTTTTAATTACTCCACAAAACATTTTTAAAAACTCAAAAAATTCTAAGAATATTTTTGTCATTAAAACACATTCTCTTAAATATTGCAATAGAAAATATGACTCAAAACTGTTGTTTCATTGTAATGAAAATAATCGATAATTCTATTGTTCATAAAATGACCAAAAGATTTCTTCATAATTATGACCACATGTATATGCTCTGCTACTAAAAATAAGGCACCTTATTAACTCCATGCAGTTATTGGAATTTCCTTCCCTTAATTTGAATCTCTTTGCCACTTTAAAGTCTGTCCAAAATTGATTGACATATATGGTAATGAAGTACACAAAAATATATGCAAATGGAGGTATTGAATTACCGGTGCTTTTACACAAGTGTGTTTTAAGTTGGTCTTTAACAAGAAAAGCAAGCTGCTCACATGCTTCCAAATTAAATAATAAAAAAATAAAAAAAATAAACTAAGGATGGCTTTTAGCACTGCCACTCTCACCAACATTAAGGAAAAAGAATCTTCCTGCCTCCGATGCATTTTTCTGAGTCCTTCCCTTGGTTACTAACCAATTAAGTCTTACCCAGTTCACAGTATTTCTAGACGTTATGTTTCACTTAAGGGGAATTTACCAGGAATCATCTTGCTTCTGACATACTGATGATGATGATGATCATGATGATGATCATGATGATGACAATTTTAACTATGGGTTAACCCTTTTGCAGTAATTACTGAGCACTTATGGGAGCAGTATCTCAAATCCCTTGGAAACACTTGAGAACATCTGCAATTACTATTTGCAATTCTTCTTCCAACATTGCGTATCACAGCAATCTTTCCCGAGCCCCTCAATTTAGATACTGTGAGACAATGGAGAAAGTGGACAAATCAATGCACATACAAAACCATCAAAATAAAATTTTAATTAGATGAGTATTTATGTTAGGTTAGATTTACCTTTATAATCAGTCAATACTGTTGAATCAAACAGAGAATTCTATTAACTTTGATGTTTTTAATTCCACATACTTAAATTTTTCAGAATGATAATTTTATGAATATTCCCTGACTTAAAATTTAGCAGACTTTGTTTATATTTTTGAATATTATTTGTATCTTTTTAAGTTACTAGTGAACTTATAAATGGTTCTTTGTTTTAGTCAACAACTCCTGGGCACTCTCTGGAAAGTCACTGCCCATGTCTGTCACAGAATCATAAAGGCAAGCTCTCCTCTCCATATGGCGCTCCAATTCCAATTCCCCAGTCTTATCTACAGCTTTGTAACAGACAAGTTGGAGCTGTCTCTCATTCCTCTGGGTTCAACTCCTAGGGAACTATACACTTTCTCTTTGTACACCCACATGTCATACTTAATGGGGACCCTCTGAGATGCCAGCCCTCTCAATTCTACCTCCGCTAGTCCCTGTCAACTCTCAATACTTTGAAACACATTCTACCTTAGAACTTCAGTAGTTACACCTGGTAGGGTCTCAGAAGCATTCACTACTAGGAAACCCACAGCCACAATGCTCCCCTAAGATCAATAGAGGGCAATAGAAACCAAGGAGCAGAACACCCACTCCCTAAGACAAGATATCAACACCTAAAATTACAACCATCCCAAACTCAGGTACCCAGAAGCTATTGTAAAAGCACAAGAACATTCATTCAAGACAGCATGATGTCTCCACTAGAGGCCAGGAACCCTACAATAGTAGGCCCTGAATAATGCAATATAGCCGAAGCACAATCCATAGATTTCAAAATACCTATTATGAATATGTTCTAGGTCCTTCTGATGGTTTGAATGTATGCTTGGCCCAGGGAATGGCTTTATTTCGAGGTGTGGCCTTTTTGGAGTAAGTGCCACCTTGTTGGAGTAGGTGTGTCACTGTGGGTTTTACCTTTAATACCCTTCTCCTAGCTTCCTGGAAGCAGTATTCTTCTAGCAGCCTTCAGATGAAAATTTAGAACTCTCAGCTCTTCCTGTACCATGCCTGTCTGGATATTGCCATGTTCTTGCTCTGATGATAATAGACTGAACCTCTGAACTTGTAAGCCAGCCCCAATAAAATGTTGTCCTTCATAAGAGTTGCCTTGGCCATGGTATCTGTTCACAGCAGTAAAACCCTAACTAAGACAGAAATTGGTACCTGGGGACTGGGGAATTGCTTACCATGTTTTTGCTTAGAGGAATGTAGATTTTGGGACTTTGCATTTAGAAAGCATAGGAATGCTTTAAGTGGGGTTTAATAGGCTATCCTAGAAGGAATATGGAAGACTTTGTTGTTATGAGTGACTTGACCTGGCCCAAGGGATGTAAATGGAGAAGAATTTCAGTAAGTGGCCTAGAGACTGTTTTTATGATATTTAGGTGAAGAATGAGGCTGCTTTTTTGCCATTGTCTGAAGAGTTTGCCTGAGGGAAAGTGAAGAGATTTAGATTAATTGCTTAGAAAAAGGAAATCCCAAAACAGCCTGGTATAAATTCTGTTGTGTAGTTACTAAAGTTCACTCTTATGAAGAACATTTTAATAAAAACGAACAAGTTGAGACAAATAAAATACAAAATATATGGTTCCAGGGTTCAATTAAAGGGGTACCAGGAAATAAAATAGAGTTGAAACATATGTTCTAGAAGATACCAGATTTAGAGAGTAGGACACTGGGGCAAGATCCCATTCAGCTAAATTTAGGTCCAGGCATGGTTGTACATACCTTTAATCCCAGGAGATAAGGCCAAGCTGATTTCTGAGTACAAGGCCAGGCTGGAACAGAACAAGTTCTACGTGAAGAAAAGCTTAAATCCAGGCAAGTTTAATCCAAGGAGACAGGCATGCAGATCTCTTGAGTTCAAGGTCATTCTACAGAGCAAGATCTAGGACAGCCAAGTTTAGTCAGTGAAGGAGTTGGAAAACACAAAGCTAGTGATAGTGTAATAGAAAAAGGGATTTATGTTTCAGCTCCTGTAAGCAGTGGAACACAGCAGCTTCGGTCATGTGGCTCTGGCTTAAGAATGAAAAATCTTCCATGCTCATGAATTGGCAGGATTAATATAGTAAAAATGACCATCTTGCCAAAAGCAATATACAGATTCAATACAATCCCCATCAAAATCCCAACTCAGTTCTTCATAGAGTTAGAAAGAGCAATTCAAAAATTCATCTGGAATAACAGAAAACCCAGAATAGCTAAAACTTTTCTCAAGAGGAAAAGAACCTCTGGGGGAATCAGTATCCCGGACCTCAAGCTGTACTACAGAGCAATAGTGCTAAAAACCGCATGGTATTGGTACAGTGACAGGCGTGTAGATCAATGGAAAAGAATTGAAGACCCAGAAATGAATCCACACTCCTATGGTCACTTGATCTTTGACAAAGGAGCTAAAACCATCCAGTGGAAAAAAGATAGCCTTTTCAACAAATGGTGCTGGCCCAACTGGAGGTCAACATGCAGAAGAATGCAAGTTGACCCATTCTTATCTCCTTGCACTAAGCTCAATTCTAAGTGGATCAAGGATCTCCACATAAAACCAGACACACTGAAACTAATAGAAGGGAAACTAGGGAAGAACCTTGAACATATGGGCACAGGGGAGAATTTCCTGAACAGAACTCCAATAGCTTATGCTCTAAGATCAAGAATAGACAAATGGGACCTCATTAAATTACAAAGTTTTTGCAAGGCAAAAGACACTGTCAAAAAGACAAAGCGGCAACCAACTAACTGGGAAATGATCTTTACCAACCTTACATCCGACAGAGGGCTAATATCCAATATATACAAAGAACTCAAGAAGTTAAACTCCAGAGAGGCAAGTAATCCTAATAAAAAAATGGGGTAAAGAGCTAAACAAAGAGTTCTCACCTGAAGAATATCTAATGGCTGAGAAGCACCTAAAGAGATGTTCATCATCCTTAGTCATTAGGGAAATGCAAATCAAAACAACCCTGAGATTCCATCTCACACCAGTCAGAATGGCTAAGATCAAAAACACAGGAGACAGCAGTTGTTGGCGAGGATGTGGAGAAAGAGGAACACTCCTCCACTGCTGGTGGAACTGCAAGCTGGTACAACCACTCTGGAAAGCAGTCTGGAGGTTCCTCAGAAAACTGGGCATGACACTCCCGGAGGATCCAGCTATACCACTCCTGGGCATATACCCAGAGGCTTTACCTGCATGCAATAAGGACACATGCTCCACTATGTTCATAGCAGCCTTATTTATAATAGCCAGAAGCTGGAAAGAACCCAGTTGTCCCTCAACAGAGGAATGGATTCAGAAGATATGGTATATCTACACAATGGAATACTACTCTGCAATTAAAAACTATGAATTCACGAAATTCCTAGGCAAATGGTCAGAACTTGAAAATATCATCCTTAGTGAGGTAACCCAATCACAAAAGAACACACATGGTATGCAGTCATTGATAAGGGGATACTAACCCAGAATCTCGGGAATACCCTAGACACAATTCGCATATCAATAGATTTATAAGAAGATAGAAGGAGAGACCCTTGGTCCTGGAAAGAGTGGATGTAGGGGAGCACCAGGACAGAGAAATGAGAGGGGGTTGAATGGAGAAAAGAGGGAGGGAAGGGGGCTTATGGGACTTTCGGGGAGGGAGGAAACGGGAAAGGGGAAATGATTTGGAATGTAAATTAAAAAAATAAATAAATAAGATAAAAAAAAAGAAGGAAAATTAGACCAGTTTAAAAAAAAAAAAAAGATAGCACTTTCAACAAGTGGTGCTGGCTCAACTGGAAGTCAACATGCAGAAGAATGCAAATTGACCCATTCTTATCTCCTTGCACTAAGCTCAATTCCAAGTGGATCAAGACCTCCACATAAAACAAGACACACTGAAACTAATAGAAAGGAAACTAGGGAAGAAACTTGAACATATGGGCACAGGGGAGAATTTCCTGAACAGAACACCAATAGCTTATGCTCTAAGATCAAGAACTGACAAATGGGACCTCATTAAATTACAAAGTTTTTGCAAGGCAAAAGACACTGTCAAAAAGACAAAGCAGCAACCAACAAACTGGGAAAAGATCTTTACCAACCCTACATCTGACAGAGGACTAATATCCAATATATACAAAGAACTCAAGAAGTTAAACTCCAGAGAGCCAAATAACCCTATTAAAAATGGGGTACAGAGCTAAACAAAGAGTTCTCACCTGAAGAATATCTAATGGCTGAGAAGCACCTAAAGAGATGTTCATCATCCTTAGTCATTAGGGAAATGCAAATCAAAATAACCCTGAGATTCCATCTTACACGAGTCAGAATGGATAAGATCAAAAACACAGGAGACAGCAGTTGTTGGCGAGGATGTGGAGAAAGAGGAATACTCCTCCACTGCTGGTGGAATTGCAAGCTGGTACAACCACTCTGGAAAGCAGTCTGGAGGTTCCTCAGAAAACTGGGCATGACACTCCCGGAGGATCCAGCTATACCACTCCTGGGCATATACCCAGAGGCTTTACCTGCATGCAATAAGGATACATGCTCCACTATGTTCATAGCAGCCTTATTTATAATAGCCAGAAGGTGGAAAGAACCCAGTTGTCCCTCAACAGAGGAATGGATTCAGAAGATATGGTATATCTACACAATGGAATACTACTCTGCAATTAAAAACTATGAATTCACGAAATTCCTAGGCAAATGGTCAGAACTTGAAAATATCATCCTTAGTGAGGTAACCCAATCACAAAAGAACACACATGGTATGCAGTCATTGATAAGGGGATACTAACCCAGAATCTCGGGAATACCCTAGACACAATTCGCATATCAATAGATTTATAAGAAGATGGAAGGAGAGACCCTTGGTCCTGGAAAGAGTGGATGTAGGGGAAAGCCAGGACAGAGAAATGAGAGGGGGTTGAATGGAGAAAAGAGGGAGGGAAGGGGGCTTATGGGACTTTCAGGGAGGGAGGAAACGGGAAAGGGGAAATGATTTGGAATGTAAATTAAAAAATAAATAAATAAAATAAAAAAAAAGAAGGAAAATTAGACCAGTTTAAAAAAAAAAAAGATAGCACTTTCAACAAGTGGTGCTGGCTCAACTGGAGGTCAACATGCAGAAGAATGCAAATTGACCCGTTCTTATCTCCTTGCACTAAGCTCAATTCCAAGTGGATCAAGACCTCCACATAAAACAAGACACACTGAAACTAATAGAAAGGAAACTAGGGAAGAAACTTGAACATATGGGCACAGGGGAGAATTTCCTGAACAGAACACCAATAGCTTATGCTCTAAGATCAAGAACTGACAAATGGGACCTCATTAAATTACAAAGTTTTTGCAAGGCAAAAGACACTGTCAAAAAGACAAAGCAGCAACCAACAAACTGGGAAAAGATCTTTACCAACCCTACATCTGACAGAGGACTAATATCCAATATATACAAAGAACTCAAGAAGTTAAACTCCAGAGAGCCAAATAACCCTATTAAAAATGGGGTACAGAGCTAAACAAAGAGTTCTCACCTGAAGAATATCTAATGGCTGAGAAGCACCTAAAGAGATGTTCATCATCCTTAGTCATTAGGGAAATGCAAATCAAAACAACCCTGAGATTCCATCTCACACGAGTCAGAATGGCTAAGATCAAAAACACAGGAGACAGCAGTTGTTGGCGAGGATGTGGAGGAAGAGGAATACTCCTCCACTGCTGGTGGAATTGCAAGCTGGTACAACCACTCTGGAAAGCAGTCTGGAGGTTCCTCAGAAAACTGGGCATGACACTCCCAGAGGATCCAGCTATACCACTCCTGGGCATATACCCAGATGCTTCCCCTGCATGCAATAAGGATACATGCTCCACTATGTTCATAGCAGCCTTATTTATAATAGCCAGAAGCTGGAAAGAACCCAGATGTCCCTCAACGGAGGAATGGATTCAGAAGATGTGGTATATTTACACAATGGAATATTACTCTGCAATTAGAAACAATGAATTCACGAAATTCCTAGGCAAATGGTCAGAACTTGAAAATATCATCCTTAGTGAGGTAACCCAATCACAAAAGAACACACATGGAATGCAGTCACTGATAACGGGATATTAACCCAGAATCTCAGAATACCCTAGACACAATTCGCATATCAATAGATTTCTAAGAAGATGGAAGGAGAGACCCCTGGTCCTGGAACGACTGGATATAGGGGAATGCTAGGACTGAGAAGCGAGAGGAGGTTGAACGGGGAAAAGAGGGAGGGAAGGGGCCTTATGGGACTTTCGGGGAGGGAGGAAATGGGAAAGGGGAAATGATTTTGAATGTAAATAAAAAAACTTAGAAAATAAAATAAAATTAAAAAAAAAGAGTGAAAAATAAAAGGGGCTACAGGGACAACTGATGCTGGTTAACAGGAGCTAAGAAATCAGTGGTGGTTCAGCAGAGACCAGCATTGCCGGGCATTAGTGGCACACACCTTTAATCCCAGCATTTGGGCGGCAGAGGCAGGAAGATTTCTGAGTTCAAGGCCAGTCGGGTCTACAAAGTGAGTTCCAGGACCGCCAGGGCTATACAGAGAAACCCTGTCTCGAAAACCAAAAAAAAAAAAAAAAAAAAAAAAAAAAAAAAAGAAGAAGAAGAAGAGACCAGCATCACTGAGGTGAAATCTTCTGGAAAGTGTTTTCTGAGAGCACAAAGAAGCTGTTCCAGAGATAGAAAAGGTTCTACCTTGTTCTGTAACTATAGTTGGCAATGTGTAAGAATCATGCAGGTAGTACTGGTTTTGGACTAATATATCCGCATAGACTAATGTATTTGAACAAACCTATGGGCACCAGGGAGTGGAATGTGATAGCTTATAAATGCTCAGCCCAGAGTGTAGCACTAGTGGGAGGTATGGTCTTGTTGGAATAGGTGTGTCACTGTGGGCATGGGCTTTAATACCCTAGTCTTAGCTGCCTGGAAGTCGGTATTCTGTTAGCGGACTTCAGATGAAGATGTAGAACTCTCAGCTCCTCATGCACCATGCGTGCTTGATGATGATTGACTAAACTTCTGAAACTGTAAGTCAGCCCCAATTTAATCTTCTTCTTATAAGAGTTGTCTTGGTCATAGTGTCTGCTCATAACAGAGAAAACCATAACTAAGACAAAGACATAGAATATATTTTGAACAAAATTACACAAGAAAATTTCCATACAATAGAGAAGGAGGTGTGTGATAGCTTGAATATGCTGGGCCCAGGGAGTGGCACTATAAAAAGGTGTGGCCCTGTTGGAGTAGGTGTAGCCTTGTTGGATTAGGTGTATCACTGTGGGTGTGAGCTTTAACACCTTCATCCTAGCTGCTTGGAAGCTAGTATTCTGCTAGCAACCTTCAGATGAAGATGTAGAACTCAGCTCTGCCTACACCATGCCTGCGTAGATGCCGCCATGCTTCCACCTTGATGATAGTGACTAAACCTCTGAACCTGTAAGCCAGCTCCAATTAAATGTTGTTCTTCATAAGAGTTGCCTTGGTCATAGTGTCTGACCACAGCAGTCAAACCCTAAGACAAGATGTCTATCAAAGTATTTGTGCTGGATAGTTTTATGTCAACTTGACACAAGTTAAAGTCATTTGAGAAGGGGAACCAACTAAGAAAATGCCTTCATAAGATTGGGCTGTAGCCAAACATGTATAATGTTTTCTTAATTAATGATGATGCAGGAGGTTCCTGCCCCTTGTGAGTATAGTATTCCTGAGTTGGTAGTCTGGGGTTGTATAAGAAAGCAGGATAAATGATCCAGTGAGCAGTACCTATCCATGACCTCTGAATCAGCTTCTGTTTCCCAATTTCTGTCCTGTTTTAGTTCTTGTCTCTACTTTCTTTGATGATAAACAGTGATGGGTAACTGTAGGCCAAATAGACCTTTTCCTAACCAAGCTGTTTTGGTCATGGTTTGGTTATCATAGCAATAATAAACCTAAGACAAGGTACAAGAAGCATGCATAACACCAAACATACTGGAACAGAAAATAAATTTCCCACAAAAAGTGTAATAAAAAACTAAAGAAATAGAAAAAATTAGTAAAAGCTGTAAGAGAAAAACACAAAATAATATATAAAGATAGGCCTATTATCTAGTATTTTAATGAATACTGTGAATCCTAGAAAGTCTGGACTAATGTCCTAAAAACTCTAAGAGACCACAGATACCAGGCTGGACTACTATACCTACCAAAACTTTCAATCATAATAGATGGAGAAAGAAAGATATTTCACAATAAATACAGTTTAAGCAGTATCTATCTACACATATGGGCATGGGAAACTCACTGAAAGGAAAGAAGGGACTGAAGAAGTTGTGCCCACCCAGGAAAACAAAGAATAAATAAGCTCAGAGCAGCAAATGAAAACAGAGAAGGAAACTCATACCACCAAGACAAAATAACAAGAATCAAGAAACATTGCCCATTTGATAACTCTTGGCATCCAAGGTTTCAATTCCCAAACAAAAAGACACACACTAACAGATTGGATAAAAAATCAGTATCCATTCTTCTTCCACATCCAAGAAATACACTTTAGTATCAAGGATAAATCACTTCAAGATAAAAGGATAGAAAAAATATATTACAAATAAATGAACCTGAGAAGCAAGCAAGATGAGCCATTTTAATATAAGATAGAATAGATTTCAAAGCAAAACTAATCCAATGAGATAGGGAAGGATACTATATACATATTGAAGGAAAGTATCACCAAGATGATATTACAGTTTTAACCCTCTATTTACCAAACCCAAGGTCACCAAAGTTAATAAAATAAAAACTACGACAGCTTAATTCATATATTGAACCTTGCATAATGAGAATGAATGACTTCACTATCCCATACTTACCAATCAGCCAATCATCCAGACAAAAACTAAACTGAGAAATTAAGAAATTAAACAATGTCGTAACACAAACTAATCTAACTGATATTTGCAGAACACTCCATCCCCCCAAAATGTTTATAGCCTTCTTTTTAGCAGCTCAGTTTGCAGCTCAAATTTGCAGTTTCTGCAAAATTGACTACATTCAAGAACACAATAGATGTGTCAAGAGACACAGAAAATGGATGTAACACCCTGTATCCTATCTGCACACTAGCCATTAAAGCTGGATATCAGCAACAGAAACAACAGAAAACTTACAGACTCATGGAAATCAAACACCTTACTAGTAAATTAAAAATAAGTCAAGACAAAAATTAAGAAAGAAATTAAAACCTTTTTAACCTAAATAATTTAAACATATAATAATTTCAAACTCCTGGGACAGAATGAAGTCAGTTCTAAGAGATAAATTAGTAGCACGAAGTTCCTGTATAAAGCAATTGGAAAGATTTAATATAAGCAAGTTAATGACAAACATGAATTTTCCAGAACCAAAAGAAGAAATAACACCTAAAAGGAGTAGACAGCAAGAAATAATCAAACCCAGGGCTGAATCAATAAAACAGAAATAAAAAATAGTCCAAAGAATTGTTTAAATAAAGAGTTGGTTATGTAAGTTAAGGTTTCCATTGCAGTGAGGAGATATCAGGAGCACAGCAACTCTTTTAAAGAAAAACATTTCATTGGGACTATATTACAGGTTCAAGGTTCAGTCCATTATCATCATATCATGTTGTGAAATATGGAGACATGTAGATATGGTGCTTGAGGAACCAGGATTTCTACACTGAATCAGCAGGCAGCAGGAAGACAGATTGAAACTGAGCCAGGCTTGAGCCTTTCACTGATATCCAGTTAGAGACTTCCTCCAACAAGGATACAACTACTCTAACAAGGTCATACCTCCTAGTAGTAACACACCCTATGACCTTATGGGGGCAATTTTCATTCACACAACCACATGGTACTTTGACAAAATCAATAAGATTAATAATCCTTGGTCAAATTAATTAAAAGACAGAGAAAGAGAGATGATTCAAATAAAATTAGAGACAAGTGGGGAACATAATACAAGTATCAAAGAAACATGCAGAATCATAAAGATTTGAATATCTAAAAGAAATGGATAGCTTATTGATTTTTTTGCCAACTATTAATATTAACAAGATGAGATTAGTAATTTTAAATGATCTAGAACCTATAATGAAGTAGAAACATTAATTAATTAAAAGTCTCCAATCAAAATAAAAGCTCATGGACAGACCATTTTAGTGCAGAAACGTACCAAACTTTCAAATAAAACTTAATTCCAATACTGCTAAAGTAATTCCACACACTAGAGACAAAAGGAACACTGGCCAATTTGTTTTACAAGGCAATAGTTATCCTGATTCCAAACCACATAAAAACCCAAAAGAGAATAAGAATTACACACCAACTTCCCTTATGACCATAAAAGCAAATAATTGCAATAAAATACTTGCAAACCAAACCAAAGAGCACATCAAAATTATCATCCACCTCCTGCTGCCTCTGTGCTCCATATTTAGATCCACACCCCTCTAACCAAAACCCCAGAGGTATACAGCCTTCAGGGACCACCAGGTGAGACACCTACCCAAATTCCCTGCCTGCCAGCCCCTATGGGCAAAGCTAGCAACAGCAAGTTCTGCAAATTAGAAAGCAGGAAGCCAAAGTATCTTTATTTGAATATGAAAAAATTGTTTTATCCAAGTGACTAAAAATTTCACCAGAAAACTCCCATGCTTCATAAACACTTTCAGCAAAGTAGCAATATAAAATTCACAAACATCAATAGAATTGAAATAAGCTACAAGAAACTAGATCTCTCATGTACAATGATGGGTAGGATGAATATAGTAATTGACATTGGTCAGTGAAATGGAATTGAATACACAGCTATAAGCCAACATACCTACGAACACCTGGTTTTTGATAAAGAAACCACTACTAATATGCGCTTGAAAAATAGACAGCATCTTCAATAAATCATATAGATTAAGCTGGTGACTGTATGTAGAAGAAACCAAATATATACTTATCACACACACAAAGGTCAACTCCAAATACATCAAAAACCTCAACATGAAACCAGATATACTGGTTTAGATAGAGAAGAAAGTAGAGAATAATAGTCTTAAATTGTTTGGCATAGAAGACTTTCTGAACTAAATTCAAAATTCTTAGCTCAGGCACAGAGAACAATTAATAAATGGTATTCATGAAACTGAAACTTTTCTGTATGGCAGAAGATATCATTGTTTGGACAAAGTATCAGACTACAGAATGGAAAACAATTTTTTGTTTGTTTTGTTTTGTTTCTTTTATTGGATATTTTATTTATATTTCAAATGTTATCCCCTTTCCTGATTTCCCCTCCAGAACCCCCTATCCCCTCCCCCTCCCCTTGCTTCTGTGAGGGTGTTCCCCCATCCACCCTTGCCTCCATGCCCTGGGATTCCTATACACTGGAGCATCGAGCCTTCACAGGACCAAGGGTCTCTCCTCCCATCGATGTCCGACAAGGCCATCCTCTGCTATATATCCGACTGGAGCCATGATCTCTCCATGTGTACTCTTTGTTTGATGGTTTAGACTTTGGGAGCTCTGGGGGGTCTGGTTGGTTGATATTGTTGTTCTTCCTATGGAAAAAGATTTTTACCAAAAACACATCCAGCAGTGAATGGCCTTTAAGGGCAGTGCCCTATGTCCAGTAGGGAGTGGTGGATAGCCAACATGAAAGGAATTTAATGACATCTTTGGAGTGTTTATTTTTTTTAACAATTCCCTTCCTCCCACGTATATACCATGACTTCTGGTTTTCTATTTTAACATCCCCCATAACTTGTATGTTTGTACATGGGTATCTCTGTCTCTGTATAGAGATTTATAAAGATATACGTGTTTGTCTGGCACAGTTTTTCTTTTGTTAATATTTTTATATTTGTTTTGTCATATTCCAGTTTGGTTTTGTTTTATCTTAATTCTCTTAGTTATTATTTTGTTCATGCCTGTTTGTTTTCTAAGGAGAAAAAGAGAGATAGAGAGGTTTGGATTGGGATGGGAAGGGAGAGAAGGAGGATGTATTAGTTTGGGTTTTACTGCTGTGAACAGACACCAATGACCAATGCAAGTTTAATAAAAGACATTTACTTGGGGCTGGCTTACAGGTTCAGAGGTTTATTCCATTGTCATCAAAGCAGAAGCATGGCAACATCCAGGCAAGCATGGTGCAGGAGGAGCTGAGGGTTCTACACCTTTATCCAAAGGAAGCCAGGAATATAGTGGGCATCTTCAGGCATCTAAGAGGAAGATCTCTAAGCCCAACCCTACAGTGACACACTTCCTCCAACAAGGCCACACCTTCTAATAGTGCCACACCCTGGGACAAGTATATACAAACCATCACAGAGGACCAGGGAAGAGGTGTGAGAGGAGAAACCATAGTCAGAATATATCCTATGAAAAACATGTTTTCAGTAAAAAATAAAAAATAAAAGAAAAGAAAAAAGAAAAGAAAATTCATCAATGCCCATATTTACATTATTCACTCTATCAAATTTTGAGCAATGTAAAATTCAGTGAACATTTAGTTGTTTTTCATTTCTATGTAAAAAGTCACTTAGCACACTAGATATCATTAAACATCTTGGAATTTTGGTCTTTTAAAGAGATGCGGTTTCAAATTTTAACGTGTAATTGCTTAATCCCTGATGTAGACAGGTTACTGGGATGTTGCAGGACTTATTAGTATATGTGTTTCTTTTTTTCTATCCAAATGTATGACTATAAAAGGATCCCCAATGCCTTTGTGACTACTTTAAAATGGTTTTCATTTTCAATAAAACTGTACAGTCTTATAATTACATGATGATATTTGAAACAAAGTAAATTAGTTTGTATTTATCTATATGTCACAAAAGGTCAAGTTCTGTGTGTTTGTGTATTTTATCTTTAAAACTAAATATTGTTTCCAGTTCTGAAAGATGTACAGGTGCTGTCAGCCTAGGGAAATCTAACCTTTGGTTTTCCAATCCATTGCAGATGTCTGTTCAGTGCTCTGAGGCACAGATTTGGAAGACTACGTGCAATTTGTGCTCACTGTCATTACCTCAGAAGTAGATTTATTAAATGGCAAAGAATGGTTTATTTCCTGAGATGTGCTCCCTATATTACTGAATGGAATTAGATGTGCAAGCAAAAATGATGCTCTGTAATAAAATGCTACTTCCATTAATGTAGTTCATAATGTAGTACATTACAAATTTGCATAAGAAAATAAAAATTCATTTTTATTTTAAGTTTGGAACAGTAGCACTTTACCCATAGCCAAACACCTGATGCAGAAGAAGCATCATGAAACATTCACATATAAATAGATAATTCCTTACTCATTGGAGAACTCTTAGTCAGGGTTTCTATTCCTGAACAAAACATCATGACCAAGAAGCAAGTTGGAGAGGAAAGGGTTTATTCAACTTACAGTTCCACATTGCTGTTCATCACCAAAGGAAGTCAGGTCTGGAACTAAAGCAGGTCAGGAAGCAGGAGCTGATGCAGAGGCCATAGAGGGATGTTACTTACTGGCTTGCTTCCCCAGCTTGCTTTCTTATAGAACCCAAGACTACCAGCCCAGGGATGGCACCACCCACAAGGGGCCCTCCCACCTTGATCACTAATTGAGAGAATGCCTTACAGCTGGATCTCATGGAGGCATTTCCTCACCTGAAGCTCTTTTCTCTGTGATAACTCCAGCCTGTGTCAAGTTGACACACAAAACCAGCCAGTACACTCATTAAGGGATTTCTCTGAATTCCACTACATTTGCTAATGACTTCTGGTACAGTCTTACAATAAACTTGCTAGAAGTTAATTTTATAATACATGTGACATATATTGACATCAATTTGAAAACTATGAATATTAAAAGGAAATATGAAATTTCATCATTAATACACCTATAGCCTAAACGTGTTTAATTCTCTCTTCCACTTTGCAATACTTATGCCCTTGTTATTTGCCCAAGTTCAAATTTATAGACTGATCTCTATTATTTTCTAGATGACAAAAGTTATCCATTCATATCTATAATAGATACCTTCTTAAACAAGTCTTCCATAATATGTTGAATTTTAACAGCATGAGAAGAGAAGCTGGAGAAAATATGGAGCTATCATAGATAAAGTTTTCTTTTTTTATTTTCTAAGTTTTTTTTATTTACATTCAAAATCGTTTCCCCTTTCCCATTTCCTCCCTCCCCGAAAGTCCCATAAGCCCCCTTCCCTCCCTCTTTTCCCCATTCAACCCCCTCTAATGGAGAAAATTCACACAAATTAATGGTACTTTATATACATGGCACTCAACCAAATGCCTCCATTCACATCAGTGCTAAACTGCTGGGATAATTTAATGAGACTCAAATAAGATTCATAGGATATTTTCAAGCAATGATGATCTTTCTCACATGTATTGTTGGGAATTGAACCAAGGGCCTCTTGCATGATAGACCAACACTTTCTCACTAAGCTATCACTGATGCTTATAACTTTTTTTCGAAAAAGCAAGCTGTAGAGAATAAGTAGTATGCACTCACTGAGAATCACTGATTTTTTAAAATTTTTAAAATCATTTAATTTTTTGCATTTTATATACAATTGAATTGAATAAACATTGTCTATAAAACAGACATTTTTCTCTGTAGTACTTTAATTGGAAAAATAATATGTATACAATTCTCAGAATCTTACTAGCATAGTGTTGATATGAACAGTTTGTTATAACATTATAGAAGATGTCAAGTAAATTCAAGATAAGGATGATATATGTATTTGTATGAAAATGTATATGTTGTAATTATCTTTCTCATGGACATCTTCAAAACACTTTGGGTTAAATTATCTCCACTTTTTTACTATGAAATTGGGGCATAGAATACTCAAAGGACACCAGAGAATGAATGGAGTGGTCTGAAATCAAATTTCTGATTCTTACCCATATAAAATTGTTTTGTAGGTTATTTGTTAATTATACACACACACACACACACACACACACACACACACATCTAGCCACAAGAAGAGCCTGGAAATAATTCTAATTTGATCCAGCAATTACTATGAACTCTTGAAAACCAGAGGACCCAATGGAAATCTATTAGTGCATGTAATTAGTCAAGGAGCCAAATAGCTTTTAGTCTCCCTTGGGGGTCCCTTATTCTGTCTGACTGTTTCAAATTCTGCTGATATGTCATTGTGTGCCATTTTATATGGTTCCTTTGCTTCTCCTCAATATTTACAGCTGCTGTTGGATAACTGAAGTACTGACAAAATAATACATACTTATAAGAGCTATGCTTCAAGGTTTTACTTAACAAATAGCCTTTCCTTGGTAATTCAGGAGAAAAAATGTTTCTGTTTTCTCACAGAAACAGAAAAATAGTATACATGGCTTTTCATATGACATTCTATATAAAGAAAAATTCTAACACTTTTTTATCATTGCCATGGTGGTATAGAATTCTTCTCCTCTTACTTAAAAGTAAATAACTGAGTAAACCCATTATGTTAAAATATACCAAGAATATTTTGTTTTAGCATCAACAAAATCTATCATACTATAAACACACACACACACACACACACACACACACACACACACACAGGGAGAGAGAGAGAGAGAGAGAGAGAGAGAGAGAAACCTGTACTGTGTCAGGAGGAGTCAGGACATCTCACAATTATTCATTTAACTATATATTAAAAGAAAGCATTGGTCACAATGCATGGTTTTGTAGACAGGAAGTCACTAAATCACTAAATACTGGAAATACAAAATGAAACCATATCAAAAATTTATTTTTGTACATTATTTGTTATCCACACTTTACTTTATAATTTAAAAAACCATGTGTATTATACAAATGAGAACAATAGGTACCTACTAGATTGTGTGGGTAAACAAGAACATAATATTTGCTTCATGTTGACTCTGAATTAATTTAGCTGAATTATAAGGCAAATGGCAAGACTTCAGGAAAAAATATAGATGGTCTGTGGCTTATGATGACTTTATGTCAAATTCTTCAACTTTACCATGGTGCTAAAGAATATGTACTCAGTTGAAGGTTTACTTTGAATTCTGAATTTTGACCTTTACAGAGACTAGAAATTCATGGCGTGATCGATGTTCTGTTACAATCCTTAAAAGTGGCAGCAAGTCACAGCCCTCCATTAGTCATGTGATCACAAGGAAATAGTTGGCAAGATATTTTGTTGCTATGCTAGGTTGCTAAGTAGGTGATATGTATGGGAAGCAGTTTATACCTATGATAGTTTTGCCCTGGATTGGGCATACCAAGAATAGCTCCTTTGTAAACTGAAGAATATTTGTGGCTGTATGATATTCATTCACTACAAAGCTGGGTTCTAAGGTTCCTATTCTGTTGTTCAAGCCTGGAAAATATCCCAGGATGAAGGCCAGAACCAAATATAATGTGTAGAACCTTAAACAAAAAATATACTTATATGTAAGTAGAAAAATGTACAGTTTAAAGAATAAATGCGTCTTCCCCAATACAATAACTGCCCAATATGAGGAAAGATAAATGAATGGGCTTTCTCTAATATTATATATAAAGGTTGGTTGTTAACTAAACTGTTTTTGCATAGTAGTTTCTCAACTATTTAATTTAGTTGTGTATGTTTCAAAGAAAAAAAGTACAACATGTAATCAAGTTTAAGTGACACATCTTGAGCAGTTTTAATGGAAATCTATCAAACTTCAACAGAGGTTAGACCTAGGCCTTCCTGCACTTATGTAGCAGATGTCAGCTTGGTCTTAATGTAAGTCCTGGACAAGTGAACTGGGGGCTATCTCAAAAGCTGTTGCTTATATGTGGGATATGCTCTTCTACCTGGACTGCCTCATCTGGCTTCATTGGGAGAGGATGTGCCTAGCCCTGCACAGACTTGATGTGTCATGGTGGGGAGATACCAAGGGGAGCTGTGCCTGCTTAGAGGAGAAGGGGAGGGGCCTTGGGGGAAGGATTGTGGGACAGGGTGACCAGGAAGGGGGACAGTGAACAAAATGTAAAATGAGTAAAAAAAATTGCAAGAAATATTTCTCAATCATGGTAAGAACAGGACTAAGAAATTAATAAGAACCACCAGACTGATTTCCAGAGTGGTTGTACCAGCTTGCAATCCCACCAACAATGGAGGAGTGTTCCTCTTTCTCCACAATCTTACCAGCATCTGCTGTCACCTGAGTTTTTGATCGTAGCCATTCTGACTGGTGTGAGATGGAATCTCGGGGTCGTTTTGATTTGCATTTCCCTGAAGACTAAGGATGTTGAATGTTTCTTTAGGTGCTTCTCTGACAGTTGATATTCCTTGGGTAAGAATTCTTTGTTTACTTCTGTACCCCTTTTTTAGTAGGGTTATTTGATTCTCTGGAGTCTAACTTCTTGAAAAAGGAAGACCAATGTGTGGGTGCTTTGGTTCTTCTTAGAAAGGGGAGCAAAATACTCACAGGAGTAAATACAAAGACAAAGTGTAAATCAGAGAGACTGCAGGGCAGTGGTGGCGCATGCCTTTAATCCCAGCACTTGGGAGGCAGAGACAGGTGGATTTTTGAGTTCGAGGCCAGCCTGGTCTACAGAGTGAGTTCCAGGACTGCCAGGGCTACAGAGAAACCCTGTCTCGAAAAACCAAAAAAAAAAAAAAAAAAAAAATCAGAGATGCTGAAGGAAGGGCCATTCAAAGACTGACCTACCGTGGATCCATTCCTTATACGGTCACCGAAACCAGACACTATTGTGGATGCCAAGAGGTGCATGCTGACAGGAACCTGATATAGCTGTCTGCTGTCTCCTGAGACAAATACAAAGGCAGATGCTTGCAGCCAACCCATTGACCACCGAGTTCCCAATGAAGGAGTTAGAGAAAGGACTGAAGGAGCTGAAGGAGTTTGCAACCCCATAGGAAGACCAATAATATCAACCAACCAGACTCCCCACAACTTCCAGGGACTAAACTACCAATGAAGGAGTACACATGGAGGGCCCCATGGCTCCCAGCTGCATATGTAACAGAGGCATCAAGGGGAGGAGAGGCTCTTGGTCCTGTGAAGGCTCCATGGGTGCCCCTTGTAGGGGAATTCGAGGTCAGGGTTGCAGGAGAGGGTGGGTGGGTGAGGGAACACCCTCATAGAAGCAGGGAAGTGAGGGATGGGATAGGGGGTTTCAGGGAGGGCGGTAAAGGGGATAACATTTGAAATGTTAAAAAAGAAAATATCCAGTAAAAATTAAATAAAAATAGAAAAAAGAAAAATCCTACTTTGGAAAACAAAACAAAGAAAGACATAAGCACCTAAGGCCCACTTTCTGGGACCCTGCATGGTTCTTCCTGGCACACTGGCAGATGCTCTTGACTGAGTTGGCAAAGGTAAGTGTCTCGTTGTGTCTTTCATAATCTGCCTCTTTGACTTCTAGAATCCTCACTCACTTTCCCTTGCTTTGCTCAGCACCTCTGTCCCGACAAGGGAAGAACATTTTTACTATTTTCCAGAAAGTTCATCGATTAATAAAGCACCATTTTGTTAAGAAGACTTCTCTGGTGTTCCTGGAGTCCTTCTCCTACCTCTTCCTGTGCCACACAGATTTCCTTTCCAAGGGCTCTTGATTAGCCACGGCCAGTGAGATTGGATTCAAGATCTATTCTCTTTAGAGAGAAGTATCAGTAACTCAAGTGTAGATGCCCTCACAGATAAGTCTGTCCCCAAACTCCAGATTCCTGAACAGAGTGTATAGAACTCAAAGCACATGCTTAGTCACCTTTCTTTAATAGTGTCACCCCGTCTCCCAGGCTCATCTCAGACACTGAGCACTTAAAATTGAAAAAGAAAGAAATTAATAAGAAACTGGGAAAAAGAGGTCTTTCTGTTGAGAAGAAACTGTTATTCTGTGTCTCTGTTAGGTTTGAATGCAACCTTATTTCCTATCCTAGAAAAGCCCTTTGGAATAATGAGCTCAGAGTAAGAACTGCTTGAAAGTTCTAATATCTTAGAAATGGGAAAGCTCCACCATTTATTAATGTTAAATATTTTGCCTGCCTGAATGACTCTGCTTGTCTTCTGGAAGCCGTACAGGAAAGTCCCCACACCTTTTTGCTTGGAATCCTGATGATTAAGGCTTTAAGGTAACCATGGCTAGAACACAAAATTTCTTTTCAAAGAGAAAAACAAACAAACAAACAAATGCCTAAATTAGAAAGATGACTTGATCAAAATGCACATGGATTTGACTAACTTATTTGCTCATTTTCTGCTTTGTTCCATGAAGTATTTGAGGCAACCAATTATATATACATAAATTTAATAGCACATGATACACTATCAAGTTCATGGAATAGGTTAAATACTCAAAAATAAAGGAGACAAGGGCATAAACATATAATACACAGAAACCAAAACTAAGGCATAGAGATCAGTTCAGGAATGCCTATGTCTACCAGAATACTCAGAATAAACAAGACAAGTTTATGTAAAATGTTAGAAAAAAACAGAGCCTTACCAATGCCTTGATTTATGACTTCTAGCCCAGAGAATAGTTTTCTGGTATTATAAGACACCAATGTGTAGTAGTATTTTGTAATTTAGAACAACAGTCCTAAAATACAAATATAAATAATTTTGTTCAAAGTGAAAATTGCATGATTTATAAACTAGAAGTGGACTTTTAAAATGACAATTTTTGGTATGTGCTTAATTATCATTAGGATTTTATAACCTCAAAACCTTTTGTCTTTTCAAGGTGGTGATACTGTAACTCTATCATCAAATGTCATGGAGGGAAGTTGGTTGCATGTTCCCTAAACTCATCCTATACTCTTATGCATAGTTTTCTCTTTGCAAATGTATCCATTTGCTACATTTTTCCACTCCCATTAGAAATCATAATCTTCTGTTCAATGGTGCTCATAATTTCTTCTTTCAAACATTCTTCGTCTTCCTTCTGACAATTATATATAGAGCATACTCTGCCTTATTGCAAAAGTTTGTGTTAATGGACAAATACTTAACAGAAATGTTTGTGACATTTCACCCAAATTCTGTGACTAAAAACTTAACTGAAACAGCAGCACATACATCTCCTTATTATTTGTCTTTTGGAGTAATTTTTGGATTAAACTTACACACTATTTGGCCAAGATCTAAGAGAGCTCCATTTGGCAATTGTTTATTTCATTTAATTGAGTGGGCATGCAGCCTGGGGTGGAGGGGTTTGTATGTATCCAGAATCCTAGATCTAATTAGAGACTAACACCAGAGCTCTTAAAATGCACCTGAGCCACATGTGTGACCGTGGACAGGAACTTTTTAAAATTCTGTTCTTTAAAACAGTTACAGAATTAATTCCTAACTAAACAATAGACATCTGGCTACCATGAGCAATTTTCAGATAATTACTATCATAAAGAGATTTTCCATAACAAATCCTATAGTTGACCATAATTTCATGTTTGTTATGCAGGATATGAGCCAATTCATGCATAAAAGCATATAGACATGTTACCATGACTTATATTAAAAATCATTCCAAATATCCATTTTTTTCCATCTTCTGAAGAAGTGGTAGGAGTCTGATCTCTATAAATGCTCATGAGAACAAATAGTTTCTTGCCAAGAAAGCACTATTTAGTGTGGCAGACAGAGTATTAGCTCTACAAAAACATTTTCATACTAATCTCAAGAACATAGCAAGGATTCTTTTCAAAGGCAATCAAGTTAATTATTCTGAAGTAAGTCGATAGTTTGTTCAAGTTTGTTGTTAAAATGGTCCCTACAAACAAGAGCTTCTTTGTAGGTATGTTAAAGAAACAAAAATGGGGCTCTGAAGTCATATCAAGAGAGTAATGTCTTGCCTCATATTGAAGTTGGAGAGAGGGAATTAGAACCCCATATAATGCCAGGGGCCTTCAGAACCTAGAAAAAAATAGCAGTGATTTTTCTCCTATATCCACAAAGGTAACCTAGGTCTGCTCAATCCTTGACAGCTAGTCCATTTTATCCTATATCAGACTTGACACTGAATAAAATTACCTCATCCTAAACCAAATCATATGTGGGTCCATTTCATTTTGTCACTGGCAAGCACTAAGCATTTCGGCATTGAAAGACATAAATGGAGATTTTTATCTTTGTTTGTTTTTGTATTTGTGTTTTTGAGATACAGGAAAATATATAGTATATTACAGGGTCATGTTATTTCACCTATATGCAAAATAGCATCCAATCAAAGCCTATGTGTGTGTTTACACACCAGTGAGCCAAATGACAGTCAACATAAGGCGTAGAATGTGAAGTTGTAATGAATCTATCCTGACTGAATTTGATACAATCATTAATTGTATTTATTTGTCACTCATAAATTTTCAAAAAAGTATATTTTTTAGGTTCCAGCATTATATGGAGCATAATTCTGACACAGTATATGTTCACTAGGATAAACCAAGCCAGAACAGAATTTATGATTGCCCTGACCACAAACTATTCCATTCAGAGACCATCCCTCTGTCAAAATTCTCATGAGGACCAGGTGTATCCTATCCCTAGGAAAGCTGCATACTTATTCACAGTGGTGTTCTGGTAGATTTTGAACAATACAGCATGAAGGAGGAGTAAGGAAATATATCCTACATCATTTTTTTTCTATAGTGTAAGGAGCTCCACTAGAAATTATTTTAAGCTACCAAACTTGGATTTATCAAGTGAGGAATTAGATTGAAATACATACAATCTGTCCTAAGAACTGAATATGCCCTAACCCTGCACACCACTGATTGTCTTGGGAAAGTTCTATGAATTCAATCCCACAAGGAGAGAGAACCCTATGAGACAGGAGTCTGTCTACAGACACAAGCCATGGCCATCCATTTTCCCCTGGCAACATTCATTAACTCTAAGATTCAAAGATTGTTCTTGGGTAGAAAGGGACTGGAGAAAACTATTTCATTAGACCGTACTATGTTAATTGTAAATTTCTCTGAAAAGTTCAGAATTAAAAATTCTAAAGTGATATTGGATTATGTGAATTAAAACTTCAAATTGCCATATTTTACTGGTAGAGCGCTTATTAGATGATGAAGCCATTGTTTATGATGGTGAATCTAAGAAGGAATGTACTCTTGTTGCTGTCATTAACGATAATGATACAATATTTGGATGTTTGAATAACTTTGTAACTTGTTATAATTTTCCTATAGGGATATCAAGTGTGCTTAAAAATCAGTTTTAAATATTAGTGTCGTCTTACATAAAATCAACTTTAAAAATCTACTTTAGTTATTCAAAATATTATAATAATCACTAATTTTGATGCATTCATCAATCCAAAATTATTGAACAAAAGCTTTCAAGAAAAAGACATTTCAGAGGGAGAGAAGGGGGTTTATGGGACTTTCGGGGAGGAAGGAAACAGGAAAGGGGAAATGATTTGGAATGTAAATAAAAAAACTTAGAAAATAAAAAAAAAGAAAAAGACATTTACATATACAAAAAACATGTCAGGAATACAACACATTTCAAAATCCACAATTGATTACCTACAATTTAATTTTTAAAAGTGCTTGTGAGAATTTAAATGTACCAATACATTAAAGTGTTTTGTGATGGAGTCTCTACTAATTTGAAGAGTGATAAGTACAATCAAAATAAACTAAAACTGAGATAAGCATAGTTAATATATGCTATGTGAAAATAATGTTTGTGTTAAAATGGATGTTCAATGTCAGGGTTGGATTGCTCAAACCAAGTACACTGAGAAAGCAAATATGAGGTCTTATGGCTGGATATAAGATAGCCAAGCTGACCAGTTGAGAGAAAGGACAGATGACATTACTGGCTTCTAAAAATGGCTTTCAGACAACTCTGAGAATAAAGTGCTTACCATGCAAGTCTCAGAAGTGAGTTCAGTTACCAAACCCCAATGTAAAGGTTGAATGTGGTGGGCTGGGCAGGGTGGTGACAGGTGCATTCCTGACGCCCACTGACCAGCTAGCCTAGCCAACTAATGTACTCCAGGTTGAAAAAATAAATAAATAAAAATGGCTTTCTAAAACAGTCTCCACCTAGTCTAGAAAAGGAAATCACCTGAAAGCATGCTGTAGACAAGGAGTTAAATATGACCTAACCATGGAAAACTGAAGCTGCGTCTTGATGGTAGTGTCTTTTGACAGAATGCCACTGTGTGATTAAACATGCTTAAATCTTCAGTCGAGTTGTTTCTACTATATCAAAAATTTAGGTACATGGAAATTTATCCATAAATGATCACTAAAACAAGTATAAAACCCTTGAAATATCTACTGTCATTAAAACATTAGCTTCATGTTTTAGGTACCAACACTTCCATAGAAGATGAGGGAAGAAATTCCCTAAAAGATGCAGCTCTTCATGATTTGACACAGAAACGTGGTTATTTTACTCATGAGTATGCTCCCAATCTCATAATTATTCATAACCACTTCGACAAAATCTGTAACACAGACCTCACCAATGCTGCTCCACAACTTGAGACATCCACTGCCATCTTTGTTTGGCATATTTGCTTTGCTATGGTTGAGTTCTTCTGTTTTGCTTGAAAAACTGTTCAAGTTGACTGCATCATGTCTAAATACATTCATCAATGGAGATAAAAATCAAAAGACACCTGTACCATCCACTATGATATCATAGATGGAAACTTGACAAAACTTTTAGAGGAGCTGTAAATATTGAAAACTTAGTTTGACATACCTTATTGTTAAAATAAATTTTGAAGAAAACTCAGCTTTTGGGTGAGTTTGAAAACGTGATTCTTCCCCTGGTCCTGGAAAGACTGGATGTAGGGGAATGCCAGGACAGAGAAGTGAGAGGGGGTTGAATGGGGAACAGAGGGAGGGAAGGGGGCTTACGGGACTTTCAGGGAGGGAGGAAACGGGAAAGGGGAAATCATTTGGAATGCAAATAAAAAAACTTAGAAAAAAAAAGAAAATGTGATTCTCGTTAAGGGATTGGCTGTGAAATAATTAAGATATAAATATGAAAATAATAGGGATTATAAATAGCTTCCTTTAAGCAGAATGTAAATATGAAAAGAATTAGGATTATGAATAGGTTCCTTTAAGCAGAATATACTTGGAGCAGTTATAGCTCTCTGTACTTATAGAAAAATACATCTTCAATTAAATATATTATGCTCCATAGACAAATAATTTGAAGACATGACTATAGGGCTTTCAACTACGTAATTAATAATACTATGGTGATTAAAATATATCTTCAGAAAAGGGATGGTGCTCTGTATTAAAGACAGAAATTGATTTAAGTGTGAAAGTAATACATTATAAAACTATTCTGCATATTTTATTATTCAGATACTCATTAAAATAATTTTTATTATAAGTCATTAGTATTTAGATTTTATTAGCATTTGTACAGGTATGTAGGTTTTTGAGATGGTTGGCCACTAACTTATTTTCTTCTAGTCTTTAGGCTTAGAGTGCTGGGATCACAGCCATGTGCCATCTCAGCCATCTCTGTGACCTATATTTTGCAACTTTTTTGAAAGACTTTTTTTCACAAATGGCACTATGAGTGAGTCAAATAATATCACCAGTCAATTTGTTGATCCATAAAAAGACAGTTCAATACACAAGTTAACTTTAATCAACTTTTCGTCACTTTTTACTGTACAAATTTTCCTATTTGCATGACCTATCATGTTTTAGTGTTACCCTAGGACAGATCGATGTCTGCTATCCAGCCATACAGAATAACCTTTGTCCTTACCTCTGTCCCTGACCTCAAAAATATTCTCCAGTTTAACTGAATCCTGTTTCCTTTCCCAGGTACCCTGAGCATTAATCCTCATACTGTCAAATCACCTAGGATTAGGGTATCAGACAGATTGGAACTCAGAAAGTGGTAGAATGAACTGTCAACTTCAGGTAATGTCTCTATATTACTTACCTTTTCACAAGGACCATGTATGTTAGTTTCAAGGGGAAGGAAAAAAAACTGAATGAACTTTACCTAAAATACTACTGATCTGTGTCATAGTATCTCTTTTCTTTTCCACAATTGGCACTCTTGCATAGTTGGTTATTTCATCTACCATGATGAATTGGTCAGGAATCATCCAGGAAGAAATGTTATCTCTAATTGGTACTCTTTATCCAGCTTTCTTTCAATCAGACTTCTTTGGATGTTGTATAATTTACAACTGAAGCTATATGAGGTCTGATATAGAAAGATACTTACAGTGTAGCACAATGATAAAGCTAATTTGAATAAGCACGAATCGTGGTTGCCAAGGCAATGCTTTATTGACTTAGAGATTGAGTTGTCAGACAGCCTTTATTAAAACATAGCCATGTAAACTGGTTGAGGGTGAAACCCTGTGGAAGAAATGCATCCTGACTTAATAAAATTCTTAACAGAATCCACCAGTCTGCACTCTATTTATGTTCTTTGATTGGAGGTCTTTGTTTTGTGATATTACTACATATACTGTCTCCTTTACTAGGCTCTGAAACTTTAAAAATCAGAATGTTCTTATGAATCTAAGTATCACCAGGGTATAATCTAGGCACAAACTAGACACTCAGTAAATAATTGCTCACTGAAAAAGATCATGAATTTAATCATGTCTACAAGTTCTTACATCACAAATACTGCTAATGCTTGAAAATGTAAGACTGACTGAGTTTATCATTTACACAGTATGTTTCATGTACCTACCATAATGAAAACTCTCTGTCTCAAAACCACCATTCCAATGTTGGGAAACAGTGCTCATGCTACTTACACTTACTTTATGAATGACCTGATCCCCTAAGACTCAAACATTGTATTTAGAATTTTTTCTTCTTATCCAGTAACCCTGGGCTAAGGTTCAATGTAACTTAAAATGTAAAACTTGGCAGAAAGGAAAGATTCATTTTTCATAATTGTGCTGTGCTTTAAAAATCATTCACCTTAGTTCAGTGCCCTCAGTTAACAAACAAACCATTTATCTTGGAAAACTTAATTTTCTAAGTTCACAGAATGAGTGATTAGTGATGCCAAGAAATAATCCAAAGCAAGATTCCAACATTATTTTCTTTCCTGTTAAAGAATAAATTTTACAAAAATAAAATAATCAGAAATAAAAGGTAATGGGGAAGAAACTGAAAAGCTTCTGTCAGGCAAAGATACCATTAATAGGACAAAATAGAAGCCATATATCCAACCCTATATCCAACAGAGGGGTAATATCCAAAACACATAAAGAACTCACGAAATTGGGCAACCACAAACCAAGCAATGCAACTAAAAATGAGGTGCAAAGCTAAACAGAAATTCTCAAGAAAGGAATCTCTACAGGCCAAGAAGTACTTCCAGATAACTTCAACATCCATAGTCATCAGGTAAATGCAAATCAAAACGGCTCTGATATTCTATCTTAGACCCATCAGAATGATTAAGATAAAAATCTCCAGGGTCATCACATGGTAGCAAGGAGGTGGAGAAATGGGAACATTCCTCCATTGCTGGTAAGAGGGCAAACTTGTAAAACCATTTTGGAAATCAATTTTGTAGTTTTTCAGAAAATTGTGAAGACCCTATACCGTTTCTGGGCATATATCCAAAAAAAAAAAAAGCTCCATTATTACCACAAGGACACTTGCACAGTTATGTTCATAACAGTTTTATTTGTAATAGCTAGAAACTGAAAACAACCGAGATGTTCCTCAACTGAAGAATAAATAAAGAAAATGTGGTACATTTACACAACAGAATGCTACTCAGCTGTTAAAAACAAAGACATCATGAAATTTGCAGACAAATGGATGGAACTCGAAAATATTATCCTGAGTGAGGTAATCCAAACCCCAAAAAGATATGCATGGTATGTACTCCATAATATCTACTCTTAAGTAGATATTACCCATAAAGTAAAGGATAACCATCCTATAATCCACAGACCCAAAGAAGTTAAGTGACAAGGAACATCCAAAGAGAGGATGCTTTAGTCTCAGCTCAGAAGGAGAAATAAAATATACATAAAAGGTGGATGGAGGAAGAGAACTGGGTGAGAAAGTAGATGTGGAAGAGATTAGGGGTGAGGTGGAGGTTAGCTAGGGGTGAGTAGATAGTGGGGAGGTCTGGGAGAGAGAATGAACATTGTGGGGGAGCATCTCTGAGAGAAGTCTGAGACAGAGAATGCTCTCAGGAGTCTACATGAGTGACCCTAGCTGAGAATCCTAGGATGGGGAGAGAGTGGTTATATGGAGCCAGAAGTGGCCACCTCCTGTAGCCAGGCAGGACTTACAATGGAAGTAATGGGATATCAAACCCCCTGCAAAACCTTTGAACTAAAGTTTGTCCTGCCTACAAGATATGCAGGGAGAAAGATAGAGCAGAGTTTGAGGGAATGGCCAAACAATGACTGGTCCAAATTGAAACTCATCACATGGGAGACAGCAAACCTGTTACACTATGAGTGATCTCTATACTCATAGAAGAGATCCTAGCATAATGGCTTCTGAGAGGCATCCAGCAGCTGATGGAAACAGATGCAGAGCCTTACACCTAAACATTAGGTGGAGCTCAAGGAATCTTGGGGAAGCAGGAGGTGTCAAACATACCTCAATAATCATAGAGTCAACTACATTGGTCCCATAGGGACTCAGAGACAGAATCACCAACCAAAGAGCATGCATGGGCTAGATCTTGGCCACCTACACATATGTGCCAGATGTGCAGCTTGGTCTTCACGTAGATTCTCTAACAATTGGAGAGGGGCTGTCGCTGACTATCTTGCCTTCCTTTGGAAATATTTCTCCTAGCTGGGCTGCCTTTTCTTGGCCTCCATGGAAGAGGAGTGGACCTCAGTGAGAGGTCCTGTTGAGACTTGATGTACCAGGTTGGGTTGGTACTCATGGGGGCCTTCCCCTTCTCTGAGGAAAAGGGGAGGGGAAATGGGGGTAAGGAATGTAAGGGTAGGACTGGCAGGAACAGAGGGAGGAAAGGATGCAATCAGGTTGTAAAGTGAATAAATATATAAATTAATGATTAAAACAGAAAAATATCAGATACCTAAAGAGACAGATTACATCTTTGCTATAGGATTTAATTTTTAATTAGTTATTTTTATGTCAAATGCCATGACAACTTGAAGGGTATCTGCCATCTTCATCGTTCTGTTATGACACTGAGTATTTGTAGTTTACCAGCAAGAAATTTGGGGGAAGTGTCCTTTGAAAAATATCTATGTGCATTTGTAAGATGTCTGGCTGGGCAAACAGAGTTCAACTCAGTTACTTATAGATTCATCCTGTCCACAACCTGTCATGGAACATGCATATGTGGAGTAGTTTGCAACTAGAGCAAGGAGGTTATGAATTCCATTTCCACATCAATCAACACATACAGGCTATGTTGACCATAATTGTAGAGGGGAAGTTCTAAGAGTCTGAAGCTGGAGGAATAATAGTTTAATGTGCTGAGGGAAATTGAAGCATACATCTTACTATACCCTATTGTCAGGTTTTGAGCCATAGAGACAAAAGATTGCCACTCTAAAAACAACTAGTTTAACATTCAAATTTTCTTCTTTTATAGGAAAGCTTTTGTATAAGGACAAGGATGTTTAATGAAACTATTTCTCTCATTGCCACAGCTGCTCAGAAAACATAGTAATGTACTTTCCCATCTATTCATTTCTGCTGATAGGAATAGCTTATCGGTAACATAAACTCTCATCCATGGTCCTAGAGAAGAAAGAATCCCTAATCCCCTTTGCTGCGTATCAGTCACTGGCTGATGCAACTGACTATTCCATTTCTTCTCAAAATTGGATAAAAATTACTGAGACTGCTCTTCCTATCACCTGGATATAAAACACCTCTGTCCTGTACTCTCTGTGTAGCGCCAGTTCTGCATCTTTTTATTGATGCACATCATGCTCCCTACGAGGATGGCAATTCCATGCTTACTTGTCTCTTGAGAAATGAAGCATTCCAGCATTGGTCATTGGATTTTAGGTACAATGTCAAAGTGGAAAGAACAATAACATAAAAGAGTAATGTATGTCATATATGGCATATCCTACCAATATTGATTCTTGAATACACAATTTTGTGTGTTGTGTGGGGAGGGGATGGTTCCATACAATGGCTGTTGTTTTAGCATATACAATGCATTATAGTAGAAGGCATAATCTCAAACTGGTGACACAGGACACAGGAGCAGTTTCAAGTAACCATTCTATTGATCATATTATTTGCAAAAGGCATGCGTGGCATCCCTCTTTGATAGGACTAATAGCCAGGTGGCCATATCCTCACAGTCACTCTTTGATCTAAAATACACTAAGGAGAATTTTGAGTTTGTAAAACAAGTAATCGACAACCCATTACCTAATGCACATTGGCAAAGGTTCTGTAAACAAGACATATCTACATACCTGGATTCTGTCAATAAAAGTCAAGGTGATTTTTTTTTTCTTTGAAGACCAAGGAACAAGTAGAATTATTTTTCCAGAAAAATACCTTCTTCTTATTAAAGAAAGTTGCTTTGATAAGGGTTCAAATTTATTCTAGGCAGGTATCAGATTAGGCATTGATCAGGAGCCATAGCTAGATCAAATGCTGCATAAGAATTGACATAACTGAACTCATGTATGAGAAGCATCCCTTCCACTACTGTGCTTTTGTTTCTATTGGTGAAAACTGTATAAATCATGACGAATGGTGTCAGCCACCCTCCACATCCTATGTACTTGTTTAATGTTTGTATTGTAGACAATCAATATTTCCAGTATTACAGGTCTTTCTATATATTGTATCACCAGAAATATGTGCTTTAAATCCTAAAGTTCTTCTCCTTTTAAAGTGGTGATCATATTTCCTATTCATTCATTGACTTCCTGAAATATATCTACCACTCCAAGTTATAACCATTAAGTAGATTTCACACAACTTATCTTCAGGCTGATCTTTGTATTGGTTTGTGTCACATTACATTTATTTATGGCTGACATAACAAACTAAGCTATTGATGACTTAAGCTTAGCCTTTTCCTCCTTCATTAACAATTCACAACACATTCTCCTTACACAGCAGGTGCATGCTAAGTGCTAAGTGATATGTGCCAATGTAACAGTGGTGGATGACATGAAATCTGAGCCACCTGCTCATGTTGCTTACTTGTACCCTTTGGCCCTATTTGTGCCTGATGCTGCCATGATTAATTGCTGCTGGTCCTGGTCAACCCATGAATAGATGAGTTTGCCAGAATCTAGCTCTGCATGGTTACTTGATGACCATTTAGTTATTCTGTCATTATCAAGACCCCTATCATGTCATAGCTGTTTATCTAATAGACCATAATGCTTTTGCTACAGATGGCATATACTTGATCCAGAACACTAAGTTGTCCACATTATAATCATCATTTGGTTCATGCCATAACTATTCAAGGTGAATTTTACCTACAACAAATACATCTAATACCATAGAATTTGCTATGATCATCAAGCAAAGTATCACTTTGGTAGAGTTCATTGCATCTCAATCAGAACTTTCTAAAAGTCCCTTGCCTTTGTGTTCAACTCAACTCAAAGTTAATGGCTTTCCATTTTGTTTCTTCACCATCAATGTTTTCTTGCTTGTTTATTTTTCTATAGTGAAAGATAAATAATATGCTAAATTGTAATATATCCAGGATTTAATATTATACATATGACATCATGCATTTCTACCAACTTCAGTGAAACAGTTCCTTCTATATAAAGTTTATTTCTAACCATGCGGACTACCCATATCTTAAAAAGCCACCTATGTACTTACTTCTTCTTCATTTAGTCCAAGTAATATCATGCTATAGAGAGATTGGAGAAAAGTGCCAATTCATGGATTTTCCAAATTATTCTTACATAGGGTCTGAGAAAAACATGCTCCTGAAATATAGTAGTAAATTATATGTATGTGTACATACACAGACATACACACACACACACATATACATATATATATGTATATATATATATGGATTTCTCTTGTAAAAATATGTATATGGTATAGAGATAGGTAAGTAGATGATAGATAGATAGATAGCCTTTCATATTGTAACTATACAATTTGATGTCAATGAAAATAGCTCTAATACTAAAGAACTCTGAAATCTTTTTTTTTAATTTATTTATTTTTATTATTATAATTTTTATTTTCTATATTCTTTATTTACATTCCAAATGATTTCCCCTTTCCCGGTTCCCCCCTCTCCAAAAGACCCATAAGCCCTCTTCCCTCCCCTTGTTCCCCATTTACCTAAGAATTTCATGAATTCATTGTTTTTAATTGCTGAGTAGTATTCCATTGTATAAATATACATGGAAAATATCTCTGATAAAATTGAAGAAATATATAGAAAAACACACTAAGATTGACTATTTCAAAACTTTGTAATTTAATGAGGTCCCATTTGTCAGTTCTTGATCTTAGAGCATAAGCTATTGGAATTCTATTCAGGAAACTCTCCCCTATGGGAAAAAGAGGGAGGGAAGGGGGCTTATGGGACTTTCAGGGAGGGAGGAAATGTGAAAGGGGAAATGATTTTGAATGTAAATAAAAAAATTATAAAATAAAATAAAAAAAGATTGACTATTTCAAAGAAAAATTATACAGATAAAATGGTAGGCATAAAAATATTCCTAAGTTGATTGAAAGTGGAATTATAAACATTTTCTAATAAAATTGAAAAGCTACAAGGAAAAATATTTCTGATAAAACTCAAGAAATATATAGAAAAACACTTTAAAAACTGACTATTTCATGAAAAATTATACAGATAAGATGATAGGCATAAAAATATTCCTAAATTGATTGAAAGTAAAATTAAAACATTTTCTGATAAAATTGAAGATTTACATAGAAAATATCTCTGATAAAATTGGAGAAATTTATACAAATAAATTGGTAGGAATAAAAATATTCCTAAGTTGATTGAAAGTAGAAGTATAATCATTTTCTGATAATATCAAAGATTTACATGGAAAATATTTCTGATAAAATTGAAAAAAATATGGAAAAACATTAAAATTGAAGATTATCATGGAAAATTATACAGATAAAATAGTAGGCATAAAAATATTTCTAAGTTGATTGAAAGTGAAATTATAAACATTTTCTGATAAAATTGAAGGTTTACCTGGAAAATATCTCTGATTAAATTGAAGAAATATATAAAAAACACATTAAAATTGAGTATTTCATGGAACAATTATACAGATAAAATGGTAGGCATAAAAATATTCCTAAGTTTTTTGAAAGTGTAATTATAAGCACTTTCTGATAAAATTAAAGATCTACAAGGAAAATATTCCTGAAAAAATTCAAGAAATATATAGAAAAACATGTTAAAACTATTACATGGAAAATTATACCGATAAAAATGAAAGGTATAAAAATGTTCCTAAGTTGATAGAAAGTAAAATTATAGACATTGTCTGATAAAACTGAAGATCTACATGGAAAATACTTCTGACAAACTTGAAGAAAAGTACAGAAAAACGTTAAAATTGAAGATTATCATGGACAATTATACCGACAAAATGGTAGGCACAAAAACTTTCCTAAAAGACCCATAAGCCCTCTTCCCTCCCCTTGTTCCCCATTTACCTAAGAATTTCATGAATTCATTGTTTTTAATTGCTGAGTAGTATTCCATTGTATAAATATACATGGAAAATATCTCTGATAAAATTGAAGAAATATATAGAAAAACACACTAAGATTGACTATTTCAAAACTTTGTAATTTAATGAGGTCCCATTTGTCAGTTCTTGATCTTAGAGCATAAGCTATTGGAATTCTATTCAGGAAACTCTCCCCTATGGGAAAAAGAGGGAGGGAAATTTCCTAAATTGATTCAATCAATTTCCTAAATTGATTGAAAGGGAAACTACAAACACCTCCCCCCAACCCCGATGAAACTGAAGAACTACATGGAAAACACCTCCGACAAAATCAAAGAAATACAAAGAAAAATGTTAAAATTAAAGATTATCATGGAAAATAATACTGTCAAAATGGTAGAAACAAAAAATATTACTAAATTGAAAGAGGAGTCACAAATATTTTCTGATAAAATTCGAAGATCCACATGAAAAACATTTCTGTTAGACCTTTTGTTTTTTGTTGGGGAATTGAGTTTATTGACGTTATAAGATATTAAGGAATATTGATTGTTTCTTCCTGTTATTTTTGATGTTCTTTATATGTTTGTGTGGTTATTTTCTTTTGGGTTTGTTGGAAAAAGATTGCTTTCTTGCTTTTTCTAGGGTGTAGCTTCCCTCCTCATTTTGGCGTTTTCCATCTATTATCCTTTGTAGGGCTGGATTTGTGGAAAGATATTGTGTAAATTTGGTTTTATTATGGAATATCTTGGTCTCTCCATGTATGGTAATTGAGAGTTTTGCTGGGTATAGTAGTTTGGGCTGGCATTTGTGTGCTCTTAGGGTCTGTATGAGATCTGCCCAGGATCTTCTGGCTTTCATCATCTCAGGTGAGAAGTCTGGGGTAGTTCTGATAGGCCTGCCTTTATAGGTTACTTGACCTTTTTCCCTTACTGCTTTTAATATTCTTTCTTTGTTTAGTGCATTTGGTGTTTTGATTATTATGTGCCGGGAGGACTTTCTGGTCTAGTCCAGTCTGTTTGGAGTTCTGTAGGTTTCTTGAATGTTCATGCACATCTCTTTCTTTAGGTTAGGGAAGTTTTCTCTATAATTTTGTTGAAGATATTTACTGGCCCTTTAAGTAGGAAATCTTCACTCTCTTCTATACCTATAATCCTTAGGTTTGATCATCTCATTGTGTCCTGGATTTCCTGTATGTTTTGGCTCAGGAGTTTTTTGCATTTTGCAAAAACTGTTGAGTCAATGTTTTCTATGGTATCTTCAGCCCCTGTGATTCTTTCTTCTATCTCTTGTATTATGTTGTTGATGCTTGCATCTATGACTCCTGAATTCTTTCCAAGATTTTCTATCTCCAAAAATGTCTCATTTTGTGATTTCTTTATTGTTTCTACCCCCATTTTTAGATCCTGGATGGTTTTGTTCAGTTCCTTCACTTGTTTGTGTTTCCTGTAATTCTTTAAGGGATTTTTGTGTTTCCTCTTTAAGGGCCTCTACCTGTTCACCCATGCTCCCCTGTATTTCTTTCAGGGATTTTTGTGTTTCCTCTTTAAGGGCTTTCACAATTTGACCCATGTCCTGTATTTCTTTAAGGGAGTTATTTATGTCCTTCTTGATGTCCTCTAACAGCATTGTGAGAAGAGACTTTAAATCCAACTCTTATTTTTCCGGTGTGTGTGGGTATCTGGGATATGCTGTGGTGGGAGAACTGGGCTCTGATATTGTCAAGTAGCCTTGGTTTCTGTTGGTAGGGTTCTTCCGCTTGCCTTTCGCCATCTGGTTATCTCTGGTGTTAGTTGGTCTTGTTGTCTCTGGCTGGAGCTTTCCCCTCTGATGGGCCTGTAAACCTGTGTCTGTACTCCTGGGACACCAACTCTCTTCTGGCAGGGTCTGTGCACAGAAGGCTGTGGAGCTGTCTGGTTCCCTGCTGCAAACGGCGGCCAGAAGGGAAGACTCCTGTCCCAGCCGCTCCACTGATCATATGCCCTGTGCCCTCCTAGCTGTACCTCTCCAGACAGAAGGTGGAGATCTCACATCCACACTCAGAAGTGAAATCACTATTGGGAGATCATTCTCTCCTGGTGGGCTAAGCACAGAAGGCTATGGAGCTGCCTGGTTCCTTGCTGCAAATGGCGGCTGGAAGGGAAGACTCCTGTCCCAGGTGCTCCACTGATCGTATGCCCAGTGCACTTCTCTCTGAAATCTTGACAACATTTCTGATAGGTATATACAAACTAGTCATGATTGTGCTTCTGGTACTAAGTGCTTCACTTTCATCGTCCAGAAATTTGCCAATTATTTCTTGTTGGAAAAAAAAATCTAATATATTCAATAGGTGACAGATAGTGTCCATAATCCTTGTATCTTTTAAGATTTTTCTTAGTTTACTATTTTAGTTTCATAAATTGTTTCAGATGTTTTGTTTGTCATTTTCCATTCTAAAAGACTTCATTCTACCAACTTATTTTTTATTGAGGTCATTATAACTAAATACAATCTTTGTTTTATTAATACATGTTTGGAAATGACTAAAATATCTATCAATGTCTACTAACTGATATGACACCAATGGATTCTCAGTGTAACAGATGAACCATGATGTTTCTGTATAACATTATCATAACATTGCCTGTGCCACATCTCAAATATCTGAATATTCTTTCTAAATACATAGCTATACAAATAAATGAAGGAAGGATTCATTGTGTGAAGATTTGGAATTTACAACCTTATGTCACTTCTGTGAACTTGCAATTTCTTTCCTTTTAGAGAAATTACTATTCCATCAGTCAAAGAAAATTGGCTTATATTATGAAGTTAGCTAAGTAATCATATATTATGAAGATGTGCAGGAAGGAGACTCAACTCAGAAAATGCCTTCAGCAGATCTTGGTGTAAGGAAGTCTGTAATGATTTATTATGGGTTAAGGTGCCCATTGGCAGGTAGATAGATTTTGTATAGGTTCTATACAAAAGCAGGCTTAGCAAGTCATGAGCAAACCAGTAAGCAACACTCTTCCATGACCCATCTGCATCAACTCCTGCATCAAGATTACTACTATGTTTGAGTTAGTGTCCTGACTTCATTTGAAAATAAACTGTGATGAAGAAGATTAAGACAAATAAGCCCTTTCTTCCTCAAGTTGGTTTCATCATGGAGTTTCACCATAGTTATAGTAATCCTGGCTAAGAAAAAAATTTAACTTCCTTATTCACCATTATCCTTACTTCTGTTGACTGTAATAAATTGAGTACCTGTATAAGAGTTCCCCAAATGTCTCACTTTGTGTAACCATATTCTGTCAGACATGTACATATTTATTAGTATATCAGTTCCTTATGACTATTGCACTGACATTCTTTTACATCCTCTTAGACTTCATTATTTTAGGACTGTATATTTCTTATTTTATCAGAGGTGCTTTAGGACCCTAGATATCAGTGTTATCTCTTTTTTGTTTTAAAATGTGAAATAAGGCCACAACTGACTTCCAAGTTGTCCTTCCCACATGATCACTGTGGAAAACAAATCTATGTCCTTGGGAAGCATAGTCAATCCAGGGCTTCATGTAGTTAATCTACTTCTGCTTCTAGAACTCCAAATACTTTAATCCTCTTTTTTCTCTACCAGCTGAAAGCTTAGTTTTGACATCTGTGTTGGATTCAGTGGAAGTCATCATTTCCTCTCATCTTCAAAGCTCACCTACTGGTGTGTAGAATTATTCACTGCCAGTGTGTTACCTATATTACACCAGAGGACTGGCCATTGGCTCATCCTCTCAAGATCCATTTTTATCCATTCATGATCTCTATCTACATTTGTTGGTTTAGACCAGTAGCTCTTTGGTAAGTATTTTATCTCTCAATAGGCCAAACACACATCTGACTGGATTATAGCAAATATTGGACTTCAAAAATAAATTAGTAATATATGTGAACTGCTTATAGTAAGAGAGTTTAAAATGGGGTTAGTCAAATATTTTGGAAATAAAATTTGTAAGAACTAGCTTTTACAACTTGTAAAAGTTGGAGAATTACTCTGTAAAGTGGTGACATGACATATTACATAATTTCCACTAATCATGGTGAGTTATTTCATTAAAGGAATCATTTATAATAATCTACTTAATGTATTGATTATAAAGGGTGCTGTATTATCTATCTTCAACATCTGATTTTTTAAAAGATTTACATGTATCCTAAGTGACTTTTAAATTTTTTACTTTGTTCTTATTTTTATTTTTAAATTTTATTTATGCTTCTCTCATATAACAATACATCCTAACTACTGCCTACCCTCTGTCCCCCCTCTTCCCTGTCCCTTCACACATCTCTTCTTCCCCAGATCCATTACTCCTCTGTTTCTATGTCCATTTCCATTTAGAGAAGACCAGGCCTCTTAGTAATATCAACCAAACTTGGCATAACAAACAGCTGATAGGAGCAGATACAGAAGAAACCCTTAGCCACACATTATGTACAGCATAGGGAAATCCACAGAAGAGGAGGAAAGGATTATCAGAGCTATAAGTAGAGGATGTTAGGAGAAAATGTACCTACTAAGTAGAGTTCATAGCAGCTCACAAAGACTGAAAATATAAGCACACAGCCTGCATGGGCCTTCACCAGGCCCTCTCCATAATGCTATGTTTCTTTAGCTTGGGGTATTTGTTGGACTCCTAACAATGAAAGTGGAGATGTCTCATTTGTCTACTTATGGGACATATGTCCTCTTCTTACTTTGTCGCATTGTCCAGCATTGAATGACTGTATATGCCAACTCTTATTGCAGTTTAGGTGACTTTTTGATTGCATAGTAAAATAAACTGAAAAAGCTTAATTTATATTGTCATTTATATTGTAATTTGTCTATGTTCTTCACTATAGCAATATGATAGTTTTAATGTTCTTCTGTCTTGGGTAGTTAACCAAGGGGCAGCACTATACCCTAGAAGTCATTCATTATAAACTATGAAGAAACTGGGTGTAGAAATGAAAAGCTCTTTCATTATCAATAGTCATATATATTATTAAACCTATACACATTTTAACTGAAAAGGTTCACTTGCCAAAATTTAATTGTTTTTAACGGCATAATAAATGGATTTTCCCCTTAATATCTCTCTTCCTATGAAAAATATTTTTGAGGATTAACTGCTGTAGCCCTTAGGCCTTTTGAGAGAACCTCAAGGGCTAAGGAAATCTAAATCGGAAAGTGAGAAAAAGAATAGCGCAGGTTTCTCATTCATACATTTAAAGTGCGGTGAATTTTAAATTAATATTATGAGCATGCATATAGGCTGAGGATTGATTCACATCCCTTGACATGTGGTACAGACTCCAAACTATGCTAAAACTTTCCTCACATGGCTTTCTCACGTATTCAGATAAATTCTTGCTAACATATCCTTTTGATATTTTGTCTTCTCAAGAATCAAAAAATCTCTCAGAAGCTATAAGAAAGAGGATATCTTTGTTAGCAGCTATCCATTCAAGATTTAGTCTGTGGTTCTCATGATGAAGAGGCCTATGAATTTCTAGGATATACTGAGAAAATACAAACTCAAAATTTAGAAATACCATGCTCTGTTTTTATCCATGTTTTTTATTCTCAGTTTTTCTTTACTTACCCAAACTTCATATCCCTATCCAAACTCTCTCTTTCTCCTCCTTTTTTTTTAAAAGAATGCCTCTGTATACACTGATAAATACAAAAAGAAAATGAAGGAAAAAGCATGTCTGAGAAATAATGAGATCACATGGGAAAGACAAAGTTTCTGTTTTGCTCTTCCCAGTAAGTTATCGGTAAAATATTTGCAGAGCAAACCTCAGTGAGTAAACTGTTTTACATATCTGTATATTGCAATATTTATATATTCTAATACTGTTTACCAAGGTTGCTGCCAATTTCATGGAGGCCTCTGATACATATATCCCTGTGATGGAGAAACAGGTGAATAAAGACACACCCTTCCTTATATCATGATCTCCTGGTTTGTATTATGACAACTTGGTACAAGCTGGAGTAATTTGGGAGGAGGTCAACACACTTGAGAAAATATCCCCAGCAGATTGCCTGCGATATATATTCTAATTAAAGATTGATGATATAGGAGGATCCAGCTCATAAGGGATGGCCCCAACTCTGGCCACAAGGACATAGATAATATAATAAGTCAGACTGAGCAAGCCATGAAGAGAATGCTAGAAAGCTGTGATCCCATGTAGCCTCTGCTTCCTTAAGCTACCAGGTCTCTACCCTGTTTGAGTTCCTGCCCTTACTTCCTTTGATGATAGACTACGATGTGGAACTGTAAGTAAAAATCATGCCTTTCCTTATCATGTTGCTTTGGTCATGATATTTTATCACAACAGTAGAAACCCTAAGACATTTGGCAATGGCATGTCTAGACTCTCTACTGTACAGCAAGGTCCCTTAAGCCACCCACATTTGAGAGCATCTTGTCACAGACTCCATGCTGAGTGCTGAGGAAGACACAGAAAACTCACTTTCATAGAAGCAGAAATATTATGTAAATATAAGTTGAACAAACAGCTACACCCAATCCACAATGTAGAATAAGGCATATTCTGGTGGTGCTGCTAAGGTTGAAGATTCAAGACATGATGACACCTTTGTCTGAAAACATGTGCTTTCTGTGACTAGCCTCTATGGCCTGCGTGGTTAAGTGAAAAGATGACCCTGGCTTATAATGAAGACCACAGATAAAGACAAGCCCAGAATCTCAGGTTTACACTCCTCCTCATCTGCTACATTTATTTTCAGGAAATTTTATTTGAATGGTAACTACATAAAAATAGAAAAAAATATAGAGAAACTCCATGTTGTAAGATTATTTATTTGAAGGTTATTTCTTGGAATTTCCTTCAAATAAATAACACTCAGCATACCACATAGAGAAAAAGCTATTAGGAATAAAATAAATTTATGAGATGGTCCACTATAGTAAATAGAAAGAACATCTCAGTGTTGGGTGAGGATAAAAGCAAGTTTGCATATGAAAACAGTCTGAGTTAACTCTACTCTATTGATACTGTCTACATGGATATATTAATGGCTGGCTGAGCTTCAGTAACAAAGTACATGAGATCTGCAACTTTGCTTAATACTAATTTGATAGACGATCACAAGATCACATGGTATATAAACTCCAAAGAGAGTTTTTTGAACACCGGGGATTTTCCTTTACCTAGAAGGCAATTCCAATGAAAATTTCCCAAGTCTGCCTACATCTGGGATTATCTCCATTAATTATGTAAAGATACAGGATTTTTTTAAGCAAATAGCTCTATATCAATACAAACTTGAACAAAGTTGGGTGTACAGAACTGTCAACACCAGTAATAGATTGATAAAATAGCTTTCTGATTGGGTAGGTGGAATTACATCTAATGTGATATATGTCCTTTCACTAAGAACACAATAAATAATAGAAAGAATAAGGAAATTCTATTATAGTGATTGTGTCCATTTCATTGATCGATTAATGATTAATGTTGGCAAGTCTATCATCTATAGTATTAACTTATACTATATACTGATTAAATATTAAATTGTAGTGTTATTTCCATTTTTATGAAATCATGCCTTAAAGATCTTCTACACATATATATTCAAATAACAATTCCATCTGGACTTAGACAATTATTGGTTAATTTGTAATCCAATTTATTTTACATAAGAAGAAGATGAGAGGACAGAAACTTTTTTAAAAAATATTTTATTGGATATTTTCTTTATTTACATTTCCAATGTTATCCCTTTTCCTGGTTCCCTTCCCTGGAAACTCCCTATCGCGTGCCCCCTCCCCTTGCTTCTACTAGTGTTCCACCACCCACCCACCCACTCCTGCCTCCCTGCCCTGGAATTCCCCTACACTGGGGCATCCATTGAGCCTTAACAGGACAAAGGACCTCTCCTCCCTGACAAGGCCATCCTCTGCTACATATCCAATTAGAGCCATTGCTCCCTCCATGTGTACTCCTTTGTTGGTGGCTTAGTCCCTGGGAGCTCTGGGGGTTCTGGTTGGTTGATATTGTTGTTCTTCCTGTGGGGTTGCAAACCCCTTCACCTCCTTCAGTCCTTTCCCTAACTCCTCCACTGGGGACCCTGTGCTTCTGGGTTAAATACAGCATTATAATTTTTAAATAGCATTTTTCTTTAAAAATTTTGTATTGTTTATTAATGTGTAAAGTATTGTTTTTAGTTGTTGTTTATACATTTGAAATTATGGTTTTAATGTCCGTATTCTCCACAACAAAAATAAATCATATTTTATGAGAGTATATAAAATATATTAATATATAAACTTACTCTTTGATAATATAGATAAATTATAATTTACTTATATTTGGATTTTTAAATAGTATTTATTTATCAATCCCTATTACCCTGAAAAAAAAAAGAAATCATACACTGTATATATGACTGAGACTTTAAGAAGAGCAAAAATAGCAATAATAATTGTATTCAATCTACAGACCCTAACATTTCTAAAATAGACCCCCAAATTCCTGACCTCATGGTCTCTAATGTAAGAAATTGTAATCCTCAGTCATTTGTGAAGATAGTATTAGTTGAGGTCATGGGTATTATTTATAATTATTTTACATATTTTACTCTATAAATATACACAATTATAAATTATCAATTTATGATAAAATGTTTAAAGAATTAAGAAAGCATATTTGGTTGCTTTTTAATTTGATTTAGCAAAGGTTTTGCATACATTGTCCAAAAATGCTTTAAAAACAAATGTACTTAACGTTCTTTTAGAGTTCACATGAGAGACAGACAGAGACTGTGAAGGATAAACAGAGAAAAAGATATGGAGAGAGAGAGAGAGAGAGAGAGAGAGAGAGAGAGACAGAGAGAGACAGAGACAGAGACAGACAAAGAGAGACAGAGAGAGACAGAGAGACAGAGAGACAGAGAGAAAAATGACAGGGAAAATATCCAAAAATCCAGAAAGACATAGCTGTTACCATAGTTGCTGGAAAACTTCTAGTCACTGTGGGAATGGATAATGGGGGATTCACTCTAATTGTAATCTCTTATAAAAACCTGTCAGGATAATGAACACATAGCACATACAGAATTTCAACTGTCAAAGATTGCTGGAATAAGCTCCCAAATTTAGAAGCAGCAACAGGGGTAGAAATTGCAGAGTAGAGCTGTTTCAGTGTATGTTTGAGACAAAATGAATAATAAGTGATAAAGTATAGTTTTATCAAAATTTTATAAAAGGAGCAGATTGTGAAACGAAGGTTAAATTATGATAGGAATCAATAATTAACTTAAATCACATGCTTAAAGATTTGTGGAATTTCTATAGGTGATGAAAGTCTTCAAAAAATTATCTGAACTCAAAGCTGTTAAACCCAAATCATATGGACCATCGTCCTGAAAGTAATTAGAAAATTAGTCTGAATTAGAATGACTGTGAAATGTAGGATGGTCATTTGTAGATGATAAAACAGTATGAAGGACATAGATGTATAAAGATATATTAGATATATGAATTGTAATGGCATTACAATTCATATACGTAATTTATAAATTCAATGATTCATTTGATGAATTCAATTCATATGATGATTTAAAGTTCATCATTTTGATGTAACACGCAGTATTGTTGTCAACAATGACAAAATATTACTTGCAAATAAAGAGTGGACTGCATGGTAGGCAGAAGAATGGCCCTGGAAGGGGTCATTACTAAATCTAGCCTAAGAATGTTGCTTTATATACCAAGGCGCACTTGGCAGACACCATTGATGAAGGATGTGGACATGGAGAGAATTCCATAAAGAATGCTCTGTATGCTTATGTTAAGCCATTGTAATTCTAATGTCTTCATAACTGACCTGCAGCTGTTAAGCTGTAAATGGTAGATAGAGAAAGGATATTAGTAAAGAAAGATACATAAGCAGATATTAGAAGCTGGGAAATCAAGTAAATAAAACCTTCATAAAGAACCACTATAACAAATATAGTCTTGTCAAAGTCTTGAAATATGTTTTTTAGTAAATATATTAGAATTTTTGGTTCCCAAAGCTGTAATATGTCTACTTTATTAAACAATTACAGGAAACTAATAAAAATGACATTAATATTTTGGTGTTACTGGTTGCGTTGTTACTGTATAGGACAATGCTGATGGTTTTTCAGGTTAAATAATATGAGGTGAACAAGTGATGGGACATTTAATTCCAATATTAAATTTTTCAGAGTTGAGAAAAGGGGAGCAAAATACATGTAGATTTGCAGCTTTTGCATAAGTCTGGGATAAATTCTCAAACTAAATTCTCACATATTTACAATCAAGTCAATTATTATGGCCTATGTGAGGGAAATGCAGAACTATGATTAACAACCATAGATAAAGTAGGTTTTATTCTACAAAAGCAGTTAAGTATTTTAAGAACGTGTGGAAATACTTCCATCATACAGGAAAGTAGACAATGTGCAGATACATAACTTTCCTCTATTATTCCAAATTCAAGAAATTATCAAAATAGCATTTGATAAGAAGGCTTAGCCGGACTTCTGAAAAATTAAGAGAGGATGAGTCAGCATCATTCCAAAGGATCAGGCATATACAATTATTTAATTTTTTTGTCTTCTTCACTAGATGAACTTCAGAAGAAAACATAAAAATGTAATAAATTACAATTTTGACATGGTAATTTATGATGCTAGAGTACCTAGAGCACCCTTAAAAATGATTGTGAGAGGTTTAAAAATATTAGTCATGCCGAGTGGAAAACAAGAAAAGTTCATATGCCAATTTATATACAATGAAGGGAACATGGGCAAAGCCAAAAAAGGTGGTTGAAAATGAAAATTATAATAAACAAATTGGAAGTTAAAGAAAACACTTCATAAAGAACAATATAACAAGTTCTAATGAATAAGAGGCCATGAAGCATGAGCATAGAAAACAAACTGTTACCAATTTTTTTGTTGTTGTTGTTTTCCCAGTGAAAGGAGTGTCTTTTTTTTTTATTTTCTAGGTTTTTTTATTTACGTTCCAAATGATTTCCCCTTTCCCGTTTCCCCCCTCCCCAAAAGTCCCATAAGCCCCCTTCCCTCCCTCTTTTCTCCATTCAACCCCCTCTCACTTCTCTGTCCTGGCGTTCCCCTACATCCAGTCTTTCCAGGACCAGTGGTCTTTCCTTCCATCTTCTTGCTATGTGAATTGTGTCTTTGGTATTCCGAGTTTCTGGGTTAATAGCCCCTTATCAATGACTGCATACCATGTGTGTTCTTTTGTGATTGGGTTACCTCACTAAGGATGATATTTTCAAGTTCTGACCATTTGCCTAGGAATTCATTGTTTTTAATTGCAGAGTAGTATTCCATTGTGTAAATATACCACATCTTCTGAATCCATTCCTCTGTTGAGGGACATCTGGGTTCTTTCCAGCTTCTGGCTATTATAAATAAGGCTGCTATGAACATAGTGGAGCATGTGTCCTTATTGCATGCAGGGGAAGCATCTGGGTATATGCCCAGGAGTGGTATAGCCGGATCCCCAATTTTTTAAGGTAATAGCGTGATCTATTAGAAAAAGTAAGATCATTAATTCTTATGTGTAAGAAAACATTAGTGGCTTTAATGAGCATGGTTTGAGGACAGAGATGGAATCTGGAAGAGTAGTTAAGGAACTGGAGACAGGACAGCTGATGTTTGCTAACTGTCAACCTAAGCAAAACAGATGAGCTCTAGGTTCAGCAAAAGACGACTTGATAGGGAGAAGGTGGAAAGGGATAGACAGCACCCAATGTCTTCCTTTGACCTCTAGGAAAGCATAGGATAGACATCATCAACACACAAATATACATATGTATACACACATAGAGCTTTCACACAGGCATTTTGCCTCTGTCTCTATCTCTCTGTCTCTTTTTGTCTCTGTCTCTCTCTATTTCTGTGTATGGGTGTGTGTGTGTGTGTGTGTGTGTGTGTGTGTGTGTGTGTGTGTGTGTGGTATACAGTCAAGCTTGAAATATATTCCTCGAAAATGGAAAGGTGGAGAGTAATTCCAGCCCTGCCAGCCTTATCAAATGAATGATCCATAGTAAAGCATATCCAATCCAATTAACATTTGAGCTGATATTCATATGACTTCAACCATAATCTACTAGAATTGTCTCATACAGTGGGAAACCAAAATTCACAGTCCTCAGAGTTGTCAATTAAGTATTGTTACATTTGTTGGTCTTCTATTGCTTTGAAGAGACACCATGACCAAGGCAACTCTTATGAAAGAAAACATTTAACTGAGGGACTGCTTACAATTCCAGAGGGTTAATTTATTATAATCATGGTATAATGAGAGAGCAGTAGCTAGTAATTTTATATTCTCATCCACAGAAACTGAGCAGAGAGAGGAACACACACACAAGCACACACACACACACACACACACACACACTCAAGCACACACACAAACACACGCAAACAGAGAGATAGAGATAGAGACAGACAGAGAGAGAGAGAGAGAGAGAGAGAGAGAGACTAGACTGGCCCTAATATACTTTTAATCCCATTCCTACCTACACACATTTTCTGATAAGACCACAAATCTTAACCATTCTAATTTGTTTCAAAAAGTTTCACAGCCTGCTGACTAAGTATTCAAATATATGAACCTATATGAGCCATTTTCATTTAAACAACCAAAATGGTTATCCTAAGTTATTGAGATCTGTGTTCATTTTTACATGACAATGGAACCAATATATTATACTAGGCACTGGGTTTAATTTTCTAGATTTGTTCCTTTCTATTGTTTTACCCAAAGATAAAAATTGCTGTAAAATATTACTATCTTCATATTTAAATTTCCTACTTTGGAAAATGAATAATTGTGTAACATTACAATTCACGAGTTGCATAAATGTCTATTGCATCTCACATACCGGATTACAGTATCCTAAAGTATGTAAAAATTAAATTAATCTATTTTATCAAAAATATAAGATACTAAGCACAACATTTTCTTTTGCATTACCACAATATTATTTTTAATTTACTTCTAAATGATTGCAAGAGAAGAATCATTCAATAATGTAGAACCTACAAAAACCCACAATAATCATTTTACCAGGAAAATAATATCATGACCTATGAACCATCAACATAAGGCACAATACTGTATAAAGAAGCACAGCAGGAGAACTCATTGAAACTAAATAAAATACTGCTTGTTGTCACAAATATGTTAAAATGAGAAATAGGGGTTTGTTGAGAACTTGAGGGGTAATCATAAAATAGTTACAATAGAACAGAAGCAATCATAATGCATTGAAGAAGTTCACAAATAATAGAGAAGTTTACTTTCTCGTAAGTCAGTACAGTAATAAATATGCAGAAAATCCACATGCATGTATCCCTTAATTTGAATGGATACTGCTAGGTAAAACCATAATTAACACAGAATATCTAAAAGTAATTGTTCTAAATGTCTGGTACATTATATTTTATGTTGACACATAATGTTGAAATTATTATTAATAATAATATTTAAAATATTATTAAAATATTATGTTGAAATATTTTACTGTTACAAGTTAAGTCTGATAAAATAAGAGCACTGGTCTCACAAAATATTTAGTGAAAGCTCTAAGAATTAAAAATATAGTAGGATGGAGGAAAATAAAAATTCACAAATATTTTTTGTTGATTTATTCCAATTCATAAAAAATAGGTAGATATTTGAAAAGATAACTTAGTTGGTAAAGCATTTGCCATTCAAGTGTGAGTACTTGATTTAGAACCCCCAGATCCTACACAAAGCCATGAATGGTAGCTAGTGCTTCTGTAGTGATAGGAGACCTGGAAACAAAATAATGTCTAGTAGATTGCAGAACAATACCAACTAGCCTGCTATACCCAGATACAAACAGCAAACAAATTCTATCTCAAAGATGGTGGACAGTAAGTTGACACATACTGGAGGTTGTACTCCAGTGAACACACACACAGAGGCACAGACACACACACATACACACTCACACACATGTACACATGCATAATACGCATACATTTACACACACGACATAACCATAATCAGATATGTATATGAAAATGGACACTATATGTATAGTTTGATACATATTTTAATTTTACGATCAATGGATAGCAAAACTTTCTGGTATGAACAAGATTTAGCTATTGTAAATTTTTGAGCACCATATCAGAAATGGGCTGACTCATTGACTACCCATATCATTTAGAAGCACTAATTAAAGTTGTAAGAGCCACTGCTTCTCTTGTAATTAATTCTTGCCTGAGAGTTAATCAGGCATTCATCTTTATCGGTTCATTACATGATTAATAAGTTCTTGTTTGTTAGGGTGAATGGAGGCAGCATGCCTGATTTGGACAGGTCAAATCTTACTGATATTTCAGACTTAAATACAAGCTAGTAAGCAGGGGTTTGCATTCTTTGAAAGCCAAGAGGGAAATATCTTTGAAAAGTATATAACACACAGTTCTGAAAAAGCTACTTCACATTTCAAGCTAAGGGCTGAGAAAAAAAAGAAGTAGAGTTATATAAATTATATGAAGGGAAATAACAATAGTGTGTAAACAAGAGTAAAGTTATTATAGTTGCAAAACCTAACAAGAATTCCTGTTCTAAGAACTAAGTGGCACTACAACATGGAGGGAGGCTGGGGAGAGTGGAGAAAAGTATTATAATGGATCATAACAGATTTTAATGTTTGAAGAATGACAACAAAGTAATGTCGAAGGTGAATTATTCTATTCATCTTGCTCGTAAACTCGCAAGAGGGTTACATAAAGGAATTCTGCTGAATATAGCTAGAAGTTTTCAAATAAAATCAAAGTGAATTAATTCTCACATGGTGCTAATTTCTCCTTTGCATTTTCCCTCCAAAATAACATTCTTCTCATCAAACAGTTTAGAGGAGCGCCTGTGGAGGACTGTGATTTATTCTCCTATAACAAGATAGCTTAGTCCATGTTGATAGAGTTCAGAGTGATCATGTATTTATTTCACTAATGATGTATCAAATACACTTCCTATCATAACAAACGACATAAAGGTTTCCTAAGAAACTGACTAAAGTTGTGTTCATGAAGTGTTTGACCATCTTTGTTCTTCACAGAAATCTGGATGCAAATATATAGCTCCAAGTTTAATATGATCCTAATAACCTATCGATTAACAAGTGATTACCTGCTTAGCATAGCTCTTATTGCCTCGTTAATTTTTTGAGAAATGCTTGGGGAATGCAATGCCTTTTTCATTTGTTACTGTTGTAAAAGTAGTCAATTAAGTTTTAAATCACTCATTAAAGTAATTTAATGCTATCAACCCAGGGTTGAATTATAGATGCTAGCATTCTCAATGTATTAATCATAGTATACCTACAATCCCAAGAATGTTCCCAGGCAGCTGTGATTTAGGCTGCAACCAGTTTTAGCAGCAACAATCTACAGATAAATTATGTTTGTTTTAAAATATTCTCTGCAAGATTAATTATTAGGAATTATCTATTTAGTTAACCTGTAACATGGGGGGAAAAGTATCAACCATGATGTGATTTCTAAAGTATTACCTTGATAGTCATGATAATGTATGTGTAATATCTTGAGAGAATTTATAAAGATTTAAATGTAAGATGAATTGTGTCATTTTCAGTGCTAATTTATTGGGAACAAAGCTGTGTAAAACTGGGTTGTTACTTAAACTATAGCTGTTTATTTTTTAAGATCAGACAAGGACATTAATTTCACAAGTCTTTAGGAAATGAGATTAGTGATATCCAGAAAGGTTTCCAAAAGGCTGTAAGATGGTTGACTATAAAGAATAACCTTCAGGAACAAAACTAAGATGTACTATGATTTGGGTTTATAAATATTAAGAAGAGTTAAAGGTAACACAATCTATAATGAACTTGACAAATGAACAAGAATGAACATAACATTACCCCACAACTCCTAAAGTGTATGAAGTTCTCACTATTTTCTGTAACATCCTAAAAGATTGCTATTGTCCCAGAAGATATTTTTTGTGAAAGTTGTTCCATGTCTAATATCTACCAAGATAGAGTCTAATTAACACTATGCTACTGTTTGTGGACATGATATTCTATGAAATTTTTAAATATTGACACATTGTCTTTGAAAAAATATTTATTTCTCTACCAACTATTAGAATATTCACTATTAAGGTTAGGATGCTGTTAAATCCTAACCAACAAATTATGTTTTTTTCTCATTTAAGCTTCAGTGAAAATTAATACTTTAATTTATCCAATTAAAAAACATGTAACACATATATATTATTCTTTAATATGTTACTATTTGTAGATTATGTTCAGATATATTAGACTACTATATAAAAAGATAGTTTGTCTTAGATATGCTGTTCTATGATATGCTCTTGAAATAACTACATTCTCTAAAAATGACAATGTAACATATAATAATATGAATAAATTAACACATATATGATACACCATATATAAAAATATATAACATGTAACATATAATATATGATATATGATTAATATATGACATTTATGATATGTGATATGTGATTTAGCATAAATATATGCTAACAAATAAGAAGTCCAGTACTAAGAATAAATCACTTGGAGTTGTTGGCCAATAAGTTATCACAGACTATCTCCCAAATATTACAGGCTGTTGTCATTATTCTTAGTTACTCTCCAGAGCTTTACAATAAAGCTCTGTTTCTGAATATAACACATATGTGAATCATAAGACGATGAAATCAAGATAGTATTGAACTGGAAACTTTGTCTCTTACTGGCAGCTTTCATTGTATTGGAAGGTGCTATGCATGCAAACTACAGGAATTAAAAATAGTTATCAATCATATCTGGTTAAGGACCTTTTTAGCTATAATAATGACTGATCTGACAAGGCACAGCTTCTGGTACAATAATAGCAAAAACATTATGGAAGTAAACATTCACTCGGACTGGATTTAATTACTACTCCACAAAGTAAAAGACATTCTTAATAGGAAGATGAAGGCCGTATTGGAGAACATAATATTATAATGATGTTAAATTAGACATAATATTACATTGACTTCTAATGACATATTAGCATATCCATCAATCAATGAATTTTTTTAACCTCATTTCAGAAGCTTCTACTTGAAGAAGACAGTAAAAGAGACTCACAGCTGGCCGAAATACAGACTAAGAAACTACAGAATGATCTGTCATAAACAGAACATGTGTGCTATATTCTTCCGCCAAGATTCAAGAATCATTGCTGAAAAAGTGGGGAAAGGTTTGTAAACATTAGAAGTTGTGAATAGATGCAAAGAAATGTCCAATGAGACAGCATGCCAGTTTCACATATGAACTTACAGTAGATGTGACAGCATGCACCAGACTGCAGATGCTCAAGTCGGACAAAATCCTAATACAGAGAGGAAAGGTGGACATATAGCTTCACCCCTAGTTGTGGAGTCATCCGTGGATGACTGTTTAGAGAAAGATTGCTGTGACTACGTGTACATCCGCAATAACCTGGCCATGCTCCAGTAGAAGCTCTCAAACAACTAATAAAAAAATTTAAAATTCAAAATAAATGACTTCTTAATTAGACATACCAAGTCTCAGTAGAAAATTTTCTTGAACAGCATTTTTTCCTTCTAGTGATTTAAATTATAAAATTAAATTTAGAAGTGCTTATAAGGTTTTCTTTTACTTGCTTCACAAAAAATTAGGTCTCCTAAATAAAAAGTAAATAAAATCCTTCAAAAGAAGAAAATTGATGTGCTTGTGCTATGTCCAGTTCTTAGAAAATTCTTTTTCATATTTGGATTGTATAAATATAAGTATGTCTTTAAGATAACATCTTCTATTCAATTTTCAATTTTGTTTTATATGACGACTTGAAACCACGGTTAAAATGGCATTCTTATTTGAATGTGAATTGCCTTCTTATATTCTCAACTATCAGCTCAATGTTATCTTTGTAAATGGTCAGAAATTCATTGCTTTATGAATTTGCCTATGAAACATTGTCTTTTTCAGTAAAAATAGAACATAAAACAAAAATCTATTTTGTATATACCATAAGCTCATTATACCATCCAAGAATTAACAACCATCAATATAATAGATCAGATGTTAATTACTAAAATGTGAGAATCATATTTTATCAAGAAGAATCCTATATGATCTATTTCATCTAGTAATAGAAAAGTCACCTTGGATATCTAATGATCATAACATATATTTATCTACACAAAATCAGAAACACTGTCATCACAATGAAAATCGATAGTGAATTTGTAAATATGTTCGAGAACATAAACAAGTTACTTGGTTGATTTTTATAAACCAGAGAAAACCAGGCATACAACAGCAAAGGTTCATGGATTCTTTCCATCGTAAAATATCCAAGTCTTATAAAGGAGGGCACAGAGAATCCCATTATATCGTATGCACATCTTTAACTTTTCCATTTTCAAAGTCAGCTTAGAAAGAACAAAGAACTGAGGACTGTGCCATGACATTATGCGAAAGGAAGTGCTGTACTTGGGGTTCCATTTTGCCATCTCAAAGGGATTTTTTTTCTTAGCTGTCAGAGTGCTTTTTAGCCTGTAGATAGTGTATGAGCTGGGAGAATTGTGTTTGTTCTTTTAAAAATAGTCCAAAACATCTCAGTCTTTATGAAAATTTCTTGGAGCTTGAATAGGAAATAAATTCAAAGTCAAATTCCCTATTAAGCCATCCATGTTACTTGTTTCTTATTCCACTGAGAACAGTATACCATAGATCTACTGAGGCTAAAATAAGCTCGATATAAAAATGGGAATAAACTATAGAAAGTCTTTGATATTTTACCTGAAAGTCAAACAGATCTTTAAGTTGGACAAGGACATTTCTAGTTTTTCCTTTTATATTTCAAGTTTAAAAAGTTGTTACAGTTGCTATTTTAATGGTCATATAAAGTCACTTTATATGAAGATTACCTGCATATTATAGCTGTAAAATTATTATAGTTGTTGAATTTTCTTATAACTTGATTAGCATAATGTTTGTGTGACATAGTAGTTAGGATAATTTTTATATTGACCAAAAATTCAAAGTTTGTGATATAATGGTATATGGAAATATTAAACTTGAACAATTAATTCGATATAGACCTAAGAAAGCATTCGTGATTATATTATGAATCACTCCAATAACTGGTTATCACATGAGGGTGTCTATCTGGCATTCACCCCTTAAATGCATTCTACAGAAGTAAGGAAATTCATGATTCATTCCAAAATAAAGAGTGTTAGCATATGGTGTCAACATAGAAAAATTCCGAGTAGGAATCAAAATTCATTTCTTGGACAATGAAGATTATAATTTTTTTGGAAAATGATGATTATCTGAGAAGAGGTGAACTGTTCCAAAAGAATTAGTTTGTCTAAATCTTTTCTCTTGAAAAACATAGAATAGCTTTACTAGTACAGCTTACTTATCATCAGGATATTTTGTGCCCCTACCTCAGCAGATTCTGGAGACACAAGCTTATGTTTTCATAGGAACAAAGTTTTTCTTTGCATTCACTTCTATGGTTAATTATTTAAAACTCTAGTTGTTATTATTTGTGCTTCATAGTATTTTATCAACTAGTGTACCCAAATTCCAATATCATTATTATATATATGTTTTATATGGTATGATAACAAGGGCATCAAATGAGTGTCACCCAACACATGCATTTTTATTTACTTAGGTGCTTCTTGCCTGTTGTGGCCTCTGAATTCTCCCTCCTGAGGATTAAGTCCACAAATCCACATTTTAAGATAATACCAATGGTTTTGCAAAAATATTTAACCAATTCCCATTTACAAATGAAATGAATTTGTTTTACTCACCAGTAAAGAACTTCTTAGTATTTCAGATTTTTTTTTAACTTACAAACATCTTCATATAGCATAAGCCTGCATCTCCTAATGACTCAAGTCTTGTGACATGAAAATGTTATGCTCTGAGTCTAGACAAAATTTCAGTCTGATATTGATTATCTTAACATATTTTATTCCCTTTCTAATCAAGACACAGGTAACCTCAGCTCTTATGCCTTGGAAAACATAAGGATTATGTTGGAATTTCCAAGAAGTTCTGCACAGATGCTTCTCTTAGCATAGTTCATATAGTGTTGAAGTATTGGACTGCATGTGGAAACTGTCACAACCCTTCTGTCTCTGAGATCTGACTCCAAGAATGCCTCAATCTCCAGGGTTTACTGCCCTCACATCTTATTTCTTCACTTCTGGTGATGGAAGCCAGCAACAATAAGGCTATTTTTACTACTGCAACACATTGTGCTAGCTCATCTTCTACCAAATGATTGTGCTGCGTAGTTTTGGAAGGAAAGAAATCTTAAGAGAATTAGTCTAGCTTGTATTATAAATTCTCACTTTTAAGTCTTCCAAAGTCAGGCCTCTTGAAACCTAGGAACCTTATTTCCTCTCAGTAGAGGCTAGAACTTGCAAATAAAAGCTTTGTTTTCAAGATTAAAATACATTTCAAAATCCATTCTGCACTTCAGTGAACATGGTATTTTTAGGTGGTATATATCTTCACATTCGAACAAAAGGTATTAAAAACTAACTCAGCTACTGTGCCAATGACAAAAAGATGGAAATCATGATGAGAAAAAATGGTGGAAGACAAGCATCTCTCTGTATGATTCATGCAAATGCAAGGAGGTTAGAATTTGCTAAGTTGCTTAGAATATGCATATGTGTCTAAATTCTAGGGTTTTTTCCTGTGATTAAGTTTCTAAAATAAATATGTGAATAATCTAATGAAATTATCAAGAGTGATTATCTTTCTAGTTCCTGGAAATCTCTTTTCTCATCCCTTCTGATGTTATTATTAACATATTAGAACACCTGCTCATGTTTTCAGGGTCACTTCCCACCCTTACCTCTATCAATAGCATATTATTCTGGAAAACAACATATTTTTAAATGTTCCTCAATACTAATACAACTTATGCTGCTCAAACTAGAAACTGTCATTACACTAAGATAAATTATACAACCTATAATGATTGTCTTCAGGCATTAATATGTTCTAATGCATCTCTTACCACACTTGATTCTCAAGAAAGACTTTGCCTGATCTAAAAGCTGGGTGTGTTAGTAGTGCCTGGCTGCAATTTCAGTCATGCTAGGCTACAAGACACTCTGTTTTAAAAGAAGAATTAGTATGAGGATGGAAGAAGAGGATGAGAAAGAAAAAGAGTTGGAGGAGTTAATTCCATCAGCTCTCAACTATTTTTTCATAGTCTTATTTTATCTGAATCAAAAGAATTCCCTCAGTATTTCTATAATTATTATTTGATGGCTGTGCAGCCAAGAGTCAACATGAAAGGAAGATATAGGCTATTATATAGACTTTTAAAATCTCTACTCCCTAGTTCAACAGAGTCTAGACATAAAAACATTCAGGAAGAAATTCAATAGCTCTTTCTTTGAAGTATGTTTTTGTTTCTCTTAAAATACTGTATTTTCCAGGGTCCCTAGAGTCTCATGGACAATACCCAAGAGGGAATTGTTAAGTAACCAGTGTATTTGTTATTGTTGACTGCTGTTGGAGTTTTTTTCTTTAAATTCAAGGTGGCTCTGAACAACTTTTTCATAAAACATAGAATTTTTTGAAAGGAGATTTTGAAAGATCAGATTTTAGTGTATGATTTTAATAGAAAAACCAGAGTAAAGAAAATACACATTGCTATTTGTTTATTCAGATATGCTATCCTATAAAAAAATGGAGAAAAGAGGGAGGGAAGGAGGCTTATGGGACTTTCGGGGAGGGAGGAAACGGGAAAGGGGAAATGATTTGGAATGTAAATTAAAAAAAATAATTTTTTTTCAAAGGAAGGTATTGCAACCCTCCCACCAAATTTCCGTGTTGCTATAAGCAATGAAACCTCATGAGACTTCAGCACATTGTCCAAAAGCAGATTGCTGGTAACTGCCAAGATCATTTATGTTATATAGTTTCCTATTGTCTCTTTTAAAAAAAAATGAATGAAGAACCCTTTTATTACCCCATTTCATGTTTTACAGCTGAGTCACATTTTTTATTTACAAGACACCTGCCTCCAACTTCACACATCTATGACTCAAAAATCAGAACTAGAAAGACCAATTTTAAATTCAACCAGCACACAAGCCATTGATGCAATGGGTTGCATTTCAGACACTGTCTTTACCTACCTCCACCAGGTAAGTGAAGGGAGACCACCCCTTTAGAGCTGAGCATGTACACGGGATGGCAAAAATTCAATTTAAGTCTGTACAGGTGTAGGATTATTGGCAGTAGCCGTGATCTTAGTGATTGGCTTTAACCCCACAGAGACACTTCTATGTGCCTAAAAATTCTGAGCGGTGATATTTTAACTTCCCCAAGCTCAAAATTTCAGACACTGAAGTGCATCACAGAAGAGAATTTTACAGATGTGCAAATGCATAAATCTCTGTGTGACTCTGAGAAGTGAAACTGTGCTTGAGCTTTACAGGAAAATATGATTTTATGGAGCTTTCCAGAGAGAGTAGGACAGGTAGGGAATCCCTGGCATATAAGACAATCATGTCCTAAAGGAGAGAGTGATGGCAGTTGTTTGGGTATATGATTGCTTCTAAAAGCAGTTAGAGGTGATTTCATGAGTTTTTTCATTATTCTGAACCTTGGTCTAACACAAATGTGTTACATAGCAGTCAAAATCTAAATTGGCTTTTCAAGAAGTCATAGCTTTGGAGACCTGTTGTTAGCACATAAATTGACAGATATCCTATTTTCTATTCAGAAAGCAGGGCTTCCTCTCTAAGCAAGTACCTAATTAGAAAAAAAAAATTTCACATGTGTTGAAATGACAACTTATTAGTCCCTACCGCATGTGTGGAAGATTTTAATTGCTAAGGAAATGCTATTTACCATTGTGTTTAGTCTGAGGCAATTTTGGTCCCAGTCTCCACCTCAATCTCTAAACCATTCATGCACCTGCCTCTGTATTCCCAGAGACTTATGAAGTCAGTTCACAGAGCAGTTCACCAGAATGCAACTTGGAATAAAGTCATGCCTCTTTTAGGGATCCAGCTGGGCCATGATTTACATTTAAAGGAATATCAAATCAAATACTGGCTGTGAAACGTCACCATATTCTTTTTGATTTTCTAATACTCAGTGTCAATCTAGAAAGTTAGTCAGATGAGGTGAATAACTCCAAAAGGGAAAAGGTTTCTCCAAGTTATATTCAGTAGGAGAGCTTCAGAGTAGTTTCTTAAGAAGCACAAAGTTTGTATGCATCAGGTAGAAGAGCCTTTGCTTGTAGGTTTTCATCAGAAAAATAATTTCATGAAACAGCTTATTGAATAGTTGTGAGAACTTTAATTTTCTAAACAAAATTACCCAGCAAAAATCTTTCCTTTTGTAATGACATAACTTAGTTTAAGATTAACAGGTAAACTCTACAAAAACAATCTGTAATCAAAAAGCTGAGAGAGTTAAGAGCCTCCAGCTTATGTGGAATCAACATGGATCTCCTATCCAAAACAATGATTTCTTAACTCTTTGTGGAGGTGGCTTTTCTCTCTAGTTTTTTTCCAAAATGGTACAAAAATGCTAAATTTATGAAAAAGTCATTCATATTTCACCTATGTATTTGTTTTGCTTTGAGAAAAATATCCTGAAATGATATTAAGCGAGAAGGGTTTGTTTTGTCTCACAGTCCCAGGTTACAATACATCCTAGTGTAGACATCACAGAGACAGAGGCTTGAAGGAGCTATGTCTTGGATCCATAGTAAAGAGAGAGAAACTAATCCACATATCTTGTGCAAAAAATGACTTTCTCCATTCTTGTACAGTTTAGGATCCCTTCCTAGGGAATAGTGACACCCATGATGGACATATTTTCTCACCCTAATTGGTGTAATCAAGAAAATCACCAGACTTAATCTAAGAAATCCCTCATTGAGACATTTTACCAAGGTGATTCTAAACTGAAGGTGTCAGTTATAACTGATTACCACAACCTGAATTGGACTGGTATCAGTATTAAAGTGATTATCATAATAGACATCAAACAACCCTTGTTTTAGAAATTTGTGCATTTCTAAATTTGTGCACAGTGCATTTCAAGTATTAATATCATTCTGTAAAACATGGTCAAGTATTGATAACAAGCTTTGTTTCTTCCACAACTCAGTTATTTGTAAACAAATTTCACAGTTCATAGGATTATAAATACTTTCTAATCAAAGGATTTATGTATTACAGAGTTTAAACGGAGTTAAAACAAATATTGCAAGATAAAATAGATTGTCTAGTTTAGAAAGAAGAGAATTTAAACTAATTAATATTCAGAGTGTGATAAGCAGAAGTGAGAAATACTAAAAAAGAGAGAATCAGAGAGGATATAGCTGCCATCTTTGTACTGGCAAATTATATTTAAAACATACATGTTAAACCATAAAATTTCTTTGTCTTCGGGCCTGGAGAGATGGCTCAGTGGTTAAGAGCACTGACTGCTCTTCCAGAGAACCTGAGTTCAAATCCCAGCAACCACATGGTGTCTCACAACCATTTGTAATGAGATCTGATGCCCTCTTCTGGTGTGTCTGAAGACTGCTACATTGTACTTATAAAAATAAATAAATCTTAAAAAAAAAAGATTTCTTTGTCCTGGAAAAAAAATGTTTTGAGAAGTAAATGAGGCTCAGACACTTCTCTTAGCTTTGTAGAGGTCAAGCTCATAGCATATGAATACAACTCTTATAGCCTCTGATGTCAGTTCCAATAAAGGCATTGAAAGATCATATTCATGCTTGGTAGCCACCTTATAAAGCTTTCACTTGGCCAGGACCAGTTTGCAAATGGGAATAAGAATTGTAATGGGCATGAGAAAGGCTGGAATTTGTACATTCATTTACTTTACTACCCAGAACAAAGCAACCAACCTATCAGATATATAACTTAATTTAATATATATATGTAAAGTTTTACATATATGTATATATAATATATATAAAACTTCAATTGTATATTAAAGTTATATATGTACTATAATATATATATATATATATATATGTGTGTGTGTGTGTGTGTGTGTGTGTAACTTGAACTAACAATTTAGAATCACCTTGGTATTGCTTATGGGAAATTGCCTAGATTAAGTTGTCCTATGGGTATGTCTGTGGAAATTTTCTTGGTTACACTGATTACAGAAAAATGTCCATCATGAGTAGCACTATTCCCAAGTAATGTATTCTGAAATGTATGAGAGTGTAGAAGTGATATTAGCATAAACATACATATATGTGTGTATACAGATATATGTAGATACATATGCCATTATATATAGTTTGTACATGATCTTGTCACTTTCTTATGATACATTATAAATCAATCTGATCTCAAGAACGTCAGCTAAATCACCCATTTTTCTGAAAGGATTAGATCACAACTTCCCTGGTTAGGCATTAGTTTGTGCGTATTTGGAGGATGCTTCTTTAATCTTAGAATGATGCTTTCAATATTTTGAAATTATTCATTTAACCAATGCATTTAATAATGTGAACTGTGGGACTGTAAAACCCTATAAAGTTAGGCTATAGTGGTGCTTGCCACTTGGGAGGCAGAAGCAGTAGGATAGGTGAGTTCAAGGCCAGCCTGGTCTACAGATAGTTCTATGATAGTCAGGGCTACACAGAGGAACCTGAATTGAAAACCCATTAAAAAAGAAAACAGCAACCACAAAACATGCAAAATAAAAGCCCTATAAGGCATTTATATCCAGATTATATTTTAAGTGTAAGAACTTAAATTGTTATGAACTTACTATCTTCAATACTCACCTCTATTAATTATTTCAATGCCTTAATAATTCACTGAAATTCTCCAATGTATTTATTTCTATCTTGATGCTCTACTGTTTAGAAGACATCCGTGCTTGGATTTGAATCATAGAACTTATAAGGGATTTCTTTCAAATAATTTTTAAACCTAAATTTTTAATCTTTGAAAATGAAATTAATAAATGTATTGATAAGATTTTATTTACCTAAGCATAAGGTTTAACATAGGCAATTGCACACGTTAGGCAATACTCTAGCATCCACAGCCAAGTAAGTTTTCCGTAAATGACCCAGTGATAATATTATACTTAGCCTACCCAGGATTTTTCTTGATAATAATGTACAGAACAGGCCAGTGTGCCATCAAATATTTTGGCATAAGGACTTAATCTTTTTAGAATGATACTTTAGTCCAATGTACATTACTTTCTAGTCCAATAATTGTTTGAAAGAAGGTTTTGGCTACTTTAAGACATGGCACTGCCTAAGCAAGGTTGCGATTGATTAAAACTGGGCTATAATTGAATGCATTTGTTAACGTTTTCTATTTAAAATAATTGAGATATTGCTCTGCAAGCAGTGGTCCATATCTACTGTGTCATATTACAAAATGGGATGAAACTCATGTCATGGCTGCTTTTGGATAATTTATGCAATTGTCTGTGAAATGGTACTAGACAATATCCGTGAGTGACTGGTTTTGTCTTTTCTTTCAAATCAGGCACACAACTGACTATTAAGTGTGTATTCTGAAGATATACATCAGTAATTTATGCAGCATCATAGTCACAACTTTCCCATCACTTGTTTTCAGCAATGTGTCTTTCTACACATTAAAGTATTATGCATTCACAAAATGAAATTTAAAAAATATTTTAAAATTCACTAATTTCTCTCTTGGAGGACTGGAACCCACTTTAATTATGACAAGAAGAATCACAGTATTACTAGTCAACAAAAAAAAAAAACAGAACAAATATTCCAGTACTACATACTAATAGAAATACAAAAATCTCCAGGCTACTTTTCAAAAATAATACCATTAACACTCACAGTTACTTCAAATTTCATGTAATTGAACTATTACTATGTTCTGATCCTCGCTGGTGTTTGTCTAAAACCTTACATTTTTCCTCCTCCCCACTGAGGCCTGAACTGCCACAGTTTTAGTCAGAGGTAATTTTATGCTAGGGCTATGAATCCACTTAAATAGCATTTTATTATTTATGACTCATAGATCTGTATCAAAGGCATTGTTCTGTGCTGCAATTGATATCTTATATAAGGATGGCTCAGATTACCTAAAGATTATCAGGGCTCTCCAAAGTGCTGACTTCAAATCATTCTGGAAGCATCCACAGTAAATATTTCAATATTGATCTTACTGTGATGAAAGAGAATACTATTATTGAACTGAGTAGTCAGCTGCCTCAAAGTTCGAATTCTCTCAAAAATAATGAGGTGTCCTTGATTGCCTTAGACCAACTCCCTGCCTTCAGAATGATCTTTGAGTCATCAGTGAACAAATATGTTTTGTAGTTTTTAGAAACACAGATACAGATGGATTGTTTTCTTTTTCCTGAGGTCTATTTTTGTTTTGACAGAAGAGACATTTCCTACATTAACTGATAATCTCAGCAACTTTGGTAAGTATTCTCTCTTAGACAAAATGGTGCTTTCAAAGATGCTGCATCAGACAGATCTTCTAAGTTACCTGAGGAGATGTGGAAGTCTCCATACAGAATTATGTGAAGGAAGGGAGCTGGGGATCCAGGGAAACCACAAAGGCTGTCAGAAACACAGCACTCAGCTTCCCACAAGGGTCTCATGTGACATCTCTGAGCCAAGTGAGATTCAGCTCTTTCAGCTCACAGAGGTCAATACAAATTTTGTTTTGCCAAACATAATACCGTTACCATTAATTTGGGTTCTTAAAATTTTAAAACCCCAACAAATTATAATCACAGGAATCTTTAGGGAAATATCCAGCGGCTTTAATTTCCTTTAACATGGCCCCCAGTCTTCAATTGACTTATGTAACATTTATTTAAATATTTTCAAAGATAATCAATGCATTTTAATTTTAACAGTGATACTCCTCAGATGAGCATTTTAAGATTTTATACGCTTGTTAATTGGCATTTACTAAGTCCAATTTGATTATCAAAACATGGTTTCCTTTTTCTCAATGATGAATTATTTCTATTTAATGTGAAATAGAAAGTCATTTGGGTAGCATGGGGAACAAATCAAAGTTGCTGCTACTTTCAAATTTTTATTTTGCTTTGGGAGATAATCGTGTAAACAGACATTCTGTTCTCTTCAGTATCTAGATGATCATTTGAAGAAATTTCACTAGTTAAATGTTGTGTTGGGAAATGTGAAAGAAATTCAGATAAAAAATTAAACTGTACAAAAGCTTGAATATTCTCATAGGAAGCAATTACCACCCCAAATACACTGTCATGACTACTGGGGTGAACACAATCCTGATGAGTCTGTTGACAAGCTCTGATTCTTTGCAGTCTAACCTTCCTGAGAAAGTCATCACAAGGTCCTCTAGTGAATCTCTTGTTTGGGTTTCTTATGCAGATAGTCGCCCAGCTTATGACCCTCAAACAAATTGCCCTTTCTTCCAGAAAGGAAACTTCCCTGAAATAGATTGCCCATTTATTCATCCACTCTTTAAACTGATGCACACTGATTGAAAATTCCAGGGCATGACTTTTCCTATCTTAATTTTAGCTGTCCAGAAAGAAAAGATGGGGCATCCAAGGTTTCCTCTTCAGTCCCTGAGAAATTGCTGTCACTATGTTAGTTTCTGCTGCCCAGGCAGGTGGGAGGCCTCCATGAGGCGGGTGTTAAAACAGTCACATGGGTCAGCAAACAGATGGAGAAAAGGACTGGGCATAGAGAGGCAGTGCATGCTCTTTAAAAAGACAGTATTCCGCAGGGTCACACATGTGTTACTGGCTGATCTGGCATTGCAATACTGACAGTTGCTAGGGAGAATCTGAAGGCTGGAGGTGTTTGTGAAATTATTTTGGCAAATCCAGTGCTTGCAGACAATTATGTGGGGTATGCTCATTAGAGCACTTGAACTATAGCTTCTTTCAGAAACATGAAAAAACAAGGCATGAGATATGAACAATTAATTCTCTCTTTTAATTGTATTTGTTTTTTTGGTTTTTTTTTTTGCAAACTTATAGCATTCTCATTTGTATAAGAATAAATCAGTAGAGGCTGGAGAGAATGCTCAGTGGTTAAGAACACTTGCTACTTCCAGAGGATCTAAGCTCAATTTTCAACACCCACAAGAGAGCTCAAAACCATTTGTAAAACTAGTGCCAAAGGATCCAATACACTCTTCTGGCCTCTGCAGGCATCATGCAAACACATGCTATATAGACATACATGTGAATAAAGCAATCATATAAAAAATTAATTAAATTTTTAAAATTTAAAGAATAATCCAGGAGAATTTTGAATGCCTTGCTGGATAATCTAAACATAACTAGCTGAAATTAGAAAGAACAGAATACACACAAAAAGTGAGACATACCAAAAGAAAGAAAATATTAAAATGTTCTCTATGTAAACATGAGAGATTAGCTCTGAGGGAAAAGTAACCAAGAAAGACTTCAGAAAGAACAATTCTCCTTGGCAATAGTTAAAATAGCAATTAGACCACCGACTTCTCAAAGCATCATAGCATTGTGGTCTGCAACACAAGTATGAGAAATCCACTTGCTGGTTCATATTGCTGTTCCTCCTATGAGGCTGCAGGCTCCTTCAGCTCCTTGGGTCCTTTCTCTAGTTCCTCCATTGGGGATCTTGTGCTCAGTCCAATGGTTGGCTGAGAGCACCCACCTCTGTATTTGTCAGGTACTGGCAGAGCCTCTCAGAAGACAGCTATATCAGGCTCCTGCCCCCAGAACTCCCAGGGACTAAACCACCAACAAAAGACTACACATGGAGGGTCCCATGGCTCCAGCTGCATATGTAGCAGAGGATGGCCTTTTTGGACATCAAAGGGAGGAGAGGCTCTTGGTCCTGAGAGAGCTCGGTGTCCCAGTATAGGGGAATGCCAAGACAGGGAAGCGGGAGTGGGTGGGTTGGTGAGCAGATGGGGGACAGGTATGGGATAGGGTGTTGGAGGGGAGGCCAGGAAAAAGTATAACATTTGAAATGTAAATAAAGAAAATATCTAATTTAAAAAAACAGAAAAGAAAATCCACTTGCAATCGCTTCTTGACTTCTTGGCTAAGATCAAGTGTAGAAATCCACATGCAATCAAGCATGATGTCCCTTGCCTGTATTCCCAATACTGAATATTATGTATGGCATGAGTTCAAGGCCTGCAGAGTGAAACCTGGTTCTCTGACCCAACTAACTAACCAACCAACCAATCAACTAACGAATAAATAAATAGAAAGGAGAGAGGAAAGGAGGGAGGGAAAGGAGGGATGGAAGAACAAAAGGAAGGAGGGAAGGAAGGAAGGAAGGAAGGAAGGAAGGAAGGAAGGAAGGAAGGAAGGAAGGAAGGACAATAAACTTAAAGCCTATTTTCAAACACTAGGTATCCATCCATTTGAAAGATGTCTGGGGTTGTTGGATCTGGACTATTTAACCTCCACGGTAACAGCTTCCTAGAAACAAGGATCAGCTTTTATGCTCTGCAATCTGTCCAATAGTGGAATGGTGGAGAAGCTCAGACAATGTCTGAAGCCCCAGAGAGCTAATGTCTAATATGAAACTCATGTTCCCATATTTTCACTGCTTCAAGGGAGTGCACTGAAACCAAAGCCACCATGATGATAAGCCTCAAGTGGTGACATTTAAAGAGTGAAATATATTATTGGTGCAAAGAATTGTACAGTGCCCAAACAATAAGGAAACATTTGAAGTAGCTATGAAATCATGCAAATAGAAAAATTAGTTCACCGGTAAACAACACAAGATATTTTCACCCATTTATTCTTGCATATATCTGTATTGGCTAGCATTTACCTGGGGAACCAAACTAGCAAAGGATAGTAAGAAATTGGTTTCAAGAAGGTGTGCTGAGTGTCTGCCAGCTAAAGGCTAGGCTTGGCTGCCAGCTCTCAGAAAAGGCAGGTTAGAGATCAAGGACTCAAATGGAATCTGATTCTCCCAGGTGTGATGTCTTGGGAAGAGTATTCTTGATTCTGCTCTTCAGTCCTCTCTCATGCCCTTCAGACTGTGATCACCTTCTTCTTTCAAGGTCAACCTATTCTGGACTTCAACTATGGCAGAAAAATGTAGTAATATCTTTATTAACATCTGAGTAAATCGCCACAGATTGGTCATTAAAGTAGTCTAGAAGGTGCATGAAATTAATTACAACAGACTCATCATCTACACAAAAATATAGGTCAATGAATTAGTTTCCTATATTGATAACAGAGATGAATGGAGTAAGACACCATGTAGTTGAGTGTTCTGAGACCCTAAATAAAAGTTAAAACTTGCCCACCAGCCCATCTCAAAAGTATTAGCCTTGGGAAGAATGAAAATTAGAATTCTGGATAAAAAGATTGAGGCCTCCTTGCCTTACAATAAGAGGAATAAGTTCATTGCCTACAATGATATTGAAGTAACCACGCCACTATGAAGAAACTTTGATTAAATAAATGAAATGTAGCTTATGACAAATGGTCTTGCCCTCAGATTGTTTTGGTGTGATGACCTGGAATTAGTTTATCTACAAAAGCTGTTAAATTAGCAATCTGGTGAAGAGTTTGTATTTAAGAGTTACAACTGGCATCCTTGTCATACACTCCATAAAACACACACACACACACACACACACACACACACACACACACACAAACATACACACACACACACACACACAAATACACTTTATTGCAGACTACTTTATACCATATGAAAGGTTGATACTAATACTTTTCATTAGATGGTTCTATATTATGTTTTCGAAGTATAAACATCACAAAATGGGCTTGTTATGGGATCCCAATAAGGTGAATTCATGCTCCATTGCTATTTCTAGGGAAAGCAGTGTCTGCAGGAGCTCCCTGATTATGTGGCTGTCAGCAAGACAAAGGTCTTAGTCACATAGCCTGATGACACATATGCCTTAGAGTTTGAGGTATAACTTTGTGAGATGTTGCTGCCATACTTTCCCTGTTCAACTTCTAGCTGATGTACTGAAGTATTATAGCAATGACTACTCTATCCTCATCCAAGTTTGCATCGCTGGCAACTTACAACCAAGGAAAGCTAGGCTTCTGGAAATTCTTAGCTCATTTTCATTAATGGAAGGTTTGAGTTGCCTGTGGGTTTGCAGCTGATGTGTAACCTCTGCTTCGCTCAAGTGTATTGTTAGTCCATAGCCCTGAGTGCAGAAATAATTGACACCCCACTCCATCTCCTTCTGTATAACACTGCAGGGCATAGCCATGTAAAAGAATTGCAAGGTGAGTGCTTCAAATGTTGCAGGTTTCTACTGAATCCTGCTCAAAGGCAAGAACTTTCTGGAAGAGGAAAAGGAAATCTTTATACCAGTGTTCACATTTCAGCCTGCATCAGTGATCAGGACTAGAGAGAGAAGACTGAATGTTCTAAAAGCAAGGACAACTCCTTCTAAATCCTGGACTTGGAAAAAATGGAATAGAGGTATATTCAAGACATTGCCACACACCTCAGACAGCTCTTCATATTTGTATTAGTAGACATATGATATAATGTGATTTTCTTTCATATGAGTTCATATAGAGACAACTAGAAGGTGGGCAGAAAATTTAGTTCAGTTTAGATAATTTTATATACATATGTATACATATACACATGTACATAGTAGATACATATGTACACACAGACACACACACACACACAGACACACACACACACTTTATTCGTATCCACTGGGCCTGTCCTTGAAGCTCATTTGGGTATTCTTGGAACCCAGAAGGTTCAAGATAAAGAGACTTCTCATTTGTTGCCTAAGAGAGAGTGAGAGAAAGAGACATACAACTGCCAAGTGAAGTCTAGAAAACAAAACAGTTGCACATAAAGTATGGTATAGCATTCCCTAGTGGTAAATTGTTGTCTTTTGATAGTTGCCCAATCAAATATCCTATATTTGATTTGTTCATGATCATAGCATTGTAGGTAATGACAGGCTGAATCTACTTTGGCATCATTTGATAGAACAGTCATCTATGATTTACATTTGAGTTCATATTCATGTAGACACACCTGTGAGTGCATCATTGTCATGGACATTATTCTACACTGGGTGAGATTTTATTTACTTCAAGCAAATATTAGAAATCTTCAAGCTTAATGGATACTAGAGTATGAAATATAATTAACTATAATCTCTCCCTCTAAAAGTGAATATAAAATATGCAAATATATTTCATAGTTATCCAAATAATGTTTGTGTCAATCATATAGAAACATTTATAAACATAGCCCAACTTGCATTAATTATATTCATTTGACTGCAAATAATGTAATGGTTTAATCTCCATGGTTTACACACAGACACAGGATTATTTCCCACAGTAAGAAATTTAAAGATTGGCATCTCCACTCTGGTTATAATGACGATATTTCTGATAATGAATTTTAAAAAGCTATTGTTCTTTTAACAATTGTTTTATCTATTCTAGTATTTATATTTTATAAAGCTTTCTCTTATTCTTTACCTCAGATCAGAAGGGAGTAAATGTTCAAAAAAAGGAATTTGTTTCTATCATTGAATTAAAACTTCTTCTGAAAGAAAAAAATACTACAATGTAGTCCACTTTAAGTCAGAGTCAGAATCATTTATATAATATCTTCCATTAATGTTTTAACAATTTTTACTTTATTAGCAAAATAAAATTAAATAAAGACAACTTTATTGTCAATGAATATTATATATGTAGTTTTTAAAATAACTATAGTATAACATCACATTTTCCAACCAGAGTTTATAATGAAGGCTGTGGTTTTCCTTATAAACTTCTAAATAATCCCTTGTTGCCTCTGTTCTTGATGTCTCTGTATGGTCTCCCTGAATTTTGCAAAGACAGATGTTTCCAACCTCCATGTGGCAAACATCTACTTATGTTTGTCTTATGATAGAGTTGTATTTTGTTTTCTACCATGAGTAAAAATAAATTAGTAAACAGAGACAATGTATCCACACTATAAAAATGGTGCTTGAAAGTCTCTATCCTCTGTCTACCACAGTCTTAGGAGTTCTACTGTTGCTTCCCCTGAAATTATTGAAATCATCATCATCATCATCATCATCATCATCATCATCATCATCATCCTAGCAACTGGGGATAAGAAGATTGAAATGACTACCTCCTATAGCCAGGTGGGACTCCCAGGGGAGGGAAGGGGACATCAACCCACACAGAAAACCTTTGACTCAAAATTTGTCCTGCCTACAAGATGTAAAGGGATAAAGATAGAGCAGAGATTGGGGGAATGGCCAACCAATGACTGGCCCAACTTGACACCCATTCCATGGGAAAGAGTCAACTGGCAACATGATTAATGTTTCTCGGCTATACTTACAGGAGCCTAGCATAACTCTTCTGAGAGGTTTTATCCAGCAGCTGATGGAACCAGCTGCAGACACACACAGCCCAACAATAGGCATGGCTCAAGGAATCTCTTGTAAGAGTGAGGGGAACGATTGAGGGAGGGGGAAAGGGTCAAGGACACCACAGGAAGACCTATAGATCAAATAAACTGGACCCATAAGGGCTTACAGAGACTGAATCACCAACCAAAGAGCATGCTTAGGCTAGAGCTATGCCACCTACACATATATAACAGTTTTGCAGCTTGGTGTTCATGTGGATGCCATAATGATTGGGCCAAGGGCTGTCTCTGAATTAGTTGCCTGTTTTTAAAATTCTTTTCCCCTAGCTGAGATGCCTTGTCTTGCCTCAGTGGGAGAAGAATCTCATAGTCTTTCTGTGACTTGATGTGCCAAGGTGGATCAGTACACATTGGGAGCTTCCCTGTCTCTGAGGGAACAGAGAGGATTTAGTAAAGGTGAGACTTGGAGGACAGGAGGGAGAGGGTTGCAAAAGGGAAATTTATTTCCATGGTTTCGTTGAAAGTATTTTCTGTCCATTTGACACGATATTTGTAAATTAATTTAAAAACTAATGTAGAAGAAAGTTTATTCTTATTTTTCTATAGCTATTATTCAAAATTTTGATCTTTTTATCTTATTTCAGAATTCTGAATTTTTCCACTCATGATTTTGTTGTTGTTTTAAATTTAAGGTTTCCTATGATTGAGTAATCTCAAGACCAGATAGTTTCTTTCAGTCAATCTGTTCTACTAATGAGGCTTTCCATTGGGTTTTTATTTGCCTTTTTGATTTCTCCATTCCAAGTTTTAGTTCAGTTTGTCTTCCTTCAAAATTACTTCTCTTTATTAAATTCTACTTTTATATCATGAATATGGGATTATTAACTCAAACTCAGAATGTTTGGAAAAGTCTTATAGTAACCTGCTACTGTAACCACTTCCTTAAGTATGTACGTAAGTATATTAAAAATAATTTAAATGAGATTACCTTATAGCAGGGTAACCATGCCCATTAGACAGTCCATTGCTATGAAAGCCTTCCCCAGTTGATGTAGTCAGTCAGTGGGTTCCCATAAGCCTGAAAATATCACAGGCTACTGCCACTGCTCTTATTGCCCTCAACAAAATAGTGTGGGAGTTGGGCAATGGGGGAAGAATTGGAAGAGGAAATGGGGATACACTTTATCAGAACATATTGAACAGAATTTTTAAACAATGGTTAAAAGATTGTCTCTTCCTCAAGTGTGCATCTGCAATCATTGATATCATTGTAAAAGTGGCTTTCTTGTTCTTTACAGTCAGCAGGAACATAGATTATTAGCTTCTTCGTCATTCCTGGCAACATCACAGATCATAAATACAGCCCATGGCTGCAGTAGGCACACAGCTCCAAATATGGTCCTCTGACACAGCCTGGACTGCAGATATCATCACAGCATCAGGTTTTAGTGTAGACCACTCAAGTCAGCACAGCCCCTAGATATAATAGTATGGCCCAAAGACATCAACAGTGCTTCAAACTGCAACACACACCATAGACATCCACATGACCCTTGATGGTAACACAGGTCATAGACCCAGACTCCAGCTGCAGTAGCACCACACAACAAGACGTGGCTCTTGGTGGTGGCATGGATCTAGACATCACAATGGCCTCAGGTGTCAGTGCATAATTGAGAAAGAGGGAAATGGAAGACATCTGTGACAACTCCTACTCTACCCCTCATCTCTCCCCAAAAAGTAGCATAGAAGGCAGGAAGTCATCAAAGTCATCTTAAAATGTATAATAACGATGTTGAAGTTAGCTTTCCACAACTGATAGCTTCTGGCAGGGTTGTAGGAAGGGAAGGACTCAGTTCTATTTAAGGGACAAGCCACTGAGAATTTGACCATTTCCTGTGAGAATACAGATAACACAAATATGACTAGATTTCTAATTTAATTTTTTTTTCATTTGGTGGGAAAATCACAGGGGTCAGGGCAGACAAGGAAAGTCTGGGAAATGGGTGTGATCAGGGTACATGATGTGAAATTGACAAGAAAAAAAAATTGACCAAAAAATGAGAGAAAAGAAAATTGATATTTTAAATATGAAAAAGGAGAGACAGTATATTTTCCATGAATATTCATGATTTCAATTGCAAGCCAGAATTTTGAGAAAGCTCTCCCCTTTCCTTTGATCTTTACATATTGACATCTAGCTATTTCATGAATAAGTAAGTTATATTCCAATGAACAAAACATAATATTTGATTAAATGGTGAAACACATATTTTTATAATAATGCTATGGTTCATATGAAAGTACCTGTCACTTAAATGAAATCTGAAAGAAGAAAATTTTGAAAAGGATTTTTTTGTTTGTTTGTTTGTTAGCTTGAGGTAGGATCTTACCATATAGCTCTGAAGGGATTTGAACAGGTTACGTAGACCAGGCTGGCCTCAGTCACACAGAAATCTGCCTGTCTTTGCCTCCCAAGAGCTGGGATTGGAAATAAAACGACCATGCCTAACTGTAAAGGCTTTCAACATTTTTCCAGTTTGCAAAAGGCAAATTTATATGCAGCTTTATGCTCTTTATTTTTATTTTGTTGTGCATTAAAACTGATGTAACATATAAGCATATATGGAAATCCAATTGCTTAAGAAGTCAAATGTTAAAGAACTTCACCCAAAAGCTTACAATTAAATAATTTCTGTGTTAGAAAACAGTTATTCAAAAATGCTGTACTTATTAAAATGTAGTGTATTTATAACATTCGTAATAGATAGAAAACATTATTTAAATAAGGATGTGAATGAGACATGTACATGACATATGTACATAAGATGGAATTAATGATACCTACAGTTCTATATTAGTAGAAATGAATATATGCTAATAAATTAAATTCAGAAACAAACCAAACACTCTACCTAAAAAGCAAGAGAAGTTAGGTTTGTGGCATATGATGTAATTCCAATAACTGGGAGATTGTTTCAGATAGATTATGCAGTATAAGTAGGCCAGACTGTGTGCATTGAGTTACAGAATAACAGAGGCTACTTAGCGAGTCCTTGTCTCAATAAATAAATGATCCACCCTGTCTTGAAAAACAAAAAACAAAAAAAAAAGAAACCAAAGATCAACAAACAAACAGAAAAGGCCACCCAAACTGCTGGGCTCAAAACAGTAGAATGTGATTCAACAAACAGAAAACTTAAAAGATGGACATTTACTAGTTAGAAATTACCGATACAGATGTAATTATGTTTAAAAATAGATAAAGGAGACTGTAAGTATGAGCATTTGTAAAAAAAAAAATTAATGTATTTCACTTTTATTTCATGTACATGAGCATTTGGCTTGCACACATGTATAATACCATTTGCACGTCCAGTTCTATCTTAGTTAAACATTCATTGATGTGAAGACACACTATGACCAAGTCAATTCTTCAAAAGGAGAACATTCAACTTGGGCTGGCTTACAAGTTCAGAGGTTCAGTCCATAATCATCATGGAAGGAAGTGAGACAGCCTGCAGGCAGACATGGTGCTAGAGGAACCAAGGGGTCTACATCTTGATCTGAAGGCATCCACAAGGTGACTGTGTATGTGTTATACTGAGTGTAGCTTGAGCATTTAAGACCCTAAAGTCAGCCTTCACAGTGACTCACTTTCTCTAACCAGGGTACACTTCCTCCAATCAGGCGGCACCTGCAAGTACTACTCGCTATGACAAAGCACTCACACATGAATCTATGGGGGTCAAAACTATTCAAACAGCCACTGGTGCCAATAGCAAATAGTTCCCTTGGAACTAGAGTCCCAGGTGACTCAAAGCCGCCTCATGGGTGCTGAGACCAAATGGGAGTCCTCTTCAAGAGAAACAACTTGTCTTAAACTTAATCACACAGCCATCTCTCCAGCCCCAGGTATAAGCATTTGAACCAAGAGATCAAAATTCACTATCACTAAGTACACTAAGTATATGTATATAAAGAGATCACATCGCTAAAAACAGATGACAAAAAATATTTGAAATTCCTTAAACATTTTTCAAAAAAGGTTACCTAGGTGATTGCTTTCCGTGGGTTCACACATGTGGATTAAAATCTTAAACATTTTTTTCAATTTTCTATATTCTTTATTTACATTCCAAATGATTTCCCCTTTCCCGGTTCCCCCCTTCCCAAAAGTCCCATAAGCCCTCTTCCCTCCCCCCTGTTCCCCTGTCAAGCCCAAACCCCTCCTGCTTCTCTGTCCTGATATATTCATTCTCATTCATTCTCTCTCTCTCTCTCTCTCTCTCTCTCTCTCTCTCTCTCTCTCTCTCTCTCTCTCTCTCTCTCTCTCTCGCTCTCTCTCTCCCTCCCTCCCTCTTCTTATTTCTGATTTGTGATCTACAGCTTTATTTATGTACAATTTCAAGCCATATGAAGATTTTAAGAACGCAGACATTTTATTACAGTTAATGAAGCCAAACTCCTGTCCTAGAGATATTCCCAAATTTCCCGTGCCAAATCCCAGGCATCTGCATCTTCGCATCTTAGGCAGCGCTGCGTGGGATCTGTTGACCAGGAGGCTGACAGAATGTTAAATTTGCAGACAGAGTACAACACATTTTTCTCTTCAAGTTTTATGTTACATGATCAACCCCCAATTCTCCACCCTGCCACCATGTGCAGCAGAAGAGGTTGATAATTAATGTCTGCATCTCTCTAGATACATGCTGCCTGAGAAACCCTAAGGAAAGAACACGTGCATTTTACAAAGATGAGCAACTATCCTGGGTGGCCTAAGAAGGAAATAAAGATGAAGGGCTGACTTCAAACACCACAGGGAGCACACACTCTCAAGTTCTCCAAAGATGATGTGTGAGAGGCAAAGACATTTAAAAAATATGATCAGGGTAGCAGAACCATTCGGAATGGACTACAGGTGTTTCTGCTTCAGGGAGGGGGAAGTAATGAAAGGGCAAAACGCAACACCACCAACAAAGCATTACTATTGCTAAATTGACATCCTTATGGTAAGTGTTCCGTCTCCAGTGGCTAAAAGCCTGGAAATAAATGTGACTATTAATGCCTGATCTTTAAGTAAGATCAGTAAATGGAAAGCTGCTTTAAAGCTAAATCATATCATAAAAAGGTGTCTTTGAACACAAATGAAACAAAATCGAAAGGCAACCTAAATGACCAGTCATCCAGTATATAAAACTAATTATGTGAAAGCTCTTACAGATATAACAAAAACAAAATCCTCAAAACCAAATTACTTGAGTCATTTGGTATGTACAGAGATTTAAACGTCCTTAAAGTAGCATAAGCAGTTTTTATAACTATAGAAGAACATGACATATGTTATTCAAAGGTAGTAGCTATTCTGATAGAAGGCATGAATGGGATGCAAAATATTAGTTTTCAATGGTCAAAGAAACAAAGAAACTAGCTCCTAGAGATTGAACCTGGACTGACTGCTGATGCGCTTTGTTCACACTACAACAGAGTCTGTTTCATCAGCTTACCAAAATTAGGAAGTTGTTAAAAACCATAGAGTAACTGCTTAATAGGATTATTTGACTTTTATATTAAGTATAATATTTTATAGTAGTTGAGTCATTCATGAATGTATCATTTAGCATAAAGCACGTTACTATATTAGAACTGGCCTGAAAAATATATGAAGATTAGGTTCAATTTTTGTATATTATAAAGATATAGTATTTATTTATTATTTTAGTTTTGGTAGTGTTGTCATAGCAATTAGATAAGAGAAACTTGTAAAAAGGATAATGATAGCAAGGGAAAAGTTCAAACTATGCCTACAGATGACAAGATACTTTCCTTAAAAGACTATCAGTCTACAAGAAAATTGAAAACTAACTACATACCTACAGTAAATTTTAAGAATTTACAAAATTGATATCAAAAAGCAGTGGCCTTCATTTATACAGTCTACTCTTAAAGAAAGAAATCTGGAAGAATGTTCCATTAAAAATAAATTCTCCTAAAATTAAGTATTTATAAATATGTCTATCCAAAGAAGTGAAGGACCTCTACCATAAAATGTTCAAATATTAAAAAAGAAAATTACAGAAAACAATAGATGATGAAAAATATTCCATGTCCTAGATAGGCAGAATTTATAATGTGAAGTATCTATAGTCAAAAAAAAGAATATACTTTACAGAATTAATGTGATATTTATCAAAATCCCCATGTTATATTTCAAAAGTTTAAAGAAAGAGAGAAACAATAATTCATATGAAACCACAAAATAGCATGGATATTCAAAGCAATCCTAAGTAGTATGTATGACACTGGAGGTATTTCAATTCACAGTCTCAAATTATACTAAAGATCTACAGTGATGAAGAGAGCCTGGGGCTACAAAAATATACTTTGGAAAAAGATTTGATACTTGGATTTCTATCTATAGAGAGACAAAGTTACACTTACATCTTTTACCTTGTACTGAATTTACTTCAAATGGATTGAAGACCCTAACTTTTGTAATGTAATAATTTAAGTATATTGTTATTAAAGGGTCTCAAATTTCAATTTATACATGCAAAACTCCAAAGTATGATTATTTATATTAAAACAGGGCCTGAGAAATACAAGACAAATTCTCTTTTCCAGAAAGAGTCAGTGACTAACTAAATGAGTTGGGGCCTGGAATCTATATGCTGTTTCTATGTTATAGATTTGTAGATATCTGGTGATTCCAGACAACTTATGACTTAGGCATCTGCAACTGAGGTTCTCACTGGATTTTTAAGGGAGATAATGTTTGAATAGTCTTTTAACATATGTCAGTCACTACACTGAAGCAATTCATTAACTCAAGTCACAGCATGTCTCTAGTAGATTCTGTACTTCTTACTCTTATTTGAAATTATAGCTCAATTAATTCACACAAATTACTTATGATGATAAAATTCAAAGTTGTACAACTAAAGTGACTTTTAAGCTCCATTCTATTTTGCTTTATAATTTGAAAATTTACATGTAAGTATAATCTGAATTGAAATATCAAATTATTTTATCATTTTCCATTTATTTCTATATTTTTAGGGATGCTGTTGTGGACATCCTCTAGGAACTGCTTTTCTTCTCCCACCCTATGGGTTAGAGCTCAGGTCATCAAGTTTAATAGTGAGAGCCTTTACCTGCTGAGCCAGATGACAGACCCTGGAATTAAACTTGAAAACTTGGATTTAACTACAACTTAAACAGAAATAAGGTCACTTAGTCCCTGTGGATACAAACACTGTTTCCACAGCAAATTTTGGTTTTCAGGATTTGTGCTGTGAAAATAATAGTTTCTGTAATTCCCATACAGATTCATATTATGCCAAATGCTATACCAAATTGCTACACGTAGAACTGGACATACAACTATGGACTGATTTTCAGCTTGCTGATTCTCACCTAGGAAATTTGAAATCACTGAGTTAAAAACTACCCTTAACTACAGCTGTAATATCATCAGGATGTAGATGTACAGACATGTATTGATGGTCAAGAACCAAGAGGGACAAAGAGGACAACGTGTGCTGAGCGGTGTGGCAAGGGGATGGAAATGGGGTTGGAAACAGAAAACTTTACACACTGATGCCTGCTCAGCCAAAGAAACTCACAAGTTACTCAGAGTAACTAAAGTGTGAACAGATGAATGGAAAGAAAGCTATGGCCTACAAAGTAAGCCACTTAGGAAATTAGGTTCTCTGGTTTTCCCAATGTTGCAAAGCACTTTGTGGAATGATCGTACCAAGAATGATGCATTCATTTAATTTGACTTTTCAACATTTCCAGGCAGCGAGAATTTTTAAAGTACTAGAAGAATATTTGCAAACTATTTTTCTAATGGATCAAAGCAAGATAATCTAATTTTTAAAGTATTTGGCATGGAATATTCTATATACTACCATACAGCCATCATATTTCTCTCATAAAAGATTGAAATATGTTACGGGAATTGTAATGATGCATAATACATATTTAAGTGCTTAATAATTTACATTTTGTTAATTATTTTGACTGATTTGGGGTAAAGATTGTTACAACACATAAGCAGACCATCTGTTGCTGTTCAAATTATTAATAAATACTCCCTGAACTAAATATTTTAATTAAAAATAAAATGCTGCATGCATTAAGGCCCATCTTAAGTGGCATGCTCCAAAAGGAATTGACAGACACGCAGCTGTCAATCTCTAAATAGTTTGAAAACATTACAAACTTTTATTCATGAGAAATTGCCGAGATCTGAATGATTAGGGAGCAATCTTCTGAGTGTTCCAGGGCCGTCTGCTGTTGAGTATCCAAGACTATAAAAATCAATAAAAATTGCATTCCCTATTCTATTTTATTTCACAAAATTACCATGAGGTCAAAGCAGAACAAAATTATCTTCTGAACTGGATCCTTCTATCCCTTAGCTCTGTGAGAGGGGTGGTATACTTCTGTCACCTTGAGGAATTCGAACTTCATGAGATTGAAAAGCTGGGCCAGCAAGTCAGTTTTGATCACTGCACTGCGTTCTTATTTTCTAAGTGTGGTCCTGAGAAATTTGCTCAGTCTTCTGTGCTTTAGTAAGCTAGGGATGACAGCAAAGTTCCTTCATCAGGGTTTTCCGAGAATGACCACTTAAGATAAAAAGGAGCTGGTAGATGCTAGAGAGATGGGCTAGTGCTTAATTAATCTAAGTTCTTAGAATTGTTGCTTACCATGGAGCCAGCACTCAAAGTACTTTTTTCAGCTTTTTTTTTTTTTTTTGAAGATTGCTTTTGAAAGATGAGGCACAGTCTTATGCATTTTCTTGGGACTGTTACTACTTCAGTGTTTGAAGTTTGAGCTCATTTCTTTTCCCTTTGAAATATAATGTCAATGGCGGAAAAGAGAATGAGGAAAGGAAACAAATGAGAAACATGGCTTAAATCAAAACAGGAAATATGAATTGTAGATCTTCTAAACTTTAAAAATAAATGTTACATGAAAGCAGAGGGTTCCGTCTCCCTGTGGGTGGTGGTTTGAATGAGAACAGCACCAGTAGGTCCAGATACCTGAATGCTTAGTCATCATTTGGGGGACTAATGGGAAAGGACTTGGAGGTATGACCCAGTTGGATGAGGGTTGTCACTGGGAGTGGACTTTGAGATTACAAAAGCCCAGTGCCTCTCTCTCTGATTGCCTCCTTTCCAACTGGGATGCATAAAGCTCTCAGCTACTACTCCATTGCCACTGTGTCTCCTTCCTGCCTTGACTATGGACTGACTTTCTAAAACTGTAAGGAAGTTTCCCTCTTCCTCTCAATTAAATGTTTTCTTTTAATTCAATTAAAAGAAATTAAATGCTGACTTACCTAGGTCATGGTATCTCTTCCCAGTAATGGACCAATAGTGAAGACAGTATCGGTTTGCTTTCTGTTGTGATAAAACCAGGACCAAAAGTCAGTTGGGGAGGAAGGGGTTAACTTCACCTGATATTTTATGCTCCATCACCTAAGGAACTGAAAACAAGAGTCTAGAAGCATGAACCGGAGAGGTCATGAAGGACACTATGCATAGTCACCCTCCTCTTTTTAGGTAACCTAGTGACACTTCACTCATCAGTCATTAATCTTAAAAATGACCACCTGCTCCAGTCTTGTCTGCAGACCAATGCGATATATCTTTCACGATTGAGTTTCCCTCTTTGCTCAATGGTCCTAGTTTATGTCACATTGACAAAAATTAATAAATATGTAAATAAAGTAAAAAAAAACACAATCACCATAACAAATCCACTCTTCAGGACCCCTTTACAAGCACACATTTAGCGAACACAGGGAGGCCCGCCTGGTAAAGCAAAGCAGAAATAAAGTGAACGTGGGGACATGAGGCTTTGCTAGGCGAGAGAAGGGAAGGGGGTTGACAAAAAAGAAAAACAAAAGAGAAACACTTAAGAATGTGTGTTATGTGAAAAAGAAGTCTAGAATTCTGAATGAAATCTTTAGAAGAAAAGTCTCCTTCTCTGTTCAAAAACAAACAAACAAAACAAGCTAGACCATTTGAACCTGAAATTTAGGTTGTTCCCTAATGCCAGACAGATCTGTACTGGCTCCAGATTTTTATATATGGCAGCAATTTTCTCCACATGGTTCTGTTAGGAAATGGTGCACAGCCCCCACTCAGTGTATTCATGACCCAGGAAACCATCAGGGGTCTAGTGACCTTGAATATTCATCTTTGCATGCACATACCTGGAATGCTCAGGTCTAAGTGAACTCAGGTCTAGTGAACTTGAATGTTCAAACTTTACCTAGAGGCAAGAAGGTTTTCATGGATTTCCCTGAGGTTCACTGGCCAGTGAGGAGAGCCCAGCAGAACCTTTCCAGTAGGGGAGGTTAGCTTTCCTTGTGAAGTCTATCCATCCCTAAAAGCGTACCAATCTCACTTAGTCCATGACTGATTAGATCTCCAAAGCCTTCCGACAAGGGTCTTTGTTAACCCACTTTCCCCAATTACAAGACTGAGCAAAATTATCTTATATACCTCTCTTTGAATCACAGAGCCAGACAGGTCACAGAGCCACACACAACCTCAGGTCACAGAACCAGTCAGTATTCTAAGCTAGCAGCTTTCCTTGTCAGCTTCATTGGTTTTTCCCACTGTAATAGATAGTGCTTTTGGATTCTTCTGAAGACTAAAAGGGTAACAGAGAGTTAAAAAGAAAAAAAATACCACAAATATGTACCATAACCTACATAGCTTTGGACTTGACTAGACTAAGAGGCAAGGGATTATGAAGAAAATGATAGGCAGATATATTGAAAAGCTGGTTGTGATGGTCCTTGCACTCTGATGGAGCAGCCAAGAAAAAAAGCAAATTCAGATATACAGCAAGAGGAGGAGATAGGCTAGCTAACCTAAGATCTCTATAGAAAAGCAGACTCCATTCGCAGTCATCCAAGAGGAGAAGGCTGTAGTTTATACTTTCCGTACACACTAGTCTTAGCTAAAGGTCAACCATGTGCAAACATCAGTACTCAGGGCAGGGAAGGCAATGTTATTCCCATGAGTCTGAGGCACTGGCGTCCTTGACATAACTGTGCTCATGTCAACAGCACATATTCGATCGGGACTTCATCTGCTCCCCGCAGACACACTAACAGAAAAGGGGAAGCTCACATAAAACCAGAGACTAGAGGAAACTAAAGAATGCTGAGAGTAGAAGAAATAGTTTTTCCCATTTAAGAGTCAACCAGCTGGTTATCCAATACCAAATGGTCATCCCTGACACCATACACAGGCAAGGAACATTATAGAGTGAGTGGGCAGACTGCATTTTTATATTTATATAAAGAACTAAAGGCAAAGAGATCATGGACCTCGGGGTCGGGTCAATGGTAGTAGTTAGAGGGAAGAAGGACAGGGAGGAAATGATATAATTATATTTTAATTTCAGAAAATTAAGAAAAGATTCTTAGAAAATGTGTCCATCCAGCACTCCTCCTGCTTTTGTTCATACCTCCTGTATCCACACACAACTCAAAACAGAACTACACAAGAAATTCGTTTTCACAAAGCTGTCTTATGGTTATGTTTGTAGCAAAGAAATTACAAAGATATGTTCAATAGTAGATAAGTAACATCTACCTAATTCTTTCACTGTTTTTCACCATATACAATAATCTCCACTGAAGCCTGTCTGCCCTCCCTGTGTTCTGTGATGTGAACTGACCTGATTGTGCTACAGGAAAATCACCACCTTAGGGAGTTTAGTGTCTCAAGCCTGACCAGTAGGCTGTTAACTGGGTCTGGGAGAGGAGTCAGTGCTTGCATGAAATTCTGCAAACTGCCTGTCACAAACAAGATGAGAACAAAAATTAGCTGAACCAACTCTTTCCAGGTTTTCCATTCAGTCTAGCTCCTTTAGGCATCGGTCCTTGGGTTGGTACTTTACAGTTTGACTAGGATACTCAGTTGTTCTAAATGCTACAGAACTTACCTCCGAAAACTGGCATCCAGATCCACAGTTTTTACAATCAAAATGTTCAATTGTCACTCTGTCTAACTATCCCTAGCCTTTTTCCTTTTTCCAGCTTAACGGCCAGACTACAAATCTTTGTACTTTTTTTCCATTTTTTATTGATTATTTTATTTATTTACATTTCAAATGTTACCCCCTTCCCAGTTTCCCTTCCATAATTCCCCTATTCCCTCTACCCTCCCCTGCTCTATGAGAGTACTCCCCAACCTGTTCACCCACTCCTACCTCAGTGCCCTAGCGTTCCCCTATCCTGGGTCATCAAGCCTACCCAGGACCAAGGGGCTCTTTTCCCAGTGATGCCAGATAAGGCAATCCTCTGCTACATATCCAGCTGGAGCCATGGGTAGCCCCTGTGTACTCTGGTGGATTAGTCTCTGGGAGCTTTGGGGATTCTGGTTGGTTGATATTGTTGTTCTTCCTATGAGGTAGCAAACCCCTTCGGCTCCAACAGTCCTTGCCCTAACTTTCCCATTGGGGTCCTGATGCTCAATCCGATGTTTGGCTACGTGCATCCACATCTGTATTGGTCTGACTCGGTCAGAGCCTCTCAGGGAACAGCTATAACCTGGATTCTGTCAGTAAGCACTTCTTGGCATCAGCAATAGTGTCTGGGTTTGGTGTAAGCAGATGGGATGGAGTCCTAGGTGGGGCACTCTCTGGGTGGCCTTTCCTTCAGTTTCTGCTCCACTCTTTGTCCCTGAATTTCCTTTTGATGGAAGGGATTCTGAATTAATATTTTCGAGGTAGGTGGGTAGCCCTATCTCTCAACTGGGGGCTGTGCCTCTCCACTGGATATTGTCTCAACAGATACTATCTGTCCTTTGTTGAGTATTTCAGCTAAAGTCCTCCCTGTTGGGGGTAGACACTAGAAGTCCCAGATGCCAAGGATCCAAGAGGATTCCCAGGACACAACAGGGAGGTCTTTAGCCAAAATTGTGTACTTTTCATGATCCTCTCCTTGGAATAAAACTCCATCCTTGAATCTTGTTTTATTAGTTCAGAGTAAATCAATTTTATTTATTTATGACTTTGGTTATTTTTCACATGTACTCTTCATTCACCTCTGAACTTCTGTGTTTCAGACTGTGATTGTCCAGATTTGAGTGCTTAACATCTTCTAATAATTCTAATATTTCTAATAGAAGAAACACTGCATCTAAATCTCATCTTCAAACATATTTGTCAACAATTTGTGTTATTAAAATTTCCATAAAACAAAAGACAACCTTCAACAGAGAGGATGGGGAAAGGGAAGAGAAGGGAAGGGAAAATAGGGAGAGGAGAATGAGATATGGGAAGAGAGGATCCAGACTGGACAAGATGAGAGAAAGGGAAAGAATGACAAAGAAGTGAAGAGGAGAGCAAGGCCAGTGGAACAGGAGAGAGAAGGGAGAAAATGAGAGGAAGAATGCTTCAGAAAGTTCCATGGATGCTATAAGCTTTAGAAATCTTATGCAATCTTATGAGATCTTATGCAATCTCAAAACAATATCACAATTACCTCCCACCTTATGAATATCCAAGAGTATGTGTCTCTCTTCATTACCATGACTAGCAGCAACATCAAGACTCTCATCCTATTATAGAAACTCTAAACCCAGAGAAATTCTCTCTACCAATACATGAATACATAAAAATATAAGCAAAGACCTTCAAGTGATGCCCTGGTATGTAGATAGATAGATAGATAGATAGATAGATAGATAGATAGATAGATAGATAGATAGATAGATAGAGATAGAGATAGGAGAGAGCATGGGTTTTTTTAAAGGGACTGGGTCTGTCTCCAAAGAATGTAGTACACGCTCAGATAAAAGATAATGGATGTTTGGCAGGCATTGAAAGGTATCCATGGCATCCTGGACAAACATGTGCCACTTCCCTGATGTACAACCATTTACTCAACAGGCTTCTACTCAGACTTGTAACCTGGAAACTAGGGAGATGTCAATTATTCAAACATCAAAGAAAATTACTAATTCCCACTAACTGCCCATATCCACACCCATCTTCACAACTAAGAACAAATCTTACCACATGTACCTCTGTAATTTAAATAACCAGTCTGCACCCAATTCTAACTATTACAACATTTTCTGCTCTCATTTAGAGTATTACTACTAAGCATTATACTTTTTTCATGCTAACAATCAAATTCACAAACATGGACAGTACTAAGCAAGTACTTTGTCAATGAGTTCCATGCTACATGCCAAGCTCTAAAATCTTATCATTTATTATTCTACTTTACCAAATTTCCTTATTCCATCCATATATACTTCAAATTTAAATAAATATGTAGATATACTTCAAATGTATTTTTATTTATATATATTCTTCAAATTAATATATATTTTTCAGATTTATACATATTTCAAATTTATGTATATTTTCTCAAATATACTTGGTATGTACGTATATACATATGTATATAGGTTTTATAAATATACATATATATGCGTGTTATATACATTTAGATATATAGATATACAATATATACAATATAGAATCCAGTATTCTTCTATACTGGTTACAATTCACTATACTTTGAGTATCTAAGAAGACAACCAATCTACCAGCATTCAACTAACATGGGATTTCAGTATCAAGTTATTTCAAAGTCTTCTAATTCCTTTTGAACATCTTTATGGGCTCTTTGCCCCACTACGTACTCCCTGCATGTCATACTACACTGTATTCCTTGAGAAGATTACAGCTTCAGTTTCACTTTTCCTCCAAACCTTTTAATAAATGTATAAGAAAACTAGCCATTCTCAGTACACTCCTATCACCTTCTTAGCAGAAACCTAATTTTCCTTGAGAACATCATTTCTTATATAGCTCTGTAGCCTGACTATTCACTATCACAGGTTATACTCATTTTAGAGTTGCAAGATGAAGGAAGCACAATTCTTGCTTCACAACTGCACTTCCGGGTCATTACTCAGGCATGCTGATGCTAAGATATACTCCTGGTAGCAAGAACAACTTCTTCAAATCTCTTCTATCAGTAACTCACTGTTTATTTCACTGAGGATGTCAGCAATAGAATTGTATTTTTCTTCCACTTTGTAGTCTGTGTGGTCCTGAATAGCTTCATTTTCTCGAAAACAAAATCACAATCTTAATTGTCAATTACTTTTCCTTGTGTCAATTGACCTTGAGCTCTATTCTTCTGAAATCCCCCCTTATTACAAGCTAATAATTTAGACAAGTAATCTATAAACCATATACATTCCAATAACCCCATTATCCTACCTCCCTCCCCCAATCATTCTTGTTCTCTTACAAGCCCCAGTGAAAACTTCCTTTATTCTCATGGGGATGGGAAAAACTTTGATGGGAATTCAGCTTCATTTAAACCATTCAGTTCTTCTGTTTACATCTTTATTGGGGCAGCTAAATATCTTTTAAAATTATATATTCCTTAATACTTTCAATTTTCTTCAGTTGTTTTATACTTTTGTTGTTCGAGAGACATATAAATTGCATGACTCTATCTGACCATATAGTCACTCAAGAACAACCATTGGGATTTCTCCCAAATTTTAGTCATCTCTTATGTCACCAGGTCCATATAAATTACAAATACTTCGTATTTCTTTTACAAAAATAGCATATTGTCTCATACTGTGACTGGTCTATTTGTTTATCCTGCTGTAGGCAAGCTGTAAACAAAAAGGCAGAAGGTTGTCTTATTTATTATTTCTATTACTGCTGTTTACAAGCTGTAATTATTGAAAATAAATTAAATCATTGCTATAGTACACTATTATTCTTCCTTTAAGCAGTGGAATATGTATGCCATATTTCTACCCAAAGCTCTAAAACATGTTATCTCATGGTGTTGTGCTTTGAACAGGACATGTCTCCTATAGACTTCCATCTTTGAACAGTTGGCTGTCAACTCAAATCACCTGCAACTGCAGCTCCAGGGCCCTCTTCTGAACTCTCTGGATAATGCATACACACGGTGCATATACATATATATATGTATATATATATACATATATATATAAGCAAAATGTATACACACATGTAAAATTTTACAAAAAAAGATAGTGAATTTAATGCTTGTATTATATAAGGCCTCTTTGAAATGAGACAATAGGAAAACTGCAAACATATGTATGAAGAGGATCCCACTAAAATAAAGGGTTAGTATTCAGAAATAATAAGTTCCTCTAAACTGAATTTAAATGTGTATGTAGTGAGAAAATAAAAAATATAAAGTATTTAAAAATATATAATAGATATAGTTTACTCTAAAGAATCCTTCAACACAGTTTGAAATTATGAATAAAGTAACTTAAATAAAGCTTATTCTCAATTTGTTCCAAGGACTTCTCACAAAAGAATAAACATATTTTTATAAATATCTTTTTCTTTTGTCTTTGTTTTTATCACAACAGAATGAACAGTTCTGCAGTATACTTGGGGATAATTTTACAGTTCTTTTCCTTTATAATTATCTTTACCCACAGGTTTTCTGGAATATTATCGGTGCTTATAAACAAAATTTGTATGTCAAAAACAGCATCTCCTTTTAAAAAGCATGTTTGCCTCCTAATTGAAAAATTATATTGCTTTTGGCATGAACTGAAAAGCCATCAAATGAGGTGTAGGCAGTGTTAAATGACTAAGGATAATAAAAAGCTTTCATAACCTGGAATCCCAAGTTACACACTAGCTAAGATGAATTCAAAGAAATGTGGTACTTTGTGGGAAAGTGTGTGGAAATGGTACTGAATTAAAGCAATTTATTTTCATATTTTTTGTTCTTCAGTCAGCTGTGATAGATGCAAGACAATACACTACAGGTGGCAGATGGCTGTTAAATAAGTAGGAATGTCAAAACTAAACTAGCCACTTATGCAAAACACCTTTAGGTAAAAGAGAAGGCCCACTGTCACTGACAATAACAAGGAACTCATTAATATTTACCGCAAGACTGTGTTTTAATCCTTGAAAAATCTAGAAGCAATAACCTTTACTTTTCTAATATTCTTTTGCAAGAAAGAGTTCCTAGAATTATAAAGATAAAATTTAGAAACACATTTTTAACTTAGATGTATTATAAATACAAGGCCTTAGTATCTCAAGCTATTTCCCAGATTAACAATCTTGAATAATAATAATAAGTTACTCCACAAGATTTTTTTTTCAGAATAGACCCTGTACTAAGTAAGCAATATGAATTATATCTGTTCATTTTAAGAAAATCTCAAGGTTATATCTCCAAAATAGCTGCCTTTAATTTCCTTTTCCTGAACAAATACACTGTCTCTCACTTTAAGAGATAGAATCGAATACATATCTCGGCCTTCATCAGAGAAGCTTCTATTTTCAGTAGATGGTGATTAACCAGAGACCCACAACTGACCAATGATCAAAAAATAAAGGCGAATATTCTTGGGTTATCTATGTCACAATCACTCATCTCAAGGCTCAGGGATGACTGAAGAAGAGGAAGCACAGATAGTACAAGAACCAGAGATGGTTGTTGACTGTGAGCAAAAGTGTCTACTGGGCACAGTGGAGAAGCTTCACATAGAAACTCACAGCAGTGTGACAATGATCACCAGACCTATGCTAGTAGAAAACAGAAAAAAAATTGCAGCAAGGAGAGGGGTGTGAGCATGAAGTCTCACCCCTTGCTGAGATGCTATTGGCAGTTGATAGCCTCTGAGAGAGAAGGGATTGGTTTACATAAAGAGTGTACTTCTGGTAAGTTAGCCTCTCCAGTGGAAAGCAACACATTGAAGAATATATGAGCAGTACAAATAGAACTTGGCAGAATAGAGGGGAGAGCTGAAAAAAAGACAGAGAAACAGTACACAGTTTTGTAGGTAGGCAACTTTGGAAAGATAGATCTGGAAGGAGTTAGAAAGGGTGGGTGTGATCAAAATATATTGCATGCGAAACTCTCCAAGAACTGTTATAAATAGAGGGGAGGGAGAGACAGCATCTAATTCCCTTTCCTTGGAACCTGCATGAATTTCTGATAGAATCCAATTCTAGGTTTTAAGAAGTTTTTGCACTTCTCCCTAGACCTGTCAACATATTTTCTTTTGTGGTACATCTCAGAAGATTGAGAATAACTCTGAGAATTCCAAAACCAGCATCTCACTGAGAGCTTGCAACTTGGGCTGTTACTCTTTGGAAGTTCAAGACAAGAGATGGTCCTTTCATTTTAGACTGTTCAGATCCTGTTAACTATGTAGCAAATTTTTCTCCACTAGAGAGAGGAAGCAAACTCAGGATCTCAGCTTTACCATCCAATCTTGTGGGTGAGCTACCATGGAAATTCAGCCACTTGAATGGTTAGTTGACAGCAGTCCCTGTCAACATCTGACCACATATCTAAGAAAGACAGCAAGAGAACTGACAACTCAGTGAACCCAGAAATTAGCCATAGCAAAAAGAAAGAACAAAATGTTTGACCCAGTAGGACTGACATGCTTCTGAACCAATAGCAGGTGAGTATCATAAGTATTTTAGTTAATGAAATCTTTTGTTCAATGTGATGATGAAGTAATACGTAGTCATATTACATTTTCTATAATCTGCTGGAGAATCATTCCCCAACCTGTGAACATGGTTAAAAGAGCTGTGAGCCTAATTTTGATGGTAACTAAAAATACAAGCCTGTAGTTATCACCTGCCTGTAATTCTGGATATTGAAGAATGGAGTATGAAGACTATGAGTTCAAACCAGCTTGGAGAAATCAGGAGATTATAGAGAAAAAGAGACAGAGACATAATGAACTATGTATTAGATTCTTATTCTTTACTATGTGTGTTCAGCACAGCAAATTGTGTTAGTTTTTCTTTGAAGTATATTTTCTATTTGTTTCCTTAGAAATCTTTTTTCTAGGTTCTCACTTTGAAGATTTTATTTATATGCAATTCCAAGTTAGGACTGAAGAACTTTCAAGTGTAGTACTTTGGATTGTATCTTCTTGTACCTGCCCCCTTTCCCCAAGAACCTTCTAAATATTAATAACTTTAGATATCCCCATTTCAATGATAGCCAACGATGCTAACAGTAATGCATCACTCTTCAGTTGATGGATGCTCAATTTTTATGATTCTGAACTCCTCTGTCCCTCACAAAGTCATCATTAGTTCCTAATTGCTCCAAATGATTTTCCCACATATACACACCCACGAGGCCCTGGTGAGGGGAATTCATTTCTCAAAAGGGAATTTAAGACCAAGTCTCAGATGTACAAAATTGATGAACCAGGTAGTTGACCTGAATCAGCTAATTAAGCGATAGGGAGCCGCCAGGGAAAGAGAAAACGTGTCATTAGGTTCACTTTGCCGCAAAGTAAAAATCTGAGGGTTTCTGAGAAAACAGATTCAGACCTGAAACAAAACTTTGTAAAATCATGTTCCTCTGTGGCTCTGATTGAACTTTTTAGTTTCCAGTGTAAGCCTAAAGCGCTTGAGTGAGGCACACAATAAACTGCTTCTTTATTGAAACTGTTAATTAACTGTAGCTCTGAAAATGAATTCTGAATTGTTCTTTTGTTTGGGTTTGAATTGTTTTAACTTCACTTGAATGGATATTAAGGAGGAAAAAAAAGTTAAACATGATTTGACTTTTTACCAAACTTTTTTGGATGATTTAATTTGTGCTTGAAATGTATTTAGATTAAAATACACAATAAAATTTATGTCTGACTATAGAACAATCAAAAATCTATAATGGTAATACTTTCTTTATCTTGGTTTTTTTTTTCAGAAAGTCTAGCCCAAACTTGTCTGAAAGTTTCAATGTAACCAAAGGACCTTGAACACCTAATCCTCTTGCCTCTGCTTCCTTGATGCTGAGATTACAGGCATGCACCATGATACCTAGTTTGCTTGTGTTGCTGGGTATTGAACCATGTTGTCATGCATTCTAAGCTAACACAACTGAGCTATATCCCAGACCCTATTACACCAACATTTATTTAAAGGTAAAAACAGTGTCTGGCATCATGCTTACTATGAGAAAGAGAGCTAGTCATAGAAGGTACATAGGCAGAATGTATGTCAGGATGTGTACTTGCCCTTGATTAGATGAAGGTAGAAAGAACGTAACCTTGTGGGTTTTGCCTTTGTTATTATTGCACTAATGTAATTCATGTCCATTCTCTGGGAAGGCTAGGTATGGACCTGGTTAATGTCTGACTAGGACCTAATAAAACTTGCTTCAAATTTGGCTCATAAATAAAGAGTGAAAGGGAAATAAAAGAATCTATAATAGCAATGTATAATTTTTAAGTAGGAGGTGAATATGAATTATTTACCTGTAAGGCAAAATATTTCTTCTAAAGCATATTACCTGGCCAAAGATTTGCTCAGTGATAGAGCATTGCCAGGTGTGATTGAGGCCATGATTTCAATCCTCCTCCAGAAATACATCACAGAATAACCACACTAGAGGTTCTTTAACACAATTATCCTCTTACAAAAATTAAAATACCCCATCGCATCTTCCAGTTCACGTTGTGTTTCTCTTGAATAGATATACATACAAAAATAAAAAAAGATGTAATAGTAACTTCTTTCTTATGTTATCTCATTAAGTGCTGAAAATACTAAATCATTTTTTTTGTGCTTTAGAACTACTTAGTCAAGGTATTAATCAAAGATCTATTTACTAGAGCATGACCATATGCTGTAGACTTTTGCAGTGGTAAAGGAACACTGAGCAGTTTGTCACTTGTTTTATTCAATACAAGAACACACTGAAGTGTTTGCAGTTATGTAGATGATCCGTGAGAAAGTACCCGTGTTGTAGGAGAGCTAATGATCACATAGATTACAAACTATAATCACAACTACTGTTCTCTTAGCTTCACAGGCCCACAAAGGAAGTATGTAGTTGTTGCTTCCTCAAGCAGCAGCAAGAAATGAACAATCAGAGAAAGGACCTTTTGGAGACATCCTAGAGACAGTCCAGAGCAACTTTATATTGTAAAAATATAATATAAAATTATGTAAGTGACTAAGATGTGTGAACTATGTTTAAAATTAGTTCTGGTGACACCCATAGTTTCCCTTACATTTACTTTAAGCTGGAGTGAGCTTTTCTTGAATGACTTCTGATCATTCAATTTCATAATCAGGGAATAACAATTTAATCATAGGGAATTTCCTAATTGTAGTTTGTACCATTTCCTCTCTCTCTCTTTTTTTTTAATTCAAACAAGTTTATATTGATACATACAAAATGAAGTCATAGAAATTTTTTGTTGGAATCATTTGAGTTTAAAGGTCATTTCCCTTGAAAGTCTTGTGCCAGATTATCTCTTTCAAGGCATGGAATGAAATAGAGTTAACCACTTTACTGATAGAAATGGATAATCCAGTGTTAGAAGAAGGAGAAAAGAAACCTAAAGGAAATCCCAAATGATTGGGGTGGAGTTGACAATGTCTAAAAAAGGGAAGCTAGAGAATGTGGGCAGAACTTGAGTGTTTTAGAAATTTTGTTGCACAGATCAGACCTTCTAGGAACTAAAAGAACTCAGATTTAATTATAATAGTGAACCAGACCAAGAAAACCCACTGAGAAATAGGGTCCAGACTCATCCTTTCTTACAATATTTATAGGCTGTATAGTAGTATTCTTTTATCCTTTCTGTTAAAGGTGGGTCTGTATTTTACCCCAAACAACTGAAGTCAATGAACAAGAGTTCTTCCATTGTGATATTTACAAAAATAGAACCCACAAGGTTATAACAGCCATTTTGCAAGTTTCTGTTCCTCAAGATAATGAAAAGAGTTTTGCCTTTCTTTTAGCTGATACAAAAAATATCACAGGAGCAAAGCACCACACATGTTATTCTTGGCTTTAAGAGCAATAATAATAATAAAAAAAACTTAATGCACTCTATTCTTCTTTATAACTTTGATGCTGGGCACCATTTCTGAAATATTTCTGACCCTCCTCAGTCCAATTCAGCAATACAGTCTCAAAAAGTCATAGTGATACCTGGAGACTTAATCATTTCACTGATAATGTTGATAGTAACTAGTTCAACTTTCCTATAAGTATAGTAAAGAGTAACATTCATGCCATATTTTCTATTAATTTATTCTACTGTATTCCACAGCATTTTTTACAATAAATAAATTTTGCTTAGGAAATTATTGTCAAAAAGCTTCTAGCCTTTTATAAATTAAATTTAATGTAAAATGTGGAATTATTATCTATCAGTTTTAGAGGGAAAATAGTCCTTGATAATACTTCATGCTGTTGTCCATGGGGATGGCTTGGAAACTTAGAAATTATTTTTGATGACAGGTTCCTGCTCACTCATAATGTGACCCAGAGTGGGCTATGTGTGGATTCTGTGTCATTGTTGCCTTATGCAATGATGGAAAAGAAGGGAACAATGCTAGCTTTTCAAAACTCTTATAAACATGCAGAGTGATAAGTTATGAAGTGTCTCATATAACAGATAACTATTCAATTTTTGTTACTATCTGGGTTTTGCTTTTTATTTGTTACCATTATGTAACACTATTTTTCTGATAGTATCAAATCAATTTGCTGGAAACCAATATTCAGAATGGTATCCAAAGAACTACTAGAAGTTATGAGGATTGCAAATTTTGCTCATAAACCCCTACACTTTTTTTTTGAAAGAACAAACCCATAGCCAATTCTTTAAATGAATTTTTTAAGATATTTTCACAATTTTTTTCAAATAATCTTCAGTGTAAGTTTTAACAACTTGAATTAACTTCTCAGATTATATGCATTCTGCTGACTACGTATCAACCATTTCTTGCTTTCTCATTTTGGTTATTTTATTTGAACTAACACTGGATTCTTATCTCATAAAACCGTCATTAATATTTTCATTTTGAACTTTTCTTCCCTAGTCCCTTATGTAAAAATAAAATCAATATGGTGTGAATATGATGTATAGCAAAAACAAAAATCCATTCATTTGGTTCATTTGAGCTCTCAGTCATTGCTATTTCCATATCAGAAACTATTTCTCAACAGTTCTATGGCCAATTGTTTGAGTTCCCCAATAACTATCCAAAACACAATCACTTCTCCTCTTGTTCTATAAACCTCCCAAATTAAAAAGTGAGGCATTTTTCCAATGCATTATTAAGCGTGTTAAATAGTATTACTAATTTATTTTTCCAATTTGCAGTCAGTGTTTGCCTCCTACAGTTCTGGATGCTGATGTCTGAACAGCCCTGTGTTATTTGTGAGAGGATGTGAGAAAGGGACCTGCTCATCCTCCGCTCCTATGTCACACACGCTTCTCACAGCAAAGCAGCTCACAAAGTTAATTCTCTGAAAACAGAAGTTGTGCTGGGCACCTCCCACAACTACTGCAGACCTAACACTTTTTGTACCCAAAAGTTTGCTAGAAACTATCTTGAATTTTTGCCAAATTGACACTGGCAAATTCTATAGACACATGCTGGTTTGGCTTGTATTTGACTACCAGATCACAGATCAGGTTCCTTGATTAGTTTACCAAGTCTCATTAGTCGATTAACTTTGTTAGACAAAACTATTTGGAAAAGTTTGATAATTTAGGATTTTTTTTAACCAATATAGAGAGCATATTTTTAATTTTGTGTTTAGGCACTGCTGCCTGTTAAGTAAAATTCAGCTTCATTGAAGAATTTTAGAATTATTAACTTAAATAATTGCTTAAATTATCCTAGTGGCTGAATTATATGCCCCCCAAAATTTTTGAAATCTTAAAATCATTCACATATAGATGGCCTTATTAAAAAATATGGTCTTTGAAGTTGTAATCATCGAAGTCTTTATTATCTTAGATCCTTACGGCCCATAATAGGTGTCCTTATAGAAAGAGAAAACTTGGGGCCAGGGTAAATGACTCCGAAACTAGTAGCTTTCTTCCCAAGTGTGAGGACCTGACTTTAAATCCAGAGGACCCACACAAAGCTTAGTATGGTTCTATATGTTTGTAATCCCAGCGCTACTATGACAAGACAGGAGGAAAAGACAGGAGAAGCCTTAGAAGCTCACTGGCTACCTCTCCTGATACATGCAGTGTAATGGTAAACAAAAAGGAGTCTGCCTACAGCAACTGACTTCTCTTGAGTTATAGATGCACACCTCCTCAGAGATACACAGACACACATACATGTGCAAACTCTCTCTCTCTCTCTCTTTTTCTCTCTAGTGTGTGGTGTATGTGTTTCTCTGTGTCCCTCTCCTTTTAACACACATACACACACACACACACACACACACACATGCATGCACACACAATAGCATACACATAAAATAGGATGATAACTGACACAGACATAGTAGAGAAAAAGACTATATAGCAAGCCACAAGCAGAAAGGTGGATGGGTACTAGAATCAGGCTGCCAGCTGCCATGCATACAGAGCCACCCAGAAGTGTCAAAATCCAGAAGCAGCAATGGAGCATTTCCTTTGTCTCAGCAACAATGTGCCCTGTTGACATCTTTATTTTGAACTCTCAGTTTGCAGAAATGTGAGAATTCATTTCCCTGTTTCGAAGTCATCTTGTTTTGAAGTCATCTTGTTTTGAGTACTTTATTGTGGAAAAACAAGGACAGGTGAGAAGTCAACAGTCACTTTCCTTGCCTGTTAGTTTAACATGGGCTCTGGCGACGGAAAAGTAGCTTCATAGGTCCATAACTCAATCAGTCCTTTACCTTCAGGAATATTTAACTTCAGTCCTATTTCAGTAATACAGTTAGTGAATATTTATTGGACATGTCTATGTATGTATTTACCATATTCACCACTATTAATATTAAAGTATTAGTAACCTTATTGTCTTAATTACTTTTATTCACATAATTATGCTTTGAAGTTATACTCCCTATTTTTAAGCACAAATAAAAGGAGTTTAACCATATCATCAAGTCAACCACACAAAGACTACTCAAAAAGACCATGTTCTCTCTGACTACCTATTGATCTGGGAGCATTAGTTTCATTTGTTTGTGTTAAAACTGGGTCATGCACTGTAACCCAAACTGTTTTTAAATTCACAGTGATCCTCCTGACTCATCCTCTCAAGACTTGGCATGAGATAAAAGAGCCTCCTTACGCAACTTAATCATTACCTGTGTGCTTCCACCAGGGGTCCATGCCTCACTTTCTGATCTTCCACAAGACTATGGTCTCTGACTTCATCCCTTACTACTGAATATTATTGTGTGGGTCAACTTCCAAAGTCCACAATCATTGTCACAGCATTCAACTTATCTAGAACATAACTTGTGCTACAACCTTCTATAGAGTAATAGACCCATCACCATTAGACATGACATTTGAAGATCCATGTCATCTATTTTGATGTCTTTCAGTATTTTAAAGAAATAAACTACATTAGTGAGGTTAGGGAACAGTAAGAGAGTAGAAATACCATGACTTACTTATCTGACTTTGTCCCCTTCCTCATCATAAATGGTTCTTCATCTAGATTCACTTCAGATATTCAGCTATATATTTATATAAATTTACTTTCTGTATGTTAGAAGAAAACACAAGGTATTTGTCTTCCTGAAACATTACAATCTTGATCTGGATAATGCTTATTTGTCTGATTTTGTTGTTCTTTCTCTTCCTTTTCTCTCTCTCTCTGTGTGTGTGTGTGTGTGTGTGTGTGTGTGTGTGTGTGTGTGTGTAATATTGATTTGTTGGTTTTGTGTCAGGCTATCTATCATATTATAGATGAGGCCACCCTGAAACTCACTATATACTAACTACTATTCTCCAATTCATGGCAATGTCTTTGCTTCAGTTTCCTGAGTTCTGGAATCACAGGGTTGCAACACTGCTCCTGGACTTCCTATCTCTTTTTCGGACCACACACTTCTGCAAGTGCAGAATGAGCATGGTTTTTCTTCCTCTTGCTATCCATCCTTGCTTCCTTCCTCTACTGTACCCTATCTCCCCCTGGTATTATTATCTTCCTCTCCCACATCTGCCCACCAGCCACTGCACACCTACCCGTCCCACTACTTGAATGACAAATTCTGTCGGAGTTTCTCCATTCAGCGTTTTCATCTCTGGATCTTGAAAGCCTTTTCTGATTTTCCTTCCTTGCCTAGTCAGTCAAGGACATCTGCCTCCCTCTTCTCTGTTTTGTTGTTGTTTGTTTGTTTGTTTAAATGTTAGCATTTGCATTCGGATTTTATGTGCAGTGGAGTTGCCTGCATTTTGCTTCTATTCCATTGAGAATGTGACCTACATCATATCATCTGCTGGCTTGTGTAGTGACTGGAGTGAAGCAGCAACTTAGTCTGAATCTGATGAAAGAATGAATGCATGAAATGCTAAATAGATGAACGAATGAATTGATAAGTACTGAAGAAAGACCTACAATTACCACAGCAAAAGCAGACTGAGAAAAATACCAGACCTGTAATGTCCTAAACTCACTATCTAGTGCTTTGAAACAATGATTAGTAGCACAAACTATAATCAGCCCAAGAATCCAAATGTAGGGAGAGTGTCACATCACTGTGAGTAATAGAGTAGATGATATGTACATGCCAAAGCAATCCCTACTCAAGCCAGCTAATGGGGAGGAAAGATGCAAAATGTTGTTGAAAAGAATGGGAAAGATCAGTTGATTTTATAAGGTAAGTTCCCTTTCCCTTCCTCTCTCAAAATCCTTCTATATACACACACCCTTCTCAATTTCAAATCTATGGCCTCTTGTCACTGTGTGTGTGTGTGTGTGTGTGTGTGTGTGTGCGCGCGCGTGTGTGTCTTTCTACATACATAAAAGCAACCTGCTCAATTTGTATAATGCTAGTAGTATCCATCTTTTTATGACTGATTATTTGGTATTGGATAACAAGTCAGCAGGCTCTTCTACATGGGAGACTATCTACTTCTGTGTTTCTTAGTTTCCTGTAGTTCTTTGTGTAGGGCTAAGGTCTTGGGGGGTTTCACTCATCCACATTCGCATGTCTGTTGCTGTTAAGTGGGAAATAATATAATCATAATTTCAAGAATTAAAAAAGAATACAAAGGGAATTTTACAAGCAGATGAATTATAAATAGAAATTGCTGCAACAAAAATTATATATGCCTTTACTTATAAAAGTATCCATGAACAAGGAATCCAGTCACAGCAGTAGATTAAATAGATATAAAAGTAGATAACAGCAGGAATTTTATAGTGATGATTCTATTAAGCATTTGATTTTTATCGTAGAATTTAGAAGGTTCCGATTAAAGGAAAGAGTAATGTCTGTATCAGTAGCTTGGACCACAAACTCCACGGGACTGACCTGTGTTTGTCTCATTCACTGTGGCAGCCACAGTTGAGCCCTTTGTCCACAGAGTACGACCCATACCAACTTCTCTTCACCATTTTCCTTTTCATTATACCATTTATCCTCTTACCCAGGCAAGATATTATGAATTGCTCGCTCACCCCCTCCCTCCTGCACTCTCCCAGCATAGTCATTAATAAACAACTCTGCTGAATGTACTTCTAGAATTCAATTTTGGGAACTGATGTACTTTCCCCCGTTATCACAATGCTTGTTCAGGTCAGAGTCATTATTCACTTACACCGCAGCAAATTATTCCCTCTGCTTCTCACTATTCTCCTGGAATAAATTCTTCAAATTAGAACCACATGAATAAGTGTTGTGCTTTGAATTATATCAGTCAAAAAGAGTTATCGTCTGTTTCTAACTCATAGTATCTGTGAATGTGAACTTACTTGAACACAATTAGGGTTATTAAGAGGCCACACTGGTTTAGTATCAGTCCTAACCCTGAGATTTTCATCACTCTGTAGAAATTTACAAATGGAGACAAGTCAAGATGCATCCACAGAACAGATAGAAAAAGATTGTCCATCACATCAGACACTAGAAAGGCTCTCATACAGGGCCCTCAGCAAAAATATAAATGTGACTGCCAGAAGGCTGTGCTATTTTACATCTTCAGTCCCAGAAGTGTCATGATTTAAAGACTTGTTCTAAGCCCATAGTCCAACTCAGACATGGACGTCTAGTAGGAAGTTTTCCAGTAATTGATGATGTATTCTTGAAGGTCATAGGATCTCACACTCCTTTTCTGCTTTACTCCCAGTCATAGTGGTAATAATTTTGCTTTGCCAATTTCTCAGGTCATTCTTGTTCACCATAAGCCCAAAGCAACTTTCCACCTGTTCTAAGCTAGAATTTCTAAAGCTGTAAAACTAAACAAATAAATCTTTTGTGTTTATAAATCCTTGTTTCAGGAATACATTTCCAACATTCCAAAGCTAACAACCACACCTTGATTCTATATTTCTACCCTCCAAATACAATATACTCCCATTGTGTTAGACCTCTGAACTTGACGTTGCTCGATGAATAATCCCCAGGAAATGTGACACAATATGCAAAACAAGAATACAATGAAGATCCTCAGCTACTCAACATCTTTCTCTGATGTTCTTCCTAGAATTGAGCTCATTCATTTTTCAGGAACTCTAATCCAGCCTGTGATCTGAGTCCTGCTGAACTTGGAATTAATTTCTTGAAAACTTCACTTTCAGAGTTTGCCCCACTTCAGAGATCGAAATCATTTCCTTTCCCCTTTGTTTTCCTTTGCGTCTAGGCTCTCATACGTGCACACCTTTATTCTAACCATTTCCTTCTCTCTTTTCTCTCACACCAACATGATTACTTATTATATTTCTTATATTCTCATTCTACCATGGAAGCCCTCTCAAAATATTTATCTCATTTAGATTCCAATGACATAATAATATACCACAAATTTTATTCTAAATATTAAATAAATTTTCTCCAGGAGGCTGTTTGTTTGTAGATTGCAGATTCCCGAAGAGAGAATTGTATCTTTTCTGTGCTTTTCTATTGTATTTCTCGTGTTCATCTAACATAATGTTTATCATGAACACTACTATGATTTCTCAATAAACACTACCAAATCATCATTACTAATAGTATAGACCTAATAACCATTGAGGACGTATTTATAAAAGGAATTCTTTAAATGATATTTTAAAATGTGTTACAACATTTAATTCTCTTATCTAGAAGTATATAGAGAAGAATCACCACTATTTCTGGGGAAGCTGGAAATAAAGTGAAATTTAGAGTCATTAAAATACCAATACAAGGTCAAATTGTTCTGAGCTAATAGGAATGAGAACTCATTCTGTTTCCTTCAGAATTGAAAAGGCCGTATTCTTAATGATTTGCTCTTTAAATATTTGTTGATATACAAACAGAGGGAGCAACAAAAATAAAGGTCAGGTGTTGAAATTAACACAACTGTGTTTGAGCAGAGAAGAGTTAGAGATTTAACTTTCAGTGATAAAATGCAAAGGGGAGGTCTGTTGTACACGAAATGCAGAGGAAGCAGCCAATGTGAAGAGCTGTGGTCCTGTGATTAGGAAGAAAGCAGGCAGAGGAAAAGGTGTATTTATTAGTAGTAGTAAATAAAGCTTTATTCTTACTGATGATGCCAATTTAAAAAACAAACAAGCAAAAGAACCCACTGAATATAGAATGTTGGTTGATTGCTTCTCTCAAAAATGTAGCAATTTATTGATATTTTCTCTAAACTCTAAACTACTTTGGAGAGGCAGGAAAGAACTATAGTGCTGTGGTATATATTATGTGTGTGTGTGTGTGTGTGTGTATGTGTGTGTGTGTGTATGTGTGTGTGTGTTTGTATTGAAATATTGTCATAGAACAGTTTAAACGATGATAATTCTTGATTAAATTTCTAAAATTAAATAACATAAATGTACTGATGACAAAGATAGTATATTCTGCATGTTAAATCTTTTAGCATTAGATCCATGAAAAATAAATGTCAGGTTTAACACTGGAGAAAATGTATGTAACATCATAGCACATATAAACATATGAGAAACATTAAATGGATGCAATTGTTAGATTCATGTATACATATGTATACCCATGTAGCAATTCTAATTAATAAAAAAAGAGGACATGAATTTAAAGAGTGAGAGAGACACAGGAAAAGATGGAGGGAAAAGGGGGATGAAACAGATTAAATATTGTAGTGACTCATGAAATTCTTAAAAACATAATGAAATTGATTTTCAAGAAAAAAGCAAGCCTGAACTGCTAAAGAAAGGCAAGACTATAAAAAACACACCTGAAACCTTTTATTAACAAATTTTATAGGATTTATAGAAAACTTTGTTCCACAAGGAAGTGAAGCAATAAAGACACATAGTAGAAAATTGATTCAATTTTCTATAACCCCAGAGTATCCTATGATGACAGCAGGAAGAGTAGCAAGCATGGAAGTTACATACAGGGAGCAAAGAATAAAACAGCAAAGAATAAAACAGGTGATCAACTTTCTAATGATGTATTGATTACCTAAAGTAAATAATAAAAAGAAGCTAAGAGCCAGGCAGTGGTGGCGTACGCCTTTAATCCCAGCACTTGGGAGGCAGAGGCAGGAGGATTTCTGAGTTCGAGGCCAGCCTGGTCTACAAAGTGAGTTCCAGGACAGCCAGGCTACACAGAGAAACCCTGTCTCGAAAAAACCAAAAAAAGAAAAAAGGAAAAAAAAGAAACAGAAAAATTAAAACGAAATGTTCCAAACCTGAAGTAGAAACATTATACCTTCTCGATGAATAAAGAAAGCTGATTCGATTCACGTTTCCTTGGAGCATTCTAACACATACTCTGGATCTCCACAGACCAGGGCCACATATTGGATGAGGAAAAATGTGAGATATTGTGTTTGAAGAAAATATAATCTTCTGGATATGATACTTGTGAAAGAAATTGGAACTCTTGTCCAGGAGTAAAGAAATAAATTAAAGAGTAAGTTAATATTGACCTCAAAACATGCTCTGTCCAGTAAGTATTTGCATTTATTATTTGCCAACTACAGACAAATATATTATCAACGAACTGAGATAAATGTAAACATATATGAAGCAAAACAGACATGTGACAAGTTCACCAAGTATTCCCATGTCAATTTAAAAGACTTTATGGTAAAAGTGGATCTGACCAGAGGCTGGAGAGGTAGCTAGGATATAGAGAGGAATGTGGAAGAAGTAATCCTGAAGGTGGTAAAGATAAAGTGCAAAAAGTGAGACAGAAAAGATTTGAGAATGAGATGCTATTTGAGAATGAGATGGTTAACAAAGGGAGGCAGGGACTAGTAGGAGAAGCTCATGAAAAATTATGCTAAACAGTAATGGAACGGTTACAAAAACGTGATGGACAGGTGAAGAAAAGCAGGAGGGTTGATAATACTGGAGATGTTTCAGCTTTGGTTAATCTGAAACCTGTAATATTATGAGATAGAAAAGTATGCTGGAGGTCTGGGGACACACTTCCGTGAGCAAAGTGCTTGGCTGCAGCTGTGTGGATGTGAATTCAATCCCAACACCCATGTGGTGGCACATGCTTCTAATTTCAGAACTGGGGAGGCAGAAACGTGGGGATGCAGAGCTACTTCATAACCCTATCCTGTGTGAGACCCTGTCTTCAGAACCTAGTGTATCCCACTTGAGAAATAACAGCCAGGTAGTCTTCTGCTCTTTACATTCACACATGTATGCATACAGCTACACACATGTTCACTCAAACACAAACACTAGAGCACACACACACACACACACACACACACACACACACACACACACAGTTTTGAGGACTCTAGGTAATAATATCCCAGGTAATAGAGTAAGTTTCTTTTCTATAAAACAAAACAAAACAAAATGTAACAACAACATTTTAAAAAATGGAAGTTAATTCTAACCAGATAAAGTAACTAGTTTAATTTATAACCTATGAAGGTGATTTATTATGTGAATAAAAGTATATCTGAGCAGTATTTCTCCATTTCTATTATCCACAAAACAAGAAACTGACTTGGAATAAAGTAAAAATTTATTTTGAAGGAAATTCTTCTTATGTTAAAATTATTATAGGCTACAGTTTTCAACAAAGAGCCTTCTGTGACTCTACATACTTGTTCCATATGTTGTGATTAATAATGGTATTTTCTTAAAAGAAATCTATCTTTACTATTTTCAATATGTCACTATACCAATGTTAAAAATATGGCCATTGTGGTTTCTTCCAATTTGATGATAGAAATATTTAATAAGGATATATTGCTCTTTGAGTAGGCTGTGCAAGAGTCATTAACTGTGACTAATATGCTACCCTCAAGATGTGCTGGAACAACCTCATTAATCACATCAAATTGGTGCTAAAGACATTGTGTACATAGACAGTGTGTGTGTGTGTGTGTGTGTGTGTGTGTGTGTGTGTGTGTGTGGTCACTTATGAAACACCTTTGGAGTTAAAGGACAGAGACAATGACTTAATTAAACTCTGCCCATTGCTGACTATTTTCCCCGAAATATCAAACACCAGTGTAGTATCCCAACAGCTGTTCTCCCAAGTCTGCATTTGTAAATGCTAAGTGGCATGAAGCCATTCAAGCAAGCAGAGGGTAAACTCCACCTGGTTCTCTCTCCCAGCTTCAGTGAGAGAGAAGCAGTTTGGTTTCTGCAGTCCTCTCATGCTGTGACAAGTCATAAAAAATGTACTGGCTAAAGTGACTACAGATGTTATGTGAAATAGCCAGTATGTTTTCCACCTGCCTGTATTTGCCTAAGGGGTCAGGGACAATCAAATTAAAGCAATATGCATGATGTGACAGATGTTTTGTCCTATTGAGATAAATCTGAGCCAGTTGCAGAAAGGTAGACTAGATGTAATACAGAAAACAATACACAGACATCATTTGAACGGGTGTCCTGAGAATAATACCATTTCTAAATAAAGAGCCATTGTTTTATGCCCTTCCCTTCTAATTAGACCTATAATTGGACACTTTATAGTCCCTCATGGAAGCATAATTAGTCATTCTTTTTATAGCAGAGTAATTTGTTGGGAGTTAGGATGTGAAGCAGAAGAAGGGTCATTTTGCCGACATTTTATCTCCTTCTAAAGCAACAGGTAATGGCAGGGTTTGTAGTCTACTTTGTTAGAAGAACTTTGGTGACTGTTTCTCCATCAAATTAATGTCCTTGGGTCTATCTCATGTTTCTCTCTCAACAGAGGGAGCGCTTTCTGCCCTTTCTGAGGCTGGTGCCAGGTGATGAAATGGCCTTTCAATAACTTATTGACTGCCACATCACAAGCATGTCAAGATCAGGGAAAGAGAAGTTAGATGTGACATTATGATTATATAAGTCTTGAAACAAAGCACTCACCTGGACATTTTCCCTCTGTGTCTCACAAGCTTGATTTCGCTTGTCAAACACACAATAAATGGGTTTTGGCAAAGTTTTCTTCTGATCTTTATCTTTCTGTTCATATCTGAAAATACTTTATGTTTTGAAATATCAGCCACTGCCCCTAAAAATTATTAGGCTTTAAAAATATGAGGTGGCAAGCAAAACCATAAAATCAATCAACCAAATGACATTAACTCTTTTGAAGGCTGTAAAATTTCACAGGACATGAAGAAATAGCAGGGATTTTTTTTTTGTTTTGTTTTGCATTCTGTGAAAAGGAAGATCTGTACCAATTCATATCATTTGAAAATACTTTCAGGGACATACCAGAGGGTTGTGTATTTTTCACTTTATGGCAAGGACCTATTATGATTTCTTGGCTGTATTGTCCCTTAATTTAATTGCTATAGTGTGACACATGGGTCTGAATTCAAACAGTCCGTTGCTGGTCTAAGTTACTGCCAAACACAGGATGATTTAGATGGCAGTCTATGTGGCTATTGTAAGGCCAATGGAAATTACATGAACCATTTTTCTTTCTTGCCTGAGGTTTCCAAACTCTCAATCACAAGGCAAGTCAGGCACACATGCTTAATGGAGATTTGGAAGCCTGCTGTTCGTTACAGCTTCACTTCTTGCACATTTAGGAGTATGTGTGCAAACTCTGGTCCTTTGTGGGAATCATCTATAGGGGTAATTTTTAAGCATTGTCAGTGTTTAAGAAATCTATCCCTTAGGATTCTTAAGTATATCAGTTCTTTAAAATTTGTCCTGATTGATCTGCAATTTCTGACCATATTTCTTAATTGCTTGTTAGCTGTCAGGCCCTGTACTATGCCTGAAAATACCTCAATGTCTGCATTTTGCAGGGACTGAAAAGCTAGAATTACCTTACTAATGAAGATCTAGTACCAAAAAAAAAAAAAAAAGCACTCTGTTTCTCTCACTCAATTCTGGCATATAATCATTAGTGACCTTTTTGACTGTGCATGGAAGATTCCAAACTTTTCCTGGCACTACTAGCAAACATGAAAAAAAAAATGGATCATTGGGATAAATATGCCCCTACTCTCCCCCAAAATAAACTGTATAGTATGGAAAAATGAGACGCCTCAGGCTAACGAGGATGCTAGGAGTGCTAAGAGATCGTTGTTCCGCCAAACAAGTCTGTCAGTCACACAGCATACAGGACGATGTGGCTGCCAACACAAATGAAATAGATGGTCTCATTTAACAAGCACTAATCAGCTAACTGAGGTGGAAATTTCAGTTAGATTGTGCTGATGTGTATACATTGACAATAGGTTAATTTCTAGGGCAGTTCAAGCATTAGGAAATTCCTCAGCTAATAATGTGGCTGATTTGTGTGTTGTGTGAGTTCTTCACGTTTGAGAGAACTCTGCAGCCTCAAAACACAATCTGAAAGGACTAGAAAACTATTTGTCCCCTCCCCTTAAAGAGATAAAAAAGAACATATGAACAAAATCCTGGGAAGATGTCTGGAATCACTTCATTCATATTCAACTATTACACTAACCACTTAAATCAAAACATATTTTTGTAATTACACTTTAATGTATAAAATGAGTTTATTCTTTACTGTGTAAGTGGTTGTTTACTTTTGTCATTGTTTATGTTCACATTTATGATGCATGTGCATTTTACTGAAACCTTCAGAACGGTTCAGACATATTATATTATTTGGCTGTTGTGTGAAAGTTACAATAAGAAGTCAGTCTGTGTAATATCGTATGTACATGGTTCATGAATGTCTTGAGATTATAAAATTTTATTTCTTAAAACTATGCGTATCTTGCTTTCATGACCTTGGGGCTTGCAATCCCGCCTGCCTTAGGTGAAGAGGGGTCAATGAGTAGGCCATTTCTCCCTCGCTCACACCACCCAACAGAGATTAGGGACAGGAACAACTCTCTCAAGTGTAATGGCCAGTGAGGGGTGGGGCCAGAGCTGGAGAGACAAAAGGCTGTGTGACATTCTGTGACACACTTCAGCTTCCACAAGATATTTTTTCCTCTATCTTATTTTATTTTATTTTATTTTACTTTATGGGTGGAAGATGCAAGGATGGAGGGCAAATGTGGAAGGACAGGAAGATGACTGAGAGTGGGCTTCATGATGTCAAATTCACAATCAATAAAAATGTTTTAAAATGAGTATAATTGTCAAAACTAATACCAATTTAATAACAAAAAACTATAGGATGAGTGAATTCAAACTTAATAAACTGGATAAATATGTATATTGTCATATGAAAGGAAGAATAAAGTTTACATATAAGTTGTCTATGTTTACTAACTGCAGAGTTTTCTATTTACAGGATTTTATGCCCAAAATGGAAAGATTAAACAAAATCAACAGTGTGGTCACTCCAAAGAAGTAGCTACTAACTTGAATTTTCTGGAATAATAACATATTTGTGTGTGTGATTATATTTTGAATAAACTAGGTTATGTCTAAAATTAATGGCTGTTTCCAATAAAATAACAAACTCTGTAAAGCTACATATTATTCATAGTTTTATCATTATTTTGGTTTGAAAACCTCAGTTTATTTAACCACAAAAAAATAAACTTCCAGTGTTTTATTTTCCTTCAATTCATAAACAAACTTTTCCAAAATATTGACCATGAAGTGAATGGACACAGAGAAATCACTTTATAACAGCCCAGAATATCCCCCAGATGTTCTAAACATGCAGTTTTGTTACCCAGGTGCCCACCAGTTGTGGTGATAAAAGTCTTGCTGTTTGCTACTACTCGGCAGTGGGAAAATATGCCCACGCACATAGAAACAGCAATTAAAAATATGTAATACTGGTAGTCTAGCAGACAAAACTGGCAGAAAAAAAAAATCATGGGCAGTAACAGAACATAAAAGTGTAATTGACGTTTCATATTTTAGTTGTCAGTGATCGTGTGAGCCTTTTGAATACAAAGGATTAATATACATAGCAAAGTCATAAGGGACAACAAAGGTTAAAGTATAAAACCTGTGTAAGGTGACGTCAGTAACTCTGGTCAGGGTAAAGAGTTACAATCTGTCTTGTAAACATTCCACTCTGTTTAATATTTAAGATTTTAGACATTTAAAAAGTTTCAAGTTTTTGAACCTAAGGGTTATATATGTTTACAATTGTAGAATTATAATTTTGGATATTATTTTTAATTTCTTAGCAATGCTTATAAAAAATAACAAATGTATACATTTTCCAGTTATGTGGAAAATATATCATTACACTCCAGAATAAAATGTTTATGAGAAAGTTTTATGATTTATTTTTGTTTTATAATCCAAAGGAAGAAAAAAGTAACATTGTCTTTTCAGATTGGGCATTGTGAGCAAGATATACTTAATAGATTATTTTAAATGACTTTATTATTATAGTCTGACACTACAAGGTTTCTATTTTTGTTGAGTAGTTTGTTTGAAAATTAGAAAAGTCATTTAGACTAAAATTTAGGTCAGATTTTAAGAACAAATTTGGGGATTAATTATTCATGTTACAGCACTGAGGTAATCAGTTAAGCCCTTTTTAACATCTCTATCCCAGTTACAAACTGCAAAGCCTATGAGGCTATAAATAAACTCCACCATACACATTTTATTTGCTGTTCTTTTGACTTTGAAATCTATGTAGATGGCTGTTTGGTCTCTTTTTCCTTTAATGTTTTCCATTTATTTCTTGAAAAAAAAAAACATATGAAGATGAGAAGTATAGCAGCCTTGTTGTAACATAAGATAGTAGAGGTGTCTGTTAAGAACTGATGAGGATTCTGGTGTCTGTTGGCATAATTGATAGTCTGTGCCAGACTTAGATTAGAGATATGTAAACCTTTCATAAGACTAATTGTTATGTTTTATGCTTTTATTGTACAGTTCCTATTATTTTCTGCTTAAATCATGCCTTAATTATCAGGGTCTTACATCATTTTGTTATCTATCATTAAATAATAGATACTACTAGATTGGAATGCCACAAAACGGAGGCACAAATACTCATCCTCAGGAAAAAAAACAATTTAAAAGCTGTTGTATTTCTGTTGCAACACTGTTTAATGTCACTACGAGATAAAGAATGGAGAAGAGAAGGAAGTTAATAGAGGGGCATTATGCAGAAGGAGAATTGTTCCACAAGAACTCACCCCACTGGAGAAATCTGAGAAATGATATTGCTTTTGCTAGTGTTTAGACACAAGATAGGATTTGTTCATCATTTATCATCCATCATCCTTCTTTCAAGTTGTATATTCAAGGCTGTATACTCTTCAGCCCTCATTGCTTCCTGAAAAGTAGTATTAATAGTAGTGGTAGTGGTATGGGTAATGGTAGTAATAGAAGTATCAGCAAGAGTAACAGTATCACTAGCAGTAGTGATAGTAGTAATAATATAATCTCAATTAGACATAACAAGGAATCATGACAACAATCATCATTCAGATGAAGATGTCTATAACAAATACCTAAGAAAAGACAGTAAAAACATCTGTTAGGGCTGAAGAGAGTTCCATGATTTCCAAGGAACAGCCTCATCTTGCAGAGAAGTTCCTGAGGGAAGGGATATTTAAGAATGACTACAAGAATGACTCAAAGTCAAATTGTGGAGTACAAGTTGACAGCCTATGTTCTGCTCAAGATGGTTGTCTCTGAAGATCTTGAGGCAGCTGAACCATATAGCGCAGCTCTCTTATCCCATGATTTGACATTCCATGACCCAAGCCCTCTATTTCTTAGAAAAGGACCTGCAAGCACATTTTTTTAACATTGAAAATGAACTAAAAGATCTGTCTGCCTTTGTAAGCACAGACAATAAGTTTAGCTGGGTAGGATACCATCTTGAAATTACCATTCCCACTATGCCTGGGCCTGGGCCTAAACTTGCTCTGTCCCAGGCTGACAATGAATGCAGGAATCATCCTGCCTTTCTATCTTCCTAACAAGCTGACTCATAGTGCAGCTGCTTCTATTCATTTCCCTTTATGAAGCCCCTCATATAATTCATATTGCATCCTTATATTTTGCATAGTTAAGAAGTTTTATACTCTTAAACTAATGTTTTCAGATCTCTTTCCCACAGCCTTAGGGACTATTCTGAAAGTCACAGGGTTTACCATTTTTGCTAAGACATTAGGTATACCCTCACCTCCTAGACTTTGTCCCGCCTCTGTATATCATGGAGTTATTAACGTGGACAGAGAGGACCCTGATAACCTGGCAGGGAGACTATTTCCTGAAGGAGTAACATGAAGTAAATATATATATAATATATATTATACATATTTAGACATATGTATAAACACACGTATATAATGGATATATGCATGTGTCTAAATCTGTCTCACATCTAGCAACTGTTAATACTTCTGAAAGACAATGCCTAGCTGGCTCTGTTCCAGGGGCAGGAAACCATGTCACACATCCTTTTCACATGCCCAAGCAGGACTTGGTACATGATTAGGAGTGTATATTTTTTTCAGAGTATTTTAATTCAGTTACAAGCACTCACAACAACCTATAATTTCATTTGTAGGAGACGTGCCCTCTGCAGGCCCTTGCACTTATATATGTATACACCCCCAAAACACACACACACACACGTACAAATACATAATTCAAAGGTTTTAATTAAAAAGTTAAACCCAGCCGGGCGGTGGTGGCGCATGCCTTTAATCCCAGCACTTGGGAGGCAGAGGCAGGCGGATTTCTGAGTTCGAGGCCAGCCTGGTCTACAAAGTGAGTTCCAGGACAGCCAAGGCTACACAGAGAAACCCTGTCTCAAAAAAAAACCAAAAAAAAAAAAAAAAGTTAAACCCAGGAGTGAAACACAAAATTGTATGATCATGTTCATAGTAACACTATTCATAATAAATAGCCAATGGAGGCAGAAACAACCCAATTATATATCTATACTGGAATGCATAAGCAAAAGTACCCAAAAAAGTAACATTCACATTTAAAAATGAAACATTTTAAACATTAATAAAACATGATTGAAGCTACAAGGCACCATGTCAAATAAAGAAATGACAAAAGGTCAAATACGACATGAGTTTCATAACAGTCAAATTCACAGGAGGTGGAGTGGTAGAGTATGAGTAGCAAGTGTTTCTAGTTTTAACAATAAGTGTTTTGCAGAGATAGCAGTGAATGCACAAGAATGTGAATGTATGTGATACTACTGGACAATTGCAAATGACTAAAATAGTAACAGGAACAGCTTCTGAATTTTAAGATGACTTCTTAAATGTCAAGATCAATATTTTGAGAGGATTTTTTTAATTGCATGTGAGCCTTTTGAATACAAAGGCTATATTAGTTTTCTATATATGACATACATATTTATCATATCTTTTCTCCCCCTCCATGTCCGCCCAGATCTTCCCCACACAGATCTTTACCCACCCAAATTCATGTTCTTTCTGTGAGAGGACTTATTTTTTGCAAAACTAAGGAAATATTTCCTTTCATAATCTTGGAAATGCTGAATACATTATAAATAATTATTTTATAGTTAAAACAATTGATAATGGATTAGTACTGGCATCAGATAGAAGAAACATACTCACCACTCGTCAAGCTATTAAAACTAAGAAAAGCATGAGAAACCAGCATGGCAAGGGAGACCTACACATGTATGTTTACTAAATGAAATATTCTAAATTTCTATAATCAAGTAACAAAAAGTGAATACTGAGTAAAAACCAAGAAAATACAGATAAGGTATAGAATTGAGCTCCTGAATGCATAGATAATCCTTTTAACATACTTTACCTGTATATCCTATCAGTGATAAAGAGTAACAATATGGGAAACTGAGTGTGAGCTATAGGTAAACAGCATTATCTTAATTCTTGGAAATCCAAAACTCTTGTAAAATACAGTTTCTTTTTTAAAAAGCAAAACATATGCAAAATTCACCATTTATAATGGACTATTTCTGTCTCAAATTAATTAGCTACAATCTTGATTCTGGGTTCAGTTCTGTGAGGATGATGATTCCAATAAAGGGTGAAGACAATTGGAGGTTTTATTTACTACTGTTGGTTACACCATTACCTCTCAGCCCTATGAGTTTTCCATATCCATAGGGCAAGCTTGATCCTACAAGTAAATTAAAACCTTAACACTGACTCACAATTTCTCACCGTAAGTAAGATGACTTCAGAAAGTGTGTGTGTGTGTGTGTGTGTGTGTGTGTGTGTGTGTGTGTGTGTGTGTATCAAAGAAACACTGCCTTTGTCTCCTCCAACCAAGAGCATCTTTCCTTTTCTGTGAGAAGGGTTTGAGTAAGTCAGGTACTGAAATCAACTTTTTGGTTTCTGCCTTGGCAAAATGAGAAACTATATGTATAATGTGACTTTAAAAGGGGTGTTAAAGAATGGCATCTTCAAGATACATCCTGTAAAATCCTCCATTCTGTTACTTGAAATTTCTCTTCCATTTAAGTCTATTTTTAATTTTTATACGTTTAGCCCAAACTACTGACAGTGTCATTTTCCAAAGTTATTTTTACCTAGAAACAGAAACAATAGTTAGATGATAGATAGATAGATAGATAGATAGATAGATAGATAGACAGACAGACAGATAGATAGACAGATGAAGAGATAATCATTTACAATAAAAACTGTAATGTATAAAATGGGAAAATCTGAAGTTATATTTTGATGTCATAAAAAAATCACAGGATACACTGTAATGTTTAGCATTTGGAGAACTTTCTAGTTCTATAAATGAAAAACAATGTGGATGTTAGATTCAACTCCCAATTAATCTTGTTAATCTTCCTAAGTGGCTGTACAACTAATTCCAATCTAGCTGGCTGCAACACATATTATGCGGTTTAAAATACTGTTTAATTTAGTGCTTCAGCGTAGGCAGTGCCCCTCACCTCCTCTGGGGTCCTTTTCTCTCACATTATTGATACCTAGTTCCATACTCAAGTACAGTGCTATGGTATGAGTAAAAATATAATTCAGTGTTTTGGTGACTTAATTTTTGTCCTTATTTAGAAGGTAGAGAATAAAAGCAAATCTCTCTTGCCTGTGATATGCTTTTGGTTTCGTCTAGTTTGCATGATATTATTTGGGGGAAAAAAATCTCTTCTCTATAGATTTTATAGAGAATCCTTCTAGTAGGATAGTTCTGAGCTTGCTTTTTCTTTTTGAAGGGTGTCTACCTAAAAGGGCCACAGCAGGGAAAAGAAAAAGGAGGCATGCAGTGTTCAGCATGGGGCAGCTCTGCCCTAGGGTGCAGGGAGGGAAGTCTCTATATGGGGCATTTGTTACTTTTGAGGCTGCCTGTATCATTCAAAGTTCCTGCCAGAAACAGATGGTACACTCAAATTAGGATAATTTGAGAAGGATTTAATTAAAGGGCGATTTACAAAAATGAGGGTAGTGCATACAGAAACCGCAAGGGATAGTACAGCCTCTCATGTCATTACCTCTACCCATAGGCTCGAAGGAGGTGGGTAGGGAATAGTTACAGTGTCCCAGTGTCCCAGAGAGTTGGTAAAAAGAACCATGTACAGGAGCTAACACTTCAATCAAAGGATGAGGAGCCAGCTCATAGGCACACTGCAGGGAGGGAGGCAAGAACTATTCAAGATCTCTCTCTTTCTCTCTCTCTTTCTCTCTCTCTCTCTCTCTCTCTCTCTCTCTCTCTCTCTCTCTCTCTCTCTCTCTCTCTTTTCTCTATCCTATCTCTCTCTCATCCACACACACAAGAGAGACAGAGAGAGTAAGTCTCTTATATGCAGTTGGATATTTGATGGTGATCATTGCAAACATCAAGAAATAAGAGGCTGGACTGATGTACTGCTTAACTTAGAAATTCAGAATATCACACACAATAGAAAATGTAGAGGTGTAGATCTTCAAAATTACTGTGATGGTTACACCCATTGCCTTTTATTTGGTGGAATTCGCAATGTTTGATAACCTTTAGATGTCATCTTCTAAAACAAAATAGTTCTGCCTCATCTTTCGTGCATTCACGCATGGAAAGTGGAATGAATTTAGAATTCTGACTCTATTGATGGCGCCAGCAGCAGGCTGTACAGCACAGTCAACAGAGCTAGTAGCAGAACCGGTATCCAGTGGTAACGACCACAGCAGCAATGTCCCCTTAGATGACCTTGCCTCTGCTTCTAACAAGCTAAGTATCTAGTTACCCTGTTATATTTGTCACACGCCCGTGTGTGTGTGTGTGTGTGTGTGTGTGTGTGAGAGATAAATTATCTGGCAGTTTCAATTCACTTGAGGCTACTTGTGATTTTTTATTTTAGAGAATTGTTATTAGCTGGAAAGAAAACACATGCATACAATAAGTGGATCACAGAGGTGATATTGAAAGGCTACCAGTATTCACGAAGGGTCCAGGTTATATCCCAAGTCATCCACCCTAAAAGAATTTTGAGAAATAAGAAGGAATCTGGAATTGCTCCTATTACTTAACTAGGACAGAAAACAACCAAAAAGTTTACCACATATTTTAGTATTCTAGGAGAATCGTACAGGCTAGCACAAAGCTCCTCCTGTATGATTCAGATTTAACAAAGCATAATCTGAACAAAGAGACCCTTGAAAGCAATGAAAACCTGAGCAACTATCTTATGTAAAACAGGATGCCAGGGATGGGACATTCAAGAACTGGAGGGTGAGCAGATGCTTCTAATGCTAGAGGACAATTTAAAGAACTACAATGAGCAGTAGCCCAAATCCCTACATTCTTGGCTCAAGCTATAAGCTGAAACCCTGGATACTTACAATTCAATTTCACTGGTGTAGCTGAGATAGATGGGAAAGGAACACTGGTGAATACAGTAATAATACGAATTTAAAGCCTTCATTTCCATCCCACAGTTCACACACACACACACACACACACACACACCCCTCAGCAGTCTTCTCCCCTGCCCTTACCAGCTACACAGAGGTATGAGAAGGGCAAACTTCCAGGTTTTAAGTACAATTTGAACATGCTTTATACCCTCTGAAACTCACATTGATATTTGATTCACAGTGTAAGGAGGTTAGGACCCAGTGGAGCTATGAAGAACTAGTTAAGTCAGTAGGGATTAATACCCATTTCTAAGAACTGTTTATCTGATCTTATGATCAGGTGTCCTGAAAGCAGATTTCATAAAGGAATAGGAAACGGAAGGATGGAGCAGTCTGTGAAGCAGACCTGAGTTCAGAACTCCAGCTCCCATGTAAAAACCGGGAATGGCATCCCTTCTATAACCCCAGTGCTGGGAAGAAAGAGACAGGAGGATCTCTGTGGCTTGCAGGCCAGTCATCTGAGGTAAGTCAACGAGTTCCAAGGTTCATGTGAAACACTGTCTCATAAGCCAAAGTGGGAAGTAATTGAAGAACACACCAACAACCACTGTAGCGTCTGAGGCCAAACCTGGAAGCAACTTGAGGTGGTCTGGACAATATTAAGAACACGAGACGTTCATAAGGCCTACTAATGTGCAGGTCCCTAGAAATAAATTGTCTTTAAAAGCAACCTTCTTCTTTTAACTGGGCTGCAGTCCCAAATACAACCTGGGGGACTGTGGACAGCTACAGCTTAAATAAAATTCAGCTAATTAAAACACAATAGACTGTGGGCAGTCTCTCCATGCTTTTGAACTAACACCTCCACCAGCAGGTGCACGTACATGCATGCACACCTTCACCTCAGGGGTGCTCATACTTGAACATACAAATACACTACAGACATAAAAACGAAATAACAGAGCAGGTAATGAGAGAGAGAGAGAGAGAGAGAGAGAGAGAGAGAGAGAGAGAGAGAGAGAGAGAGAAAGAGAGAGAGAGACAGAGACAGAGACACAGAGAGAGACAGACAGAGAGACAGAGAGACTGAAAGAAACTGAGAGAGACTTCAGGGTACTGCTGAGAGAAATGGATCAGCAATTACTGTAACAATCAAAAATGGAGATGAAACATTCTTCATTTTAGCAAACATGTAGTCAGAGCTAAGTGAGTCATTTGAGTTTACCTAGGGAATTATTATACATAAACAAAGGGTTGCTTGAAAGGAAATTTAAAAAGAAATATTGGAGAAAATAATAAATTTCCTCACCAGTAAATGTGTGTCTCTCTGGATTTATTTAAGTAACATGGGGTACTTATAAGCTTTTATAGTGACTGCCACGGACAAGAAGTTTATACACACTTTTTATTTACCAATTCTCTGCAGATCAAAGTTATATTTTATTACTTAATAGCTCTGTGCTCTTAGTTATAGCTTTTTAAAACTTAATGTAGTCTCTGGGATGCCATCTTTTATGGATTCCTTCTTTTCTGAGAGTTTTATTTAAATTAAGGATGAGTTTTATAGGACTACAAAAAAAAAGTGTCCATAGATAAATTCTATTGTAACCAACTGTCAAGAAATAATCACAAATGGTTTAATCACCGAATTTATTGTGACAGACTATTATGATGTGTATAAGAAAACTATCTCTAAAATCAGCACCAGTACAATTTAAATGTAAATGTTTTGCTTTCATGTGTCTTCATTGAATCCTGTAAACAAAGAGAAGCGAGGGTCAGTTCTGAAAGGAAATGTGGCAATTGAATAGCCATTATTAATTTTAAATGCGTAGTGGATTTCAAATATCAGGAATATCAGTCAATAAAATTTATATGTTCAGAAACTGAACGTTTTTCAACTCAGCCCAGGCTTCTGTGTTTCTGCTTGCCCCATCTCATACCTGTATTGTTACTGTGTCCATTTGAAGCTTAACTATCCCTTCCCCATCTCTCCTGCTGGGTTATTAAAAGCCATCAACATATTAAAAGCACATCTTAGACCTTAATTGTCTCAATTAGGTCCTAACTAAGAGCACACTATTGGTTCGGATCTTCTGACCATGGAGTGTGTGTGACTCCATCTCTACCTTGAGATGATCCTGGCAGGAGGCTCTTCAGCATGGCATTTAGAACTGCAGGTGACCCCTAGATTTGCTGCTCCCCATGATCTCAGGTGGCTTTTGATACCCTCTTCATGGGCCTTTTCATGAATTCTCTGTCCAGGCTGCTCTTAATTACTAACAAAGCACCTGGCCCTCAGTCACCGCCTTCATGGACCTACAAGAACTGCAAGATTGATTACTGCTGTTCTACTGAAAAGAAAGTAGCAATGAAAATCTGGGACCCTTTTCATATCCAAATCTCCTTACCTTGTTGCAGTGGTCCCTACACCTCTACTTGGATATATCAGTGCACTAAAGCACCTTTTGGGATTGTTAATATCAAACTTGCATTAACAAAACAAACTGAAAGGTTATTTGCAATTAAGATGAGATGTGTGAAGTACTAAATCTTCAAGGGAGGTATTAAGGAATATTGTTTAACTGACTTTTAGGAATTATGTAATGAAAGCAAGAATAAAGCAAGCAATTAAAAGTCACATGAAGTTATTTAAGGTTGCATATTAACATCCATTAGTAGAGACAGAAAAATTCTTAGATTTTCTGAAATTAATATTCTGCACTATACTATTAACTGAGTAAATGGGTAGATATAAAATAGAAATAACTTTAAAATAAGTTGTGGTAAAACAAGCATATACATATATGCATATATAATATACATATATACATATAACATATATAATGAAGTTAGATTCAATATTTTTCTTTTTCAAATGACAATCACAATAGCTATTTAAAAGTTACCTAACAAATATTTGACACATAAGAACAAATACCCAAAAGTGTTATAAAAAGATTGGAACAAGGCCTCTGAATGACCAGTCTGTCATGGTCCATACTCAGCTGTATCATGAACTAACTAACTCTTAAGTATGAGTCTTGTGGTATGTAGTCAAAAGCTCCATGTGTTCTGTTAATACTCATCTGAGTTACTCATCACAATTAATCAATCATCATGCCTAATATATACTAAATGTAAAGATTAGAGCTTGCTAGATTCTAAATGTGATATATGTTTGGCTTTACTGTGACAATGGTGCATTGTTTGATGTTCCCTTCCTAGAGCACAAGGTCCTGTGCCCTTAGGAATCTTTAGTTTATCAATTATCCTCTTTAACTATACCTTGGCGTCACACTTCTGATGTCCTCTGCTTAAGAACTGTCTCCTATAATGCTGTTCTCTGCAATTTTTTTTCATTCTTTCTAGATCCTCTCTCTTTCTTGGCATATTCCATGATTATATTAAGCAAAGTGTATCCCTTTCTTCTCTTAGAGAAATCGTGTACCATTTATATTTTATGAGTGCTACTCATTTTCTAGAGATATGCATTGTCTTACTCTAAATACTATAATATTTGCTTCAAATATTAGAAGCTAATAAACCACCTGCATCAGATTCACCAGCCTCCTGTAGCCACGTTCAAACATTACTCTTTCCGGTTGCTTCAACCTCAAATTTGTCACTATTGACCCCTTTCAGCTCCCATTATATTTCATTCATTAAATTGAGAGCTACAAGATTTTTCTCTTTTTGTTTTTCCCCATGCATTGGCACCTAAAATAAAAAGAACAGTCTGTGACTGGAACATACAAAGCAACAACTAAGATGAAAGCAAACAAACAAAACACAAAATAACAAAAAACAACACATCTTTTCTTCTGACCTTGCTGAACAAAAATAATACTAATACTGTCTAGAGAACAGAACTTGGAAAGACTCTAAGACAATAACGACTGAAAGAACTGTCTTAACTTTCAGAAACTACACAAAAGTAATCTGAATCTTCAGTTTGTCACTACTGATGACGTGTCAATTTTCGTTCTGAAGTTTTTGCTCCTTCTCAGGAATGCCATGTCTGTTGCATGAAGTCACGGGACCTGCTTCAATCCATACTACAATTAAAGGCTAATCCTACTTGACGGAATTGATCAAACAACCCCAAAGCAATCTCCTCTATTTGGTAGAAATTCAAAACAAAATCTCATCAGTAAATGCATTGAGCATATGAAGGAATGACCCTTCCTAAGAGAGATAAACACGATTTTGAAGAAATTAAAAAGAAAATGAAAAGTGTCCAAGTAGCAATTAACCAGTATAAAGGAATATGTACAGTTAAAGTCTAATCCTTTCAAACTATAACCATTCCATAGAATGGAATAGAGCTGAAATGATTCTTTGCTCTTTTACATTTTTTTGTCAATAAGATTAAGATATCAATGGCGAGCTACCATAGCAGATGAGATCAGCATTTCAAGCTGTAAAAGAGAAGGTCTTTGATTTGTCTGTACAAATTCAATAACAACTCATTAGATGTAACTATGACTTATGACTTGTTTCTTAGAAGATAATTCCTCAATATTTTGCCTTGTGCAATAAGGTAAACGATTTCATGTAATCTTAGATTTGAAAAGCTTCTTAAATATCATTAGGGAAAGTGCCTATGTGGATACAGTCTTTTAGAGTTTGAGGACAAAGTCAAATAAAGGTTAACCTCTAGGTCTGAAACTTAGAAATATAATAACTTTTGAATAGCAAATTTAATTAAGTATATTGAGTGCATACCGTAAGTAGCTCTTAGATATTAGCAAGTTTGGAGGACACTGGTGCCACACATAATCATAATCGGTAGCTGCAAAACGAAGCCTAGGCCCAGCAGGAAGTTAATTACAGGTCAGAAGAAAGAAGACTCAGTCACTTTTCAAGTCTGGCAAGATTCATGATGCCCTGGGCAGCTGATATGGCCATTGGCAGGCAGCTGTCTAGATCTGGCTCTAGAATTTTTCAAACATGTATTAGAGAGCAAGAGTCTTTCAGGGAAAGAGAAAAAGCATACAGTCTGTGATATACACCAAGGAGCCTGCTCCTGAGATTGTTACTCCCCACAGGCAGGATCAAAGCTGTTTCTTCTAGAAAACTTAGAAAATGTGAGGCCTGTGTAAAATGTGGATTAGCATGACTGTCTTATTGCTGGATTGTCTCAGACCACCAGCAGCCTAAGTAATGACATGGAGACTTTTTAATAATTATGAAAGCTTAGCCTTAGCTTGGCAGGCTCTCACCCAGATCATCTAAATAATCTGAAGCATCTAACTCTGTCCCACCATGGCACATGGCTTGTTACCTCTCCTCATTAGTGGCACCTGTTTCTTCTTCAGATCTGGCTAGCAAATCTCCAACCTCTGACTCTTTCCCAGTGTTCCTATCTCTGCCTAAAAGTCCCACCTATCCTCTCCTGCTTCGCTATAAGCCATTCAGCTCTTGGTTAAACCAATCAAAAGGGAATAGAGAAGTTTACAAAAACTGAGACAACTGATGCTTACAAGGAGAAACGTTCCACAGTGTACCAAGAGATTATCGCAACACTCTCCCTAGGGCTTATCTACCCTTGACTCCTGAAAGTATGTGTTCCTCTGTTCAAAATTTAAATAAACTCTGCCTATCCTCTATAGTATGCTCTTAGTGTGTTCATTCTGAAATTACGGTTTCGGCGAGAAGTAAGAGGATGAATGCAGACTGAGAGCCCTGGGACAACATATCATTTATATGATTTCTCCACTGATTCTCTCACCAATGAATTTTATTATTTAGTGATAGGTATTCAATACAAGTGGTATAAATAGAACAAGAAGAAGAAGAGGAGGAGGAAAAAAAGTAGGAGGATCAGGGGAAGGACGAGTAGGAGAAGGAAGAGAAAGAAGAGGGGGAGAAGGAGGAGGAAGAAAAGAAGGAGGGGGAAAAGGAGGAGAAGACTTTTAGACGTTAGAAGTCTTTTAGAATTTAAATAGGATTATAAATGAACTTCAGAAAGTATCTAAAATGAACGAACATGTCAAACACACCCCAGGACAGGTCCAAATTCCAGAAACTATTAGCCAATACAAAACAAACATTGTGTTTTTATGTTTTTGGTGTGGTTTGGTTTGGTTTGCTTTTTTGCTATTTTTTTTTCTTTTAGTTTGTTTGATTGTGTCATTTGGAAATTTGTTTGAGAGAGAGAGAGAGAGAGAGAGAGAGAGAGAGAGAGAGACAGAGGCTGAGATAGAGACAGAGACAGAGACAATGAAGTTGGGTGGGTCTAAGGGTGGGGAGGATCTGAAAATTGTTGGGGCATGGAGAAACGTAATGTATGAAAAAAATTAAATAAAAAATCATCTTAAATAATATGTCTGTGCATAGCTTCATTATTTTCTATTGTTTTTCTATATTGAATATTATGGCCATTTTACATAATCCAGTTACAAATACTAAATGCTTCACACCAATAATGAAGCAATTGAAATACAACTGCCAATTCTAAAATTCCCCCAACAGAATCTAGTTGATGTTGATTGTCTTCTAGGTCCAATCAAAAGTACCATCCAGAGCCTAGGAGCAACATTATGCAATATTATACAGTCACTATGCATTGTTTCTGATAAACAGAAGCAGTGACATAACGAATTTAAAAAGAGCCCGATTTTCTCTGAAAAGCAAATGAAGTAAGAGTGGATATGGGAAGGAGACAGGGATAGGGACGGGCTGTAAGGATTGGAGGAAGGGGAAACTGTTTAGAATGTATTATATGAAAGAATAATCTATTTTCAATAAAAAATTAATTAAAAATAACCTAAAGAAGAGATGTATACAAACCATTCCAATTAATGAGACCAAACTAAAAAACTGTGAACTGTGGAAGTTTTATTAGCACCTGTCGGAGTTAAAATTTTTATTTGAAATCAGAAATACTGTCGCCTTACATGAAGCATGAAGACAACAAAATTAGGAAAACATTTTAAAAAGTATTCAATGCTAAACATCACTAGAGATAAGAACTGTGTTGCATAGTATAATATATACTTGGGGTAATTCTCTTGGATCTTGCCCTATGTAGATGAAAGATATCAGGCTATAATTGTTGCTAAGAATGAATGCCCTGTATTCATACAACTACCAAATTCAGTTTCTGTTGCAGCATTACGAAAGGAAAATTATAAACAGGTTTCTCACTGCTAGAAAAGAACAAAAACACAGAACACAGTTTTCAAGAAAACTTAAATGTGCTTATTCTCATTAATTGGAATAGTTTGAATACCTTTCTTCTTTGGGTTATTTTGAAGTTCTCTAATTCTATCTAATTTGCTAATGAGTACTATATTATTTAGCAGTCATGAGTCAGTGCTTTAAAACAGATCACTTGTTAGTCACCTAATCCCCCAAAGAGTGATTTTTTCCATGTAAAATTATATGTTCAGGGCTAGAGAAAAGTTCAGAAAAAATTGTTCACTATATAATCATGAGTGCCTATGTTATTAGATCTACAGAACACATATAAAAAGACAGATGAAGCAACATTTGTCTGAAATCCCATCACTGGAGAGAAAGAGACAAGTGGATCCTTAAAGATTGTTGGGCAACCATCCTTGACAAATTAAGGAGCTCCAGATTTAGTCAGAAACTGTCTCAAAAATTAAGGTGGAAAGTAATTAAGGAAAATGCCTAACACACACTATTATCCAACATACACTTATGTATGCATGAATCTATATCAATACATTTGAGCACACATGCACACACACACATCCATACATACAACATACATACATACACACACAACATACATACACACACAATACATACATACATATACATACATATATACACACACAACATACATACACACACAATACATACATACATATACATACATACACACAACATACATACATGCACTATACATATACATCATATGCATATGTGTCTCATTGTATATGCATATGCATACACATATGCATACACATACATATACATATAGTCACAAAAAGGAAAAGACATTCTGAAGGTCAAAGGAATGATTTTTATCTTCCTAATCTGGGTAGAAAACAGTAATTTAATATTTCCTTGGTTTTACCATTATAATCTCTCAAGTGTACTTTAATGGCATATTTAAGATATATTTCAACAGGTGACTGAGCCTAACACTTTTTGATGAGATATTATGTGAAAAAAATTATCACAAGAGGGTATATGAATAAGGCACCAATTATATATCATAATAAAAATCTATAGGATTTAAAATAACAAAATCAAAATTATTCTGAACTACTTAAAATGTTAATGGCTGCCTTTGAAAAAGTTAATTGTTTCCACAAATACACAGCATACATTTCATGGAATATGCTCTTAAGAAGCTGAAGACAAGAGGACCAGGCTGTGATTGAAATAGTAGCTTGATTTAATCCCTTTGGTAATGTTAAATCTTGACTTTAAACAGATTAGATTTAAAAACTCTAAATGCTCATCAGGTGATAAGTTCAATTGAGAAGCTTGAAAATTCTTTAAAGCTTTGGTTTCAAATTATCTTTTAATTGCAAACCTTTTTTACATTTTACAAAGAAAAGTAAGAAAGAAATATGTCAAGATTCAATACGGAAACTACTGTGAGCACATCACATCGCAGTTAGTAAGTAATTTTAAGAAAGAGAGAGCTATCCATGGAACCATTCTATGCATATAATTCTGTCCTGAGGATATAGTTGATCAGTTGTTAAAATACATAATAATTTTGTAATGTTTCTATGACTTTTTACAAACACATTGGAGAACCACACCCTCTGAGTGTTTGCAGAAGTTCCTTTCTAATGTTTGTAGTACACTGTTTCTAAACTGCTGTTTGATTTATGGTGACTCAGTCTCCTTCACTGGGCAGTTCATACACATGTCAATCTGCATAGGTTGAGGAAAATAATGGCTATTTTTCGAGATATCTGTTCTTTCCTTTTCCTACAACATTTTCTCACCTTTGTGTTCAGTGATTTCAAAACTTATAACCTACACACAAAAAAACAAGACATGGGTGTCTAGAGCCATTATATTTTATTTAATCCAATTTGTAGGCTAACAATATGTACTTTGTTGGGTGAAGAGGTAAATAAAATATAAATTATCCAGACAGAATCTATAAAAATCTTTTTCTTTAGTTTATTATGTCTTAATGATATAAATTCTGAGACCCAACTAGTATGACATTTGCCAAAGCAGCATGACTGTGTTATACTCTATCTTATTCTCTGGTTAAAAGATAATATTACTAAGTAAAATGCTGAACTATATATTGTGTTATTATTGCGTATTTACCTAAATTCCTACTTAAAATACATGAAAATATCAAGAGGAAGAAAAAAGGGAGGAAGAAAGTGTTCTTTAAAGAGCATTAAATCTCCTTCAGAGATGTATTATTACAGACTTAGAAGGCAAATAATCCATAAATTTGGAGAGTATTTATGAGAGATTCAGTTGATGAATGATTTCCAATTGAGTATATAAATAATTATCACATGCCAACAATAAGAGCATGAACAACTCAATTTAAACTTGTGCAAAATATCTAAACAGACATATCTCACTAAAGGAGACCATGGCCCGTAAGAACACAAGATATCCTGCTATGCTTTATTGCCATTCATTATATTAATAAGGGGATATTGACCCAGAATCTCAGAATACCCTAGACACAATCAGCATATCAATAGATTTCTAAAAAGATGGAAGGAGAGACCCCTGGTCCTGGAAAGACTGGATGTAGGGGAACGCCAGGACAGAGTAATGAGAGGGGGTTGAACGGAGAAAAGAGGGAGGGAAGGGGGCTTATGGGACTTTCGGGGAGGGAGGAAACGGGAAAGGGGAAGTGATTTGGAATGTAAATTAAAAAAATAAAATAAAATTAAATAAAAAAAAAAAAAAAAAAAAAAAAAAAAAAAAAAAAAAGAAATACAATTAAAACATGAGATACTACTGTATACCTATCATCATATATAAAATCCGAAACCTCAACAACATAAATTATAGATGAGAATGTGCAATAAAAACTCCTCTTTATTGAAAAATGTGAAAAATGGCACAACCATTTTGAAAGGCAATTTAGCAGTTTCTCCTAGAACTAAATACACCCTTTGCTCTATACTTCAATAATTGTACTTTGTGGTATTTACACAAAATGAATTGAAAAGTTATGTTTACACAAAAACTTATGCATGGCTGTTTATAGCAGCTTTATTCTTAATTCAAGTTGCAAACAAGAATATGTCCTTCACTAGGGGAATAAATAGAATACAGCCTTTTCACATAATAGAATATAATTCAGTGTAAAGAAAATAAGTTAATCTTAGAAAAAACCTGGAGGAGATTTAAATATGTATTACTACATGTCTGTATGGCTAAATTAAAGGGTACCTGAGTAGCTACTGAAACAGTTCTTGTGGATATGTGTACAGGGTATTTTTGTAAGACAATTGCATTTGAATTGGTGGATTAAGTAAACAAGGCTCTTCCTCAATGACAGCAGGCGGCATTCAATATCCTGAGGTAGTAGAGAAATGTTGACTTCACTCTTATTCAGATTGTATAAACTGGGACATGGACTGTACCTCATTGATTTTTGCCTTCCCTATCTTCATTTTCTACATCAAATATCTTGAATGTGATGCCCTAGCCTCACATCTATCATGTTTCTATGTGTTCACTAGCCTAAATTAATCCCTTATTTTTGTTCAGCTCTCTTCATTTTCCTAATTCTTTCATTTTTCAACTCTTCATTCTTTAAACTTTGTTTTACAAGCTTTTCTTATTCTCTTCCACCCAATTCTATGTAGGGTGGATTTGTCCTATGTTTGTAGGTATCAGTCGAATATTGATGACTCCCATCCCTAAGTTGTACTTTAGCTTACAGTTGGAATTATCTCTTCACCTATGTTCTCTCCCTACCTGGAAGGAACTAGAGAAAAGGAGAAAATCTTATTAATACTTGTCTCCCTGTCACGCTTAAAAAAGTTAGCAATGCAGTATCTATTTGTCAAAGATAGATAATTAATGACATCACTAGTTCAAGTAAAATGATTTGTTTTCATTATCATCTGATAGGTGAAAAATTCCCCAAGCATGTATATAGAATCTTAATGAGAAACTTAATATTAGAAAAAGCATCATGTATTTGTGAGGCAATGTGATGGGTTTAACTAATTTTCTTACAGTTTTTCCACATGCCTTAGAATGATGGGTTTGAAGGAAACAAACATAAATTTATTTTCTACTAGCATTACTTTTGTATAAAGAAATATCTTGTACCACCAATCCATGTACCTTCCTAATCTTTCAATCATTTACTATATTATTGAAAGGAAAACAGGGAAGACTGACATATCTCCCATTAAATTATTAGGTATAGGAAAGAAGTCACAGAGGTCATTTGACCATTAAACAAGAATTAAAGTCAAATTGTTACACTGTGATTGTTATGTTGATTCAGGTCTTTATTTACAGTTCTACCCTTCTATTGTTTTATTATTAAATTAATTTCTTATTTATTTATTTATCCATTTATTTATTTGTCAATGAGGTGTAACTTGATTGCCATGGTATGCATATGGAGGTGAAAAGACAATTTGTAAGAGTCTGTTCATTTCTTCTACCATGGTATCAAACACAAGTCATTAGGCTTGATGGTATTTTTACCCATTGAGTCATCTCATCAGCCCTCAAATTTCTATGTTCTTAGAAAATAGAGCTCACTATAACTTCCTTAAAATGCTCTATACTCACCCTGCTTAACATCCTTTATATATGCTATTCATCCCTTACCTTTGGGCACAGTCACTTCCATTGGCAGGTGTCAAGCCTACTTAATATATTTTTGTAGTCGTTTATTTCCAAGAAGCCCTCTCCTGGCACTGTACACTAGATAAAAATCCCCAGGGTTCTGCAGATGCTTCTGCTTATGTCCCCATCTCCACGTCCCTATTCACAAACCTAAGCCAAATATAGAGCTACACTAAGTTCCACCTTCTTTTGTCTGATCCTTCTATGAAAGGCAACTTCTCTGTGCCTGGCTTGACTCTCAAAAAGCATGCTGCTCTTGCTCTCACAAGGAAACCCCTAACATAGAGAGAAATCTGCTCACATTTCCATGGTTTTCTTTTAAAGATTAAATCAAAGAAGTGCTCAGTACAATCCATCCTCTTTCCTTCTATAAGTCTGATATTTCTTCTTATGATGGTTTGTGAGAAAATAAACTGTGTGTTTTATTCGAAAATTCTGGGTAATAATAATAATAACAATAATTTTCTTAGAAGAAGAACAAAAGCATCAAAGAGCATGTAGTGGTGAGTACCTTCCTTCATAAAATATAAATTTTATTTTTACAAGAAATTTGCCCCAGTTGAGAGATAGAGACACCAATCCACCCACAAAACTCAACTCAAAAATTTATCCTGTCTTCAAGAAATACAAGCATGGGACATGGTGCAGAGACTGAAGGAATAGCCAATCAGTCACAGGTCCAACTTGAGATCCATCCCATGGGCAAGCACTATTCTCTGCCACTATTTTTTTAATGGGGTGGGACTTTTTTAATTAGATGTTTGCTTTATTTATATTTCAAATATTATCCCCTTTCCTCATTACCCCTTTGAAAACCCCCTATCCCATCCCCTCCCCCTGCTTACCAACCCCACCACCACCACCACATTCCTGATCAGGCCTTCCCCTACAACACTGGAGCATCGATCCTTCACATGACCTATGGCCTCTCCTCTCCCTGATATCTGAAAAGGCCATCCTCTTCTACATATGTCTTTGCCAAGACAGAGAAGCAAGAGGGGGTTGAATGGGGAAAAGAGGGAGGGAAGGGGGCTTATGGGACTTTCGGGGAGGGAGGAAACGGGAAAGGGGAAATGATTTTGAATAAAAAATTAAATGTAAATAAAAAAAACTTAGAAAATAAAATAAAATAAATAAAAATAAATAAATAAATAAATGCTAACTCCTAGTCTCAATCATAGAAGTCTTCTTTGCAATAAATGACAAAGCAGAGACACATGGCTGATCAAACAGCTGAGAATACATGACAATTGGGGTTTGGGCCCTAAACAGGACATTTATGCCATCCCCTCTATGGCTCAGGAATTATTATGGGAGAGAACTGGAAAGACAATAAGATCTAGAGGACAGGGAGAATGGTTATGAAAGGCTGTCTTCTGGGCTTGGCACAGCAAATGATATTACACCAACGATGACTGCCTACAGTGAGTATCTGCAGCAGTCAATCATAGATTAAGGAGGAGCTAATGTGGTCTTACCTTTCTGTACTGGTAGATTTTAACTGATGTCTTCATACACTGGAAGGTTTGTCCAGGGTGTTTTATTACAGAAACAGACATGAAACTAAAAGAATCCTTCCTGCTAACTTCTTATTGTCATCACTTGTACCCACTGAGAAACTCCATCAGGCTTCGCGGGGGAATTTAAATTCCCTGTTTACACAGATGATCACACTGGAATCCCATTGGAAGAGAATCTAATAAAGAATTGTGTACACATGGTGGGGATAATGATGAGTATGCACCTTGATTGTTAATTGATTTAAGATGATCCAGTTCACTATAGGCCATGCCATTTCCAAAGCATAGCCCCTGAGTTTGTACAAAAAGAAACAAAAGTAAATGAGCATTGAAAGCAAGCCAACACTCAAGATGCATAGATTCCGCCTTTGCTCTTGATTGTGGATACGGTATGACTAGTTGCTTGACTTTCTGCCTTGACTTCTTCAAACTGAAGGACTATAATGTAGAAATGCAATTTTTCTCCATTTAGTTGTTTTTGGTCAGGTTGTTTTATTACAGAAACAGATATGAAACTAAAAAAAAAATCATTCCTGCTAACTTATTATTGTCCTCACTTGTACCCACTGAGAAACTCATCAGGCTTTGCTGGGGAATTTAAATTCCCTATTTACACAGATCATCCAGGTTATATTTAATAGATTCCAAAACAACCCCTTCCAATTAAAAAAACAAAACAAAGACAACAACAACAGAAAACAGAAATACAGTAAAAAGAACTTGTAGGTAGGAAGGATGGGGCAATAGATTCAGAAAGTAAGTGTTAGAGGGTTTAAAATTGAAATGCATTTTATATATATCTGAAGTTGTCAAAGAACAAAACTCAATACAATTAGCATTTTAAATGTATCGATGAGTCATTCAAAACCTGTAAATACTATGACTTTCATATAATTAATTTTTGAAATTTTGAAGAGTTGGGTATTAATAAGTTTAGGGAGTCTTCTTTGTATCACAGATTGAAGATTTACCATGTCTATATTTATAACTTTATTGGATATTTACTTCCTTGAATTTTCCTACTCACCTTCTCATTCCATTTTTGGAAGACAAAAATTCAGAGTGATAACAAACTGCTTTTCCCCTCCAGTAATAAAGGAAGTTGAAGTACCTGAGGTTTTATTTCAACAATATTTGCCAATTTTGTTTACATATCCAGTAGAGCAACAGCCAGGCTTACTCGTGATTGCTGCTTTAATGAATTATTTTGATTGCTTATTTCAGAAAGGCTCGCTGTTTTACATTAAATCCTCCTCAATTATTGAAATGCTGATTTAAATTCTCTATTGTGGACTGGTGAATTTTCTTTAAATCATTCTCACTGTTTTCTAAAAACACACACTTATCTAACAGAGGAATACCTGCCTGTCTCCATGTAATTATTTAAATCACTCGAGTAAATTTAAAATTACTCTCTTCTAGTTAAATTACACATTATAAATTTTAGCTGAAAACCAGCTGTGATAACTCTAACTATCCTTTTTATTCCTTAAAAACAAAATAGTAATTTCTTGTTTTTCTAAAAATTGTTTAAAGGTTATTGTGACTAGTAGAAATATAATTAATCCAGCTTCTCAAAATAAGGGAACATCCATAATAAATATTAAAATGTCATTATTAGTTCAGCTACCATTTGTTAAATACAGAACTATATAAATAATAATCTTTCTTAAAATCTTCCTCAGATAAATGCTTCCTAGTGGTAGGAGTTTATTTTGAGGAACATAAGAAACACTCAAGTGTACATGTTTAATCTATAAAATCACTACATGTGACATTAGTTTTAAGATTTCAATATCCATGCCCCTGATCTACAATGTTTGTGTGTATACATATCAATATATATTAGAGATATTGTAAATATATAGAGAAATATATGAGTATGTAATATAGAGAAAGATTAATGGGAATATATAATCATATTCAGTCTGAGGCTGAGGGAAGAAAAAGTCTTTCACACACAGAGCAAGAACCTCACCAATCTCCAACAGGTATCAGAAATGAGTTTTTAACTTTTACACATGCATGTACTATGCTATTCAAACCAATTAATCACCATCTGACTGGTCAACAACAAAAGCAAAAGTGTCTGTCTTCAAAATAAAAGAGTCTGTGTTCTATATTGCATAGTAACTTTTGATAAAGTAGAAAGGTATTGTTTTTAGTTAATTAATTAATTAATTTTTTTACACTCCACATTTTATTCTCCCCCAACCCTGTCCACCCTCTGACTGTTCCACATCCCATACCTCCTCTCCACCCATCTCCATGTGGATGTCCCCAACCCAAACCCAACCTGACCTCTAAACTCCCTGGGGCTTCTAGTCTCTTGAGGGTTAGGTGCATCATCTCTGAAAGATCACAGATCTGTCAGTCTCCTACTATAAGTGTATTGGGGGCCTCATATCAGCTGGTGCATGCTGTCTGTTTGGTGGTCCAGTGTTTGAGAGATCTCAAGGGTCCAGATTAATTGACACTGCTGGTTCTCCTACAGGTTTGCTCTTCTCAGCTTCTTTCAGCCTTCCCTAATTCAACAACAGGGGTCATCAGCTTCTGTCCATTGATTGGGTGCAAATATCTGCACCTGACTCTTTCAGCTGCTTGTTGGGTCTTTCAGAGGGCAGTCATACTAGGTCCCTTTTTGTGAGTGCTCCATAGCCTCAGTGAGTGTCAGGCCTTGGGACCTCCCCTTGAGCTGGATCCCACTTTGGGCCTGTCGCTGGACCTTCTTTTCCTCAGGCTCCTCTCCATTTCCATCCCTGCAGTTCTTTCAAACAGGAACAATTATGGATCAGAATTGTGACTGTGGAATGACTCTCTTCTCCCTGTCTTCTGACTGGAGGTGGAAGTATATGCTAGAGGTATAAGTTCCCTCTCCCTAGAGTCGAACATTTCATCTAAGGTCCTTCCCTTTGAGCCCTGAGAGTTTCTCACCTCCCTGGTCTCTGATGAATTCTGGAGGGTCCCCCAACCTCCTATTTCCCAAGGTTACCTGTTTCAATTCTTTCTGCTGGCCCTCAGGGCTTCAGTCCTTTTCCCTCACACAATACCAGATCAGGTTCCCCTCTCCCCCCTATTTCCTCCACAACCCCCACCATCAACTTTCCCCTCCAAGTCCCTTCCTCCCTCCCCACTTGTGAATGCTTTATTCTTCCTCCCAATTGGGACTGAGGCGTCCTCACTTGGGCACTTCAGCTTGTTGACCTTTCTGAGTTCTGTGGAGTGTATCTTGGGTACTCTGTACTTTTTTTTTTCTGCTAACATCCACTTATTAGTGAGTACATACCATGCATGTCTTTTTGGGTCTGAGATACCTCACTCAGGAAGATATTTTCTAGTTCCATCTATTTGCTTTCAAAATTTGTGATATCCTCATTTTTAATAACTGAATAGTATTCCATTGTGTAAATGAACCACATTTTCTGTATCCATTCATCTGTTGTGGGGCATCTGGGTTGTTTCCAGCTTCTGGCTATCACAAATAAGGCCACTATGAACATAGTGGAACATGTGCCCCTGTGGCATGGTGGGGCATCTTTTGGGTATATTGCCAAGAGTAGTTATAGCTGGGTCTTCAGATAGATCTATTTCCAATTTTCTGAGGAACCTCCAGATTGATTTCCAGAGTGGTTGTACTAGTTTGCAATTCCACCAGCAATGGAGGAGTGTTTGTTCCTCTTAGAAAGGTACTCTTAATCATCCTTTTCTTCTCCAACCTCCTTCATCTCCTTCATGGCTTTTTGATTATTATATGTCTCAAGACCACAAGCTCTAGACCCATGACATTTCTTTACTATATTTACGTTTGAGACCAATGAAGATGTTCTGAGTGTCATTTTGATGTGGAGCATTCTTCCAGCTCATGAATTTATAAACACTTTGTTGTCAGCCTGTGTCACACTTGCAAGGTGTGAATCTTAAGAAGAGACCTAGCAGAAGGATGATAAGTCAATTCTTGACTCTATCCTAGGTATTCTAGACATTTCTAAAAATATGCATCACACTCTTCCTCAGTTCTTGCTTGTTTAATGAAAAGAATAAAATGAGTATGTCACTTTCGTGAGTATGTGAACACAATTGTGCTAATCAACTTAGGTGAACAACACTTTGTCTTGACCTTTGTGTCCGTTGCTTCAGGATATGGTATTTCTCTTAGGCCTGAGTCAGAAGAAACATCAATGTAGAAAGGTTTAACAGAAAACCTGCTCAGCTCATAGCATTTAGGAAGCAGAGAGTACAAAAGAGAGTACAAAAGAGAGAAGAAAGTTCCAGAAGCAAAAGCACATTGCCAATGTTCTAATTTCTCGATTAAGGTCTTACCACCTAAAGGCCTATTCTGTTACAAATTCATCCATGTCTTCAGCCAGCATTGTCCTACCCATCCTCATGACCTTATTTTTGCCAATTGTGTCAGCAGTCAGAGAAAAACGTTTCAAAAGCCACATTAAGTACAGGAATGGGAGTGCATACATCACATCTAATGATTCAGATTAGAGTGCAACATCTCCAAGGGGGCAATACTTTTCAATTCCTCCCATTCTTTGCTTTCTGTCTTGTGATGACTATAGAATACTGATGATCCAAGCCCGCCCCATCACAAGTAGTCTAGAGAGGCTGTGCTTTTTCATACCTGAAGGAAACTTCCAAAGATACTCCTTTTGAAACTCACGTTTCCACCTCTCTTCTGGACTACCCCATGTTCTAAAACGCACATTGCATAGTTCATTTGGCAAACAAAGTGAAATTGGTTGTTTTCTCATGCCACTACTTCAGTCTTCTCCCCTTCACAGCCAAATGACTTACAAAAATCTGTATGTTTAGTTTGTTCTCTATCATTCTCTTTCTTTCTTCCTCTTTTCTTGCTTGCTGCATTGCATTTGTTTTTAATTTTTTATTTTATCTTTTTTAAATTACCATTCTCTTTTCAATCCACTGCATTTAAGATGTTGCCCCCCAGATGCATATCTGATCTTGTTATGAAGCCAGTGAGTCTCAGGTTGCCAAAGCCATGGCTAAGGACTCAGGTGGCACTTACACAGCCTACCATTCACAGCACAGTGCACCATCAACTTCTCCTTGAAAGGTATTATTCATTTTTTTTCTGCAATTCCCCCTCTCTCTTTCAACTTCTTACATCTCAGCCTCATTTACTGGTACAATTTCACATCCTTAAACAGGTTTCAATGAATTTCCTAGATTTCATTGGCCTTTTATATTCATTGTGGCTTATAGGACTTTTTTTTTATTTGATATTTTCCTTGTTTACATTTCAAATGTTATCCCCTTTCCCAGTTTCCCCCCCTCCCAGAAACCTCCTATCCCATCCTCCCTCCCGGTGGTTGATAGTTTTAATCTCTTATGCATACAATGATCATATGCAATTTACAACCCCAAATTTTCCTCTGAATACTCAACCTATTGTTTAGTTTCAACTCTGTGTCCAGCAAGGATGTTTAGCATTGTGAAATCATCCTCCTAAAGAATGTAGATCTGGAACTACACTGCTGTGTTTTAACATTGAATCACCATTTTATATCCACATGAAATCTAAACTTGCAGTACTTTAGTTTCTTTCACACTTGACTATGGATAATATTCCTATCTACCTAAACGTATTTCAAATACTCTGACCCATATTTACTGTTCCTTATGATTTCAGGAGAAATATCATTCAGTGGAATGACCAGGAAATATGATTAAGTCTCTCTGCATAGTAAGATATTTTGGCCAACTTGCAGCTAGACTTTATCAAATTCCTTTGGAAGACCCACAAGATGGCCCATCAGGACTTTCTGGTTGGAAGTGCAATATGGGCCTATATTAAGAGATTTCCTAATATATGTGATTAGCATTGGATAATCTTTTTTAGACAATATAATTTTCAAGTCTAACTTTGAATTTATTTGCTTGGCATTAGAATACATTTATTCAGATTTTTTTGTTGGATTGCTCTTCAATTTCTATTTCTGAATTTTGACAAAGTTTGGTAAGGAGGATTATGCTGGCTTTAGCAAATGAAACAGAAAGCTCTGCTTTTCCCTTTAAGTCAAAATCAGATCATACATTGAGAACATTATATTCCTTAAGCAGTTGTTAGAGTTTTCTTATTAAATTACCAATGACGAATAGCACTTTGGAGGTAAATTTTATCTCTTGGCCTTTTGTTTTATGATTGCCTCTTCTGCTGATGTTTTCTCGTGGTTCATTTTTTATACATTTTATGAGTTTAGTGGTTTGATTTATTGTTCATTCATTAATTTGTTTGTTTGTTAGGTTACTTGTTTGTATGAAATCAGGTCTTGCTCTACAGTTTAGGCTGTCCTCAAATTCTGAAATAACCCTGCTTCAGTCTCATTGAGGGCTCAGATTACAAACTGAGTTACCTGTAATATACTTTGTGTTCTTTGGAACTCAGGCAATAAACAAGACCTTTAAGAAATTTAATTTGGAAAGCCAATTTTGTAGAGAATTTGCATTTTCTTAGACACTCATCCTTTGCTGAGCCATTTAATGCACACAATTATTTGAACTATTTCCTAATTTGTGTATAACTCCGTGATTGAGCTTTTAGGTCTCCAAGGATAGCTCTCATTTTACCTCAAAGCAGCATCAATTTTGCATACCAGGTTTATTGCTAAGGTCTCTTATACAGCTTCTCACACTGAATCAAAATCCATAAAACAGAAGGTAAAATTTACTACCATTTGAAAAGTATGTTTATAGCAAAAGCTAGCTAACACTGGAGCAATTGGTATAAAGTATGCCAAGCTTTCCCATGGTGTTTTCTTCTTATTTATATATACAAATAATTCTAGCTTTCACATTTCACAGGTCCTTGTAAGAGTTTAGTAAATAGCATATTTATCATGGCAACTTTGCTGAAATACTGTTCTACTCTGTAGGTATTTATTCCCATACATTCAATTCTTGTCATAACTAAGGTTCTTATTCTTTCCTTGAAACTCCCACATTGATGAATTAGCAAGACTGTAGCTGTTCTGTCTTAGCAGTCTCCATGATAGTCTACATATTTGGTGATTCACAGTAGGGGCCATAAGAACATAGCATATAGCCATATGCAACATGTATTAGCATCAAATATTTACTATGAAGATATGTTTGGTACAGTTACATATTTGGAAAAGAAAGATCAAATAATACCAGATAAAGAAATGAAAAAATTCCATAGAGCCTTCCTTTACACTAACTCACAAGTTCCCTCTACCTTTCGGAAAGAGAAAGTTCAGTAAGATGGATGTAACATTTTTACTATGCAGAACCCCATTTACAGCTCAGCACTTAGGAGTTTTATTCTAAACTGGACACATGGCGCTTTTGGCTAGTGACTCCCATCATTACAGACTCACAGAAGGAAAGCAGATGTTAATAAAAATTACATTATGTGAACAAGCAATTGAGATCTTTAAAAATTACCTCAACAGTTAGGGAGTGTTTCCAAAGCCAAGTTTCCAGACACCAACCAATGTTCAAAGTTACGGGACCTCTGGAGATCTGCCTCTGACCTGCCTTGGGAACACAGGGCCAGAAAGTTCCCAAACACACTAATATTAAGATGGGTTTGAGATTTTAAAACCAAAATTATGATGAAAATTCATTTAAATAAGCTAGTTTTAATTCAGCTAACAAACCCATTACAAGAATCATTTATCTTCTCCAAGAAAAACTATGTTCATTTCTGCAGTGACATATTAAGAAATTGAACTTCCAGTTTTCAAATTTTATATTTACCATAGCTACAATTTTTAATAAATACTTCAGTTTTATTTTTTTTGAAACAGTGTCTCAGGTAGCACAGGCTATGCTAATTTGAACTCACTATATAATGGAGAATGGCCTTTAATATCTGATCCTCCTGCCTCCAAATTCCAAGTGCTTAAATTATATACTTATACCACCACACTGGCTTTATTCAGTGCTGGGATTAAAGTCAAAGCAATTTTTTGCATGCTATTTAAACACTCTACCAACTGAGCTGTATCCCAGACCCCATTTCACTAGTTTTAATCAAATTTTTACCTTGAGTGACCCAGCAAATTTTAAGTTAATTGATTTAAGTTACATGAAGAAAATTGTATCATGAAAAATTTATTAACAAGTGAAATGAATCTATAATCCATGGGAGAATAGATTCTGCAATATTTCTGAACCTTGATATTCAAAAACATAAGTGTAGCTTAATGGCTTCTCTTTATTCACCAGCTGTTTGTCTACACATGTTCTGGTAAAGGAATAATTATCTATTCAGAATGTAGTACAGCTCTGGAAGCTACTTGCCAGGGAGAACAAGAATTGGTCTCATATGACCTTGGATAAATTATTATATAGTAGACATAATGACACACAGACTCTCAGCAACAGGACTGATGGCATTTAAAGATCCCTCATAGAAACGAGAGCAAGCAGAGACAGATCATTTCAATCTGAATTAATTTCATTATAATTAAGTCTGTTGTAAAGTTTATTAAAATACGAGGAGAATCAAGGTCATCTGAGGTGAGGCATTTTTGCAGCAGACAGGAAGCAAGTCTTCTGAATCTTTCCTCACACATATACACACATTCTGCATTGGCTGTGTGATAGATAATTCATGAAAGGAGAGAACAAGGACAGAATTTTAGAGTCAAATAAGATTTTTCTCTCTGAATTGTGAAATTATAATTGGCCAATTTCTAGCAGCTGCCTCTTAGAATTTGTGTTTTCCAAATGTTAATAGACCCCAAGTTAGCAATAAATTTGAACACTGAATGGAATTTTTTTTGTTTTATTTTGTTTTGTTTTGTTTTGCTTCATCTGGGCATAGAATCCTTTCTTTATGGTACATTCTTGTCATTCTCCAAACTAATAAATGGTGCCATACATTAAGTCAGGAATATTCTGATATCCAATCTTTAAAAATGGCTATTACAGATTATTTAAAATATCCAAAGGCAGAAAGAATTTGAGGGCTGGCAAGATGGCTCAGTGGTTAAGAGCACGAACTGTTCTTCCAGAGGACCCATGTTTAATTCTCAGCACTTGCATAGTAGGTCACAATTGTTTGTAACTCCTGATCCAAGGAATCTGGTACACTCCCACAGACATACCTACAGGCAAGACACCAATGCACATAAAATACAAATAAATCATTAAAAAATGTTTACAAAAAAATATCCAAAGGCAGTTCTTCTAAAACATGAAGTTTTATGGAAAGACATGTTTATTTAAGGCATATATTTCCTAAATTTCATCTAATCTTAAGTTCATTTTCTAGGTATGTGTATATATGTAGAAAGATGTATGATGATAGATGATGACAAAAATAGACAATAGGATGATAGAGATAGATAACTGATAATGTTAGAGATGATGTAGAAATAGATGATACATACAGTAAGTGTGAGATTAGACAGAACTATTCAGAATCTTTGGCAGAAAAAGAGCTACTGTGTTTATGTAGATGTTACATGTAGAAGTTATTTTCCCAGTTGGAATGTATAGATATTTTTTTCCTAAGGTTTCTGCAGTATTGGCTAATCTATAATCATAAAATATGATTTCAACCATAACAAGGTTCTCCAGAAAAATCTTACTTGTTGCAATAAAAGCATTCATTTGTAAAAAACCCTAAAATAAAAATCAATTTACTCCTAAGTATATGTTTACTGAAGGATTAAAAAGAAAACTTCATAAGGGACATCCCACATCCTTAAAAGGATCATGACATTGCATTTATGAACTGAATGGAAGCATAATATAGAAATTAAATTAGGTTTTCTTTTTGAATTGACATTCTAATTTCTGCTGGGAGTGGGTAACTAAATTTGGCACTAGGGACACACATTCTTCACAATTCAGAATTTTCAGTGGCATTTAAAACAAATTACAAGCACCTCCTCTGTATCAACACTCTAATTCATCAATAGGAATCAAAACTCAACCAAAATAGATACTTTATGCTGCTGCCAAGAGGAGAAAGTTCAAAGTGAAAGGTGTAATTAAAAATATGACTAAGAAGACATAGTCACAATGAAGAGACTTCTCACAAGGAAGAAAAGGTAGAGTAGAAAACTGAAGCTAGGGCCCCACACACCCAGTTGTTATATTTCCATCGCTGACTAAATCGTTTGAGTTTGAGAATCTCAGCTTTCTGGTATAGGGCCCAGTTGCTATAGAAACTTACAACTGGGAGCTAAATAAAGTAATTTCTATGCTAGTGTTGGTGTCTATAACTTCAGCACCTGATGCTAACCAAATTGTGCTCAATAAACAAATTTAAACTTTAAAAGCCTGCAATACGGTCACAATGCTTCCTACACAACTGATTAATCTCAATTGATCTTGGCTCAGAGCACAAGAACATAAGAAATCTCAGAAACAGTAAAAGACTACTTAAGGCCAATATACCTGCATCCTTTGTTTCTCTTATCTGATTTCCTGCTTTATCCCCCTACTTCTATCCTGTCTTAGTTTTAAAATAAAAAGTCAGATCCGTCACTCCCCAGCTCATCGATAACCCTGCCTTCGGTGATCCCTTTTAGACAATTTATTCTATATTAAAGCACTCCCTCTTGGCCTCCAACTTTTTATTTATCCTACTCTAAACCTGAAGAAGAAAGAGATCAGACAGCCCGATAGGTACTTAGTTCTTAATCCTCCCAGCTGGGCCTGTTATTGCCACACATTTGATTATAAGATTACTCAGTATTTGACAAGAAAACAAAAATCACAAGCTGCCCTTTGATCCCCCTGTTTGTGTGGGCATTCTTTAGCATTATATCATAAGGCAAACTTTTTCATATGGCTCTCTCTCTCTCTCTCGTTCTCTCTCTCTCTGAGTTTTTGAGACAAGGTTTCTCTATGAAGACACGGTTATCCTAGAACCTACTTTGTAGACCAGGCTGGCCTCAAACCCAGAGATCCTCAGAATATTTTGTGTTTATGCATATGCATATGTGTATGTTTCTCTTTCCTCACCATCTGATTAGATATGAATAATTGTGTAGGCTCCAGGTCCTCAAGTGGAAGACCTTTCCAGGTAACTGTTACTATGAGGATTTAATTTAGGAAAAATTTCATCAGGATATATCATGTCGTTAAAGTCCATGGATGAGGTTTGTATAAGCACCAACTGCATATTTATGAATTTGTTTCCTCTTATGAAACATGCCTCATGATCAGTATTTCGGCAGGACTTTGTGGTTAGAGTATTGTGTTTATTTCACATTCTGTAATACTTTTGGCCCCGGCCCCAATGCACACTTCGGGTCTTACATGACTCTGACCTGAGACAAAGCAAGATCAGTCTAGGACAGAATATTTGACTCCAACATAAAGGATCTTTTGCTTAATTATGGGGAATAAATAGGACAAAATGACATAATCAATTTTCTAATCATTTATTGTCTGATACTTTTATTTCTAGAAGCCATTGTGTTATGTGCAGAAAAAGAGACTTCATCTAAAAAATAAATATGAAAGAAGAAGGAAGGAAGAAGGGAGTCAGGGAGAGAAAAGGGAGAGAAGAAAAAGAAAGGAGGAAATGTATTGTGCATCCAAGCTCCACAAGCTAAAGTATTAATCTTTTTTAAGTTTTACTTTGAAATGAAGATGAAGTTTTTTTAGAAGGCAATATTTTCTTTTAATTATCAAGATGCTCTCAAACACCAGGGGAGATTTTGAAACACCAAAATAGGAACTGATAATATGAGCTCACCATGCATTCATAAATCTCTCCCCCTGGGTTCCTCTGGATTCTAACTGCTTCCTTGGCTTTGGCCCAATGAGCTTTTTAAAAAGCAAAAAAAAAGAAAAAAAGAAAAAAGGGGGTAGGGAGTGCTGGGGGTTAAATCTAAGTTCGGACCTGCTACTGCCACTCAGTGTTTGACCAAAAACCTCATTAAGAAACAATGTAGAGTAGTTTTGCTGAAAAAAAAAAAGAGGGCACCCAAGAGAATTATAGAAATATATTAGGTTAACTGTCAGACACATGGAGCTGCCTATATACCCAAACAATAACATCCTGAGAGGGATGAGCTATGTCAGAAACAAAGTCAGCCAACAATTGTCAGCTGGGATTTTTGAATAGCATTTTGAATACCCAGCAGTACTTGGGGAGCAGGTGACTTGTAAGAGGATGAAGGAAATAAAATTCTTTTAGCAATGGAAATAGAACGGATGGAATTTATTCTCTCTCTTCGTGTGTGTGTGTGTGTGTGTGTGTGTGTGTGTGTGTGTGTGTGTGTGTATGTGTGTGTGGAGTATGTGTGTGTATGTGTGTGTGGAGTATATGTGTGTGTGTATGTGTGCTGTGTGTTTGTGTGTGTGTGCGTGTGTGTGTGTAAATGTTTTAGGTGTCTTTGTTTCCTTTTCTGTCTTATATACATCACCTTGATTCTCACCTATATGCCAAGATATGAATAATTGGCATATCCATATAGAATTCATAGCACTTGATAGGCAATTTCTGAATATTTCATACTTACAGCTGGAAAAGAAAGAAGAACATTGGGAAAAAAAGAAAGAAGAACGTAAAATCACCAACCCAAAGCTCTACTGAGAAAAAAAACTAGAAGTGGTGAGTTCAGATAATGCTAAGGTTGGAAATCAGAATATTTATGCTTTAGCCTTAAGCTGTAAGTAGCAGCTGGCAGCTAGCTCCAACTAGGTGGTCAGTCAGCACTGGCGAGTAGAATTTGGTATTCAGGTCAAGCAGTGGCAAAACAGAAACAGTCTAGCACCTGTATAAGAAGAGTTTCAAGTAGCAATTAGAAAATAGGCTAAAAACATAGGGACAGTGCTCAGCTCAGAGATACTTTTATGGTTATTTTCATGTATGTCCTTTGTATTTTTAAATAATTTTTGCCTTATGGAATTAAAATTTGCTTTTTCACATTATTTAATTTGTGGCTTCAATACTACGACAGCAATAATGAAGGTTTCTCAGAAGAACTGTGTGTGTGTGTGTGTGTGTGTGTATAAAAGTTCTATATCTGATTTTAAAAAATAAACAAATAAAAAATGAAAAAAGAAGAGTTTCTGGCTCCAGGCTGACAGCCAATCACATTAGACGATGCTTTAGGACACCTCTTTGTGCCCATAACGGAAAGCACAGAGCAGGTCTGTGACAGAACGCTCCTCATAGGAAGGACTGATCCAGGATATCAATAAATCCCCCTGATCGAAGCTGAAGATAGATCAACTCAAAAGTGTGATATGCTCTGTGGAAACACCTAAATGCGAAGCAGAGTGATGTCTTAAAAGCAAGCTCCTATCCCAAGGTTTTATAAGAAATCGCACATGCCCATGTGTGCACACATGTACATGCACACGTGACATGCAGAAAGAGAGAGAGAGAAAGAGAGAGAGAGAGAGAGAGAGAGAGAGAGAGAGAGAGAGAGAGAGAGAGAGAGAGAGAGAAGAGAGAGAAGAGAGAGAGAAGAAAGGCAGACACACAGAGATATAAATCCTAGGGCCATATAGTGGCTATGTGACATAGTAGATTCTAAACCGTAGGTTTAATAGTCCCTGGTCCAAAGCTCTTCCAAAACTGGATCAAGGCAAATAATTTCCATTTTAATCACCATTGCTTTGCTCAATAGCAACATTCAAAGCTTACTCAAAGGTGTTCTAAAGGTATTGAAATCATCTCTAATTCCACTTTCATTAAAAAAAAATTCCAGAGTGCCTTTTAAAAAATAATCTTGGAAAAATGCAAACGAATATAAAGTTTTATCATTTGAGCATCGAAGAATATGTATTGTATTACTGTGACCCAGGTACAATTCCAAAGAATTATAAGCTCTTTATTCTTATCCTCTAAATGACTTTGTAAATGAAAAGATTTCCTAAATTCAAATGACACCGCAATATATTCCAGGAATTTGAATCCTAAAACTTTACTGTCCTCTAATTTGTTTCTAGGCTTACCTCTGTATTATAGACCTGGACAGTGTTGGTGACAGATTTTCAGTATTTATAAGTAATTCATTTAATTTCTCATATGATTGAGTTTGAACAACATTATTTAATACACAGTATTCATAAGAGAACACATAAATTAGAAGTCAGATCAAGAAAAGCTCTGGAGCCAAAGTTAGAAATAAAATATAAGCTTCATAAATACATTCATTCATAAATTCATGTATATGCTCATATTCTGTCATATAGCATATCACAGTAAATATCACTGCTAATTTGAGGAAATAAACATCAATTTGAATATTATTTATGCATAATACATTATTATGAACAGGATGCTAAATGTAGGGCACTAGAAACTACATACTGTGAGTGTTCCTTTATCTTGTTTCTTACCTTTTTTTTGGTATCACACATTAAGTAAAATATAGATGATAGATAGATAAATAGATAGATAGATAGATAGATAGATAGATAGATAGATAGATAGATAGATAGATAGATAGAATTAAAACAACATCATCTGGTAACTCTGTACACACAACCTAAGAAATAGAATATCATCAAGTCTCCTAAAGATTCTTTGTGTTTTTCTTTATAGTTTCTCCAACTTTCTTTGTATCTTTAAATATCATATTGTTTTACTTTGCCTATTTCAAAGAGTGTATGAAAAAACACCTTTACTTCTGTTTATAGAACTTTTCAGTCACTACCATATTCTGAAGGTCTATCTAATCCTGCCACAATAGCTATATTTTATTTATGATGGTGATTTATAGTGTTCTTTAATTATATGTGTCCCATAAATATCACCTATTCTCATATGTGGGTACTATGGAATACTATTTCCTCTGTATATCTGTATGTGTGAACAGAACTTCTCATACACATCATGAATACATGATTTTCTTCAAGATTCAACTTAGGGAAACAATAGCTATCTTTTTTTTTCTTATTTGCCTATTTATTTACATCTGAAATGCTGCCACCCTCTCCGACTCCCTCTCACAGAATCCATCCCCCATATCCCTCCCCTGTTCCTGTGAGACGATGTCCCCCTGCTCCTCTGAGTGAGTGCCCTTCCTGAGTATGCCCCCACCTGGTGAATCTAGAATCTACAACATTAAAAGCATCATCTCCCACTGAGGCCAGACAAGGCAGTCCTGTTGGGGAAAGAATTCCACAGTCAGACTATAGCTTTAGGGACAGCCCCTGCTCCAGTTGTTGGTGGATCCACATGGAATCTGAGCTACATATGTTCCAGGGACCTCTGTCCAGCCCATGTACCTGTGGGTTTCTGCACCTATGTCAGTCAGCTGCTTAGAAGAGCCTCTCAGAGGACACTTATGCTAGCTTCCTGTCTGCAAGCATAACAGAGTATCATTAATAGTGTTACAGATTGCTGCTTGCCCATGAGATGGGTCTCAAGTTGGACCAGTAATAACTTGGCAATTCCTTCACTTTCTGCACTAATTTTGTCCCTGCATTTCTTTTCTATAGGACAAATTTGGGGTCAAATGTTTTGTGGGTACTTTGGTGTCCTTATTCATCCTCAGAGGGTCCTGCTTAGCTACAGGAGGTGGTCTCTTCAGGTTCCATGTCCCCATTATTAGGCATCTCTGGTAATATCACCAGCATTGACTCCTGGGAGCCTCCTTCATCCCAGGTCTCTGGGGACTTCCTGGAGATTCCTCCTATCATCCAAACCGGACAGCTGCAGACTTCCATTCATTCTCCTGGTCCTCTGGTCTCCTCTCCTGTCTCTCCCCTCACCTATTTCTGTCACCCTACCACAGTTTGCTTCTGCCTCCCATCTCCTGCTCAATTCCCTCCCTCCCTCTGTCTCCTATGGCTAGTTTATTAACCTTTCTAAGTGAAATTCAAGCAATCTTGCTTGGCCCTTCCTTTGACTTCTTTGGGTCTGTGGGATGTATCATGGGTATCCTGAACTTTATGGCTAATACCCCTTATCAGTGAATATATACCATGCATGTCATTTGAGTCTGATTTACTTTACTAAGGATGGTATTTTCTAATCCCTTCCATTTTCTACAAAATTCATGATGCCCTTCTTTTTAATAGCTGACTAGTGATCCATTATTGTTAGTCCCAGTTATTTTTGTTGTTGAAGGTAGTATTTGGTGTGTGTGTGTGTGTGTGTGTGTGTGTGTGTGTGTTACTCTTCTTTTGGGTTTGTTGTAAACTCATTAATTTCTTGTGTTTTCTTGGGTATAGTTATTCAACTTGTGTTGTGGTTTTCCTTCCAGTATCCTCTGTAGAGCTGGATTAGTAGAAAGATATTGTTTAAATTTGTTTTTTTTTTATTTTCTGTTTTTCCCTGGCAAATTTTAGTGTGCTTTCTTTGTTCTTTGTTCTGTAAATTTAGTGTTTTGATTATTATGTAGTGGCAGAATTTTCTTTTCTTGTCCAATCTATTTGGTGTTCTGTAAGCTTCTCGTATGTTTACAGTGATCTCTTGCATTAGGTTAGGGAAGTTTTCTTCTATGGCTTTTTGAAGATGTTTTCTGGCCCTTTGAACTGGGAATCTTCTTCACCCTTTTCTATTCCTATTAATCTTAGGTTTGGTCCTTTCATTGTGGTCCAAATTTTCCTGGATATTTGAGTTAGTTGTAATTTCCTTTAACTGATGTGTCAATTTCTTCTATAGTATCTTCCACGTCTGAGATTCTCTCTTCCATCTTTTGTACTTTGTTGGTGATGCTTTCCTCTATAGTTTCTGTTTCTTTACTATGTTTTTCATCTCCAGTGTTGTCTTATTTATGTTTTCTTTATTTCTTCTATTTCCATTTTTAGGTCTTGGATCATTTTGTTTATTTCCTTTACCCATTTATTGTATTTTCCTGTATTTCTTTAAGAGATTTGTTTCCTCTTTAAGATATTCTACCTGATTGATTGGGTTTTCCTGTATTTCTTTAAGGGATTTAATTTATAACTTCTTTAAAGGTCCTTATCATGCTCATGAGATGAAATTAAAGGTCATAGTTTTGGTTTTCAAGTATATTGAGATATCCAAGGCTTGCTGTAGTAGGAGAACTGAGTTCGTTCAAAGGGTGTGATATTGTACTGACTTCTGTTAATTTTATTCTTGTGGTTGCCTTTTGCCATCTAGTTGTCTCTGGTGTTGGCTAGCCTAGTAGTTCCTGGGAATAGTAAGCCTCTGGGACTGATTGTCCCCAATAGCTGTAAGCCTCCTTAAAGACATGCAGCTCTGTGGGATAGGGTGTTGGGTACAGATCCAAGACTGCAGGAGGAGGTGTGGACTGAAAGGACGATGGAGCTCTGATAGGGTGGGGCAGAATTCACAGATGCTAGCCCTGCTGGGGTCCCAGCAGGCAGGGGAGATAGGAGTGTGTGAATCTCACCTGTGTGTCCTGGGTTACAGCAGGCCTTCTGGGAGGCAGGCAGAGATGTAGGATGTTGAACAGTGTTCTAATCAGTGATTGCAGGTGGAGGTCAGCAATAGCTGTATTATAGGGTTCTTCTTTTTCTTCTCCTCCTCCACCTCCTGCTCCTCCCTGTTTACCCTCTCCTCTCCTCTTCATCCTCCCCATCCTCTTCCCCTTTGCCTATTGCTTCCACTTCCCCTTTCCATGCCCTCCCCTTTCCCTCCTCATCCCCTTTCTGTTCCCCGTTCGCTTCTCCCCTTTCCCTCCCCCTCCCTATCTTTCTCCCCCTCTTCCTTCCTTCTTCTTCTCCTTCTTCATCTTCTTTTGATTTTTTTTTTTAATTTAATTTTATTTTATTTTTTTAATTTACATTCCAAATCACTTCCCCTTTCCCGTTTCCTCCCTCCCCGAAGGTCCCATAAGCCCCCTTCCCTCCCTCTTTTCTCCGTTCAACCCCCTCTCATTACTCTGTCCTGGCGTTCCCCTACATCCAGTCTTTCCAGGACCAGGGGTCTCTCCTTCCATCTTTTTAGAAATCTATTGATATGCTGATTGTGTCTAGGGTATTCTGAGATTCTGGGTCAATATCCCCTTATCAGTGACTTCATACCATGTGTGATCTTTTGTGATTGGGTTACCTCACTAAGGATGATATTTTCAAGTTCTGACCATTTGCCTAGGAATTTCGTGAATTCATTGTTTTTAATTGCAGAGTAGTATTCCATTGTGTAAATATACCACATCTTCTGAATCCATTCCTCCGTTGAGGGACATCTGGGTTCTTTCCAGCTTCTGGCTATTATAAATAAGGCTGCTATGAATATAGTGGAGCATGTGTCCTTATTGCATGCAGGTAAAGTCTCTGGGTATATGCCCAGGAGTGGTATAGCCGGATCCTCCGGAAGTGTCATGCCCAGTTTTTTAAGGAAATGTTTTTCTGTGGAGTCCTGGCTATCCTGAAACTTATTCAACAGATGGAGATGGCCTCAAACTCACAGAAATCCACCTGCCTCTGCTTCCTGAATTTTGGGAACAAAATGTGAACTACCACTGGTGAGCTAAAGTCTCTCTTCTTATAGGCAAAACTGAAGGAATGTATTATTAATGATGTTCTAACATAAATTTAAATATGGTGGGAATAGGAGGAGGTTGGGCTCAAGGAATGAGTAATAATTATAATTTTCTATCCATGAATCAGCCTAGGTATCCTTTAACTGATGAAGGGATGAAGAAGATATGATATCATATCATGTAATATTACACATGAACAAAGGTGTTTTGTCTGGTCATAAAGAAAACTAAACCTATAGTGTTTTCAGGAAAATGAATGTAACTGAAGCTTATATCTATTATGCAAAATGATGTAGAATCAAAAGTCAAATATTGCAAGTTTACTCATATATAGAAGAAGGAAGAAAGAAAAGAATGTGTAGAATCAAAATAATCAGAATAAATGATACATTTGAATATATGTCTTATGTGACCTATCACTACATACAATGAAATGTGGAGTGAGCACACACAGGCACATACACTCACACACACACACACACACACACACACGCACACATAGAACAGAGAAAGAACTGATTTCTTGAGAGTATTCTCCATTGTTGTTCTTTTTAAACATATTTTCATTTATTCTTTGACCATTCTTTAGATGAATACAACATATTTTCATCTAATCTGGCCTCTACTCCCTCTCTCCAACTGCTCCAAGATGCCCCTATTTTAGGGTTGTTCTTAAAAGGTGTAAACATCCTGTTTCTTTATCTACAAAATATCAACTATTTTAAAAATAATTGTGAAAGACATGACTTTAATTCTCCTTCTATTAACTTAGGAGATCTATTTTGTATAGTATTTGTATAGAAAATCTTAAATCAATTTTCAAGACTGTTCTTTAGCCTCTACAAAATGAAAACATTTGTGATTTCATTATTATCACATGTCAAAGAGACAAAGACACGTTTAGAAGAAATGTGTCCTGTCATGTAGCATAGAGCAAACCTGCTTCAGTCAGCACTATCTTTCTGGAAATCATGCATCCAGCTTAAGTGAAATAAGATAAAAACAACATACATTCTTTTGACCCAGATAAGACCTCCAATTTTAGAAACCTGTAGCCCTGTCTATGGGTTATCTTGAATTCAGGCTCAGGCTGTTTGACCCTGATGCTCTTAGAGCCTATCAAAATATTGCTCATAGGTATCACCCTATATTGATGCTGTATACTCTAAGATCTTTACTCTGACTATGAAACAGAAATGATATAGTAAGCTAAGTGAAGACAGTCCCTCTTCTCAATAGTTTCCAAAGCAATCAGGACAAATGACTCCTGGTTTTATAGTTTAAAATCAGTCTTCAGTATAACTTTGCATGGGGTCAAGTTTCTAGTTTTTATAATTTCATTTTCACATGTTTTTTGCTATTCTCTTAGACTTTTACTAAAACAACATCAAGAATCTCATGAATTTATACTTAGCTATCAGCCTCATCAAATTCAGTGAAGAAAAGATATCTTCTTCATGAAATGACTCAAATAAATTGTTCAAGATTTCTGATTTACATTTTCTGGTTACAATAATTTTTCTATATACATATATATGCTCATTTCCAATGCTTCTTCACATTTTATTAGCATTCAAGCATACACAGAAGTATGTTTGAATGTCAGTCTTTATTAAGATGATGAAAGAAAGACAGAAATATACACACAAGGAGGGAAAATTCCAGGTCGAAGTGTGTGCATTTGACATTCAGATAAATTTAATTGCAATTCATTTTGGTTATTTGTTTTCCTGGCATTTCAAGAGAGATAAGACCCATACATTTAAATATATCATGCAACAACAGCAACAAAAAGAACACATTATTTCTTTTCCAGAATTTCTATGATGTGTTTTATGCACACTGAAAGTAAAAGCAAGAAGACTGGATGTTTGACACAGATCAGACTGGAAAGCTGAGCCTTTGAGGGAAAATTAAGATATACAAAACATTATTATGCATGTAGCAAGTTTAGTAGTAAAAATAACAGAAAGAGTAAATAAACTCTTATGCAAGCATTCTGACCAGTACCAAACACTAGCATGGTGATGGGCAACACTGGTTTAGTGAAAATTCTAGATAATACTATATCAGAAGTGTAAAAGAAGGGTAGAGCACAAAGACAAGCTCACCTTGAGATGGGACGACCCTAGAAAAGATGTCAGGTTTTATGAAGCTGCACAGGGAATGGCAAAACAAGGTATACATTTTGCTTCTGAGCCATTTTCACAGCCCTCATTGCAGCAGCTATTACACAGTATTGTGTCATATATTAATAGTGATGGGCAGAATGCTGTGAGGAAAGGAGGCACCAGGGAACTAGACCAGAACTGACTGAGGTAACCTCTTACTTAAAACTAATAGGCTTAATGCAGAAGTCTTGGATCAGTCCAAGTGGGAGGGAACTTAGTCAAGTCAGAGGCAGACAGTGAGAACCCAAGTTCTGACTAACATTGACTGTTCAGTCTCATCAGGTGGCTGATGAGGATGAGGATGTTACCTTGTTCCCTAAGGATAGAAATGAGCTAAATAATGACACTATGTGGGAGGGGGACAATTTAAAGTGTTCAGAAAGCATGGCAATTAGAGGAATAGGACGAATTAATCACTCATCATGGCTGAGTCAATATGCCCCCTACATGTACTAGGTACAAATGTTTTAAAATAGATGCCTAGTCAGAGTACAGGAATAAAGAAGTCTCACATAACAATACTTAAGGCATCCATTTCTATGGTAAAGATAAACTGAGGACAGAAAAAAAAAGCAAACCAAAGGCTTTGCTGTACGGTGACTCACACCTAAAATTAGCACCATATCCTCGGTGTACAGCCTTCCAACAGAAATCAATTTAGTCCAGCAGAGAAAATGTCATGTGTCAATTGCTTAAAGAATTACAGGAAGATAAAAATCACAAGAAGGGAATGAAGGAGTAACTCACAGATAATAACCACACGATACAAGAAACAACTAAAAAGTTAGAAGCTATCGGAACTCTAAAGCAGTGCTTTTCCGCCTGTGGGATGTGACCCTTTGGAAATTGTATATCAAATATCCTGCTTATCAGATATTTACATTACAATTCACAACAATATAAGAATTATAGTTTGGATGGAATAACAAAACAGTTTTATGGTTGGGAGTGGGTCACCACAACAAGAGGAACTGTGTTAAAGAGTCACAGCATTAGGAAAGATGAGAACCACTGCTCAAATAGAAGACAATGGGCAAAGTTGTGATTCAGATATCTTAGTAAGAGCCCCTGACTACTGTTGCTGTACAAAGAACTCAAAGGAAGTACCTACTTAAGCTAAAAGAGAGGATGCTACCAGACTATCAATATCATATCCCCAAAGATATGCACTATGACTGGTTCTAAAAATGAAGACAAAAACAAGAAATTGAATTAGCCACTGCTTCAGAGGTCAAGAGATATGGCTGAAACCGAGTAGACAGTGTAGAAAACATCTGAAGTGCCTTCACTTGCCAACTACCCTTCATTCTCATTTGATGATGTTTATTAAGGTGATGCAGAATTCACAAAGGGACAGCTGGAAATGCGAAATGTAATTTAAAGTCGCATTCAGCACCTCAGAACTGTAGAGTACTAAAGTGGTTGATATCTGTCACCACAGTGAACATAAATCAGAATATCCATTATTATAAAACAGTGTGAAAATCCCTCACAAAATAAAAATAGAGCGCCCATATAATCCAGAGTTAGCAATTTCAGATAAGTGTAACCAAAGGAAATGATGTCACTATCTCACAGAAATAAGAAATTCACTGCAACATTATTTAGCAGTCAAAATATTGGATTAGTCTCTGTGCGCATCAGCTAACAAAAAGGTAAAGAAAATATCACACACACACACACACACACACACACACACACACACACACACACACACGATTGAATACCTGACAGCCTTAGACACAAACTTAACAATGTTGTATTAAGTGAAATAAGGCAGGTACAAAAAGGCAGACATTGCCTAAAGTCATTTATACATAGACTCTAAACATGAGTTTTATAGAAAAAGAAAGTTTAGTCTGCCATTGAAGGAGTTTTAGAGAGATGTCAGCTAAAGGATATAAAATTTCAATTAGGAAAAATAAGTTTCAGAAATGATTACAATTAACACTATTGGATTAAATTATTAGAAATCCCAAAAGAATAGGCTTTAAGTAACCTCAACATTAAAAAATGATAAAGATGAGGGGTTGAATGAGAAGTTAATAATCTGAATAGCTATTCCAGAAGGTTTACATATCAAAACTCTGCCTGAGATATGTAATATTTACCTGTTAATTAAAAAGTAAGTACACAGGGCAGCAATGTGGATCAGTGAGACAAGATGGCCTGGGTTCAAACTCCAAGACTAAAAGGTGGAAAGAGAGAACCAAATCTGAAATTTGTCATCTGACTTTCCTACCTGCATTAAGGCATATGTGGGGCCACAAACAAACACATCATTGAATGAAATAGCAACTTTTAGTTCAAAATGTATTTTCAAATCTGAGGTCCAGAATAAGTCATGAGTCAATGTATGTGTTTGAAAGTTTTATTTCTGTCATTTCAATTTGTAGTGTCATGAAGCCATGGCATATTTATGTTCATATATATTTATAAAACTAAAAGAGCATACTATCTGAATCCTTTCTTGGTCTTTTTTGCCTATTAAATAAAATGCAAGAGACTGAGCTATTTGTTATAATGAGGTAAGAATGCGTATCCAGATTTTAGTTAATTCAAAAGTTTCATCATTTCCAAAAGTCTCAATTAGTTTGCTCAGTATACCTTTTACCAGAGGCATAAATGAGAAGCAAAGTGTGTCATTAATGGACTGAAAAATAGTCAAATACAGACAGAGGAGAGCAAACAAAAACAGTGTGAGTAGTCTAGAACAGGATAATTGGACTCTGAATAATTAAATCAATTTCGTGAAAGCATCTTCCTTGGGAATCTCTATTTTAATGGCATCACAATGAGATGACAATTAACTTATATAAGAAATGAGACACAAAACAAATATAATTGCTACACTGAATGTGAAAAGTCTAGTGTAGATGTAAGACAGTAAAGAACAGAAATAACAGGGAAACGTCTTAAGATAGATGACCTTTATTTCAATTTGTGTTTTTATTAATTCCAATATTTATGAATTAACACACTAACATGTTAATAGCTAGATTATAAGTGCATGGATAAAATCTATCCAGATATGAACGTTAAATAGTAAATAAAATATGGTAGGATACATAAAGTCTTCCTATCCTGGAGCTGGGCAGGTAACTTGGATTTTGTGTTTAGCTCTTCATATGAGATGTTCGCCAAAGGAAAAGTTCGATTTCTTTTTCATTGCTCCTAAATATTGTGAAACAAGTGAGCATAAAGTTGGGATCAAAACAGGTTTGATTGCTCTGAAATGTGCAGATTAACTGAGCACAGTGAGTAGAGAATTTGCTCAGCACTCCACTAGTGCCTGCCAAGAGTCACAATGCCACTGGAATGGCTATCATCCAGGTGTCGTTTGTGTGTGTGTGTGTGTATGTGTGTGTGTGTTTGTCCATGTGTGTCTGGTTTTATGTAAAGCCTTTGATCAACTTGGACGAAAGTTTAGTTCAGGGTGATAGATATGGGTCTATTTGCGTATTTTACACGCAGGCATCCAGTTAGACAAGCACCATTTGTTGACGATGTTTTCTTTTCTTTGTTTTACCCATTGTATGGTTTTGCCTTTTATTTTTTGTGAAATATTAAGTGTTCATAGGTATGTGGGTTTGTTTTTGGGTCTTCCATTCTATTTCATTGATCAACCTGTTTGTTTTTATGACAGTACCATGAGGTTTTTATTACTATTGGTCTGTAGTATAGCTTGAAATTAGGGATACCTCCAGAAGTTTTTATTGTACAAGATTGTTATAGCTATCCTGGGTTTTTTTTTTTGTTCTCCCTTATGAAGTTGAGAGTTACTCTTTCAAGGTGTGTAAATGATTTTGCTCGAATTTTTATGGGACTTACATTGATTCTGTAGATTGCTTTTAGTAAGATGGCCATTTTTTACTATGTTAATCCTCCCTATCTAAGAGCAGAGGAGATCTTTCCATCTTTTGAAATAATCCTCAATTTCTTTCAATACAGACTTGAAGTTTTTATCATACAGATCTTACATTTGCTTGGTTAGAATTACACCAAGATATTTTATATTATTTGTAGCTATTGTGAAGGGTGTTGATGCCCTAACTTCTTTCTCAGTCCATTTTTCATTTATATAAAGGAAGGCTACTGATTTCTTTTTAGTTAATTTTGTATTCAGCCACTTAGCTAAAGATATTTATTATCTCTAGCCATTCTCTGGTAGAGTTTTTGGAGTCAGTTATGTGTATTATCTGAAAATAGCAATATTTTACATCTTCCTTTCTAATTTGTATCTCCTTGATCTTCTTTAGTTATACTATTGCTCTAGCTTGAACTTGAAATATTATGTTGTATACTATGTAGAGATAAGGAGAGAGTAGGCAGCCTTGTCTTGTCCCTGATTTTAGTGTAATCTCTTTAAGTTCTCTCAATTTAATTTGTTGTTAGCTATTACCTTGATGTATTTTGTTTTTATGAAGTTTAGGTATGCACCTTGTATACATGATCCCTCCAAGAGTTCTAATATAAGGGTGTGTCAGTTTTTTCAAAGTTTTTCTCAATATCTGATGAGATAATCATGTGGGTTTTTTTTAAATCTGTTTATATGGTAGATTAATTTGATGGAGTTTTGTACATTGAACCATTCCTGTATCCTTGAGATGAAGACTACTTGATCATGGTGGATGACGTCTTTGATGTATGTTGGGATTCAGTTTGTAAGTATTTTATTATGTTTGCATCAATGTTCATAAGAGAAAAGAATCTGAAATTCTCTTTGTTGACTGTGTGGTTTAGGTGTCAAGATGACTGTGATCTCATAGAATGAATTCAGCAATGTTCCTTCTGGTTCTGTTTTGTGGAACAGTTTGAGGAGTATTGGGATTAGATTTTCTTTTCTTTTCTTTTTTTTTTTTTTTTTAAGAATTCTGTGATAAAACCATCTGGGTATGGGCTTTTATTTTTGATTGGGAGACTTTTAATGACTGCTTATATTTCCATTTGTGTTATAGAACTACTTAAATAGTTTACCTGATCTTATTTTATTTTGGTAAGTGGGATCCATTTAGAAAATTATCGTATTTCATTTAAACTTTCTTATTTTGTGGAATACAAACTTTTGAAGTAAGATGTAATGATTCTTTGAATGTCCTCAGTATCTGTTACTATGTCTCCCTTTTCATTTCTGATTTTGTTAGTTTGGATTATGGTTCTCTGCCATTAAAAGTTTGTCTATCTTGTTGATTTTCTCAAAGAACAAGTTCTTGATTTGGTTGATTCTTTATATTGTTCTCTTTGTTTCCAATTGATTAATTTCAGGTCTGAATTTGATTATTTCATGCCAGCTACTCCTGTTGGGTGTGTTTTCTTCTTTTTTTGCTAGAGTTTCCAGGTTTACTTTTAATTCATTATTATGAAAACTCTCCGTTTTTTACTTAGTGCTATGAACTTTTTTGTAGGAATGTTTTCATTGTGTCCCATAAGTTTGAGTAATGTTGTGCCTTCATTTTCATTGAATTCTAGTAAGCCCTTAATTTCTTTGTCTATCCTGACCCAGTGATCACTGAGTAGAGAGCTGTTCAGTTTTCATGTGTTTGTAAGCTTTCTGATATTTCTGTTGTTGTTGAAGTCCATCATTAATCCATGGTAGTCTGGTAAAATACAAGAAGTTATTTCCATTTTCTTGTATATATTCAAGCTTGCTTTGTGCCTAATTAAATGGTCAATTTTGGAGAAGGTTCCACATGATGCTGAAAAGAAGATATGTACTTTTGCATTTGGGTGATATGTTTTGTAGATATTTGTATCTCTGATTTATATCTCTGTTAGTTTCATTATTTCTCTATTTAGTGTTTGTCTCAATTGACCTGTCCATTGATGAGAGTGGAGGTGTTGCAGTCTCCCACTACTAATGTGTGGGTTTGATATGTGATTTAAGTTTTAGTACTGATTCTTTTATGAATGTAAATGCCCTTGCATTTGGGGCACAGATGTTCAGAATTTAGATGCCATCTTGGTGGATTTTTCCTTTGATGGGTATAAAGAGTCCTTCCCTATCTCTTTTGACTAATTTTGGTTGGATGTCTATTTTATTAGATATTAGAGTGGGTAGTCACTCCAGCTTGCTTCTTGGGTCTATTTCTTGGAAAGCTTTCTTCTAGCTCTTTACTCTCTGAGGTAGTGTCTACTTGTTGCTGAGGTGTGTTTCTTATATGCTGCAGAATGATGGGTCCTCTTTTCACATCCACTCTGTTAACCTGTCTTTTTGTTAGGAAAAAATGAGTCCTTTGAGGTTGAGAGATATTAATGACCAATAATTATTAATTTCTGTGACTTTGATGTTAGTAGTGCTAGTGTGTGTGTTTGTGTGTGCTATCCTTACTTTGTTTTTTCTGCTGTAGAATTTCCTGTATTTTCTTGGGTGTAGTCAATCTCCTTGAGTTGGAGTTTCTCTTCTGGTATTTTCTGTGGGGCTAGATTTGTGAATAGATATTGTTTAAATTTTCTTTGTTATGGGATATCTTTTCTTTCTCCGTCTATGGTAATTGTGTATTTCCCTGGGTATATTAGTCTAGGTTGGCATCTGTGATTTCTTATAGGCTCCAGGCCCTTCTAGCTTTTAGAGTCTCTGTTGAGATATCAGGTTTAATTCTAATAGGTCAGCCATTGTATGTTACTTGGGCTTTTCCCCTTGTAGCTTTAATATTCTTTCTTTGTTCTATAGACTTAGTATTTTCATTATTATGTGGCAGGAATATTTTCTTCTCTGGTGCAATCTACTTGGTGCTCTGTAAACTTCTTATATGTTTATAGTCATCTCTTTCTTTAGGTTTGGGAAATTTTTCTTTTATGATTTTGTTGAAAATATTTTCTGGGTCTTGGAGCTTGGACTCCTCACCTTCTTCTAGTCCTATTATTCTTAGGTTATGTCTTTACATCGTGTCCAATATTTCTTATATGTTTTGAGTCAGGATTTTTTTTAGATTTAATATTTTCTTTGAAAGATGCATAAATTTATTTTATCATATTTTATATGCCTGAGAGCTCTCTTCCTGCTCTTATATTCTGTTGGAGATATTCCTGTTCTCTTCCCTAAGTTTTCCATCTCAAGGAATCCCTCCTTTTTGTGCTTGTTTTATTGCTTCTATTTCCATTTTCAGGTCTTAAACAGTTTTATTCATTTCCCTCATCTGTTTCATTGTAATTTCCTGTGTTTCTTTAAGGAATTTATTTGTCCTTCTTTAAATGCCTCTACTTGCTTAATTATGTTTTTCTGGCTTTATTTAAGGTATTTATTCATTTCTTCTATAAAGGCCTCTATCATCATTATAAGAATGGATTTAAAGTCATTTTCCAGTGCTTTGTTTATATTAGGATATCTTGCTGTAGTAGGATAGCTATGCTCTGAAGATATCATATTGCATTGGCTTTTGTTGATTGAGTTCTTACCCTGGCCCTTAACAATCTAGTTCTCCCTTGATATTCCTGGTGTAGAAAGTATCAGGAAAGTGGATCTAACCTCTATGTAACAGTCTATGCTGGGCAGACTTGGACTGAACAATGGAACTCTGGGGAGTGGGGGACAACAGTGAATGTGGATCCCCCAGGCAACATGGTGAGCAGGGGATTGGGTTGAGGGAAGGGTCTAGCCTGGATGTTTCTGGTGCAGCAGGTCTGATGAAGGCAGGCAGAGGTGCCCTAACAGTCCTTACCAGAATTTTAATTAAGTTGGTTTAGTTTTGCTTTTGAATTGGTTTTCTATTTTAGATATTGGCATCTTTTCAGAAATGCTAATAAATATTCTCTTCCATTCCATAAGATAGACTCAATTTTCTTCATTGTTTTCTTTGCTGAACAGAAATAATTTTTCTAATGAAATCCAAGTTGTCCAATTTTCTTTGCTGTTGATATCATCACTTTGAAATTGTACCAAAAAGATCATCAACTACTCTGGAAAGCAGTCTGGCAGTTCCTCAGAAAACTGGGCATGACACTCCCAGAGGATCCTGTTATACCACTCCTGGGCATATAGCCAGAGGTTTCCCCTGAACGCAATAAGGACACATGCTCCACTATGTTCATAGCAGCTTTATTTATAACAGCCAGAAGCTGGAAAGAACCCAGGTGCCCCTCAACGGAGGAATGGATACAGAAGATGTGATATATTTACACAATGGAACACTACTCTGCAATTCCGCATGGTATTGGTACAGTAACAGACATGTAGATCAATGGAACAGAATTGAAGACCCAGAAATGAATCCACACTCCTACGGTCACTTGATCTTTGACAAAGGAGCTAAAACCATCCAGTGGAAAAAAGATAGCCTTTTCAACAAATGGTGCTGGCTCAGCTGGAGGTCAACATGCAGAAGAATGCAAATTGACCCATTCTTATCTCCTTGCACTAAGCTCAATTCTAAGTGGATCAAAGATCTCCACATAAAACCAGACACACTGAAACTAATAGAAGGGAAACTAGGGAAGAACCTTGAACATATGGGCACAGGGGAGAATTTCCTGAACAGAACTCCAATAGCTTATGCTCTAAGATCAAGAATAGACAAATGGGACCTCATTAAATTACAAAGTTTTTGCAAGGCAAAAGACACTGTCAAAAAGACAAAGCGGCAACCAACTAACTGGGAAATGATCTTTACCAACCTTACATCCGACAGAGGGCTAATATCCAATATATACAAAGAACTCAAGAAGTTAAACTCCAGAGAGGCAAGTAACCCTATTAAAAAATGGGGTACAAAGCTGGGCGGTGGTGGCGCACACCTTTAATCCCAGCACTTGGGAGGCAGACGCAGGAGGATTTCTGAGTTCGAGGCCAGCCTGGTCTACAAAGTGAGTTCCAGGACAGCCAAGACTACACAGAGAAACCCTGTCTCGAAAAACCAAAAAAAAAAAAAAAAATGGGGTACAGAGCTAAACAAAGAGTTCTCACCTGAAGAATATCTAATGGCTGAGAAGCACCTAAAGAGATGTTCATCATCCTTAGTCATTAGGGAAATGCAAATCAAAACAACCCTGAGATTCCATCTCACACCAGTCAGGATGGCTAAGATCAAAAACACAGGAGACAGCAGTTGTTGGCGAGGATGTGGAGAAAGAGGAACACTCCTCCACTGCTGGTGGAATTGCAAGCTGGTACAACCACTCTGGAAAGCAATCTGGCGGTTCCTCAGAAAACTGGGCATGACACTCCCGGAGGATCCGGCTATACCACTCCTGGGCATATACCCAGAGGCTTTACCTGCATGCAATAAGGACACATGCTCCACTATGTTCATAGCAGCCTTATTTATAATAGCCAGAAGCTGGAAAGAACCCAGATGTCCCTCAACGGAGGAATGGATTCAGAAGATGTGGTATATCTACACAATGGAATACTACTCTGCAATTAAAAACAATGAATTCACGAAATTCCTAGGCAAATGGTCAGATCTTGAAAATATCATCCTTAGTGAGGTAACCCAATCACAAAAGAACACACATGGTATGCAGTCACTGATAAGGGGATATTGACCCAGAATCTCAGAATACCCTAGACACAATCCGCATATCAATAGATTTCTAAGAAGATGGAAGGAGAGACCCCTGGTCCTGGAAAGACTGGATGTAGGGGAACGCCAGGACAGAGAAACGAGAGGGGGTTGAATGGAGAAAAGAGGGAGGGAAGGGGGCTTATGGGACTTTCGGGGTGGGAGGAAACGGGAAAGGGGAAATGATTTGGAATGTAAATTAAAAAAAATAAAATAAAATAAATAATTAAAAAAAACCAATGAATTCATGAAATTCTTAGGCAAATGGTCAGAACTGGAAAATACCATACTTAGTGAGGTAACCCAATCACAAAAGAACACACATGGTATACAGTCACTGATAAGGGGATATTAACCCAGAGACTTGGAATACACTAGACACAATTCGCATATCAATAGATTTCCAAGAAGAAGGAAGGAGAGACCCCTGGTCCTGGGAAGACTGGATGTAGGGAAATACCAGGACAGAGAAGCAGGAGGGGGTTGAATGGAGAGCAGGGGGAGGGAAGAGGGCTTATGGGACTTTCAGGGGGGGAGGAACCAGGAAAGGGGAAATCATTGGGAATGTAAATAAAAAAAAAATATAGAAAAAAAAAAAAGAGCATCACTAAGACCAGCAGATGCTCTGCTTTATCCTAATTGTTTGGAGTTTTACTTGTATGTTTTAGAAGTTTTATGCTTTATGAGATCATTTTATTTATTTATTTATTTATTTATTTATTTATTTATTTATTTGTTTGGTTTTTTGAGACAGGGTTTCTCTGTGTAGCCCTGGCTATACTGGAACTCACTCTGTAGACCAGGCTGGCCTCAAACTCAAAAATCTACCTGCCTCTGCCTCACAAGTGCTGGGATTAAAGGTGTGAGCCACCACTGCCCTTATGAGATGATTTTGCATAAGGAAATGTCCAGTTTTCTCAACATCACCTTTAAAATAATTATCTCTTCCCTCTCTATTGTATTTCTTAGGTTTGTTGCTGAAGACCATTACTGACATTATATGCTAGCATTTTTTATAAACTTTCTTTGATATCCCTTTAAATATCAGGTCTGGGAGAGGTAGAAAAATGCCATAGACATTGGGCTGTATTAAACCTGTAGGTCACCCTGAGGAGTTTAAACATTTAAACAAATTAACTCTTCGGTTCTGTGAATAAATGGTGTCTTGGAATTTGCTTATATCTTCAATTTATTTTATTTATGCTTCATAGTTTCTATCCTAAATAACTTTTACCTTCTTGGTAAAATTATTCCTAAGCATTTTATTATTTTTAAGCTATCTGAACTGAAATTTTGCACTCATTTCATTTTTACTTGTTCATTATTAGTATGTAAAAATGTTGCTAATTTTTTCTACATTTTTGTATCTTGCAATCTTACTAAATTTGTTTATCATTTCTAAAAATTTTGAGACTGATGGATTTTTCTATGCACATTAATGTCATCTATAAGAAGAAATAAATTTATGTCTTCCTTTCAATTTACTTATTTATTCATTAATTCATCGATATATTGAAAATAGATCCTTCTCTCATACAATACAATCCACCTACAGTTTCTCCTCTCTCCACTCCTCCCAGCACCCCCTTTACATCCCCTTTCTCCCAGATCCATTCCCCATCAGTTCCTCTTCAGAAAAGGGCAAGCCTCCAAGAGATGACAGTGAAACAGGACAGTATAAGAAACAACAGGACAAGGCAAAAGTCCTGATATCAAGGCTGGACAAGGCAACTCAATAAGAAGAAAAGAGTTTCAAGAATAGTTAAAAGAGTGAGAGATTTGTTGAGAAGTCACCTGCTCCCACTCTTAAGAATCCCACAAAAATACCAAACTAACAGCCATAACATTTATGCAAAGGACCTAGTGCAGACCCATGCAGGGCCCATGTAAACCTTTTTAGTCTCTGAACAAGTGACCCCTATTTATTTGATTCAGTTGGCCATGTTCTTCATGCCCTACACCCCCTCTGACTTCTACAATCTTTTCTCTCCCTCCTCTGAGGGTTTCCCTAAGCTCCAAGACTAGGAAGCCATGTAGACCTCAAATTTAAATATTCTCTCTATGCATAATGTCTAGCTGTAGGTGTCTGTACCCACTCCCATCTTCTTTGATGACTACTGGACATGGCACCAGTGTATGAGTATACCATGATGTCCACCAACCAAAGAGAACACATAGAGGAACCTATGGCTCCAGCTGCATATGCAGCAGAGGATGGCCTTGTTGGACAACAAAGAAAGGAGAGGCCCATGGCCATGAGAAGGCTCGATGCCCCAGTATAGGAGAATGCCAGGACAGGGAAGCAGGAGTGGGTTGGTTGGTGGGCAGGGGGAAGGGAGATGGGATAGGGGATTTTCAGAGGGGAAACCAGAAAAGGAGATAATGTTTGAAATGTAAATAGAGAAAATATCTAATAATAAAATAAAACTAAATTTTCCAGGAATCATTTTAAAATAAAGAAACAAAAAAAAAAGGAAAAGAAAAGAAACTTTTTTCCCCAGTCATGGGATGATTCTCCCCCAGGTCTATGGGATATCCAGTCTCTGGTTTCTGGCCATCCTTGTATCATTTTATTGACTCATTGTTTTGGCTACCATTTTCAGTGCTTGAAAAGCAGCAGAAGCAGGTGCTGGAAGGTTTAGATGTGAGTTTTCTCATACTTTCATGTTGTAGAGGAATAAGTTCTAGGGTAAATTGAAAGATTATAGAATAATTAAAGACTAGATTTAAAGCAGAAAAGTATTGGGCCTTTTTAGGACTCATGAAGAGACAATGGTAGTTCTGAAGAGTTGTTTAGATCTTATATAAATATAAGTGGGTTCTTATAAAGTTTGGCTTCTTCCAGTCAATCTCTTGCTTCTTCACAAAACATATAACATAAATCTTGTACATGTCCCTCCCCTGACTAAATCCCATATACCATGAAGTTCTTCCCAGAAACTGATGCTATTTTAATGCTCTGGTATCTCCACAGTAATAGATAACCTTTATTCCTCATGATTCTCTGTCATGGGTATTTTATTAAAGTAAAACAAACAGACTGAGATGGTAGCTTTATCTTGTTCTTAATCTCACACAAAGTACCTTATCTTTCGTATTGGGTATGATGTTAGAGATATGTGCGTGCCATAAAGCCTTTTTACATTGAAGTGATCTCTCTATCTCATTTGTTGAATTTTTATCTTTTTAAATTTTGACAAGGGATTCTGCATATATTTAGATATGAGTATAATTTTTATCTTTAGTTCTGTCATTTTAAAACACAATTTCACCTCTAACAGTGTGATGCTCTTTCCAAACAAGCAAGTCACAGTTTAAGCTCTAAGTCATACAGCAAATATGCTTGCCTATGAGGAAGCTATAGTGAAATTAGGGTGGCTAGGGGAACTAAAGAGTTAGGAACAAACATCCACTCTGAAACACATTTGATTTCTGTCTCAGAAAAAGCAAATGCCCTTACAACCACAATGCAAAGGGAGCAAGACTGCATTAACCAAGGTATTCCATCTAGCAGATAATCTTCACCAAGAGATAGTAATGGAGTATGTTTTCCTCGAAGACCCAAAGTAAAGTTTTATTTTTTATTTTTTTTAATTTTATTTTATTTTCTAAGCTTTTTTTATTTACATTCAAAATCATTTCCCCTTTCCCGTTTCCTCCTTCCCCGAAAGTCCCATAAGTCCCCTTCCCTCCCTCTTTTCCCCATTCAACCCCCTCTCACTTCTCTGTCCTAGCATTCCCCTACATCCAGTCTTTCCAGGACCAGGTGTCTCTCCTTTCATCTTCTTGGAAATCTATTGATATGCGAATTGTGTCTAGGGTATTCCAAGATTCTGGGTTAATATCCCCTTATCAGTGACTGCATACCATGTGTGTTCTTTTGTGATTGGGTTACCTCACTAAGGATGATATTTTCAAGTTCTGACCATTTGCCTAGGAATTTCGTGAATTCATTGTTTTTAATTGCAGAGTAGTATTCTATTGTGTAAATATACCACATCTTCTGAATCCATTCCTCCGTTGAGGGACGTCTGGTTCTTTCCAGCTTCTGGCTATTATAAATAAGACTGCTATGAACATAGTGGAGCATGTGTCCTTATTGCATGCAGGTAAAGCCTCTGGGTATATGCCCAGGAGTGGTAGAGCCGGATCCTCCGGGAGTGTTATGCCCAGTTTTTTGAGGAACCACCAGACTGCTTTCCAGAGTGGTTGTACCAGCTTGATAGTTAGCAAATTGCTATAAGAGAAAAGTGCTAAAGTGTAAAGCAAATCATCGGAATTCGTATGGAAGTCTTTACTTGTTTGGAAAGAGCATCAGTCCTGAATTAGGATTAGCGTAAATGTACAGATTCAAAGGCTTTATTTCCCCAAAAGTGTTCCTTTCAGTTGAAAAGTTTTCCCTCGAGAAGACAAGCATATCAGGGTTCGAGATTTGGCAAGTGAAGTGTGACCTGCATTTTAGCTTTCCCGTGTTCTCAGTCAGTCTTATTGTTTAGGAAAAATATAACTCTGGAGAAAAAACAGAGAACAAAGAGTGAGTGACCATAATATTTTACTAAAATTTTTAATGTGCCCCATTAAGTAGTTGTTTATTTTTTTAATTCAGATTCATTTGCCAATATTTTTTCTTCCTGCCTGCCTTCTCTTCGATAAGTCTCACTGAATTGGTATACTGTGTTGAATGTGTTCCTGGCTCCTGAGATACAACGGGGGCAAAGCAGACTGACTCTCTATGCTCAGGATTTTACAACATAACAAGAGACACAATAAGCACATGAGTGAACTGCATTCAATCTTCAAGGAAAAGGAGTAGAAAATAATAAAAATTTCAAAGAAAAACAAGAGAACAAAAGTGTTGGCAAAATTTGCAAACATTTCAAATATTCTTTGAAATAACAAGTTTGGGAAAGATTTTTTTCCCTAATGTCTATGATATGTATGAGAAAATCTACCTATTACTATTATGCTAGCTTTAATGTACTTTTCAAACTGACATTCCACAAATAACATTTTGTAGAGAGACAGGAACTCTTCTGTGTATTCTAATTGGCTGTATATGTCTCTGCCTATATGATATTATATTAAGACATTTGACTCAGAAGAAAAAATCTGATGAAACTCAAATAAAAACAAATCAAAGGTAATGTTTTCACACACACACACATACACACACACATACACACACACTAGATGTGATTAAATAAGTGCAGGTTAGCAAATTTTGAATAAGGGGTTTTTGCATGCATGTACCTATAATATATGGTTCTAAACATCTTTTGGTCTTTTTTTTTTTTGAAAATTAGGTTTTTAAATTCATTGAGTTGAACTTAAGATATTTTTATCTATAACATTTTGAAATAATGCTTAATAAATAGGTTTTTTGTTTAGAAAACCTTTTCCCTTGGCTATGAATTAATCTACAAAGCATTTGAAATGGGTGAATGTTCTAGGTGGAAAATTAGCACATCTGTTTTCTAAACAGTAACCAATGCATTTGCCTTGATCTGTTCTTTGCAAGTGGTATATTTTAAAATAGTTCCTGCCTGTGGTTTTCTAGTTAAATGGAGGATTTTTAAATCAGCAACATCAAAAGAAAAGCTTAATTTTTGTATATCTACCAGACAAGAAAATCTCAATGAACAAGATGAGTCTTAATCTTCAACCTAGAACAGTTAATTCTTGGTAGTGGTTGTTGCTATTGTTATTGTTATTGTTGTTTTGGCTCAGAACATTCTAATTTCCTCTATTGCTTCAGAAGTACTATGAATATGTTACTCTAGAAATAGCTTGCATATCTATGTGATGGTAAATTTTTAAAGAATACTATTTCTTATGTATATAAGTTTTGAACCATGGAATTATAGCATTGCTATCCTTTTCCTCTACTGCTACTCCCAGTGCATGCACCAAAAGAATTTTCCTCCCTTAATCCTCTCTGATTGCTAGAACTTGTTTGATAAATGAATTCTGAAGAGTGTAATACATGTCTCACTTTAAATACCTTACATTGGCTTATGTGCAAATGCAAAGGCTAGCCTCCATGTATAATTGAAATGGAATTGAATCCATCTCTACTGAGTTAATACTTCTCTACTTCCTAGGTTGGATTGTTAGCAGCTTTCTAGAGTGCTGAGAAACACATCAATAAAAAGTTTGGAAATGAGAAACTTTTGATAGAATATTTCCTAATCTTGAATTTTAATATCTGTATGTGCGAGCATTAAACCTCCTCTCTGGTGTGTAATATAAGTTCAGTAAATCTTGGCTGCATAGTTTCCTGCATGTTTATATATAAAAACTCATATTCTTTTCCTATAAATGATTACTGGTTTCCCTGTATGTATCATATAAATAGAAGCCAATACATAATGTTGGTTTTGGTTTGGGGTTGTCATAGAAATCCAGATACATCTTATTTTAGGCTTGCAGGCCATACAGTTTATGTCAACAGAACTCAGCTCTGCTATTGTATCCCCAAAGCAATACATAAACATGTCCAACACAGTCATGAATAAATACTCTGCTCTGCTCCTGCCAACTTATGGTAGTTAGAGTTTATTCAATACACTGTAGTTGACTCATGGCATAGACAATTTTAATTGACCATACAAGTTGAAATAAAAAATGGCTTTCAAAATGGAGGGTTAACACAAGTGAATTTTGTTGTATATATCATTTAAATGCACAGCAGTATCCCTTGTGAATACTTATGAGATATTATTGCCTCATATAAAGAAATGTTTGCTCAAGCTTTCATATATTCCAAAATAAGTAAGTGATGTAGTATTTAAAACATTAAAGTGCTCATTCCATTGTCCATATAGTGTAAAAACATGAATACAATTAGGTATGGACATGTGTTTCTTGCAAGGGAAAAAGGAGTTCATAAATGGAAATTAAAACTGCCATTTCTGTGGCAGAGGAATGCCTTGTTGAACATCAATGGAAGGAGTGGTCCTTGGTCAGGTGAAGGCTCAATAGATGCCTCAACAAGGGGAAATCGAGGGGGGAGGTGTGAGTGGGTCAGGTGGAGGGGCATATACTACTTATAGGCAGGGAGTGGGAGGAGGCGTTGGGGGGTTTTGGAGGGGGGGAACAGGGAAAGGTTTTACCACTTGAAATGTAAGTGAAGATTATATTTAATAAAAAAACCATGCCATTTCAACATGTAACATTCTATTAACTTATAAAATGGTATTAATTTTTAAAATGGGAAAGATGTGAGCTTCATCACATTGTCTTTGAAAATAGGAAGAACGCTTCCTAAAAACCTCAATAATGGAAAGAAAATTTTTTTAGCATCATTTTAGGTCTCTCAGGAGGGGAGGACAAGTCTAATTTCTTTATTGTGACCTTTCACTCTTTCCATGTCTTTCTCTCTAAAAGGCAGGTTGATGTCAGCATGCTCCTCCAATATATTAAAGCAAAAATATTCAGTCTAAATGTCAGAGAGAACAATATCATAGAATTGGCATTGCTGTTGAAAGTCTGTAAGAATTATACAAAACTGATTAGAAAGCATTTTATAAATGAAATGCTTTCAAAATATCCAAAATATTTCTCCTAATGGCTTGCCTCTCCTAGAAGTACTCCTCAGTCATTTGATTACTTTCTCGGTTCGTTCATTTATTTTAGCCCATCCTAGCCCCTTTTATGTCACTCAGTCATTCAGAACCACTAGACAGGCAGCTGTTTACTATCTGCAACAAAGAATAGAAATTTTCCTAAGTTCTATATCTCAAAGACCAAATTGCATTCTTTGTTAGATGAAGTGTCTGTGGGAGACTTGCCCATTAAACATTTGAATAAATGTTTCCTTTCATCGCATGGGCTGTGATGACAACTAAATCTATGAACACAGCTACTGACCACTTGTAATAATGCCATGTCCTAACTAGGTATCCTAGCTACCTCCCAGTTACAGAATCTTTGAATTGCTAATTTATGACTTATTGATTGTACCTCCGTGTTTTATTGCCTCTAGTTAAAGAACAAACTTTGCTTTGAGATTGTGGAAATGAAAAATAGATTTGCAAGAGCAAGGTACACTTGGGAGTGCAAAGCAAAGTCAGATCATGCAAGAATCTCTTTAATCCTAATTCCCCGAATCACATAGAGGTGTCAGACTTTCTTAAACTCTGCAGATATTAACTAGGTGAGACAAGAAGTGACTTGTACGACCACTATCTGCTGTTGGAGCCTCTTTCTTACCATGTCTCTTCAACGTGTCACACTGCAGAAAAAGCCCTCCCCAAGAGCAATAGCGTAAGTACGCTTTGTGCTTTATGCACAACACAGACAACTAGAAATGATTAGTTTACCCTGCAAATTTAATTTAAGGTTTTTTTTTTTTACATTGTGTGCATTCATCCTTTCCTCAAAGTCAAAAAGCAAAGCCTTTGATTTCTTTCAGGCCCAACTAATTACAGTTTCTGTTGAAAAGACAGTTGAAAAATATAGCTATGTAAGAATCAAGCACACTAGAAGGATTGCCAGCACTGAGTTCATCACCTATGAAAATAGTTTCAACTTTTGCTAAGTTATGTGAGTGAATGAATAAAGCTACTGGCATATGCTTTTAAGTATTTTTTTCTGAATATAAAAAAATGATGTTACTCAAATATAAACTATTAAAGAATATACTTTAGTATAATTATTATAAGCATTTTATTTTGGATTTAAAAGTACTTTAAATTTTTTTCAACTATTACTAGCTTTATACCTTTTAAAAGCTATTTTATTATAAGTCTTGATTTCCACATTTGTAACATGACAGTAATAAACATACCTACTCCATGCAATTGTCATGAAAATTAGACAAAATACTGAAAAAGTTGTTGGTCCAGAACCTTGTGAACATCAGACACTAATTTTTGAGAGCTTTTTTAATTAGTACAGGGAGAAATGAATTTATGAAGTATTATCCATAGATTATTCATATGAACCAACCCAACTGATCTGTCAGAAATGCAAAGGATGTATTATATACAAGAAAAACATTTCTATCCATTTAAAATAGGGCCAACTACTATGAAATAGCTACAAGGGAAAATTTCTTTCTGATTTATTACTATAACCCCACATAAGATCCAATAAGACAGGGCAAAATAACCATACTAGACGAACATTGGGATTTCTGATTAATAAGGTAAATTTTCATAAAATTCTAAAATAAACATAGAAAATACATTTCATAAAATGAGTTTCTTATGAAACATAAAGCATATTTTAAAATGGAATTATCTCCCTTATTTGAATCAATTATATTTTTCTTTTTAGATTCTTATTGACCATGTCAAAATTGGTCAATCATTGTGTAGTTAAGCAGATAAATGTGTCAGTTTGACAAGAACTTATTTGTTTAGGTACCTTGGTAGAAGTCTAAACAATCTCCATAAATGATAAACACAATGTGGTAATAGTGTAATATATTTCTTATATATCAAATAATAATAATAATAATAATAATAATAATAATAACAATAATAACATATTTCCTATACATCAAAACTCATTGGTTTTGGTTAGAAATACTCAATTTATCTACAAAGTAGCATAGATTGATCACTGCTTTTACTATTTTCTATTGAATTTCCAGAAATCAATTACAGATCAGCTGCCTGCTATAAAGGAAGTCCAAGTGTCATCATTAGTTATTTTCAAAACACTTAGGATATTTAAAATAACTATATTATAATCTCCATATTCTTCACCTCTGTGATTTTCTAATTCCTTGGTATAAGAGAACCATAGAATTATTATTGCTAAATTGACATAAAATGAAAATCACAACAATGTTGGAAACACAATAAAGATAAAGACAAATAACTTTGAGAATCTTTATATTAGCTCAGGAAAACTGATGCTGCTCACATAACTTAGACATCTTTGGAAATGTTCTCTTTCATCAATGTTTAAATCTTCCTTCAACTCTCCCTTCCGAGATGCTATTCAACAGTTTCTTGAGGTAGAAATTCAGAAAGTGATAATACCGTGAATTACAGGGTTAATGTTTTATGCTTTTGTCTTGCAGCTTAGTTGATCTGGAACACCCTATTCTGCCAAGATAATTCCTCTGTGAATTCAAGATTCAACTTAGATAGTTCATTTTTCTGGAAAAATTATATATTCTCAAGTTTCATATTACATTCTATATAAGCCTAGACCAGAACATCTATGAACATTTTATTACTATCTGGAACTTAGCTAGTTTCCCTGAAAAAAAAAAAGCCTTTGAAAACAGAATGAACCATATATACCTGAAGTATAATACCTGGCACATAGCAAACACATAATTCAAGTTCAAAAACATTATAATTAATAGATAAGTTAAGAAACTTGATAGAAATTGGAAACTAATATTGTATAAATGGATATCATAGAAATAGGCACCCAAGGACAGTACTGCTTTTTTAAAAGCAATGTTTAATCTTTCTGTAATTTTATTTTAAAAGGGAGTCCTAGGGCAGAAACTCTGGGCATTTATCAACTTTATGACAACTATAAAATCAATAAACAATATTTTAGGGCAGTCTTTAAAAATGAGGTTATCAAAAGAGAAAAAAATTAAGGTTGGCTAGTCAAAAGACCAAAATGAGGAAAATGAGTTCTACTCTGCTTGAGTTAATGGTAATATGATGATCTCCCTTCCTCTCAGCCATGTCTTTCCTTATGTTCCTGAAGTTACTGAAAGCATGATGGTTTGCAAGCTAACTGATTATTCTGATAACAGCTCGCACATGGGCATAATTAGCCCAAAGCCTTTAGAGATATACTGAGGAAATCGTCAGCTTGGATCTCCTAAGAATACTTTTAAAACCTCTCCTATATCATATTTAATTTCCATGTTACAGGATGCAGTAACTCCTACTTGGGCACATTCACTGTGTTTCAACGTTGGCACTAAGTCTCCATTAGAAATAGTAATGTTAAAGATAAGAAACTGTAAGACTGGGAAAGTATGGTACCTTTCATTGCCCAGGCTTCTACAACAGAAGATATTTTAACGAGAGAGAAAACACAGCATATTTATGTAAACAGGGTTTCACATAGCATGGAAACCTTCCGAATAATAACACAAAGACTCAAAGAAATCTGTGCACTTTATTCTTAGAATTGGTGAACAATAAATACCCATGTAGCAATATGACTGAGCAAATGATTATACTATAATGATTCCAGAAGAAAGAGAAGTCATAAACATGGTCTCTCCGTGTGTTTTCTGCTTTCTGCCTATGAAGCAGAACCCATTCTGGAATGAGAGTCTTCTGATCTATTATCAGTCAAGTCAGGTCAGGGAAGTTCTTTATGGCCAGCTCTTACACAGAAAGGCAAGGCAAGGTTAGAGTAGTATTTATAAATGATATGGCTGTCTTTGGTGGAAGGGAAGTGATTCCAGATTCTACAACTCATCAAGAAAAGGACAGAGTCTTATTTCTATGATCTGCCTTGGGGTAGAAAGGGAAGTGGGAAACAGGGCAGGAAGTCAAAAATTAACTGCTCCAGAAGCCCTTCCTCTGTCTTTCAGTTCAAAGTACTCAGCATGACAATGCATTAGACTTTGGGAAGCCATTCTCTGAGCTGCAACAGAGCACTAAGCTTGACACTCCATAGGCTCCTCATTCTTAATAAAATGAATTTTCAGAACTTTAATGCAATACCTCGTTTCTAAAGAATGCTCTATGTAGCTGTTTGAATGGAGCTCCAAGGTGGTTCCAACAGAAAGAGGCGCGCACATTCCTGTCCACCTCTCGGAGTTTACATTCTTATCTCATCACCGTCCTCTGTGTTGTAAAATTATAAAATGCCTGCTGTTCAGGGGCCAGCTCAGATTTTCTTCCAACTAGCATTATATTCAACATAAAAATGCATAAAACATAGATGATACTTTACTTTTATAAAATAGCCACTTTTTTTTTTCTCCTTGTTCGACTGTTTCATCTGATGACTCTCATCCCACCTTGCAATTTATGTGACAATGATGGCTGCTTGACCGGAGCATTTGCCTTTCAAGTGCTTCACCGTGTGCCCTGCTCCTGTGTGAAACAGTGAGAAATTCCATCTGAAATACAAGGAACAATGGGTAATTTTAAAATATATATTTTCCTGAATTCTCACTTTCTCCTGAGAAGTATTTCATTGTGTTTCTGAGTTCAGTTGATTGATTCTGAACTAGATTAAACTCAAGGTCTAGAGCAACAAGCTGAGAAAGAAATGATAAAGATATATCTTTAAAGTGTCTTGGTTTTATCTTCTGATTCATTCAATAGAAAAGCTCTTTCATGGATAAAAGTTTCTTTTAGCAAGTGCTAGTAGGCTCAGCCACTACCACAGTAAAGAATTCCAAAGAAGAAACTGCAAAATGGTGACAACTTAATATGTACACGTAAAAGAATGAATAACTATTAAAAAGCTGGGTTTTAAGTTTTGTTTCTGATTTTTTTCTGCCATGTCACCTTCTCTCTGTGTGGCTGTGTGGATCTCTCTGTCTCTCTCTCTGTGTCTCTGTCTCTGTTTGTGTGCCTCTATCCCTCTGTGTCTCTCTGTCTCTGTCTCTGTCTCTCTCTTTGTCTCTAGGTGTGTGTGTGTGTGTGTGTGTGTGTGTGTGTGTGTGTTACTTTATTAGTTTAATAATTGAAGTAAAAAGTTTTAACTGAAAATAGTAAGTATATAACAAATGAATATTAGATACATACTAAAAATTGACCTTGAATAAAGTTCAGAGAAATGGAAAAGTTTTTTCCCTCATCCCTGCAATTAAGGGATTTTACACTACTTTCAAATGAAATTACTAGCTGCTAAAATATTAAGAACCTCCTCAAAATTCTCCCTTATCTGCTGATTCCTTGAAACCCCATTAATTTTTTTCCTGCTTTTAGCTTTAATCCTCATATAAAAAAGAACCTCACCTGGGAAGGGTAAAATGAAGCAGATCCAAGCCAATACTCACGTTTCAGAAGTGCTTATGCCATGCAACGCCTTGGGGAACTTTTCTTACAGCAATAGGAACTATATTGGCATGATAAAGATTTTCAATCCATCCCAATACCCTTGAGTAGCAGCATATTATGTTAGCTAGAGAACACGTGATAGGAAATTACAATAGTCACCAGGTTCTTTCTACACCATAATTTGTAGACTGAAGTGATTTAAAATATTCTTTTTCTAAAGTACATTTTCGGCAATAAAGGACTAACTCTTTGAGGTCTATTCATTCAACACAATGGAAGATGCCTTGATTTTTATCTGTAGAGAATGTTCCTTTCATCTCCATTTCCCTTCTGGTGAACACCCACATTATCCTCAGATGACAGCGAATAAAGGTAAGCTGCACCATTATTGTTTCTTATTGCCCTAGTACAGGTTTTTAAGTTTAAGTACAAGGTTTTTGAGGGAGCTGGTGGGTCACATGGGTTTGTAAAATATGAAAGATGTTTGTGGATGCCAAGACAAACACTGAATGTCTCCCTCTCTTTGTGCCTTCTCCTGAAACAGGGTCTATCATTAACCCTAAATTTTATCATTAGACTCATTGGCAAGCTAGCTTATAGGATTGCCCATTTCTAACTCCCAGTGCTGGGTTTATAAGCACACACAGCCATACTGAGCTTCTACATGAGTGCTGGGTATTCGAACTCAGCTGCTTATGCTCGGGCAGCAGGTGCTCTCAGCTACTGAGCCATGATCCCAGTCCTTTAACTACCATATCAACGATACTTTACACTTGATAGTTCACACATCTCTACTTAACGACTTTGCTCCATAGAACTCCCACCTCCACCACAGCTATTCTGTTCTCATGAGATTGAATTCTTGCGTTTAAAAAAAAAAGATTTCGAAATTTTTATTGGGTGTTTTTTTATTTACATTTCAAATGTTATCCCCTTTCCACCCCCCCCCCAGAGAGCCCCCTATCTCATCCTCCTTCCCCCTGCTTCTATGAGGGTATGCCTCCACCCACCTACCCACTCCCACTTTCCCATCCTCGCTGGAGCCATGGGTCCCTCCATGTGTACTCCTTGGTTGGTGGTTTAGTCCCTGGGAGCTGGGGGAGGGGTCTGGTTGGTTGATATTGTTGTTCTTCCTATGGGTTGCAAACCCCTTCAGCTCCTTCAGTCCTTTCTCTAACTCCTCTACAGGGGACCCCATGTTCAGTCCAATGGTTAGCTGTAAGCAAATGGCAATCAACAGAGTGGGAAAAGATCTTTATCAACCCTACATCTGATAGAGGGCTAATATCCAACATATATAAAGAACTCAAGAAGTTATACTCCAGAGAATCAAATAAACCTATTAAAAATGAGGTACAGAGCTAAACAAAGAATTCTCAACTGAGGAATACTGGATGGCTGAGAAACCTAAAGAAATGTTCAACATCCTTAATCATCAGGGAAATGCAAATCAAAACAACCCTGAGATTCCACCTTACACCAATTAGAATGGCTAAGATGAAAAACTCAGGGGACAGCAGATACTGGTGAGGATGTGGAGAAAGAGGGACACTCCTCCATTGCTGGTGGGATTGCAAGCTGGTAAAACCACTCTGGAAATCAGTTTGGCGGTTCTTCAGAAAATTGGACATAGTACTATCTGAGGACCCAGCTATACCACTCCTGGGCATATACCCAAAAGATGCCCCAACATATAAAAAGGGTATATGCTTCACTATGTTCATAGCAGCCTTACTTATAGTAGTCAAAAGGTGGAAAGAATCCAGATGTCCTTCAACAGAGGAATGGATGCAGTAATTGTGGTACATTCACACAATGGAGTACTACTCAGCTATCAAAAACATTGAATTCGTGAAATTCTTAGGCAAATGGATGGAACTAGAAAATATCGTCCTGAGTGAGGTAACCCAATCACAAAAGAACACATATGGTATACACTCACTGATAAGTGGATATTAACCCAAAAGCTCTGAATACCCAAGATACAATTCACAGACCACATGAAGCTCAAGAAGAAGGAAGACAAAAGTGTGGCTGCTTCAGTCCTTCTTAGAAAGGGAAACAAATTATTCACAGGGGCAAATACAAAGACAGTGTGGAGCAGAGACTGAAGGAAAGACCATCCAGAGACTGCCCCACCTGGGGATCCATCCCATATATAGTCACCAAATCCAGACACTATTGCAGATGCCAAGAAGTGCTTGCTGACAGGAGCCTGATATGGCTGTCTCCTGATAGGCTCTGCCAGAGCCTGACAAATACAGAAGCAGGTTTTAAATTTTAAATACAATTTTATCATTTCCTCTTTTCTTCCCTGTATCTCCTTCTTATTCACCCTACCTTGTTGTTCTCTCTCAAATGTAAGGCCTCTTTTTCTTCAATTATTCTAGATAAATAAAGAGCTTTTTATTGTATTCATATAGTGTCACTTGTACATATATTATTTCAGCAAAATCCCCATGCCAATGGATAGACAATTTGGAGCATATTCCCTACAGAAGACTCTTTCTCCTGTTTTCAAGAGATCCTTTGTTGCCTGTGGTTCTTTGCCTAAGATTAAGGCCCCATGATATTGATTCCTTCCATGGTAAAATGTCTATTGTTTTCATTCTTGTTTAGGGATCATAGCAGAACAGAGAGTAGAAAGTACCAGTCTGAAAAAAAGGAAGTTTGCTGTGAGTTTTTGTCTACTCTGTAATTCAAAACAATGAATTCACGGAATTCTTAGGCAAATGGAAACAGGCAACCCAATCATAAAAGAACACACATGGTATGCAGTCACTGATAAGGGGATATTAACCCAGAATCTCAGAATACCCTAGACACAATTTGTGTATCAATAGATTTCCAAGAAGATGGAAGGAGAGACCCCTGGTCCTGGACAGACTGGATGTAGGGGAATACCAGGACAGAGAAGTGAAAGGGGGTTGAATGGGGAACAGAGGGAGGGAAGGGGGCTTATGGGACTTTCGGGGAGGGAGGAAACGGGAAAGGGGAAATCATTTGCAATGTAAATAAAAAAATATAGAAAATAAAAAAATTATGCTCATGAATCACTTTGATAAAAAATAAGTTTAAAATTTAAAAAAAAAAAGAAATATCAGAGAAGCTAGACCATAAAGTCTCATCAACATACCTATTTGTAAACCCTTAACCAAACCAAGAACAAGGTTTTGTGAACACCCATTCTTGGCAATTGTAGAGTAGATAGAGTTAGATTCATTTGCCAAATAACATATATATATATATATATATATATATATACACACATATATATATATATACATTACTAAAGATTGTTGAAATAGTAAATATTATAGATTCTAATGATGCTGTCTTTATTATCATTCTATTACTGTTAGGAGACACCATAGCTAAGAAAACTTATAAAATAAAGCACTTAATTAGGGGAGGTTTAGTTCATGATGGTGAGTTTATAGGCAGGCATGTAGCTGGAGAATTAGCTGAGAGTTTATGTCTGTTTCTCAAGATGGAGACAGAGAGTGAGAGCTAGAAAGGATCTAGCATGGGCTTTCAAAACCTCAAAATCCATGCCAATTGACCATGTCACCTTTAATAAGCCCACACCCCTTAATCCTTCCTAAAGTCCAAAACCTGGGGACCAAACATTCAAATACATGATCCTATAGGGACCATTCTTATTCAAACCACCAGATACTATACATTTGTTCTATCTACCTAGAATCTTATGTGTAATCAGCCCCTATTGCCTCACTCTTTTCTTTTCTTTTCTTTTCTTTTCTTTTCTTTTCTTTTTTCTTCAAAGAAAAAGGCTCACCAAATAGGGCATCTGCATGACCAATAGATTGTATCATACACCAGAGTTCTATTGGGCCTAAGGGAGGACAGAGAACCAGCAGCAGATGCTTGCTATTATTGAAGAAAATGGAGAAATCTATTGAGATTCTCGTTGGCAGACTTTAAATTCTGTTGTTTTGTTGAGATGTAATTATTTCATTGATATTCAATAAATAATCCATTGCTCTTAATCTAGGCTTTTTAATAGCTAATGGTTAAAAGGTGAAATTTTTGCTATCTATTATCAAATTCTAAAGCATGTTGATATGTTTATGCAAAAAAATAGGATCTCATGATAAATGACATTTCCTAAGGCTGCAGGGTTTTTCAGCAAGTAACATTAAAAATATAAAGGCACACAGAGGGTTTTAAATCATTTACAATGGGAAAGGTGCACACAGGAATTCTTAATGAATGTATGACTACAGGGCTGTGCCATCTACCACTCTAGCAGCAATGATTGAGATGCTCCACAGTGCTCAGAGATTATCCCCCAGTACTGCTCTTAGAAACGGTCCACAGTGTACAACAAGAAAACAGGGACCCCAGTAGCCAGAGGGAAGGAGCTGTTCTCAAGGAAAACGAGATAATATATGCATGGTGAATATTATCTGCATAATTGTGTAGGATGCAGCAAATGTTTCATACAGCTTCTTTTGATATTGTCAGTCTGGTTCACTGTTTAGTTTTCTTTTTTCTTTGTCAAAGAGCTAAAGATATAAAACAAAAGATGCTTCTGTTTAAACCTGGCTGTAAATCTTAGGAATGTTCATAGGGATACTATTTAAAAATCAAATCAAAACAAAACAACAACAAAGCACAAAGGAATTCATATAATAAACTATGTAGACAAAGTCTGATCACTGAGCAGTAGAGCATAAAAAAATTCCTCCTTCGTTTCTGGCTTCTGTTCCTCCTGCCCAAACCAATGGCTTAGGGGTGGCGGGAAGAGTGAAATGAGATACTAAAGGAAGGTGGTGTTTAAGTTAGGCATTATATCAAATGAGCTTAAGACACATGATGAATAGATGATTTCTAAAATGTGAAATTTTTCTATAGTATGATGATAAAAAAACTTTTAGTGTACATAATATAAATAAATTGAAATATGTCAGTTCTATTATTTGTATTCAGTGAAGCAGCAATACTTAACAAATAGAAGCGCTGAAATGGGCATGGAAATGCTGAATCCGAGCACCATATGACTTTTCCATTCATTTCAGAGTTGGGTCTTATCAGCTCATTTTTTAAAGGCAGAGAAGATATGTCTTTTCTTAGAGTACTCTAAAAATACACTCCGAAGAGAAATGAGACATCTAAGGTATTTTAAGTATTATTTACTTTGATAATATAAGCTGATAGTCCAGAGAAATTTTTTTTAATACCTAGTATATGGTAAAGGTGATAAGTGTAGTAATAAAAGAAATAACTTGCATTTATATGTGTGTTTGGTCTAACTTTCATTTTAGAAAAATTAAACCACTGTCAAAAACAGTTTAAGACTCCTTCATAAATCAGAATCTATATGCATATTCTTTCTTTTTATGACATTTTTCCCACTCTAAGAAGGCTTAAACTTTACTTAAGTTTTAATATTAGAGTGTGTAGATACAATCAAGCCATGGAAAGATAAATAAGACAAAAAGACAATGAATTCAATACTGTGCACACACACACAAGAGCTTTGACCTATATGTAACTCCATGTATTCAGAAGACGGATGGTTAAATGTTCATTTTGGAAAACAGGGAGTAAGAAATAGTGGGAATTTTGTAAACCATCATCAATGATTCATAGAAAGATAGATGTTGAACATATTTTCTCTGGGCTCTAGTTGTGGGGTTTAGTTTTTAGTTTATTCTTCTGTTGTATGATATTCTTCCTTGGTCAATGGGAGTTTACATTGAGACTGAAGGTAATTGTGTTCCTCTCCAGTAGGCTCAACCTTTCAGCAGATAAAAGAAGTCTGGAGAAAGCTCAACCTACTGTAGGAAAAAATGAAGATCATATGGAAACAGAGTAGTGCAAAGTCATTCCTTAAGGCTGAGCTCACTCCTTCAGCCCTATTCCTTCATCTTAACATGTCAATGTGTCCAAGCATCCCACTTTGTAGTATTATTTCAGAACCCCATCACTACCATAATGAAAAGTCCTCTATTTGATGATGGCAGGAATGAGGAAGGTTATAGAAAGAATAAAAAATAACTTTTGCCCGACATTAGACACTGCTGCCATAAGACCAATAAATGTCAAGCCACTTGAATTTAATAGTAATCTTAAACACCAGTTTCTAATGAGAAACTAAAGGCCAAACTCTGCTCTTATCCAATGTTCTACAGCACTGGCACTTGGTACTCCTACTCTTGTATACAGCTTTGTCTTCCTAAGTAGTCCATAAACTTCTTCACATGGCTGGTCTAAGCAAATGAATAAAATTCTCATGCTTTTTAGTTCCCTCGCCATCGAAGCTTAAACTAGCATCATGATTTCACTCTGGATTCTGACTACAGTTGTGTCCCTGGGATTCTCAACCTCCAAAAGTGTCACTTAGTCTTTTCACAGAAATTCCTCACAATCCCATAAAAAAGTCCTGTCATAAACCCCTCTGTGACTCTTTAGATCGCTAATTTCTTGTTTTGTTATATCAGCAGATTCCTAATCTGGTAGTCCACTTGACTTCCTTCTCTTGGTGATCTTTGCCAAAAAGAACTCAATGATACACAGAGCACAACATAGAAGACAGGATTTATTTTTATTTTTTTTAATTAGGTACATTCTTTATTTACATTTCAAATGATTTCCCTCTTACTGGTTCCCCTCCTCCCCAAAAGTCCCATATGCCCTCTTCCCTTCCCCTGCTCCCCAACCAACCCACTCCTGCTTCTCCTTCCTGGTATTCCCCTACACTGCCACATTGACCCCTTCCAGGACCAGGTGCCTCTCCTTCCTTCTTCTTGGTATCCTTTGACATGTGAATTGTTCCTTGGATATTCCAAGCTTCTGGGCTAATAACTGTTTATCAGTGAGTGCATATCATGTGTGATTTTTTTGTGAACTGGTCATCTCATTCAGGATGATATTTTCCAGTTCTGACCATTTGCCTAAGAATTTCAGGAATTCATTGTTTTTAATTGCAGAGTAGTATTCCATTGTGTAAATAAACCACATTTTCTGAATCCATTCCTCTGTTGAGGGACATCTGGGTTCTTTCCAGCTTCTGGCTATTATAAATAAGGCTGCTATGAACATAGTGGAGCTTGTGTCCTTATTGCATGTTGGAGAGTCCTCTGGGTATATGCCCAGTAGTGGTATAGCTGGGTCCTCCGGTAGTATTATGCCGAGTTTTCTGAGGAACCGCCAAACTGATTTTCAGAGTGGTTTTACCAGCTTGCAATCCCACCAGCAGTGGAGGAGTGTTCCTCTTTCTCCACATCCTCGCCAGCACCAGCTGTCTCCTGAGTTTTTGATCTTAGCCATGCTGACTGGTGTGAGGTGAAATCACAGGGTTGTTTTGATTTGCATTTCCCTGAAGACAGGATTTTTTTTTACAGTAAGCTGCATTCTAAAGGGTGAGAGTGGATGATAGACAAAGTGACCATTGTCATGATCTACATTTGACATATACTTTGTTCTTTAGCTGAAGTCCATAGAACAAGCAACATTTCTCAGCCAGACTTGCCTTACGTAGATGATGAACACCTTCATTTAGATTCTTACACAGGAAGAAGTGATGCAATATATTTCAGAAAGTGACTATCCTAGTTAGCATTAATTGTCAATTTTGTAGTCCTAGAATTACCTGAAGAAAGAGTCACAGCTGAGTAATGTCTATAAATTTTGTCTGTGGGCGTGTCAGTGTGGGTTGTCTTAATTGTCAATAGGCATAGATCCCCACTGTGGGCAAAGCCATTCCCTAGGCATGTGGTCCTAAGCTGTATAAAAGAAGCTGTGTAAAAACCCAAGTGAGCCAAGGAGTTTACCAAAGCGAGAATGAGAACTAAGAAGCAAATTTCTCTATGGTTTATGCCTTTGAGTTTCTGCCCTCAACACTATCAATGAAAGGTTGTAAAGTTAAAGGTAAAATAAATTTTCTCCCACTAAGTTGCCTTTGCAGTGATATATGTGGTATATGTAACAATATAACTTCCTACTAAATAACCATCTTATAAAGTTTTGGCCTCATGGAGCCACTTTTGGTTGTCCATTAATAACTTTCTGGGCAGTTTGTGATGTCACTTTGTTCTCAAAAGTAAGCTAGCTCCTGTTCCTTTGACCAGGAATTAAAGCACTGTTATTGCATTTCTTGCTTTTTAAGGCTGTTGCTAATGAAGGAGGGATGCTATTTACAAATCCAACATCAATATGTTCTAAACTTGAAAAATCCTAAAATCCTAGTTATCTAATAATCATAAATGAATCTATTCAAGAATATTTGAAACATCACAGCTTTACTAAATATCACTCCTGGGTCTTCTGTATTTTTAAAGTGATTCTGGAGACTAATTCATGCATACCTTGAATAGGTAGCTGCTACTTACAAAAATTGGCTAAGGAACATTGAAATGTTAAAACAATATATGATCTGTGCCTTCAGAAGATGGAAGATGTGATAGTAAGTTACTCAAAACCAGCATGATATAGAACCAACCATCTGTAAATATAGAGTCCTAGCTGGCATCAGCAGCATTATCTGAACACGCCATGATGTAAATTTTCTCCATTTAATGGAGAATGATATAAAAATCTTTTACACACTGGATTAGGAATTTGGGGGCCTGGGCTTAAGCCAAAGGCTTAACAATCTGAGTGAATCAGATACAATCAAGGTTTACAAACCAGTGTATAAAAGATAAGATCAAGTCTTTCAGTCCAATTCAAATCATGTCTAACCCGTATCAACTGGATATATGATTCTAGACAAGTACCTTACATGTGCCAACTCAAAAAGCACAGCTCTATTCTTAAAGGCAATAGGAGATAGTTTTTTTTTTCTGAAGCCATTTTTTGAGCGAAAATGTCCTGAGAACATTAATCCAAATTCCATATTCCGATGTAAAAGCAATTTAATGATATTTTATAAAAAAAATTCATAAATCCAGGCAAGTTTAAAATACTTTAGAGATCATACCAGAGGGGTGGTTACAGAAAAGTGGTAGAAGCTGTCCTATAAGCCAAATATGCTAGGGCAATTCTTGGGTTTTGGGTGGATAGAAGCTAATGGTCTACTATGTTAATATACAGAGGTCTGCTATGTTAATATATAGGGGTCTACAATGTTAATATAGAGAGGTCTGATGAGTTAATATATTCTAATAACTTTCTATCTATGAGTCAAAAGAAGCTGGTTCTGACACAGAGATGTGCAAGAATGACTACTCCAGGAGGCTAGGTCGCCCATGATAACTTCACTAGCCTCTGGGTCTGCAGCTTCCCAATCTTTTCACAGTTCTGCAGTTCCAATTAGTCCATCAGTCTCTTCAGCCACCACATCTTTTTTCAGGAGTTTTCATTCATATATGTATATTTTCTTCTACATAAAGTGGGTTTAATTATGAAGGTAGAGCATATCTGATACAATTAATTCATTGGGTATAAAAGTGCCTGATATATATGGACACACAATAAATGTGCTTTTGATTTGTTATAAGGTTTGTAAAGTGTTCTAAAACAGTGTTTGTTTTAATAGAAGGAGCTCTTGAAAATATGCAAATACCACTGCACTGCCTAAAGTTGGTTAATAATTTTAGATTTACTCAGAAGGCTGGTCTATTGGTAAGGAATAGGCCCTGCAGTGTAATAATGCGAATAAGAACGTGAATGAGGGAGCTAGAAATATTTGGGTTATAAATGGGGAGGGTCTTTTCATTAAAAGGATTTTACCAGGAGCTTATTATCTATGTGCATATTGCTGTATATATTGGAATGCATTAAAGGGAATCAAAGTGACCAGAAAATAAAAACCACACCTAGGTAGTATTTTAGTATCGCTTTAACCATAAAAAGGATAAGTTCTTGGGAGAAACTTCTCATCCTTGCAGTACATTTTCTGCATGTGAGACTCTATAACGTGAGGAGACAAAGTTATTGCTCTCTGTCGTAAATTCTAACCAATATTTTGGTAGAAGAAATAGAAGACATTCAAATAAACAAGAAGGAAGCGCTCTAAACAGAAAATGGACCTTTTAGAGTCTATTGGATGTAATGTTCTGCTTTCCAGGAATTGGGGGTAGCAGAAGCATCTCTCAGTGCTCCCTGCTTCTCATGGTCTGCCAAGCAATTAGCCTCTCCTAGCATTTCCAGGCAGCTGCCTAATGAAATGCTTGTTTCTCCAGAAAATCGTTTTGCATATAAAACTGTCTGGTCCTCTGCAACTAACAATGGTGTTTCCAGTCCAGAAGATGTTCTCTCATTGCCAAAACAAATATTCCAATATTAAATATTTTCATCCAAAAATGTTATGAGGCCTATGTATAGAATATCAATTAAGGCAGGGTGATCACTTTAAAAAGGGCTTAGCTCAGTGGGTAACCTCAGTGGGTAAACATGCCTGCAGGCAAACCCAATGGCCTGAATGCTAGGCTAAGAGCCACATGATAGGAGAGAGAGGAGAGATGTGACTAATGCAAGTTTTAATCTGACCTCTATTCATGCATGCTGGCATAAGCATCTCTCTCTTTCTCTTTCTTTCTCTCTCTCTCTCTCTCTCTCTCTCTCTCTCACACACACACACACACACACACACACACACACACACAGAAAGTGTGAGAGAGAGAGAGAGAGAGAGAGAGAGAGAGAGAGAGAGAGAGAGAAATAAGTAAATAAAAATTTCATAAAAACTTTAGGGAGTGTTGACAAATGTTTTCCTTGTAAATCTCTTCACTCTTTAGTACTTTGAGACTGTTTTGAAAGCCCAGATATATTTCTTCATTTACTTTTCAAAGTGGATCCTTGGAGAGAAATCAAATCATGGAAATGACATAAGTGAAGGCAGGAAAGTGCCCTGTCAGCGTTTCCCACCTGCTCCTCTCTCCATCTTCTCATAGCTGTAGTCCTTTGCCTTATTCTTCAAGCTTGCAAAGAGGAACAGATTTCTGCCCACTCTTTTGTAACCACTTAGGGTTTTATTTTCAAGGCACATGTTTAATTCCCTTATCTTCTTATTTATGCAGGACAACCTAAAAAAGGCTTAGGGCTTAAGTATAAAAAAATAAATAACTTCAGAACGAAGATGCCATTTCTGGCACTTCTACCTTGACTGCATGCACAATTAAGCTAAAAGCTTTGGGCTTAACTTCTCATTAATTCACATGTAATTGCAAATCTTTGCAAAATGTGGCTACAATGGCAATTTCTGTAGGATAGAACAGAGAATGGTTTTGTCTAGTGATGGTTAGAATGTGTTAAGGGCATAGAGAGCACACCTTGACAACTGATAATGCACTAGAGTTATTGTCAAGCCCCAAAGCCAGGGATAATCTGATCTTTGGGGAAGGTTAAAACCACAGTAGGATTCCTGGTGTCAGTACAAGAGCAATAGGATGTTCCTAGGATCAGAACAAGATCTGTCTCATCAGTTGTGTTATAATCAAGCTCCTACGTTCAGTCAGATGGAATGGTTTCTCATTTCCCTGATCTGATACTGACCATGTCATAAACACAGGGCCAAGTAAAGTGAGTTGCATTGTGACTTCTAACACAGGCTGTTATAACTCTTATGCCCTAAAGGCACAGAGAGAGGACAGGATCAGGAAATACACTGTTTTAATATGAATCCTAATATCTCCAGTTGTATTAGAAATGATGCTTATGGGTAAGCTAGATTGGACTGTGTTTTATTGACAGAAGTAAATGAATGAGAACCTACAGTTTTAATGTACAAAACTTCAGCCTGAGTGCTACTCTCTTAATTCAAAGTACTCATTAGAAGAACTTGATTCTTTAGTTTTTTTATTTATGTCTTGCAGTATAGAATTTCTAAAGCTAAAACTTCTCTAGCAATGTAGGAGTACATCAGACAGAACACAATGAACATGCACACACATAGCTGATTGTCTTGATTTGGGCCTTTTCAAACGAAATGAAAACTTCAGAATTTGTCAAAAGGTCTTGGGACTTTTGTACTCCACACAAAAACTGACATACAATTTGCTCAAAATGTCTCAGCTGGAAATAAGCTTGGACTTTATTGGTTTGTGATGAATAGAATATTCCCAAGTGGTTGAAGTCTTTGCATTGGATCAACCTCAATTCTTAGCAAGCACATTCTAAGAACAGAGACAGTTTTGTAGTATGGTATTGTAGAGAATAAAGGTACTGTCTTCTTTAGCCAAAAATAATTATCATCTAGGAGTTAACCATTTTGGTTCTCTATTTCAGTATTATTAGCTTTAACTCTTTAATAAAACAGAAAAATAAAGGAAAACAATTGTCATTAATACATTTCCATTTATATAGAATTTTTTGAATGTGTACATAAAAAACACCTTCCCCTACTACAGAGCAACACATTACATGAAGCATAAATTGGTTGATTTAAGCAACCTGTGGGTTTCAATTGTTTTTTTGTATCCATGTGTTTTTTACAATAACTATTTTATACAATGCTAGCCAAAAGAGACAATTCCGAGAGGTTTTGAAATAAGTTAAAACCTGAAAGTATTTCCATTATTTGTTTAATCTCAATAATTAGTACAACATAGAGAAGTAAAATGTACCAAATTTGCTGTTACTATAGCTCTACCTAATATCTGATAAATATTACATATTTATCCCTAACATGGTATATTTAGTCTCAAACAGCATTTCATACACTGTATATTTAGCAATTAATACATATCTACACAGACAAAAGTTACCAGTAGATTCAGCCAAGCCATTAAGTTGGCAGACCTTTCGTGACACAATGAGACTACAAGTAGATACAGGTGGAGGAATTTAGCTAAAATAAAAGCCCAAAAAAAGGGAAATGGAAGTAGTAGAAAAAGATAAAAATAAATAAAATTGTATAGGATAAAATTAGCATTCTATAATTTTAAGTATTCTATTATAGATTAGCTTTTTATGCAGTCTTTGAGAAAATGAATATATAGAAGATGCTCCAACATATAATAAGGACATGCTCCACTATGTTCATAGCAGACTTATTTATAATAGCCAGAAGCTGGAAAGAACCCAAATGTCCCTCAACAGAGGAATGGATACAGAAAACGTGATACATTTACACAATGGAGTACTACTCAGCTATTAAAAACAATGAATTCGTGAAATTCTTAGGCAAATGGATGGAGCTAGAAAATATCATCCTGAGTGAGGTAACCCAACCACATAACCCATACACACATGGTATGCACTCACTGATAAGTGATTATTAACCTAAAAGTTCAGAATACCCAATATACAACTCACAGACCACATGAAGGTCAAGAAGAAGGAAGACCAAAGTGTGGATACTCTGATCCTTATTGGAAAGTGGATCAAAATACCCATGCCTCACAGCCAACCAATAGAATGAACATAGGGTCCCCAATGGAGCAGCTAGAGAAAGGACACAAGGAGGTGAGGAGGTTTGCAGGAGGAACAATAATATGTACCAACCAGTACACCCCAGAGCTCCCAGGGACTAAACTACCAACCAAAGAGTACACATAGAGGGACCCATGGTTCCAGCTACATATGTAGCAGAAGACGACCATTTCAGAAATCAATGAGAGGAGAGGCCATTGGTCCTGTGAAGGCTTTATTCCCCAGAATAGGGGAATGCAAGTCAGGAAATTGTGGGGGCAGGGGGGTAAAAGGGGGAGGGGGAATGGGAGAGGGAATTTTTGGAGGGGTAACACAGAAATGAGATACCATTTGAAATGTAAATAAAGCAAATATCTAAAAAAAACTAAATATTCTTTTTTCTATTGAAAATAGATCTTTCTCTCATACAATGTATCACAACCACAATTTCCTTTCCCTCACTTCTCATGGCTCCCCAAGATCCACATTCCCCTTCATTCCCTTCAGAAAAGAGCAGCACTCCAAGAGACAACCGAACACCAGAAAACAAGATAAAATATGGCAATGTAAGAACTTTCATATCATAGTTGGACAATGTCAGGAGCCATCTAGGAAAGGCCAAGGTCAGCAGGTGGCCTTCCTGGAGGTGGCCCACCATTTTTGCATGATCTGTCATGGGTGAGCTCAATGGCAAGGTTCCAAAGAGACTTCATCTCAGGATTGATTCTTGCATATGATATACCTTTCCTGTCATTATTAAATTAATTTAATAAAGCCTGGGCATTAGCCCACCCTATTGATCAGATTACTTGCAGATTAGCATAAAGATGAACTGTCATGAATTAATGCTGTTTAGATGAAGTAATGATTCTATAAAATTCCTGATTTCATTCAAATAATTTTAGGAAAAAAGTTTTAAAAGGTAGTCTTAGTTCCTTTGTTAGAAAGATGTAATAGAGTTAAATCAAGAATAGAATGTGCCAACTCCTCATATAGTAAGTAAAGACTGTATAATAAGAAATACAATGAGCTTTCATAATTACACAAAAATGAAAAATAGGCTTGGGACAAATTCGTGTTCATGGAAAGGCATTTAGGTCCAAGGATAAAGTCACAGGTGAACACTATGATAAGACAAGGTCATGTAATAACTGTTGCTTTGAACTTATACAGAGCATATTAGAATGAAACACTGCTTTAAACAACATCCTTCTATAACTCCCATTTTATCTCTGAGGTAATTTTCTAAAGAACTTTTTGTCTAAGAAGGTACAAAAAGGTCATAGAAAAAAAATAAAGTTGTTAGATCATTTGGCTTGGGGAGCTCTGCCCCACCCATCCATCCATTCATCCATCCATCCATCCATCCATCCACTCATCTATCCATATATACATTTTGTCTGCTCATGCGTGTGTAGTTAAATGTGTATGTATGTAAGCATGTATGAATATTGTGGAGTTGATTGAGACAGATGGTCGAGCCAACAAGAGTGTTGGTGTATGAATGTGCATGTGCTTCTGCATATTTGTCTTTATAAAACATTTTAATTCTTGCCTTTCCTTCCTCTCTGATTCACAAAGAGTTAACAGCCAAGTCAGTAAGGGGCTCCTGGCTGCCTGGCCAGAGAAGGGAGTGATAGCAATATTTACACAATGGAATACTACTCTGCAATTAAAAACAATGAATTCGGGCTGGAGAGATGGTTCAGTGGTTAAGAGCACTGACTGCTCTTCCTAAGGTCCTGAGTTCAAATCCCAGCAACCACATGGTGGCTCACAACCATCCGCAACAAGATCTGACACCCTGTTCTGATGTGTCTGAAGACAGCTTTAGTGTACTTACATATAATAAATAAATCTTTTTAAAAAAAAACAATGAATTCACGAAATTCCTAGGCAAATGGTCAGAACTGGAAAATTTCATCCTTAGTGAGGTAACCCAATCACAAAAGAACACACATGGTATGCAGTCACTGATAAGGGGATATTAACCCAGAATCTCAGAATACCCTAGACATAATTCGCATATCAATAGATTTCCAAGAAGATGGAAGGAGAGACCCCCTGGTCCTGGAAAGACTGGATGTAGGGGAATGCCAGGACAGAGAATTGAGAGGGGGTTAAATGGGGAACAGAGGGAGGGAAGGGGGCTTATGGGACTTTTGGGGAGGGAGGAAATGGGAAAGGGGAAATCATTTGGAATGTAAATAAAAAAACTTAGAAAAACAAATATTTCTTTTACTTAGTCTCCCATTGCAAGGCAACAGGTGTTAATCACTCAAGGCAGCTGTTTTTAACCACAGAATAAGTAAAAATAATTTTAGGATATTTTAGAAGTTATCAACAAACATTTAGTATACTTAGAGAGCTAAAATGCCAGAGATCATCAATCTTTAAAGCTACCTCTGAGACCATCGGTCTTTAAAACTACATCCATAGACTGTTAGTCTTTAAAGCTACCTCTATGTCCAACACAGTGTGCCTCTTCAAAACAATTCAGGCCAGACTGGAACCTGACAAACTAATGTCCCAAGAGCAGGCAATGGATCAGAGATACAGATTTCCCATACTCTTACTAAGAGATATTCAGAGATTAAGAGATGGTTCAGTAAGTAAATGGCCTGCTATGTAAGGGTAATGGCCTTGAGTCTGGATATCCAGCACCCATGTTAAAAAAAAAATGCCCAGACTCTACACAGGATGAGGCAGTTGAAGAAGCAAATCTCTGGAGCTCATTGGCCAAGCAGCCTAAGCCAAATTGACAAGCATCAACATCAGTGAAACAGTTTACTTCAAAAAATAAGATAGTGAGTGATTGTGCTAGACGCCTGACATCGGCCTCCTCCACTCACATGCACACATGTGTATTTGAATGCATAAACCTGCCTTTCATACACAAATCTACCATAACACTTACAGAAATGATGCTGGATGTGGGATTTTTAACTTCAGAACATTCCAACAAGGGAATGGAGGTACTTTTAGCATGTATATCTATAATGAACATGGAATTCATTTCTAAACTAAAAGTGACTTGAGAGATAAATAGGGAGTTATGAATATTAACAGGAATGCATCCATTTTTTAACCAAGGAGAGTATTGAGGCTACATGTAGTGGAAACATGAAAGTCAAGAAGTTAACATTTAAAAGACCTTTCCACATCACTATGCAATGCTGAAGGATGTGGAAGGCACATTACATGACCTTCATAAGCATGTACAATATTTAGAAATCTTCCACATTGAAGTTGCTATAATATGTAGACCACTAAACATGTGGCCCTAATGGTTATGTGACTTTGATCAACTCATTTTCTGTGTTGAATTGATTGATCTCCATATATCAAAAAACCCCCGTCCCTTTCAAGAAATTCTGAAAGTTGACAATTAGGAAAGTTAAATTTTATTTTAACTATAAATAAATATGTAAAAAATAGAATAGGTAGCCTTATTAAGTAATATCATCTTTGTGTGATATGAGATCCTATAATAGAAAAAAATTAATACAAATTATTTTAGTGTCATATAGAAAGACTTACTATTGCAATTCTTAAAACAAAGACACTAAAGGGTCATATCTTGGTTTGAATATAATACACCTGATGGACTCATGTGTTGGAATACTTGGTCACCAGTTGGTGGCACTATTTGGGGAGATCATAGAACATTTGGAACTGTTTTCTAGCTAGCACAAATGAAATTTTGTTTATTTTTTATTTTTAAGACATTATTACAGCTTGTGTGTGTGTGCATGTGCGTGTGTGTGCGTGTGTGTGTGTGTGTGTGTGTGTGTGTGTGTGTGCATGTATGTCTACCTATGCATTTGTGTGACCACAGAGGCTAAAAGAGAGCATCAAATTCCCTAGAGCTAGAGTTATAGACATTTGTAGCAGCTTAATGCAGAATGCTGGGAACTGAACTTGAACTCTCTGGAAAAGTACTAAGCACCTTTTGCAGCCCAGGAATGGGTTGATGAACATAAGGCCTGAGGGTATCCAGACTGAGTTTTCTGCTTCTTGTTTCACAAAGATATAGAAATGCTACATGGAAAACTCCTGCCTGGCTCATGGGTCACATCCTGGCACCATGCTCTACTCAAAATAATGGACTATGCTCTCTAAACTATGATCCCAAATAAAGCTCCCCTTCCTTAAGTGGCTTCTTTCAGGTATTTTTATCACAGGGATAAGAAAATTAAGTAATGCAGCACACTTGCCATCCTCAGACGATCTGTTCCTGAGTAATAAATAATACAGTGGATTTGCTGTGAATGTAGCAAGCAGTATCAATGAGATAAGACATGTGCATCATTTAAATTGTTTACTTCCATGCAATAAAACCACATAGTTCAGATACAAAACATACAGCTGGTCTCTGCCAGTGTCAGGACAACATGAAACATGGTCATGTTTCCATCCCAGAGTAGTTGTCTGTACTTATTCTGGATGACAGAACAACTCAAATGCACTCACAAGGTTGTGTTTATTGAACTGTCACCCATATTTCTCCATCTGCTATCTGAGATATCATTAGTTAAACCTAGCAGTCTCTCTACCTCTTCTGTATTTCCCTAATCCTTGTATCAATTACTCATTCACACACACACACACACACACACACACACACACACATACATATATATATATGAAATTATTATCATTAAAGGAAATCTTAGAGGAAAGTAACCTAAGAAATAATACTATTAAGATAAATAAGTTTCTTGAGTTCTGCAGAAAACAGGTCATATAATCAGAACACAACAATTTACAATGAATCGAGTGATTTCTAGCTTAGAGAAGTTAGGTTCTGCTGGTCTAGCTTCAGTTTAGTGACATAAAAACTGTGACAAGTACTTTAGAAACTGACTAAAGTCATCCATACTGATTAGCTACAAAAAGAAGTCGGGGGCGGGGGTTGATTTCAACCCAGAAACCCAGATATCCTAAATATCATCTCTGGAGCCTTTCCTGCAAGACAGCATGGTCAAGGCAGTAATAATGGCAAGATGGACCAAAACTGACCAAAAATTAAAGAAGCTTTTAGTTATACTTGGGTTCAATGGATGATGACTCCCAAGAGATACTAAACTCCTGTATTTCAAGACAATGATATTAAAAAATTGGTTCAAGTCTTCTATTTCTAGGGAAACTTGGTTACTACCCAGCTCCTGACAGGACATTCATACTAGTTTAAGCTGAGGAGGCAAGCTACAGCCCTTGGGTCATATTCAGCCCTTGCTTTTTTTGTTTGAGTTTAAAAAGAAAAATTTTGGCAGGACAGTCACATCCATTCATTACTGTCTGTGAATGCCTTGTAGTTACAACACAAAAATATGTGCCACTCAAAGTTAAATGACTTCCTCTCTGGATCTTTACAGTAAACCATGCCAGCTTCTAGTCTAAGCCAGTCACAATGATATCATATCCCCATTCTGATTGGCTTACACAAATAAGGTAATACTTTTCTTGTCATTTAGATGCCGGGATGCATTGAGATCTGTGCAGTACATGCACATGAGAATGTGTAATTTTCAAAAGAAAATAAGACAAAGTAAGGTGTCTCCTGGGCTCTATTATCACTATATAAGGATATGATACAAAGGCTTTAATATGGATTTAAGTTTACTCTAACAAAAGATGTGTTGTAGCCTTAGCCCTCACGTTCAGAATATAACCTAATTTAGAATAGTATCATGGCTGATCTAATTTAAGACAAGGTCATACATGAGAAAAAAAATGACCTCTACTCCAGTTATTATTGTCTTTTCAGGGAAATGATTATGTATGGATGTAGACCCAGAGAGCATTTTATATGGATATTGGAGCACAGGGTGAAGTGATATGCCTGTACTGGTAGGATAAAGAGTGCTAGAAATTGAAAACCACCAGAAGCTAGGAGGGGCATGGAACAGGTTTGCCTGTGCATTCCTCTGAAAGAACAAAGGGGCCACAAATTTATTTCATACTTGCAACCTCTAAGATTAAGATATGATAAACCTCTATTGGTTTAAACACTATACTAGTAGTCCTTTGTCCTAGAAAAATATGTATGTTACCTATAGCAAATATATATTTATAAGGGAAAGATAATAACACAAAAACTGCCAGGACCTAGATTCAGAGATGGAGCAAAACATAGGCCCTCATAATAAGACTGAGCTACCAAGCTAAGCAGTCTATAAATTTTACCCTTGAATTTTTAATTGGGAAAATAAATTATTTATTGCCTCAATAGTTTTGCTTCTTTTCTTATGCTTGTTGCAATGAAAATGATCACAAACATTATAAACTGAGTCTGTATTTTATGTAGCAATCTGGATTTCAAATATTATGTGTACTGTACACATAGGCATAGTCATGCTTACTAGACATTTCTTTCTTTGGTTCAAATGGAAAGGAACTACATGAACACAAGACCTTTTATTTAAATGGAAATTAAGAGGGAGACCATGAAATTTACAGCAAAGGCAGCAGCAAGAGAGATTCGGGGTACTCAAGCTTCTGAGTGGTTAAGACAAATATCAATATTAAAAACCAGCCTTCAATTACAGGATTGATGAAGCTGAGTATTACATTTTAAAAAGTGAAGAAATTTGTTAGCCATGCATTTAAGAGTTGTATACTAGCAGAATTTACAATATCACGCATGTATTCTCTCCTGTGGAGCAAGACTCAATCCAATCAGGGAAAGGTCAGTTATCTCCATTATAATCATACCACTGTTGAATAGTATACACACCTTGCCTAAAGCACCTGGCTAGAGAAGTCAGGAGTTCCAGTAGAAAACTTATTTCTGGTACTTAGTTAAAGTGACATACTGTCTAAATATTTATGCTTACACCCACACATAAATATGACTAGTGGTCTTGAAGACAGAACGTTGACTTTTCAGTGAACAGCAGTGAACGAATAGACTCACAACTGTTCCAGATACAGCGTATAAGTATCAGTAAATGTACTCATAACTAAACAGAACAGATATAACACTGTACTCTAAGGCTCAGGGAATATGACAGAAGAGTGCAAAAATAAAATAACAGCTGGAAGATAGAGAGAAGGGCTGTGAAATACCACTTTCTCTTCTACATAGACACTACACTTCTGAACCGAAGTCAAGTGCAGTTACCCTCACTGATCCTGCACAGAACAGACCCTGTTAATAATCAATTAGGAATAGGGAAGGGACTAATAGGGTCTCATCCATCTCCACTGAACTATTGTTTTCTACAATATTATGGCAAGGAGGGGTTATTATCTTAGGTTGTTTATCATATGGTTAACCGACCACACTCCAATGAATAGTTTTAAACCCATGTTACACTGATGGCCTTGATTTCACATACTTAGTTACCTTCCCAGACTCGCAACAAAGTTTTGTGAGAAGACTAACCTTTAAACAAACTCTCCAAAGCTTCCTAAGTCAACAATTTTTAGGCCTGTGGTTTTAGTAAAAAATAGGATTCAAAATTAATGTGTGTAGGAGATAGAGAGATGGGTTGATGGTTAAGAACTTTGACTGCTCTTCCAGATGGCCTAAGTTTGATTCTCAGCATCCACAGTGTGGGTTCCCAACCATCTGTGATCCCACTTTCTGGGGATCTGGTACCCTCTTCAGTCCTCCAAGGGTACTACATGCACAAAGTGCACAAACTTCCAGAGTAGGCAAAGTATCTACACTCATAAGAGAAAATAAATTTTAAATTTTAAAACATTAATACCTGTAGAGTACTCAAAAGTGATACAACCACCAGCCCTACTATCACCACCCCTAGAGACACCTTAAAACCAGATGTTGATGGTGTGTACCTCAAAGGGACACAGACCACAATGCTACAGAATATTATTTACTATCTTTAGTTAATAACTAAAGTCAATTCAAACCACTTTTAGGAATAAAATAATCCAATACTCAAAGAATGACTAATAATTAGACTTGGTCAGATGACCATGCCAAGACCACTATATCTGAAAAGGTGTAAAAAGAAAGGCCTTTCATTTCAATTGAATTGTTTCTAGATTTTTGGTATTTCCTTTATCTGTTTTATTCAGTAAATATTTGTAGATGCGAAAATTTTCAAGCAAAACAGTAGCAATCTTTCTTGTCAAGTTTACTTCATAAGACATTGAACTGACAAGCCACTAAAATTTCAAAAATTGAACTTATACAAATAATTAAAATGTAATAATATACTTACCAGTTCCTGGCATTATAATATATAGGCCTTTTCCATTTCAATGTTTAAATTATTTATCTGACTAAGCATCTTTCCCTACCACTTCTGTGACAGTCAGCAAGCCAGTCAGTCAGTCTTATTCTTTAATGTCATTTCATACACTGCATTATCTATCCTGGATCCTGGTTCTTCATTACATCTCCAGATAAAATCTGAGCATCCTGTTCTTTATCCAGATCTGAATGACCAAATCTCAGTTCTTTTTCAAATCACTTTTCACCTCAATCAAAACAATCATGCATGTGCTCCAAACAGTCTTTGCATATATTTTCTGTTATCTCCTTTTTCCACAGCAAAGAAAAGCTTTCCTGCAAACATGAATATAATCTCTCTCAAGACTTGGTGAACATTTATCTATCTGAAAGTGTTTTATAATATAGCAGTATGGATTTAATTCTTCTCTCTCTCTCTCTCTCTGTCTCTCTCTCTCTCTCTCTCTCTGTCTCTCTCTGTGTGTGTGTGTGTGTGTGTGTGTGTGTGTGTGTGTGTGTGTGTGTGTGTATGTGTGTGTGTGTGTGTGTGTGTGTGTGTGTGTGTGTGTGTGTGTGTGCGTTGACAGTGAAGGGAGGGAAAGCTTGGGTGAAGGAAGGAAAACAAGAGGAAGCAAGAGAGGAAAAGAGAGACAGAGACCAACATTGAGACACAGTCAGAGAGGCAAAGACAGTGTGTTTCTTAATCTCCTAGAACACATTTACCAAGATCTTTTGATTTAGCCTCCATTTCTTACTGGACTTTTCCCCTCTATTCTGTGTTGTCCTCAGTCTCCATCACCTCCACACATAAGAACTTCTAACTGTAAGCCTGCTTTCCCTTAAGTTCATCAGCAGCTGGTAGAGGATGCGGACTTGAAAAGTTGCTCTGATATATACAATAAGGGTTACATTTCATGTTTGGTGAGTAACTGCATCCAATGTAAAATTCTAAAGTACAGCATAAAAATAGCATATGACAAGACTGTCCATCTGGAAGCAGTGCTCTGTGCATTACAACATGGGAAGCTACTAAATCCTGAAGACGACTAAAATTGGAGAGACCAGTGAAGTGTTTTGCCAACAGGAAAGAAGATGATTGCTTTTCTCAAATCACGCCATGTTGTCAAGTACAGAAATCCAGCTGTGGTGTGAGATTTATACTCATTTCCCTTAACTATAAATGCCTCATGCATCCTTTTTCTTTAATTACTTGGATTAACTGGTAGGTGTAGGTGATGCATCGAGGTCTGGGTGCAATCAAAATGAGCTTCTGCGATAGAGTGAAAAGAAAATATTTTTGTAGTCAATAGGGGGAAAGTATGTTTATGTGACAAAATAGAATCTTGTCACTGCAACAATCTAATTAGCATTAGAATTTCCTTAGTTAGTGAGGACTGAGACTCTTACAAATTTAGATGAAGTGATTTTGTAGAAGAAATCTACACCAAATTTTATGCTTTTAATTACTTTTCCATGTCTTTCCACCATACACTGACTATAATGATGGCAGCTTTGCCCTCTGAAGCGTGCCTCTATTCCTCTCTCCTTGTATCTCTGAAAATTCTTCAATTTCCTTACTTTTGACATCAGAATTCTTGGACAGATTTTCAAATCCTATATTAACCTCTTCTGCAGTCCCTAATATAAGTTAGTTCTTAGTTATCCATCCAATTTTCTCGTGAAGTGCTTTTAAGATTTTTTTTTTCTCAAACTGTTCAATATTCTCAAAGAACTTCTAGCCCATCTACCATATTTGGAAACATTTTTGGTCTCTTAGTAGAAACTTCTGGTGACTTTTAAAACCTAGTTCCTAGATAAATTAATAGTACTGGTTTCACCTACAAGTCTCCTTAAGTTTTTCAAAGTACATTCATGTATTGTGTTTAACAGTTGTACATACACATCTGTTTTATTCTTCACTAAGACAGTGATAAATAAAACAAAGTTACATTGAAACTTTATTATTTTTAAAAAAAATAGCCATATAACATATCCCTACTATTGTAAAGATTAACTTAGAACCTAGAATAACATTGTATACAACATAAAGTATTAATGATCATAGAGATCTGTTGTGAATGGGTCTGGTGCTGTTTATATTTTGATGTTAATTCCGTTTTCCTGGGAGGGGCTACAGATAAGGAGTGAGACTCAGGTGACTTTTTGTGAACCAATCCCCTAATAAATAAAGGAGCCAATCACAGGGCAAGTAGATGGGACTTCTGGATAGGAATGAGTAAGAGAGGAAGGAGGAGAGAGTTATGGACTTTTGGAATGGGATAGCATAAGGGGAAGATGTAGCTGCCAGAGTTTCCTGGTATCATGGCAGATCTGCCAGGATTTGCCACTGGAGGAATCAGATTTAATAAGGCTTACAAGATTAGGTTTTAGTTGAGCCCAGCGATTGAGTTACCATTGTTTCTGAGCTAAGTTTGTGTGGTGTTTTCCTCTTTCGGCGATTTGACTGGGTTCCAGAGAGAAAGGTACAGTGGCAAAGCGTGGGCTTGCCTGATGTGCACCACAAAGGCCGTAAGGGAATTTGAAGCAAGGGGCTGGCGTGGTAACGACCTGTGCCAGTGGGAACCTAGCGAGCTGGGTGGAGAGATTTTGGAGTTCTGAGTCAGAATCTCCTAGAGACAAAAACAGGTCTCAAACATTGTCTGCCAGTGCATGGCCAGCCAGCCCCACAGGGCAGAGAGTTGCCGGCAGTAGTGTAAGAAGCCTGCCAGGGGTTTTTAATATTTCCCGCAACAGAGATCAACCGAGAAACGCTTGCGTGCTTTCTCTCTTTCTCTTCCTTCCTTCCTTCATTTCTATGTTTCTTTCTTTCATTATTCTTTCTTTTTGATAAAGTACTTATCTGATAAAATACTTATTACTTTAATTTATCAGGGAAAAAATTACTTTTTGCCACAAGATAGGATTTCATGAGGAGGCAATAAAAAGCCTATGGTAATAATGTCTTCCTTTTTTATTATATATTTGTTTAAAGTACTAAAGTAGGTACTCAGGGTTGGATAATATTTCCCAGAAGTGCCAGATATGGCAGTACCTACAGGAAGTAGAACTGTTAAAAGGTGGGGCCAAATGAGTGGTCTTCTAGTCTTAAAGGAATGTCCTTGATGGGGACTTTGAAATCAGAACCATCCAATTTATGTTTTTTTTTTTTTCATTTCTTAGCTGCTGGAGAAGTTTCCTCTACCACATGCTCCTAACTAGGATGTACTTTTTCTCCACAGGCACAAAGGTAATAATAGCCCCACCCTACCCTTGACTGAAACTTCTAGAACCAAGAGTTAAAATAAACCTTTACTTTTTATAAACTGATTATCTTAGGTATGTGGCAAAGCCATAGGAGTTCATTATAAACTTATTACAGAAATGATTGTGGTATCCTCATCCTCTCAAAACCACTTGCAAATGAAATTTTATTTCCTCCAAGAAGTCTCATTGCGGGGGCGGCGGGGGGAACAAAACCTACTCTTTAAGGATAGGCTGCATGCCTAGAAGAAAAGAAATCTAACAGCATCTTTGGAGGCTCTTTGTCTTATAATGGGTTTTTCTTTTTTAAAATCATATTATTATTACTATTATTATATTAATATATTTTTCTTTTTTTTGAGATAGTGTTTCTCTGTGTAGCCCTGGCTGTCCTGGAATAGGACTGGCCTCAAACTCAGAAATCCACCTGCCTCTGCCTCCCAAGTGCTGGGATTAAAGGCATGCACCATCACTGCCAGGGTTCTTCTCTTTTTTTAACTATACAATCCTGTTTGCACACATTATGGCTCCTAGTTTGGTGCTTTTATTGGATACCTGAGTATGAGAATGAATGGGTCTTTGTTTCTCGTGCCTTCTCTTGGGCTCTTTTCCTTCTGCTTGTTGGTTTTGCCCAACTCCATTGTGTTAGTTTTGGTTTTACCTTGTTGTTCTGTTCTGTTGTGTTCTATTACCTTATTTTATTATTCTGTAGAAGCCTATTTGTTTTCTAATGAGAGATAAAAACGGGAGATAGATGCAAATGGGAGGGAAGCTGGAGAGAAAGTAGGAGAGTGGAGAGAGGGGAGACATTAATTAGCATATATTATGTAAAAAAATATCGGTTTACAAATAAAGGAAAACAATACTAAGAAACTTAGCTGCTATGTTATCTCTGCTACCAAGTCTTATCACTTCTGTAACTCACTATAAATGTGTAGTTGAAGGATAGTTGGCTTGTCAGTCATTATTATAGCTTATCAACCTCAGGTGTAGGATTTTTATAACTAGTTATGACTTATTAGTTATTATAGCTGGCATATCACACTCAACGACTTTCAGCTGATGACAATGCAACAGGCTCCACTGATCTCCACTCCACCTTGATTATGGTTAATCCTAGCCCTTCTGGAAGATAGTTTTCCCATAACCATAAGATTCTCTTTGTACCATTGTAAAAAAAATATAATAATAATAATTGAATTTCTTAGCACTTCGCCTTGCGTCCCTTTTCAATGCTTCTGTTAACCAAGTTAATAAATACGTATGTCCAGGGTATGTAGAACATGTGACGTTTTCAGGAAAAGAACGAAGCTCTAATGTAAATATGCGCCTCAAACCCTGTGGAGTTATGGCTGCGGAAAGTGATTATTTTCCCTCTCTTTAATGAGTGTTCTGCAGGAGAGGGGAAAAACTGTCTTAGAAAATTTTTTTTCAAATTGAAGTCATTTTAGTAATTCTCTCTTTGAAGAAACAATGACAAGCATGCCATCCAGTGTGAAGGGGATAATTTAGCTGGTTAAGCATTTGGGGAACACTCATCTGGGTCACAGCAATGTCTTCCCTTCTCGAAAAGGATTTTAAATCTTGCATCAAGGATAGACATATAGCTCAAACATAAATACATAATCTGGTCATGGACTCTGTCTCTGAACAACAGGACAGATAGAGTACAGTTCTCAGAAGAGTCTCTCTCTCTCTCTCTCTCTCTCTCTCTCTCTCTCTCTCTCTCTCTCTCTCTCCCCCCCCCCACCTACTTCCTCCCTGCCTCTCAACCTCTCAACCTCCCCTTCCTTTTTCCTCTCTTCCTCTTTTCTCATCTCTCCTCCCTTTCTCTCTCCTCCTCATTTCCCCTCCCTCCATTCCTCTGTTCCTCTGACTTCCTCCCTCTCCCCCTCCACATTCTCCCCTCCAAACATAGGAAGCAGCAGTAATGAGCCATTTCTGAATACCTCCACATTGTATTCAGATGTCGAAATGCTTTTGAAACTGCACCACTGAAATGAAACATGATATTCTTCCTTTCATTTTATAGTCATATCTGTATATATGCATGTTCCCTCTTTTGAAATGATATATTTTTGAAGTGATCCAAAGCAATAAATCACTACTAAAGACTCTCGAGTCTCCTTCACTTAATGTAAGAATTATGCCACAGAAATAGTCCTATGAATAAAAACCCTTTGAAGCTTTTAAAAACAGAACTCTGGAATGCACAGTTTCAAATGGGTCATACCTGATCCTGTCAACAGCTGTGTGGCTTTGAATGGTGACTGGAGGACTGAGTGCCTTTCAGTTAGCCACTGCCTCGTCAGTTTCCCCAAACTCACAAAACTCAAGAAGAACAACACTAGCTGACCCAACATGTTGAAGTAATTTTTCCTTGCAGATGCACTGATAGGAAGAAAGTTCGGGTAGGTTTCTGCAAGCACTATTCCAAATGAGAATTGCAAGCAAAGCAATGAGCAGCGATTTTCCCTCTGGTTCTTTATGCTCTATGCAAAGGACTCAAATCCTGGGGGCTGTGGTGCTAAGAAAAGGGAAGAATCCCAAGAAATAGGTAGTGACTTAAGAGATTGTTGCTGGAGCCTTTGGGAAAATAGACCAGAAAGAAAACACCAAGGAGCAAGTGGGAATAATAGAGAATAAGACAGACAATCAAAAAAAAATATTTTTACAAGATAATAAATGATGCAAAACAACTTGTTCTCCTGAGATGTAAGAACTTTTAACACTGTGTCATCCAATCTTTAGAGACTGGGACTGTTAATAATTGACTTGGGGGATGTTTAAGTTTCTGTTACCAGTTTGCTGATACTGCTGTTTTCCGCTGCAAAATGGCTTTTGGGTAAGTAACAGCCTTCCATTTAAAATCTGTCTGCCCTGCTGACGCTTTCTGATCACATTGCTTACTCAGACCAGGTGTTTCATGAATCCAGCTTTAAGTGCCAGTAATGAAGCACCTTGGAGGGCCTGCGTCTCAGCGCAGATGTATGTAGTTCTGAAGTATGAAGTCTCTGGTGTGCAGAAATTTGGAAATCTAAAGCAGAGAGCAAATAGTTTCCTTGTGTAATGTTAATGCCTTTTCTCTTCTTCTTTAGGAAATATGCAGGCTCCGTGTGTCAGAAATGGATGTTATTTTCCTGCATTATGGCACCATAGGAAAGATCTGTGAGTCTGGGAAGCTTTCGCCCTCATTATGCTGGATATGTGGAAGCACTAAGAAATATGAACTCCTTCAGTGCTGCAGACTAAAAGATTTCATTTCATCTGGAGGGGAAATGTGCCAAAGAGGCTGAAAATAATTCAAGTAATTGGCAAAGAGCTGTACTCTAAGGAGCCTTTTGGTGTAATTTGATTTTGTGCCTTTTAGGGGAGCAAGTGAGATGTGATGCTTTCTGGCCCTGAGAGACAAGGGATGTTTAAACATTACAGAATCCTTCAGGTAGACGAGGATGAACTATGATGTCAAAAGACAAGCTAGAATTATATCCTTAAGATATAATAATCACAATAAAGGTAGTCCTTAGCTGAGTTGCAGCAAGTTCCTCGCTGTACAGAGTCTGAACTTGGAGGCAACCTTACCTAAGCGTTAGATGCTCCCAGCCTACAAAAATCACAGGATTACTGTTAAGGCCCATAAGTACTGATAATACAGAAAGAAAATCACCACCTCAGTCAGAACCATCCATGTATTGATGGGCATTCATGGCATTACAAAACAATGACCCTACTAATGGCAAGTAATAAATTTGTGAGATAGACAAGTTGGTGTTAGCACACTCCCAACTAGGTATGCATCAGCATTCCATCTTATCATGGTGTTTTTGCAGATCTTTGATCTTCTTCAAATAGAAGCTTAGCTCTATTCATTTTCAATTATTCTCCCTCCTCCACTACAAAATAAAGGACCACTGTATGTAATATTTCAAGATAGACAATGTCATTTTCTTCCAAATTATTACAGTGGTGAAATTTTAAGCATATTTTATACAAAAAACATTAAACATTAATCATTTTTTTCTGGGATGTTAGTGGAAGACAAAAAGAGCATTAATATCATTCATGTGAAAACAAGTCTATTTGATTTGCCAAAAGTTTATTAAGCTGAGACAAAGCTTTGCTAATGGATTCTGTACAAACACATAAACATGTTAAACTCAATGACAAATTAATATAGGTCCAATTCAGAGCACTCTAAAATTATAATATTAATGTATAGAACACACTCAAACTCTAATATTGTAGTTAAAATGCAATGCATTAAAACACCCACAATTATAATACTGCAACCAGTGAGAGGCTATCCAGTATAAAAATGTGTAGTGCCGTAATAAAATTTTTAGCCATAAAGAACAAATGAGTTGTGCCTTTTGCAGAAAAATGGAGACAACTAGATATAATCATATTAAGCTAATTAAGCCTGTCTCAAAACAACAAGTCTTATAGGTTTCTCACATTTGTAATTCTTAGATTTTATATAGATAGCTCAAATCATGAGTATAGACAGTACATGGAAATAGAAGTGAAACCATCTAGGAGGATATAGAAAAAAGGAGATCAGCGGGACATGCAAGAGAGAAAAGAGAATGGGAGAGGTGCTTAATGTATAATATCACTAGTATTTTTAAGTAAAATTAAAAAAATAAGTTAACATGCAAATTACAGCCTAGATAATCTAAAACATACTGAGAATAAAGTTTTCAATTTTTTTGTTTCAAAATTGAGTCATTAACTTAAAATAATATTGTAACTGTAGCATCCTTTATGTAACCCTCACAAGTAACTACAAAGAAAATGTCTATAATAGATACCCAAAAAGATTCAAAGAAAGGAATCAAAGGATACACTACAAAAAGCCATTGCTCCACACAGAAGACACCAAGGCAGAAGAAAACGGACAAAGGAACTACAATACAGAAGTGGAAAATGGGAGAACCGTAATACTGCAGTAGGTGGATGGTGATCATTAATAACTAATTAAACATTTAGAAAATTAATCTTCATTTCTCTCAAACTCTGCCTCTCTCCCCACAAAAAGAAAGAAAGAAAGAAAGAAAGAAAGAAAGAAAGAAAGAAAGAAAGAAAGAAAGAAAGAAAGAAAGAAAGAAAAAGAAAAGAAATTGGAGAGGAAGGAACAGATGTAAAAATCATTCTATGATAACAAAACCAGGTGAAAACCAGGACATCCCAGACCAACTACCCTGGAAAACATACATGCAAATTTTACAGCAAAATAAAAGTTGAATTCAATACCACATTAAGAGGATTACTTGTTATAATCAAGTGGGATTTACCTCTGATAAGCAAGGACATTTTGCATTCACAAATCAGTAAATGTGAAGCATCACATTAGCTGAATGTAGCATAAAAATCATTCCAATCTGTTAAAAAAAAAGTCATTTGACAAAAACTCAGCTTTCCTTCATGATAAGCAAATTGCATATAAGGAATGTACTTTAGTCTAAAGGAGGCCATTGTGTGGTAACATCACACTCAGTTGCAAAAATCCAGACAATTTTCTCTAAAGTCAGGGAAAGGACACCACTGCCCACTCGTACCATTTTTATTGCAGAGTAATGAAGGATCTAGACAAAGTGTGTTAGAAAGATAGGCACATGCACATAGGAAGCACAGAACAACTTGATCGGCAGATATATGATCTCATATATATTTTAAAAATGGAAGAACTAATTTTTATAAAAGAAACAAATTGAGTAAAGTTACTGCCAACAAAACCCACAGTTTTCTAAACTGTTTCTCTGAAAAATAAAGGAAAATATTCACAATAGTGTCAAAGCAATCAATTATTAAGGATAATTTTAATTAAAGATGTGAAGAATCTAATACTAATGCATAAACTTTAAAAATAACAAATAAATATAAGAATACTGAATGCTCAGAAATTAGAGTTAACATATTGAGTAATGTCTATTTAAGCAAAGTCTTCATTGTTTTAATGGCATTTTAAGAATTATTTATAAATTTCTGTTCCTTTAGCATTTGAAGACTATCTTTTACAATTATTATTAAATTTGCATGGAATCAAAATGAAGTCATGTAGTCACAGTGATTCTTAGACATAGAAACAAAGCTCGAGTGTATCACAGCTGCTAATATCAAACTATCTTACACAACTATAGTAATCAAAACAGTATTACAACAACATAAAAATAGATGTAGTAGACCCAGAAACTAGCTGTGAGCTCCACATCTCTCATCTTGACAGGACTGTTTTAGATATGACTACAAAGGGAAAGAAACAATTAAAACTACATCAACCCCAAAGCTTGGGTAAAGCAAAGAAAAATCTAAATAGAAGTGTAAAGTTAAGCTAAAATTTGGGAGAAATATTTGTGAATTATCTATCTGGTAAAGAACTAGTAAACAACTAATGATAAGTTAAGTAAGCTACCTGTTATGATCAACCCAGTGCTTACTGAGCACTGTTTATAGTACTAAATAACTTAAGTATCCATGTGTAACGAATAAAAAATTATATTATATATGTGTGTGTGTGTGTGTATATTTAATACAGGTGAGAATTTTCATTAGCTTTTGAATGTTACAATAAGGAGAAACTTGAAATACATTATGTAGCGTGAGTTAACTCAGACAGAGAAAGACAAATATAGACTGTCATACATATATGCACTGAAAAATCTAACTCATCACCACTGAGTAGAATGGTTGTCACTGCTGATAGAGGAAGGAGAGAAAGGGACAGAGCCATGGTCACAGGGGTAAACTTTGAGCTACAAGATAAATGAACTCTGGAAAGCTAACGGTAAGCAAGACAACTATATTTAATAGAATATCATATATTTCAGCATTTGTAGGAAAGCAGATCTTGCATTTAAATGTTTTATTTAATTGGGGTTTTTATTAGCATATACTAATTATCTGACTATGTGTTCCATTGTGACATTTTCATACATGCATATAATGTATTTTGTAACAATCACCCTCATTAACATTTTTGTATTTTTTTTCATTTCTATTATATAATTCAAGTTATTATTATCAACTGTTACTTTTGTGTTTGGCTTCTTGTTTATCTCAGGCTGTGTTTAAGATCATTCTTATGTTATCAGTGGAAGAGATCAGAAGTATAAATGTCCCTTTTAGTATTGCCCACCTTGCTCCCTGTAAGTTTCTTACCTTGCATTTTCATTTTTATTAAACTCAAGAAAAAATTTCTTTCTTGACTTCTGTGATGGTTTGTATATGCCTAGCCCAGAAGTGACACTACTAGAAGGTGTGACCTTTTTGGAGTAGGTGTGTCACTGTGGGCTTGGGCTTAAGACCCTCACCCTAGCTGCCTTGAAGTGAGTCTTCCACTAACACCCTTCAAATGAAGATGTAGAATTCTTAGTTCTGCCTGCACCATGCCTGTCTAGATGCTGCCCTGCTCCCACTTGATGATGACGGACAGAACCTCTGAACTTGTAAGCCAGCCCAATTAAATGTTCTCCTTTATAAGACTTGCCTTGGTCATGGTGTCTGTTCACAGCAGTAAAAGCCTACCTAAGACAACCTCTGTGACTCATTCACTCAATAGAGTGTAAATTAATCTCCAGAAATGTCTGCATTTTTTTGTATTTTCTCTTCCTAATGGTGTTTATTGGGATTAGAATGAATATAAGAAGTTATCTTAATTACCCTGTAGCTATCGAGACTTCTCTGCACCATAATGTGTGGTATACTTTAGAGTTCCCACAAAGTACGGTGTTATAGAAGAATGTTTTGCAGATGTATGGTGTGTCCATTTGATCTATGATGTTATTTATCTATTGCCACCCCCCCTTTTTTTTTGTCCAGGAGACATTAATATTTGTGAGAGTCAGGAATTGAAGTCAACCAACAATTACTACATTGGGGTTAATCATGAGGCTTTATATTTTATTGAATTTGCTTTATGAAATTGCGCCAGCCTGCATTTGGTGCATATGAGTTAGAATTATAATGACCTCTCAACAAATTGTTCCTTTAATTAGTATAAAATGACCAAGAAAGTAGGTAAGCATTCTCAATACAAATACAGATGGTAATGTCAGGAAATGATGGGTGAATTAAATCACTTGATTTTACAAATTATTCTCCAATGTCTGTATATATGACATTTATTATGAGCACATACTCAAAAGAAATGATTAAAAAGATGCAAGAATGATTGTAGTAGTTACCAAGGTACAGTAAAAAGGGCCAAGACAGTGAAGTAAGTCTACAGTTTAAACTTTTAAATTATTTTCCATGCAGTATTTTAATATTAAATTTATTAGAAGCTACAGTGATTTTATTGAATTATTTTAAAAATAAGAAAACCATGAGACAGTATACACTTTTTTGTGGCATATATGCAAGCTTAGGTCCAGAATACACATAGATACGAAACACTTGATCTTATATTTGCTTCATCCTGATAGCGGATTCCTTCTAACCTATGTTTATTACCTCACATCAAATCAACTCCATGTTATTTATAGTGTAAGAGTCTGTCGGAAGACCCCCCCACTCAATAAGGCCACAGATTCTGGAAGCGCTGCAATCTGCAAGAGGTTTATTGTTCCAATGTATGTTGAAGTCCCCCAGCACGCAGGCAAGAGGAGAACCAGAGCTCAAAAAGCATACACTTTTTATATACATTTTGGCTGGGAGTTCAGCAGTCACCTGAGTTGGACGACTGTGATTGGTTATCCTGAGCCACATTTAAAATTATTGGTCAACCCAAATGGGGAGGTTGTCTCTGCCATTTGGCCCTGTCCTGCCCACCTTGAGGTATCTGTGGTATTTCCTGGAATTGTCTTTTTTTTTTTTGTCAAGTCACTTCCCTCACTGGCCTCACCCTAGGCAGCGTAGTTCTTTGCTTAGGTCATTTCCTTATCTGTCCTCCCCCAGGCAGTCCTGAGCAGAATAGAAAGTTCCAGTCCGACTGTGAGCCCCCATTCTTGGTTGTGGGGAGCTGGCCTGCTGTTTCTGACAGGGTTCTCACTATAGTATCTAATATGACAAACTGTATGCCTGTTTAAGAAATAGTGGAAACAAGAAAAGTCTGTACATGATCAATACAAAAAGTAGCTTTTATCGAAAATATTTTGAGTTGTGATTTGTTGAGTTCACAGGAAAAAAGAAAGCAAAAATGAATACAAAGGGTTGGACATTTACTTTATTAAGATTCTTTGTGCAAACTTTGTTAAACTTACCATCAGATATTGAAGTTTTAGATCTTTCTCCCCTTAAGTATTAAATAAGAAAATTCAAAATTGGTATACTCCATCACTTCAGAAAAGAAATTTGGCCTAATTTAATAATCATTCCATATTGTAAAGAAGATTATTAATGTAGCTTAGTGGGTAGACTACTTGCTTACCATACATGCAGCCCTGAGTTCAATTTCCAGGCCTGCATAAAGCCAGGTGTGGTGGTCCACGCCTGTGATCACAGCATTTACAAGGTGGTGTCAGGAGAAAGAGATGGTCAAAGTCTTTCTTGGCTCCATATAAGGTTGGAGGCCAACGAGCCTAGACTGCATGAGACCTGGTTAGAAGAAGAAATAAATTAAAGACAGACAGACAGACAAATAAATCAACTGAGGATAATTTTCAGCCTTAGACTATTAAATAATCTTTCTTCTCTATGTATAGCATAGGATTTCAGACTGTAATGAATTGAACTCCAAGGAAAATGAAGCTGCACCTTGACTTTATTCCTCTTTGCACTAAACGGACTTCCCAACCACCTCATCCTCATGTCTTTTCCTTTTGAGGTTTCGGAAGTTATGTTTGAAGGTTTTGCTGAGCTACCCAGTCTACCTACATCAGTCTTAAATTCTGCACCTTTGTTTCCAGGTTGTACTGTATTTCTCTGCCAGCGAAAATCAATGCTTGGAATGTTGTGATAACAAAAGGAAGACAGAAAATATGCAAAGGTAGCAGGGCAGGCCGGGATCAAGGAACCAAGTTAATAGGTAGATATGAAGAGAGGGGAAGCTGCCACCCCATTACGTGGGACTGCAACCGGTGACTCCCATAGTAATAGAGGACAGCGGACAAAGGGCATCACTGACTTATATGACTACAGCTGCTCACAGAAACCTGGCAGAACACTAGCCACACGCCTTCTATACCTTCATACCTTACATTTAACGAAAGTACTGGAGAAATCCTGTCGCCAAGATGTATTCTAAAATCATTCTTATTTCATGTCCTCAATAACTCAATAAAAGTGCTAGATTGGCAAAACCATATAAAGATTTTAAGAACAAAGTGTCTCCTACATAAAAAAGAAAAAAAAAAACAAAACAAAGAGAGGGCAAAGGGTATTTAGAAAGCCCGGTAGGGAAGTACATTTCAGCTTTTAGTTATGGCTACTCTAACTTTTCCAGGCTTATTTCCTCTTCAGACAAATTCCATTCCCCCAGAAGCTACTCTATCAAGAGCTTCTCAGCCACGCTATTAATGTGAAAATGAAAACGCTGCTCGTGGGAAGCAGCACGCTGCCTCACGGAGCTTCTGAGGTCCTTGATTACATGGAATTCCTAAAGCTTTTGCAGTTGTTAACGTACCTCTTGCAAAATAATGAAATTTCAACCCACTCCAAACAGAGTTGCCTTCCTTAGACAAGCTGGAGCAGCACGATTGTTTTACATTACTAACTCTGATTTTCTCTGGCCTTCTTCCCAGCACCCTTACTAGCCTTCTGCCTGCCATTTGCTTTTAATCTAGAAACCAAAATAATCATAATTATTCTATCAGATAACTGCTATATTTCTAAAGACATAGACAAGGGATATACTTATTTTAATAATTCTAAAAGGAAATAATACGTTGGTTGACTTTAAAAAAAGGAAGAGAATAATTGAACATTTTAAATTATCAAGTTAATTATTAAAAGAAACTTGTGGCTTTTCAGTATGCATTTTGAGAAAGGAAACTTTCTTAAGGCTGCTTAAATTGATTTTAGAAAAAGCCCACTTTTTATTGAATTCCAGTTCTTAGATTTCCATGTCTTTGTACATTAGGTTTAGCATTTCATTAATATGGGAGGAATACCCCAGTAGGCCAAAATGCAGTCTTTCTGTCTGTTATTTCTGCTAACTTCTCTTTCAGCTTCTATTCTAATTTTTTATTTTCTGATTTCTTCCACTGATTAAAAGTGGACGATGATAAGGGGATATTGACCCAGAATCTCGGAATACCCTAGACACAATCCGCATATCAATAGATTTCTAAAAAGATGGAAGGAGAGACCCCTGGTCCTGGAAAGACTGGATGTAGGGGAACGCCAGGACAGAGTAACGAGAGGGGTTTGAATGGAGAAAAGAGGGAGGGAAGGGGGCTTATGGGACTTTCGGGGAGGGAGGAAACGGGAAAGGGGAAGTGATTTGGAATGTAAATAAAAAAAATAAAATAAAATAAATAATAATAAAAAAAAAGTGGACGATGCCATGAATCCTGAAATAACATACCCTTACACACATGGAATTTCTTTCATCTTCACTGTGTTACTAAAAGAGAAAGAAAAAAATTGGGGTGCGGTTTTGGAATGTTTATATGCTTATTATTTGGAAAAATAGCAAAAGGTTATCTTTCTTTTCTTCCACTAGACTCTGTGTTTCTTCTAGTTTCTTTCTTTTCCCTGTACTGATTTCACGTGTGATAGCAAAAGCTTAAACATTATCTCATTTTAGGAGGAGAAATACATTAAGCCCCTGTAAAAATGCACTATAGAATGTATTTTTATGTAGAAAAATAGATGTGGATTTATGAGCAAACCATAATCAAATCTATCTTGACAGCCTTAAAAGTCCTCAGGAAGATGGTAGATCAGTGCTGGCATCCAATCATAAAAATAGCCTCCTCCCTTTTCAAATTGGATTCCACTATAATCTCATATCATTAAATTCCAATATGTAACAGTCAAAGCAGATACATGATTTAGAATGTAAAAGGTTGGATTTTAAATCCTAGGCTTGCACAGGTAACTCTTCCATTGTTCCTCTAAAAGATACGTTGTGGCTTGAATTTGAAACATCTGGCACAGGCCTGTATTTTGTCTTCAACTTGGGGGACTATTTTGAGAGACTTTGTAAACTTTAGGAGGTAAAACCTAGGTGACAGGTTATGTTATTAGGAATAGGCTTGTAAAGGGCTGACCCCTTGTTCTGGCTGCCCTCTGAATCCTGGTCCTCTATGATGTTTTTTTCATTGTTGTTATTTTTTGTTTTGTTTTGTTTTTTTTTTTTAAAAAAAAGTCCTCTAGGACAGTGGCTTCCCATTGCTGCAACCCTTTAACATAGTTCCTCATGTTATAGTGACCCCCAACCAAAATTATTTCCTTTCCTACTTTGTAATTGTAATTTTTTACTGCTATAAATAGTAATGTAAATAGACATTTTCTGATCGACTTTTACGATGCCTGTGAATGGTTCATTTGAAGCCTCCCCCCTAAAAGGTCACAATCCACAGACTGAGAAACACCACTCTACGATCATCTCCCTTCCTTCCTCTACCTTTCATGATGAGCTGAGATCCTCTTAAGCCATGTCCCAAAGTAAATCACTCCTCCCTTCCATCGTTGATGTCAAGAAGTTTGGTCACAATTATGCAAAGGTAGTAAATAACGTGGTGTTAATTTATATCACTAACGTCCATTCCTGAACATTAAGAAAATTTCAATCTTATTAATTATAATTAGAGACGTTCATTTACAATCTATTTTGCAAAACTTTTGAGAATATCAAATAGTTAATTTTGTATTTCCTGCCTCCTTGTCCTTTCCTTCTCCCAACATGGCTCTTTCCAAAGGCATAGGCACAGCATTATGTCACGGAGAAAACACTAGATACGAATGCTGCAAGCCCATGGTCCTCTCTCCCTTCTGTGACCTATGTGGAGTATGCCTGGTCCCCTTTTCCCTTCTGTGCTTAGAGTGTCTCATCCCCTCCTACCCTGAGAAAGTCGGTGACGGAATCTTAGGCCCTAGTTCTAGGATAAAGGCTTACTATTTTCCAAGGTATTTCCTTGTGTGTTTTCCACGCAATTTGGAGATGTAGGAGGTTGCCAGACCTGCATTAAACTTTTATATATTTGTATCTATCTACTCAATATCTAAAAGGGGGGGAATAAATAACATCTGTTAAGTAAGAAGAGTTATTTGCAAATGAGAGGAATGACTCAGAATGAAACCCCAGTACTTTTTCTGTAAATAGAAACACACATACATCTGAAGTCAAAGTCATTTTACCATATACTTTATGAGATAAACAGCCATTTGAGAAGAAGCACTAACAGTTTGGATGTCAGCTCTCTACATTTCCTCCTACCTCAATTCTGTTGATAATTACGTCAAATTCTTAGTAACATTAGTTTTATGTTTCCCATATACGCTCATCTGTACATAGAACTAAATATTCCATTTCTTATATTTATATTTTGCCACTGTTTACAGCTCTGGGGTGAATTTTAGTTATCCCTCTGAGCATGTGTGCTCTGTGACTGTACTATATAAAATTAATCACTCCACCAACATTAGTACAGGAGATGGACTTGTGTTCATGAAGACAGTGGTTATACAGAACAGGGTTCTGTGTTAGTCCTATAATTATAGAGAGATACTATGCTTATTCTCTCATTTCCTGTTTGTGTTATAAATTGATAAGTATACTGAATAATAACCACTAAAAACGTCACAAGTTGGTCATAAAAGGGTATAAATGACCTACTATTATGATTCCGTATAAGAGAAATGGACATTCACAGACAGTTCTATCATTTAGATGATTTTAAACAAATCAAGTGAGCAAAAGAAATGTTTTTAAAGTACATAATTACCTCTCAATTTTAATTTTGTCAGCATGATGTTTGGGCCTTTGCTTTGAAAATAAAATCTTTGTCCTATAAATGTTATTTCCCAAAGATATGATGTATTATTTGACAAATATTATTGCCAATCCTGAAATGGGTTGGCGAGCCCTTTAAATCACAGAAAGATTCATAAACAAATATTCACTAAAAGAATACTAGAGTTCAAAGTACACCCAATTAGAATTCAGAAAAGAGATGAGTTTTTAAATGCAATTTTAAACTTGGAAAGAGAATCTATCAGGAGGTAATTGATTCCACAAAAGAGAAGTAGTGATTGAAAATGCTCTGTCACTAGAGGATCCTTCGGAATATCAAAATGCATAGAAAAAGCAATAAGTAGGTTACATATTTGAGAAATAAAGCATTGTGGTGTATTCATTAGCAAGCATCAGGAATCCTGAGAACAGTATGTGATTATTCAAACGTTTTTTTTTCCTTAAGCAATATTCCAAGGAGAATAGTGGTGTGGCAAATAAATGTATAATCAATTAGAAGTGCCTTCAACTACATGAGTGCACATTATCGCATGTCTTGTTATACCAGTGACATTCCAGCCCTGTGCAAGCAAAGTAGCTGATTTTACAAGATACATGGTGATACGCTCCACAATGGAAAAGGAGATGGAGCGCTGATGGGCTTGGGGGAACACGGGACCAAACCTTGCCTGGGAATTTATCCACTTCCACAGAATAAACGTTGTAATTTTAGTAAGAAGAGGGAAGCTGGTGCGGTGGAGGAATACTTATCTCAGTTCTTTTATCCTTAACTAATTAGATAAGATCAAATCCAATACTAGGAAAGAGTATGAAAATCAGAAGTACTAGTCATTCAGAAAATCATAGTGCTCAGCTAAAATCATGACTGCAGACTTTGGTGATGAGGAAAAGTGGGTTGCACTGAAAGATTTGACTTATCACGAGTTATTTGCCAAGAATGATTTTAAATGTCCCCTTTTTGTTAACTAAACTTGAAATATATTGCCAGTTTCTCTCTGCTACTCTGAGGTTCTGCCCTGACTCTAATCAACCCCAGTGTAAGCTCTCTACTTATAATGTTTAGAAATGTTATAAATATTAAAAATATAGAAGGGCCTCTTCTCTTAACCTACATTTCCTTTGCATACCTAGTTGCTAGCTAGCCAAACCAATCCTCTTGTCTCATCTCCTTTGGCCTCCAAAGTCACTGTTCCCAATTCAAAAGACTTCATTAAATGCGATTTGGAATGCTGTACCAGTGTCTTCTTTAAGGCAAAATATACCAAAGAAGGAGATATAAATAGATGTATAAAATCGTATTGGAGAAGCTCAGAAGTGCTACACTCAAGAAAAGCGAGGCGATTGACAAGCAATTTAAGCTGGAGTGTGAAAGGATGCAGAAATAACAAGATTTGCATGAAAAATATTGAGATCATGAGAACATCAAATTTAAACGGAAAACTCATGTGCCTCATGATTTAATCATGAGGGCTGACATTACTGTTATAACTTTCAATATCCTTGGCTTTTGAAAATAGTTCTATAATGAGGGTAGAGTATATCCATCTATACAGAAAACTAGAGTTATTTTATCTCGTCAGCCCATTACTACAAGGAACAGGACTACAAGCATCTGAGATCCTAATGTGTATGCTAGGAATCTTGATCATTAGATACAGCTAAGCCCTTATTTGGGGGCACAGACTTAAAAAAGGAAAACTAAGTCAGATTACAGAGCAGTTCATGGGAGAGACAGCTCAGAATTCAGAGGGCCATCTTGCAGACAACCTGAGTTCAGTTCCCAGTCTCCAAGTTGTTCTGCTGTAAACTGCTCATAATTTCAGTTCTGGGGGATCCAGTTCTCTCTTCTAACCTCTACATGGTCAAGACCTGTGCTCAAGTACACAAACCCACACACAGACACAGAGACACATATGTAATTCAGAATAAAAACACATCATAAAGGAAAAAAAAACCTATCAATTGCTTAATAAATTATGATTAAACATTATAAAAATCAGACGGAAGTTCACAATGATGCTAACAGCTACTTGTCTTGTGAAAGAAAAATTAACAAGTGCCCAGATGCCACAATTGAGGCCCCATCTTGAAGAGGTAAATTCCTTCCTTGGGAAGTGGGCAACTGACAAAGAGTAGGTCTTCCTTTCCTTTTTATTTTTATGGCATAATAGGTGGTCTAAAAAATCTAGTCGCACTTGTTATCTCCAAGGAGAAAAGCAATGCTGACTTCTGTTTATACTTTCATATCATACTGTATTGCTGTGAGCCTAGATGGCACTTCCAGTGGGACGCCATGTTTAGCCCATGAATGAGAAGACTGTCACAATCAAAAGTGCTTCAGGCACAAACAGATTTGAAACAATCTTCCTACTGACTGGAAGAAAGAAAAAAAAGAAAAAAAAAAAAAAGCCCGGTTCTGAGGATCATTAAAGGTTCTATTGATGTGGTTTCAGGGGCACCCATTTAGATTTTCAAATGTGTTTTACATTTGGAACAGTTTTACTGGCATTAAAGCTCAGCTGCTCTCCCTGAGAACTCTCTCCTCCTTGTCATCATTTGCAGAAGCTTTCAGAGAGAGCGCACTGTTCCAACTGGGAAGGAGGTGGGAGAGGTGGCCAGCGCAAAGGCACTGATTGAACTAGCTCTCTGGACTCAGAGAAGCCAGGATCACCTGCTCAGCTTCATTCCACAGAGTCAAAAGCAGGGGGATGAAAGAGACTACCTGCAGTGTCCCAGAAAGAAAACGAGGAGAAACTTGTCTGCATTTAAATGTGCTAGCTGACTCTTATTCAGAATTTTTTTTTCAAAAAATAAGATTTTCTATCAATATAAATCATAAAGCAACTAGGCATCCAGCATGCCATGTTTCTTCTCAGGGCATGTGAGTGTGTGTGTGTGCGTGCGTGTGTGTGTGTGTGTGTGTGTGTGTGTGTGTGTGTGTGTGTGTGTGGTATACAGAATGAACTCATTTGTTGTGGCCATATTTTGTTGACTGGTTTATTACAAGGTCATCTTGTTATACAACATCTCGTTGTAGGGATGTTTCTCAGGATAGCATCTAATCACTGACATTTTGTCACCGCCGTCAATGTTATTTCATCACACACTTAATCTACCATTGACCTTTCGTAATAATGGCAGGCCATGAAGATGATAGTTCTGTGCTGACAGTATACTAAACTCCTTAATTGTGTGTCTAAAAATGCAGTCAAATTTTCCAATTTATGATGTGAAATATTATTCCTGGAGAAGAAGACAAGGAAAGAAAATCACCCTTTATATCTTCTAACTCTGAATCTCCTAAAAAAGTATATGAATTGCATGAAATAAAACTACCAGTAAGATGTTGTACATCTTTAAATGTTTTCCAAGAAAGACAGACATGTGCTATCTGCATTTCCGTGAGTGTTCAGTGGGATTTTTGAGAGAGAGTATTAGTTACAGTTGCAGAGGAAATACAAATTCTGAAATTTGTGTTTTCTGGCATCATCATCACCACCACCACCACCACCACCATCATCATCATCATTAATTATTATAATTTGAAGAAAGTTCAGAGCTCTTTGCTTTATTCTCATCAACTCTTCAGTTCCTTTAGAGAAGAAAGTAGGGATAAAGAACAATCAAATCCTATAACCTTGCCAAATCTTTAAATGGGCAAATGACAGTTTGTTACATTTTCCATCTTGAAAATCCCTACTAGCTTTTCAATCTTTTCAAATGACCACATGCTTTATAATAATTCAAACAAAGTTGCCAAAACGACCTTGAAACATCACTCTTGTCCAAACACCCTATGTCCACCCTCGTTTCCTGATGCTCATGACAGTTTCACTTCCCAGTGGATCCTTGCGCTCTGTTTCTTTTGCTTACCAGAATTGTCAATGGACACTCCATCTTATGAGGTCTTTCTACGATTTCTTTATTTATCCTTCTCCCCAGCCCAAATGAATTGCATATCAGAATCCATTCAGCTGCCATGTTGATTGAGAGCCAGAGTTAGCTAGTATATAAAGAGAGCCCAAGGAAGGAGTGAATGTTGACTGTAGCAGAAACCAAATACACACACACACATCTTTTCCAGTTTATAACCTGGCTGTTTCACTTGGATTTCAATACTACTTTATCTCCTTGATATTCTCTTGCTGGAAAATGTAAAGATCTGCAGCTTCCTCCACACCTTTCTATTCTGTCCCCTTCTCATTGACCTCCCTTTTCTTTTGTATTTGACTGACTGACTATAGATGAGCCACACATTTCTCCTGCCTCACAGCCTTAGCTCCAAACGTTCCTCTCCACATCTCTTTAGGCACATTGACATTGCGGTGGTTCCTTTTCTATAAACATTTTGTGGAGAATACCTTACTTCTACCAAAGATATTTACACTAGTCACTTCTTATTCCTGCACAGGGCACTTGCCATGATTATCTTCTCTACTTTTCATATATTTACCCTCTTGAAACGTCAAACATTCCACCTACTCAAATGTAATAAATCATAAACTGCTCTGAAAATGTTATTACTAAGAAGTTTATTACTTCAAAGCATATTCTGACTTGTCTTTCCCATGTGACCATCAATTTTTGCCCTGTTCGATTTCTTAAAATATTATTTTATTTATTTTTTAATAAACAAATGATGCTTGCAAATTCAGTCATTATAATGTTCTACTCCCCTACTTCGTACACACCTGTAAAATAAATACATTTTCTTAATCAAATAAAAAATATTAACTTACTACTGTTAATTTACCTTACTCTGGCAAAACATTTACAAGATGAACATATGAAAGGAGAATGTCTCAGAACCTGCTTGGATGGTTCTTGCTTGGTTTGCTCTCAAATGCTATTTCCTTTCTTTTCTTTTTTTTTTTTCTTGCCACATTATGTCATTCTATTATATACATTGAAACAGCATGTCATATCAGAGTATATTACCCCATGCTCTGTTGTGTAATAATTTCCTCAGACATAAAACATCCCATTTTGGAGGGAACCACCTCAAGATTCAGGGTGTTCTAAATGGAGGTGAAACATTCCATCCTGCAGGGAAATTCATCAAGCTCAGGAAACACACACCCACCCACCCATACACACACACACACACACACACACACACACACACACATATGTGTGGAATATTTGACGTTTCAAGAAGGTAAATATATGAAAAGTAGAGAAGATAATGATGGCAAGTGCCTTGTATATATGTATGTATATACATATATATGTATGGATGGATATAAATATATATATCTTCAAGAAGTCCAACGACATTTACTAGGCTTCTTCCTCCCTAAGCTTATGTATGCAATCGGGACTGCAAACAGACACTATCAGACAAGCTGCTGCCTAGAAAAAGCTCAGACTAGATCAACTACCTGGAAGAGGCAGAGACCACCAGAACTTTCTGGATGAAATACTCTCCAATCTGCTGAACTGCCTGCAAGCTATGCTGTAAGCTTTGGGAATTGTCACTGATGCTGAGGTAAACTTTTGGTGATTTAGCTGTCTTTGAGTCATCTCTGTTCCTGTAAATAATCTTCCCCATACTCCTGGAAGTTGCCCAAATAAAACTCACTGATTCCCAAACTTCATCTCTGGAATCCTTTATTTAGTCTGTCATTGCTTCTCTATCTGGGATGAGTCAGTGTTTGTTCCTCTCTCCCCAAGAATAGTGCCATACGACATATTCTTTTCCCCACTTTCTGTAATTTATGATTCTAGGGCATTTTTTAAAAAATGACATTTCTGTTCTTTGTTGAGAATGGCAGCAGAAGAGGATTAGCAGTGACACTGACCACAGAGAGTCAAAGGAGGAAGCCACAACAATCATAGTTCCTTAAATGAGAAGAAGCAGGCTTCAGGGAAACAATGTGTTACCATATAAACATTTATAAAGAGAAGAGTTTCATGAGCTTTTTTGATAAAAGATGCATGCTGATCAACTAAATGAATAGACTAATATTCAGTTGCCAAAGGCACTCTGTACAGCTATTACAATCAATCACAAAAGTCCGATCATTGTTCTATTTATTTCCAAAATAGAATTATATGATGATGAATAGAATGCCATGAGAACTTTCTCAGCCCATCTCTAGAGCATGTTCAGCTGACAAGAGCCAGCCATAGGGGTAAGGTTTGCATAAGAGAAGAAAGATGACCCAAGATCTGCCTCTTCTGTCTGCCGTGCACCTTTGTTTAGCTTCCAACTTGACAGAAGCTTGTCCCTTGTGCCTTAAGGTCACTCAGTATATGTTTCAGTTGCATAACTTCTCTCACTCATGCAGTTCTCTATCAGCCTTAACTCATGAGACACTGATTAGTAAGCAATGATAATGAATCATCTGATTCTCTAAATATCTAGCTTTATTTACTTTAGGAATGTTTGATAGATGAGTAGGTGAAAGGATGAGTGTGAGAATAAGAATAGATGTTATAAAAAGATTTCTTTCTTGGTTTTTCAAATTATGAAATACTTAATCTACAATTAATAAATTGAATCCTATTGTCCTCATCCTGCCACCAGTTTTAGAATTTTGTGTGAATCAAAGCCACAAAAGCCATTGAAGGGAAATGAGAGATGAATACTTTTGATGACTAGGAGAGAATAGCTTACAGCACTAGTACTTCATCTCACTGTAATAATTATGGCAATAATGTCATGGCTGCTATGTTTCATATCTGAATGTTCATGACCTTCCTTTCAAAATGTATGTTTTGAGACGTTTAATACCGGAGTGATACTATTAGCAATATTAGTGATATCTATTTTTTTTTTGTAAAATGAATTAACTTATAGTACATGGCCTTGTGGATAAAATTAGGGCCCTTCTAGAAAAAAAAATGTGTCTTACCCCTTCCATACTGCAAGGTAACATCAATACACTGTCTTCTAGGAAGAAAAAAAAAGAGAAAAAGGAAAAGAAACTCTTCACCAAACACCGAGCTTCTAGGAACTTAGATCTTTGACTCAGCAGCCTCTAGAAATGTGAGATTTGAACATGATGGTTTTCATGCTATGTCATATCTGAGTGTATCACCTCATAATCTGTAATATATAACAGCATTTGTAGCAGCTCAAATACTCTCAGAAAAGAGAGCACTGTGTTCACCATATGCCTGATGCCATCTTATGCACCATATGGAATAGTTTATACATGTTTTTTCAGTTTCAATAGCAAAACTAAAGGCAACAAGTATTATTGTCCAAGAATACAGCTAATAATCTCACTGAAAATTATTAAACAGTAAATGAACATTCGAACCAATATATGAAATCAGAATATCATGGTGCCATATCCCTTAACACCCATAGTGCTGTGTAACTGTGCCTTCTGTTGTAAAATACAATATTCTATGTGTTCCTGCCTCCAAGGTCTACAGTTTACAAATGAGGAATCTGGCTGGCCTTTGCTCACAGAGAATCTACCACATGTTAGGCACTCAATATTTCTTGAGAGAATGACAAGGTTATTGTAAAGATGGCATGATATTAAGATTGAACAAGATAAGAATAAATTGTCAAAACATGTTTTAAGCATGGAGGAATCCCCCGTACATTATGAAAAGACTTGAGCCTGAGAAAAATATATGCAGGATGTCCACTGATTATGATGTAATCACATGGAATTCCTCAAATATGATGAATTTGACTTGGGCACATACATTTTTTCAAGATACTAGTTTTCTGATCATTTCTCCCTCATATTAAATATGTCAACCTCTATTTCTAACCCATTTTCCTCTGTAATTTCCCTTAATCTCACCCCATTATCTCCTTCAGCTGACTTTCCATAAGATACTCTGAAACTGAAGATCCCTCTCCATCTCTAATAAGTGTTTTTGCCCAAAGAGCTAACAAGCCCCTCTCTATAAAGTGGTAGTTATGTCCTCATTTTGATGCCTAAAATTTTGCTTATCTTCTTTTGATTTTAGTGGATTCTAGGTCATTCTCTGGCTATTTCCTTAGCCAGTTGTAACTCCTGTTTATCTCCCCTCTCCTCACTTATAAACATGTTATTGCCATTTTACAGCTCTTTGTGTCTATAATAAGCTATGTTTTACTCTCTAAGAAATTACCATTGCATCAATTGTCAATCAAATCCCTTTTTGTTTCTGCATCCACTTCCATTTCTTGGGGTATTTAATCCTGTCTAAATATTCAACATGCACAATAAAAGGTCCCATGAACACCTCATTCCTTGATGCAGAATTTATGTGTTCTTTTCCATGATGCAATCACATAGAACAATGTACAGGGTAGAATGCATCCATTTACAGTATTTATTAAATCAAAACAAAGGGTAGAAGTCCTATTTTATAATTCATATAAAAAAGTGAAATGAAATATCAATATAGACACAAAAGCACTTCAACATGAAGATAGCTGTAGTGAAATTTCAAAAGTACATAAGGCAAGGCATAAAGGAAGAGAAAAACCCAAGAAGAAGGAAAACCGCTAGCAAATTCATGATAGATGTAGAATATAGCCTTCTGGATCAACAAAGATAGCAGCAAGGCTAGACTAAGATTAAAAACTTTAAGACATTCACTGTATTAATAGTAGGTTCAGAATTTGTGGGCAATAGGAAGGCATGCAAACATTTAAGCAAAAATATGGCATGATTAAGCATTAAGACTAGGAAACAATATTATATAAAATATACCTATTAAAACATATTTGAAATGAAGAATGTATTTCTTGTTTTGTGTTGTGTTATGTTATTATATATTTTGGTGTGTTTGTTTGTTTGTTTTTCTGAATCAGGCTGTTTTGACATAGCCCAAGCTAGCCTCAAACTCATACGTCAGCCTCCAAAATGTGGCAGAGATTAACAGGGCTGTCAGCACACACAGCTAAAAGAGAGTTTTCATGAGTCTAGTAACACACAGTTGAGAAGTAAGCACAGATAGGAGCCTGAGAAGAACTAGAAGAGCCAAGTCTACACATAAGTTGCCTTCAGGTTTTTCTTATAATCTTGACTTTGTTTCCTAATTCTTTTTTTCAGAGCACTTTCAATCCCAGAGTCACATTAATTTGCCTCCAAAGACAAACCACTGTAGAGGAGCACACCAGGAGACATCGTGATGAATTGTTCTTAGAACCAGTGAAACCTGAAAGCTCTGGAAAATATCATCCTAAGTGAAGTAACCCAATCACAAAAGAATACACATGGTATGCAGTCACTGATAAGTGGATATTAACCCAGAAGCTCATAATACCCAAAACACAATTCACATATCAATTGAGTCCCAAGAAGAAGGAAGGAGAGGCCTCTGGTCCTGGAAAGACTGGATGCAGCAGTTTAGGGGAATACAAGGACAACGAAGCAGGAGGGGGTTGACTGGGAACAAGGGGGGGGAGAGGGCTTATAGGACTTTCAGGGAGGGGGGAACCGGGAAAAGGGAAATCATTGGGAATATAAATAAAAAATATAGAAAATAAAATAAACAAAAAAAGCATACAAGAGGCTACCATCCTTCTCTCCTATAAACTTAGACTCAAGGCACAGTCAACTAGAAAGATCTGAGACCTAAAACATGTGACTATGTTCTTGCTCCACGAAACTCTAAGTCCACTTTCCCTGCTTCTAAGACTCAGTTTCTTGGGAGAAAAGAGTTGATTGTTTACAGAAACAAAACCCACATCCAAAGTAAAGGATTGGAGAGAAGAGTAATACCCAAGAATCGATCTCCTGAAGGTGGACAAATGAGGGGGAAATTATTCAGGTGAATATACTCCTGTTCTGTATGTTCTGCTGGGATCTTTGAGACCACTTGCCTATTATAACTGCTACTTTAACTTTGCTAAGTAACAACTTCATCTAGAAAGCATTTCTTTAAATTCAACTCTGGTATCTATCCATCTATCTGTCTGTCTGTCCGTCCGTCCATCCATCCATCCATCCATCCATCCATCCATCCATCCATCCATCCATCCATCTATCTATCTATCTATCTATCTATCTATCTATCTATCTATCTATCTATCTATCTATCTATCTTTATCATCTGTGTGTGTGTGTGTGTGTGTGTGTGTGTGTGTGTTTACATATATTTGCTTGCTTGGTGATATTGGAAGCAATCACTTACTGTCATTTTTAACTGACTCATTCAGATACATGATTAAAATTCTCTTATTCCACAAAGCATTGCCATAACTCATCTATACATGTCTTACAGGATAAAGAGGTATTTGCTTTATTTTGTTTCTTTTTCCTCTCTCTTTCCTCCAGTGTTTCTCAGCTTGCATGTGATACACAGGCAGAAAGACATTTTATAAAAAGTCTCACATCTAAGCAGAAAATTAGCTTATGTTCTGAAGTGCTGAGGTCTTACTAAGAGTCATGGAACATGTTGGGATGTTTTTTGTTATTGTGTTGTCTCTAATCTTTGTGAAATACAACTTTTCAGTTTTCTAAATGTATTGTGCCCCCACAATTATGCTAATTACCTGGCCATTGTTGTCCTCCATCACAACCTTTCATTGCCTCCTTTGCCATCCTGAAAGCAAATCCTTAAAGCCAAAAATCCACCCTGAGTCCTTTTATATAAGAATTGAACTGATGTAATTCACCTCCTTTATGTGTCTCTTATGGGAAAAAACAGAAGGAAAGAAAAAAAGTGTAGTTTTATATTAAATTCACGTGTCCCTTATAAGAATTCTAATGGAGTTAAGTCACTATTACAGTTTATGCAGATAGCATCATCATTTTGTGACAGATTGAAAGAGCTAAAAGTCATGGTTTCCTTTCTGTGGGTATCCTTACCTGCAGTGATCTCAAGAAACAAGGCATAATTACAGTTTTTACTATGGAATCTCCCAAATTGCTACCTTCGGTCCTTGCCTTGCTTCATTCTACACTTGACATCCAAATGCCTACTTAAACATTTCTGCTTAGATGTTTAATAGCATCAAAGATGATTCTCAGTTCCAAATAGGCTTTGAAATCTTGAAGTGCTCCTTCATCTCACTAGGTCTTGGCTTTCTGCTTTCTAAATCAGTGACAAACTGTCCAAGTTAGAGAATTAATGCCAAAACTAAGCATTCATATATATATATATATATATATATATATATATATATATATATATATATATATATATAACTAAGTTACATATCATATACTAATCTCAGCATCCTACTTGGTAATCTGTGGCAATGACCTTGGTTCCATTCTAATATTTGTGCAAGTTTATATATATAAACTTGTTATATATATAACTTATATATATAAACTTATATATATATATAAATTTGTGCTTAGTTTTATATATATAAAACTAAGCATTCATATATATATATATATATATATATATATATATATAAGCATTCATATATATATATATGAATGCTTAGTTTTGGCATTTATATATATATATATATTTCTTTTTTATATTTTTTGTATTTCTTTTTTTATTATTTTCTATATTTTTATTTACATTCCCAATTATTTCCCCTTTCCCAGTTCCCCCCTCCCCAAAAGACCCATAAGCCCTCTTCCCTCCCCTTGTTCCCCAGTCAACCCCCTCCCGCTTCTCTGTCCTGGTATTCCCCTACACTGCTACATGCAGTCTTTCCAGGACGAGGGGTCTCTCCTTCCTTCCTCTTGGAAATCAATTAATATGTGAATTGTGTCTTGAGTATTCCGAGCTTCTGAGTTAATATCCCCTTATCAGTGACTGCACACCATGTGTGTTCTTTTGTGATTGGGTTACCTCACTAAGGATGATATTTTCCAGTTCTGCCTATTTACCTAAGAATTTCATGAATTAGAATGGCTAAGATCAAAAACACAGGAGACAGCAGGTATTGGCAAGAATGTGGAGAAAGAGGAACGTTCCTCCACTGCTGGTGGGATTGTAAGCTGGTACAACCACTCTGGAAAGCAGTCTGGCAGTTCCTTAGAAAACTGGGCACGACACTCCCGGAGGATCCTGTTATACCACTCCTGGGCATATACCCAGAGGCCTCCCCGGCATGCAATAAGGACACATGCTCCACTATGTTCATAGCAGCCTTATTTATAATAGCCAGAAGCTGGAAAGAACCCAGATGTCCCTCAACAGAAGAATGGTTACAGAAGATGTGGTATATTTACACAATGGAATAAAACTAAGCATTCTTACAAAGGCACAGATACATCTAGAAAACTGGAAAGTTGTACTTGCACAAATATTAGAATGGAACCAAGGTCATTGCCACAGATTACCAAGTAGGATGCTGAGATTAGTATATGATATGTAACTTAGTGGTTCAATACCTTTCCTACCTTCATACTCTCCTCCACGACCTCTATTCAATACCTTTCCTACCTTCATACTCTCCTCCACGACCTCTATTCACACCTAGATTATCCCTTACCCTAGTCTGCACCTTAAGAAGCTGTCCTGCTTTTTGGTTCCCTATTTGTCATTCATAAAAAGTTATTCATCAGTTCCCACTAAACTGATCCACTTGCACATATACTGAAAATGACCAGCAGCTGTGTAGGAAACAATGGATACATAGCAATTGGTTTTTCTTAATTGTTATATTTATGATTGCTTTTGCATACTTTTGAGATATATTTTGCTGCACATAGAGCAGTAGTAGTTATAACTATGCTTGAAATTTCAGCACTTTCCAGTTATAGCTGAACAAAACTGCAGAACATTAGTTTCTACTTTGAATGATGCATATGTTAATTACTGTAACTGCCTAATCTGCATATTCTAGTGCATTTCTTGGTTTATCCATGACAAGGCTACTTTACCCTGAGAAATCAAAAATGGGCTATCCTTAAATGTCAATACTGCCTTTCAATAAACTGGAATCATTTACCCTAACATAAAGGATACCCATAACAAATACAGGGAAAATGGGCCTTAATGACAAATGAACCCTGTGACAAGGAGCTTTAAATTCTATCAAGGTCCCTTTTCAAAAGCAGTACTTTTCTAATGAGAAATGAGAGAAGTTTTATCAACAAAGACACTCTTCAGATAAGTGGAAATGTTGTCTACAGTTATGTTTTCGAAGTAAAGAAAAGATAATGCCCAAGACACTCATTTCCAAGCTTGTTGGGTAAAGAATAGATTTCAAATATGTTTCCAAAAACATTCATTACAAAGCAGTCAGGTTTACATTTTTGAATTGTTAGTTGATAAGTCACATAAAAAGTGCATATTACCAAAGATTTTTTTTAGCTTACTGTGAGCAAAATATTGTGTGTGTCAATTCACACTTGACATACTAAAATTCTTTTTAAAATATTCTGAATTGGCCTTTTAAAAACAATTCAGGCATTCAAGTTTATGTATTCACTTCTAGTCCTACTTAAATATGAACATGTGGAAAAGAAGTTCACTGGGGGATAGATAATATGCAGCAATAGGAAGCCAGGAAACATGACTTGACATCTTGTCTGGTTGACAGAAAACCAAATAATAGGCAGCTCACAATAGCAAAAATGGATGCTAGAATTGTTTCAGAGGATTACATTTTGAAAGCATAAGTAAGCCTTTGAATCATTTGTTAAGACGAGATGCAGTGACGTAAACTATGCTTCTCATTCAGTAGATAGTGTGGGGAAAAGAAGCCTCACTGTGCCTTTTTCTAAGTCCTAATCTTCATGATGGATATATGGTAGCACTGACGTCAGACACAACTAGCATCTCTGGTCTTGTTGTAGCCTGTATTCTGTTTAGGCAAAGAGTCAACTTTTCCAATGTGAGGTGACAACATTTTTCGTAGTTATCCAGCTTGTGTTTTTTTTTTCTTTTACCCAGCTAGATACTTCAGTCTAAAGACCAGTGTAAGTCAATAAAACTAGAGAACAACGGTAGAAATGTAGGGAGTCCACATATATTCCAACTATGTAATACTTTAAATTCTAAGGACATTTGTGCATAACATAACACATTCCTTTACTCCATAGATGTTAAAGCATGCATTGGGTCTCCAACCTTTGATGATAAACTTCCGTACAGCAAAGGTGTCTGAGCACATGCCTTATTAGACTGTTTGTGTTTCAAGAAATATTACTACAGCACATAGGAATAATCCTTCCAACCATATAATTTACCTTTCTTACTATTAAAGTTTGGAGGACTTTGTAAGTTCATGTCCTGTATTTAAAACCATTTCAAGTAACTGAAAATTAAAGCATCATAGTTATATAATTTTGTTCAGTTTCTGGTTTTTGCTTGTCCATGTTGAACTGGCCCATTTATTATAATTGTTTCCAGTTTTGCTTTTCAAGCCCATCACCATTCTATCCTCATTCTCTGGATCATCTCATGTATCCATTTCATTCATTGGTGTTATAAAGAAATATGGGAAGCATCCACACTATACTTTGGTCTAACAGGATAATCATTCTTCTGAATTTGGTTATCACAATTGCATTTCTCCTACTCTATACAGATTTGTCTTTTGAAGAATCTGAGGATGTTTGATGCTGATGATACATTTGATAACTCTGTTGCTCTTCTTAAGTAAGGAAAACACAATGTAAAGAGATCATAATTGGATTCCCAATAGAAAATAATAGCTTGGCACAAAATAGCTACCAAATAATAACTAAAAGATTTTTTTAATTAATTTTTACTTCTCTCTTATAAATTAGCAAAAATTCAAATATAATAGTAGGCTTGTACTGATCCAGTACCCATCAGATAATGAGAAGGGCCTTTTTCTCTGCTGTGTTCATAGTTGTCCTCATCCTTACAATCACTGCATAATCACCATAGAGCAGCTGCACAGTGTAATATCCACAGTATAGGCAGTAATGAGAAGAAAGGGCTTAGAGATCTACCAAGATAACCCAATTCATTTTTTACCAAGAAAAACTCGACTAGCCAAACCATGTTCTACTAGGAATTGTGAATGGTCAATCCAATTCATAAAACAGCTAACAACGATCTAGCTATGTACATAGATGTACACACAACACACACACACACACACACACACACACACACACACACACACACATACACAAATGCACATATTTTTTCCTAGTCAGGGAGCGGATTTATTCTAAACACATTTGGAATATTAAAATTGTGCCAACTACTGTGGCCAACCCAGATATTTACGTTTTTTTTTGGTTTTTTCGAGACAGGGTTTCTCTGTGTAGCCTTGGCTGTCCTGGAACTCACTTTGTAGACCAGGCTGGCCTCGAACTCAGAAATCCTCCTGCCTTTGCCTCCCAAGTGCTGGGATTAAAAGATATTTACTTTTTAAAATAAGTTTTCTTGAGATATTGGAATATGGGATGAATAGCTGCTATCATATGGCTCCTCCTAAATTGGATTTTAGAGTTTATTCTATTTTATAAGTACTTCTGCCCAGACATCCTTAGAACTATTGGTTGTACCCATGAAAAGTACAAACTGCTCAGTGAAGCTATGATTATGTTCTGTCCTAGAATGAGCTTACAATTTTACAGGGAGTATAAGAAGAAGCAAATATTAAAAATAAATAGAATCTCTTTTCTTTACAAGCCATATTTAGACTCCGATGTAATTGTATTGTCAGAGGCATACACAATATATTTCCTGAGTTGTCTTCTCTATTGTTTGCAATAGGTAGTGTTTCCTTCTCTCTTATGAATATGCTGTCCTCATTCTGTTGGGTGCTTTAAGAATATTTCTATACAAAGCCAATAAGACTCAGGCATTCCCCCAGCATTTTTTTTTCTGGGCGTCACAGGTCTTTCTGCATAAAACTAGATCCCTCCCCCACGTTGTTAGGAACCGAGCCAGGTTTTCTGCCCTGTTCTTGCACATCTGCTCCTTTTAAGCTTTTGGGATACCAGAAACACAGATGTTCTTGGCACCCAGCCACTTTCTGCACTGTTTCCTCTGAAGGAAAATGTTTCACCGCACATTTATCAAAGCATGTTGCTTCCTGTTGGTCCTTGTCCTCTGTGCCAGTTGAGTTGAATTTTAGCCACTGCCCTTCTGTTGTTCACTTCCTCTTTTCCCTTCCCTTTTGTCAGGAATAAACTGTTATCTTCAAATTTCTCCTCGAGGAGTAAAAGTATCCTGTCTGAGGAATAGCAGGCAACTTCAGTTCTGTAATGAAAGGATCCAGAAAACATTATATTGGTGAGCATGAAGTCCAAAACATTAGGTACAACAGCATGGGAAACGTAACTCAGATATTCACTTCAACATGTAGAATTATAATTAGTTTCTACAATAATAGAAAGTAAGTGGTATTATTTAAACGTTTGAAGCTACCTGAAGATATTAAATTCTGATTCCCATTTTGAAATTATGAAGTGCAAATGTTGGAGAGAAACCAAGGAACTTCTCCCTTCACATGACACTTATAGTCAGAATTTTGGGGAAGTAGCGATATCCGAATGTTTTTTTTGAAGCCAAGAAATGAACAAACACTCACACCTTCCCTCTTAAAAACAGAAAAGAATTTTATAAACAATTAAGAGAATCTAGTGTACTTAAGTTCTGGTCTTAGTGGGAGTCTTAAGATGGATTCCCCCCCACCCCACCCCAGTTTTCATATCATATCAAATGAAAGATTGATTGGAAACACAATAAGAGGGGTAAAAGGGTCTTCCTATGGGTTTTCTTAGAAAGAAAAACCCAAGGGAAAGAATGAGAATGTTCTTACACTTGAGAGAGCAATCCCCGCTGATCAATAAGCCTGTTTGAGAAGACTAAGGCTTCCCACCACAGGATGCCACGCCGCAGGGGCAGGTGAACAGGCCCATACACAAAGGGTGGGGCTTCTGTGAAAGGACCACAGGTGGGGTATCGGGGAGCCAAACCCAGAGGGGGGAATTCTGCTCCTCTAATCCTTTTCAAAACACTTTTGGGATAAAAGCAAAGAAAACATCACAATATTGGGATCCTTTTTTTCTCTTGAAATTAATAATAGTACTTATTATGGCCAAAGTGAGAACATAAATCAAAACCTTAAATTATTTAAATGAAACTATTCCACTCGATTTGGTGCTGTTGCTCAAATGGCTTTAGGAAGTCATAATAGCTATTCAAGAGATTTTTAAATGCAGAGATAGAAAATCTCTGAAGATATTGTGCCTTCTGTTAACCAGAAGCATAGAAGCCTGCTGTCCCCATTGTAACTGTAACTCACCATGAGCCATACAGCTGCTAATATCAGCTCTGCACACTGTGAGAATCTGGAGGAAACAACATTCAAATACCTTCTATATAACATTAGTTGGTATATGTGTAAATGGCATATAGTGTATTGCAGAAATTGTGGACAGATGAATAGATAATAGACAGGTAGATAAATATATAAATTATGTTGATGTGATTATTTTGACATTTGACAGTACCAGGCAAAATATGCTTCAAATCTGTAAGTTCTCCAAATTTGCTCTCAGAATCTCACAAAGAGCAATAACAGTCATTGATTATTGAGTTAACAATATATCAATGAGGTCTAGAAATAAGGGCAATAATTTGTCATTCCATATATATATATGCATAGTTGATAAATTTTTGGTATCACTTTTGTTACAAACAACTAGTCGCAATCATGATAAAAGAGCACAAATCATCGTAAACAAGATACCCAATTCTTTTATAAAAATAAAGGAGAAAAATTCTCTGCTGGAGAATTTTTTTTAATGGCAACTATACAATCATGATGGAAATATAAAAGCGTGCTTCAATAAAAGTAAGGCCATAGCACCATTTTCTACTGATATGATGAAACATTATTCAATAAAAGTTTTATGTATCAAGTGATAAGAGAGTAAGAAATAAGATCAGGAGGAGGCTCCACCTTTTGACCCATAGGACAGATATGGTCAAAGGAGAAAACTGATCTTTGCACGTCGTTCTCTGACCTCCAAATGCCCAATGTGCTGCAAGCATATTCATCTGTGAGTAAATAAGTAAAATTAAAATGAAAATTTTAAATAAGAGATAGTTCACTTTACCTTGCCTGTGCTATAGAAAACAGTCAACAAGTATGATTTAAAAAAACTAAGATAATACGTATGCACAGTATGAAACGGCATAAGAAAAAAAAAATACCACATGAGGTATATTGATTGTTTGGCTCTCAGTATGCACAGAAATAGATCCAGATCTATACTTGAGTATGTATAGCTTTCTCCACATGATTTTTTTATACCCGCAATTCCGTAAGTAAGACAGCAATTTTCCTTCCTAGTCTGTTCTTTCCTCATCCAATAGAGTAAGCCATCAGTCCAGGTTTGGACCATAAATAGATGAGATGGCAGAAGAGATGAAGCTTGGGTTGAACTCCTAACATCTTAGCCAAGGATGAGCATAGAATATTTCCATAGACAGCTTGAGTGCTTTTCCAGAACACTGGATGTGGGTAGTTAGACTAGGGTTGCTTGTATTCCTTATTTCTTATTGCATAAAGCTATCCCACCTTTAGCTGGAGAGAACAAAGGCAACACCAAGAGAGATGGAGAGACAGAACAAGGAGAGAGCATGAGAAAGAAAATGTTGAACAGAGGATGAGGAGCAAAGTATGACACTACTTTTCCTGCTGATACACAACATTTGTAACTTTTCACTTTAGATAGGGAAACCACAACAGACCAAAGTACAGATACCAGCAAAGTTCAATTTAGTAAACCAATGAGTTTTTGAGAGTTTATTTAGAGAAATATGAGTGAGCGGTTATTTACAAGAGCAGAAGTGCTTCAAAGACAGCTGCATCACCACACTTTCCTCCAGCATACTGACTCTTCACAGTGCTGGGCACTGGGAGCACACTGCGCAGCCTGCAGGAAACTTAACAGGTTGGAGAGTGTCATTTCCAGGTGCCTCCGTTGATCTATGCCTTTTCAAGGCTGTTCAGCAGTTTTCTGCTTCTTACCAGCAACTGGTCGACTCTCAAAGCCTTCTTTATAGCTTGACTTGTCTGAAAGTCTTCTTTACAGCTTCACTCCACTACTCTGAAAAGCAGTTTCAACTTTCATGGCTTACTCTGGCAAGGAGTGTCTTAGTGAATCTAGTCAGTTTTAGGAACTTCCTGGGGCTATTTTGAGCTTTTACCCTTCAATTTGAGGAGCTTCCTTACAGCGCCGACTGTTGCAATCCAGGATGAAACTGTTATACAAGATGTTAGCCCACTTCTTGGATCCTAAGTCCAGCCAAGCCTAAAAGAGCCCTGGTTTAAGCCAGTTTGTGCCAGCTTCAATATAAGAAAGAAAATTTGACTTGTACAGACAAAATCCCTATCCACCTTTATATAGACAAATCTATCTGAATGAATATACTATAAAACATAAAAGGTTTTATGATCTAAAGCTAGTAATTCTCCACAGATGATTTCCTCAGACTTGTTTTTCCTCATTTTCTTCTGAAGATCTCTGGGTGGATACTTATCCCTCAGGGTTCCCTTTGCCAAACTAAAAATTGGACTCAATAATATTTTGAAATAAAGGTGAAGGCACTACCTGTGCAGAGGGGTTCTGCAAGGGCACCAAATGCACAAATGCTGAGAAAGTTGCATATCTTCTCCTTTCAGATACAATACAAAAGAAAAAGAATATTAGAGAAAAGAGACAGTTGTCAAGCATACATCCATCTCACCCATAAATGCCTCTACTTTCACCCTTCTCTCTTCCTTAATTACTTCTTGATAAGTCAAGGAAGAGAAAGGACTGGTGTAGTGAACCATAAACCTAAGCAAAGAAAGAGAAAGGGAGGTTAACTTTCAGGATAATTAAGTTCCTGGAGTCCTAAGGCATTTCCATGATTATGTCAAAATTAAAGTAAAAGTCACATGAAATCCCCTTCAGATCTATGTCATAATCCCTTTTGGGTGCCTGACAAACCTTGAGAAGCTAGAGTGACAGTTACTGATTTACCTTTCTGTGCTGAAAATGGAAGTTGAAAGTTAAGTGGCAACATAAAACTAAGTACCTCAGAGACCTAACTTCAAGTCTGGACTAGACAGAAATGACAGAAAATCATTAGGAGCAGAAGGCATTGAAAGGTCAGAAATAAATTGTTATCAAGCGCTGTTTGACTATTTTATCAGTCAGATGCCCCCCCCATCATTTTTTGCTCTCCAAAATGCAGTAACATTTTCTTATCTTTGGAGATGAATAACCATGTTATCAGGGATGTAGGAACACACAGTCAGAATCTGGGAATGTTTTGTGTAAAAGAAAAAAAATGCTGTTTTTGGTAAAATATGATTCTTAAACAGTAGTGATTTAAAAAAAAAAGAAAGAAAGAAAACATAGTTTTCTTGTTCTGTCTGCCTGGATTGTTGCTTTTTGTAGAGACATGATGAAGTTTATCCTCAGTAGAGAAGAAAGCCATCAATGGATTCGAAAAGTATTTAAGTTTAAGTATTTAAAGTATTTAAGTGAGGTTTTTGGTAGGGTAGATATTTTATCTCTCCAAGATAGAGTCCTAGGGTAAGCAAATCATTCATTTCTCCTCCCCTACCTTAGCATGACATCACTTCTCCCTCATCTTCTTGTCATTCCTCTGCCCTCTTCTTTCTCAACCAAACCCTCACTTTTTATGCTTTGAATCAAGAATTGTCCTGTGCTAACATGGTTCCATAAGTTCAGGGAAAACTCATGAAAATCTCTCAAAAAAAAAAAAATTGATCGTCCACTAAATGAACTTGTCAGTGACTCACAATTTGGGTAATCTGTACTTAAGTTATGAAAGTATGAAATGATAGGTTAAGGGATTGGATATAGGAGAGGAATGAGCCTTACTCATTCTAGCAATTACTATGTAATGTCCTAAAATGATTCACTAATCACTCCGCAGCTGGTTTGTAAAAATATAGGTTACCGAAGCATACTTTGAATGCCACATTCCATGGGATTCGTACCTGTAGAGAAAAGGAGGCTATAGGTTCGGAGTTACTCAAGACAATCCTAGACTAAACCTAGGTGGCCTGTGGCTTAGTTCATTTTCACTAATACTATTACATTTAAATAAAGTTACTTTGGATTTTGTTGTCTTCAAAAGGGACAGTCAACCTGCCTAACCATCAGACTTGGGATCTATTTTCAAATGATTCATTCATAGCTGTAGTAAACTTTGGATTTCTTTATTACTTTGTATGCATGAAAAGAAACATTTGTCAAGTTGTTCCAGTGAAAAGAAGAGTTATACCCAAACACAGAGTGCAATACTGAGCCTAATTAGCCAGAAGACCTAAAATGATCAGAAAGTTTTCAGGTTTGGTGTTCAAGGGAGGACAGTTAAATGATTGTTGTTTTTAGAGGAGATTTATTTGAAGTAAAATTTACAGCATCATCAGGCTGACAGACAACGTGAAGGAGGCTGTAAAGTGTCTGGGCCCAAAGGGCTTAGTGATGTTCCTCCTTATATGTTTAGAGGAGCAGTGAAAATTTTATCAAATGATTGGCAGGTAATCCATGGTACATGCTGACAGTCAGGTTATCTCTGGTCCTTAACCACTAGGGTCCAAGGAAGGAAGCCTATTAGCCTCAGGCCTGTTTGCAGAATCACCCATAAGGCTTGGGAGAGTTGCAATCTAGGTAATGGAAGAGCTTTGTAAAATGATGTGACTCTGAATAACAGTGACTGTGTTAAGGTGTGGGGGTTTTTCACCAATAGTTCAAAGTTCTCCAGAGGCAGAAAATGTGGAAATGGCTCATGTTAAGACACAGTACTACAAAATTACAGCCCAATTTTAGTCAGTTTTAGAAATTGCTTATGTGTGATTAGCATCCAATTTCTTGCAGAAAGCAAAGAGTGAGTCACAAGACTATGGGACAGTTTGCCTACCACTATGCCCAAGAGTTAATAGTCCTCCAGCTAATCGTTTTTCCTGTCATCTGAAGAAATATTGCACATCGTTTCTGGAGAGCGCCAGTGCTAGCCACCTCCCGTATTTACTCATTTGTTTGTCCCTGCTTTGCTTGAGGATAGTCTGCAGCTCCTGTGTGACCCCATTCACTAGACAGAAGGAAAGAGGCATTCATTCTTTTATAAACAAAAGCAGAAGTCTTTCTCTGTGTATTAGGAACCACCACCTACTCCAGTAAATGGATTACTTTGGTCAGTCTAACTTTAGTTGGAAGAAGAGCATTATGTCTCCTGATCTTTCGTACCATCAAAAGAAGAAAGGCAGAAGGTTTGAAAACTCAGAAGTGAAGGGAGCAGGTCTACCTCCCCTCTGGAGAGTTTGCAGAGATTGGAGGTAAAGAGGACACAGCTGCATTTCTTAACTTTTGAATGAATAGCAATTATGCCAAGAACCTTCATTTTAGATTGTCAGCATGAGTCTATGTCATACCCATCCTGACACTCCTAAACTGGAAAGATTTTAAAGGCCTCCTGCCTTTGTCATTGAGACACCTGTCACCAACGACACTGAATCAGCATCTCTAGCTGCTGGGAAATACATATTCAACATGAATCTATGTAAGACACAACAGTAGGGAGCCTGGAATTCTTCACAATCCTAAAGGGGAAAAAATTGAAAGGAAAATTCAAGTCTAAAATGAAACTAAAATTGTGAAGACGTTTTTCATCCCATAAAAAAAAATCCCGATTCCATTCTCACTTGTTTACAATTGAAATCACCAGTGTCAAGTTAACAACATGTATTCCTGCAAATATTTTAAAAGTAGGTTGATTTTTTTTAAATGATTGGAAGGGAGTCTCAGTGAGGGAAAGACAGACAGGTTCATGGTAGCTGTAGCCATTAAGGTATATTGTTACAGTTAGAAATCTTTCTCTAGACTTAATTTTATTTTAGGACAGAATAATAATTATTACTAACTTCGAAAGGATTTATTCATCACACACCTGTTCTTTAGGACACATAATGAATAAATGGAGACACACTTCCTCGAATCTAGAGGACATGTTGGTATTCACTCTACACTAAGTCCCATTTTCAGATGCATTTATTATGCATCTTCGCCTGCTCTATCCTCATCCTCGCGCTTAGGATCATATCTACCAGTCGATTGCAAAGCAGTGCTCATTTCCTGCTTACTCAACTATATCAAGATATTCATTTTATGATTTCAGAACTCAAAAAAGAGACATCCCCCAGAACTCCAAGTGACATTTAGAAGAACTTGGAATTTTATAGTTCACTAGCTTAAATATCTTTCTAAAGAAAGGCTAATGATTTCTTTATACCTTATTAGTTATTTGATGACACACACACAAATGCATTCAATGTAAAAAAAATAATGATTTTATCTAACTTATAGAGCTACAAATCCAGAATGTGTCATATAGTATTTGCCTGCACATGAAGTTCTATATCAAATCATTTAAGACATAAGGTTTTATTCTTTATTAAAAAGTAGACAGGTAATGCTATATGTATTTCCCACTATAGTAGCATCTCTTATATTGGTAAATCATAACTCTCCAAAATATAAAAAGTTTCATTTTTTTCGATCAAAAGAATATCTAATACTGCCATCCAAAGGGTATATAGTTTCAAGTATATTCTAATATTTTCACATCAAGTTATTGATATAAAGTCCACTATCAGAACTTCAGAACAGACTCTCTCAGAGGTCAAAGGAAACAGAAGACATCCATTTATACAACACAATCAAGAAGAAAAATATTTAATGTAAAAGAATTCTTAAGAGCAAGTAAGGTAGTCTGCCTTAATATTAAAACTGTTTAAATGTTACCATGTCAAATTCAGTTTTCATTAATTTCTTTGTAGCTAGAAAAACAAGCTATTTGTTTAAATATCAAAACACCTTACTGGCTCGCATTTGTTTCATTTTTTCAGCAGAGTCTCTTCATTAAGACACTGATATAATTAATGTCCACTCACCACCTGTGAGATCACAGACTTGATACACTCTGATGGTCAATATTCAGCTTTGGGGGCTTTTTTTTTTCAGAACAGGCATTTGAAGTGATAACTTCTCAAGAATGGGTCAATTTTTCTAATTCAGATGCCTCCTCCATCTACAATATCATAGTAGATAAGAAGTAGCTTGCAAGAGAGCGGAGTATCCTCCACTCAGGGACACAGCAAGTGAATTGCAAAGGTTACCTCAAGTTTCATTTAGTGACCAACAAAAGGTACATTGAAAAATGTACCGATTTGAAAGGGAATGATTCAAACTTCAGCTGGACCTTCACGCTCTCTGAGCCAAGAAATTATAGCACTGCATGTTGATACGAAAACCAACATAAACCTTCCCAAAGAGTTCACTGAGGAAAGCCTTCTAAGCTTATCATCCAGGTGATAAAACCGAAGATTGGGAAATTTACACTGCAAATTGTCGTGATTAATACGTGACAATTGAAAATCCCTTACTCATCACTAACTGTCATCTTTTCCCAACTTTTTATTTCCTCACTTTGATACTGAAATGGTATTCTGGACTTTCACACTGAAGATATAATTTTTCTTTCGATGTAAGATAACAAAAACCCAGACCCTCACCTTCTTTTGAGATATTCAAGTCCTAATCCTCCAAATCTATGACTATATGACCTTAGATGAGGGAAGTGCTTACTTTTACAGTGGTGATTAAGATAAGGTTTGATAATGATCCTGTAACATAATATACAATATATAGTATGCCACGATGAAAAGTCTCAAAATCCCTGTTCCATGTTAAATATCAAGGTCTATATTCAGACTTTAGGAGTCTGAAATCTCTGCTGCCCTGGTTCTGAGAATGAAGAAATGAGGCCCTAAACCAAGAAATTACAGGTAATAGGATCAGGAAACTGCAAAGGCATAGGAAACTGGTTCTTCCCTTGAGTCTCCCAAAGACTGCTTTGTTCAGGCTCTTTCAACTCTGTGTGGGCGTTAGGCTCCTAGCCTCCTCAAGAAGCATACCATAACAAAATTTGAGTTCAGTCACTATATTTTGAGCAGCTTTTACAGCATTAAGAAATATTTACAGGATCTGCTTTCATGTGATCCTGCCAGTAATGAAACTAACAGCTTATAACAGCATAATTGGAACCAATACTCCCACTGAGGGCATGGGGACTGAGTATCTGCTTTGGCTGTCTGTGGAGAGTTTCTTTGACACTCTACTTTTATGCCATGGAGGCCATTTGTCCTTTCTGACAATACCATCCCCAGGATGTCCTATAAATTAGAATTAACCAAAAGCTTGCACTCAGTGTATCTACTTAGATATAATTAGTGAGTGGGATAGAGGCCAGTCATATTGGTTTTAGCTGCTTGGCCTTCGGGTTAGAACAACTTTCTGCTTTATTCCTTTGGAAAGGTCATCATAATTCTATTTTAAAATCCTAACGATCACAAAACATTTAAAATGTCTCTCTGAAAATTTTCCAAAGTTCCTCAAGCCTAGGAAGGTCAATAATGAATCATCATTTGATATTCGTTAAATAACCACAGTCTGCAAAATATCTCACCAGACAAAGAAAAGAGACACACTACAGAAATTATGAGCAGTTCTTTTTTTTTTAAAGAAAATAACCCTCACCTGTAGGTCTTGAGAAGCAATAACTCTGATTGATCAGTTGTAATGACTCTGCAACCTGATTACAAGCATAAGGCATGAAGAAAAGACACACAATCTCTGTTTCTGCTTAAATGTCAAGGTCTATGATTAGACTGCAGGAGCCAAAGATCTAAATTATTGTCTGATCATTCTGAGAAAAGGGCCAGTTCATTTGTGTATATACTGCAGGAAAAGCCTCTCAAATTCTGTTAATACTTTCCCATCCTATACCTATTGTTCATTTCTGAACTCTTTGGGATACTGATAGTGAAAGTTTAGTGTTTCATATCGCAGGAAAAAAATTAATTAGCAAAGATCTTTCTATAATAACCACCTAAGTGAAATGTGCAGGTGTGCTCATTCACATGTGCATAGACATACATACATTGCATGTATGTCTTTTATTTCCTCACAAAGTGAGAAGGCTAGGCTGACTTCATGACAAGGTTCAAATTGGCGGTTAACTCTATTTCAAAGAACTGTGCAATTCCAGGTATGTCCAGACCTCAGAAGTTGCCCTACCACCTGGCCTAAGGCAAGGACAATGGGTCAGCAGCAGTTTCTAGATTTCTTCAGCTACTTCCTCAGTAACAGTTTCCAGATCTCCCCAGCAAGTTTCTAGTCCCTACACCCAGGTAATGGAATGTCCTGTCCATAGAGAGGAACCCAACAGATTAACATAGAGGTCACATATGCCTGAATTCCCTAATGTGCTTTAAATCAGGTCTGCAAGCTCACTTGGTTGTCTGTCTATCCTGGTAATAGGGAGACCCCAACATGCTGGACTTCTACAGGATAAAACACTCTTTGTGTTTACATACTATTTGAGTCCAGGGTGTCATTGTATGGTGAATCATGGACCTTTACAATGACTTAGAAGAACATTGCATTATTACAGAGCCTTAGCATATGATTAATTATGCAATAACACTATAAGGTAGACGATGATTAAGATCAGCCTGCAGGTACAAACAAAATGTGAGATCTTTTGTTTCCCAATGTTTAACGAAGTGTTAGTTTGCAAAATTGCCATTTGCTAATTATAAAACCATATTGTAAGTTATATAACTTACTTAAGGTCAAAAACGTTTAAAGTTGAAACAACAGCAGAGAAGATTTTTTAAAATTTAATGAACTTTTGGCTTGGCTTTAAAGGAATCCCCCCTTCGATGCAGTGACAGAATTGCGCAACTTCTCCTTTTCATATTAGAAAAGAATCTGAGTCACGGGAATTAATCTGAGACTCATGCCATTCCATGTCCAACAGAGAAAGCAGTCATTTCAAGCTACTGTGGTCCTTTGTGCTGATGCCAAACTGCAAGTGCTCCCTCATGCAGTGCTCAGACCCACCCACAGAGCACAGCTTCACAGCTAAAAGAAATAGCCTTTCTTTAATTTAATATTAAAGCAGATTATTTTGAGATATAAAAATGTTAATAAATGTACATACATACACATATATGAACAAATTTCTTAATATACAGCATGGGTAGTTTATATCATTGCAATTTCCTTGAGATACTTAGTAAACGAATAAAGTCTAACTCTTCTTACACTCTCACAGTCACATACAATCACTCACACTTGTCAACTGTGTGATATTCTTCATATATTGATGCCTTCACTATAACAACCATGTTACTGTCCACGTACATTTTGTAATGTCATGCAGTATATATGTATAAACGAATTTGTCTTCTGAAAAATACTTGTATTTCTGAGTGTTCTTAACATTCACCTAAGAATAAAATCCCATTGTGAAGGAGAAATAGGATTATAAAATTAATGAATGAACTTTAAACCTCTTCCATGGGATTGGAAGCTAGAGAATTTGTGGACATACACACACACACACACACACACACACACACACACACACATATATATCACCTAGGGTAAAAGCAGCATGGAACTCTATAAGGACACAGACATTAAGACTTCAGCTTGTCAGGGACGTCACGATTTTCAAGAGTAATCAAGTGTCAACTCTCAAAGAACTTTAAAGCAACGGTAAATACCATGAACAAAAAATTTAAAAATAAAAAGAAAGGAGATGATAACCATACTTCTGTTATGGGAATATTGGGGTGCTTTTAGAAGTAATGAAGAGTTTCTTGGATCTTATTGAGCCTAGTTTGGGGTGCTAGGGTGCGAGAAAAATTCTTCAACCACCTAATAGACCCAAAGCCAATGCCATTCAAGTTATTTTGTCATGAATGTAAAGATTGAAATTCAGAAACCACCGAGGGTGAGTTGTATCAAGAAGTTTATTATAGACTCATAGGTGAAACCTAACAGGGAGAGAAAGAGAGCAGAACACATGTTCAGAGAGGGGACAGAGAATCCTGGAGCACTCCATCCTGGGCCTTGGTAGAACACTAATGGCCCTAATGGGGCTGAGGGATGGGAAAGGGATCAGCTAGTCAGTAGAGTAGGCATAATCTGGAGGCATCCAGCAGTCTCCTCTTACTTATCATCACTCCCTCACCCACAGCCTCTACACTGAGGTGCTGATTTAGGAAGAGAGATGAAAAGGAACCAGGAACCAGACCTCTGCTCTGTTTTTCTAGGCCCCTAGCAAAAACACTCAGTCTGCTACTCTGACATCCCTGGCCAACCTGAGGAGTGTCTGTACCCTGTTGTCAGCTCTTTCATTGTTCTTAAACTGGGTGTGGAGGGGCCTTGGATAGGACCTTCAGAAGGAAGCCCACATTCACAACAATTTATTTTTCTTTCTAATGCTGTAATCTCTCTGACCACGTATACTTACACTGTAGTACATCAGCCTTTTGGAAGATCTGCAACAGAAGGCCATAAAAATGATTTCTGTCTATTTATTCCCAGACCATGTAAAGAAAAGCCATTAATCCTCTAAGTAGATGATGCTTTCCAGGCACCCAAACAGTCCCCAAAATGGCCTGTGCAGAAACCCAAAGAGACAACAAAATGTTCTGAGAAGGGCATAGCGAGAGTTAGATTGCTTAAATTGTAAATATCCAATAGAATAGGAGAAACAGAGCTCTGTAAGTGCAAGTTAAAAATGAGAATCATGAAATCCCTGGCTTCCATAATCAATAACCTCAGTGAACTACCATTTTATTTTATTAATTTTTATTTTATTTATTTATATTTCAAATGTTATCCCCTTGCCCAGTTCTCCTCTGCAAACCCCCAATCCCATCCCCCTTTACCCTGCTTCTATGAGGGTGCTCCCCTACCTCCCCACCCACTCCCTCCTCACCCCACTAGCGTTTCTCTGCATTGAGGCATCAAGCCTTCATAGGACCAAGGGCTTCCTCTCCCACTGATGCCAAATAAGGCCCCTTCAACTCCTTCAATCCTTTCTCTAAATCCTCCATTGGGGTCCCTGAGCTCAGTCCGATGATTGGCTGCAAGCCTCCACATCTATATTGGTCAGGATCTGGTAGAGCCTCTCAGGAAACAGCTGTATCAGCTCCTGAAAGCAAGAATGTCTTGGCATCAGCAATAGTGTCTGGGTTTGGTGTCTGCATGTAAGATGAATCCCCAGGTGGGGCAGTCTCTAGATAGCCTTTCCTTCAGTCTCTGCTCCATTCTTTGTCCCTGTATATCCTTTATACAGGAGCAATTCTGGGATAAAATTTTGGAGATGGGTCTGTGGCCCCATCCCTCAACCAGGGGGCCATGCCTAACCTCTGGATATAGTCTCTACAGGTTCTCCCTCCCCTTTTTAGTGTATTTCAACTAATGTCATCCCTGTGGAGTCCTAGAAGGCTCTTGATTTCCTGGCATTTGAGACTTTCCGGTTGCTACCCCTCCCCCAGTTCCCCATCCCCCATTGCTATGCAACTCTGTTCAATTTCCTGACCCTCTGTCCATTTCCTCTATCTCCTCCCATACCTTATTCTTCCCCTCTTTTGACCCTCCCCCTCTTCCTCCAAAGTCCCTTCCACCCTCTACTTCCCTTGATTATTTTGTTCCCCCTTCTAAGTAGGACTGAAGCATCCATTCTTTGGTCTTCCTTCCTCTTGAGTTTCATGTGGTCCATGAGTTGTATTGTGGGTATTCCCGCTCTTTGCTTAATACCCACTTACCAGTGAGTACATATCAAGTGTGGTATTTTGTGACTGAGTTACCTCACTCAGGAGGATACTTTCTAGATCTATCCATTTGCCTGTGAATTTCATGAAGTCATTGTTTTTAATAGCTGATTAGTAAGTACTCCATTGTGCAAATATACCACAGATCTGTATCCATTCCTCTGTTGAGGGACATCTGGGTTCTTTCCAGCTTCTGGCTATTATAAATATGGCTGCTATGAATATAACAGACATGTGTCCTTATTACATGTTGGAGCATCTTCTAGGTATATGCCCAGGAATGGTATAGCTGGGTCCTCAGGTAGTACTATGTCCAGTTTACTGAGGAACTGCCAGACTGATTTTCAGAGTGGTTGTGCCAGCTTGCAATCCCACCAGCAAAGGAGGAGTGTTCCTTATGTTCCACATCCTCACCAGCATCTGCTGTCACCTGAGTTTTTCATTTTAGCTATTCTGACTGGTGTGAGGTCGTTTTGATTTGCTTTTCTCTAATGACTAAGGATACTGAACATTTCTTTAGGTGCTTCTTGGCCATTCAATATTCCTCAGTTGAGAATTATTTGTTTAGTTCTGTTTCCCATTTTTTTTAATTGAGTTATTGGTTCTCTGGAGTCTAACTTCTTGAGTTCTTTGTATATATTGGATATTCACCCTCTATTGGATATAAGATTGGTAAAGATCTTGACCCAATTTGTTGGTTGCTGTTTTGTCCTATTGACAGTGTCCTCTGCCTTACCGAAGGTTTGCAATTTTATGAGGTCCCATTTGTTGATTCTTGATCTTAGAGCATAAACCATTGGTTTTCTGGTGAACTATCAATTTAAAGTAATAACGCAGACACTTTCTTTTCAATTTGATATTTTTCATTTCTTGCCACACTCTGTAAAAGCATTTAGTAGGTCTTCTCATAGTTAAAAATTAGACTTTGAAAGTGACATTCATTTAAAGAAGAATTAAGTATGGAAAACAGACTGTTTCCTTCTAGAGCTTGACTCCTAAAATAGATTCTTAACTTCAATATAGAGAATAGTCTTGAAAGACCCCAAATTTGATTGCATGAATCAATTTTCTTACTAAAATTGCTTTTGGTCCTAACTGTCTCTAAAATTAAAATTGATACCACAAAAGAAAGACAAGATTTAGTTTTCCCACACAAAAGGATGCTGTGAAGTAGACACAGAGTGGAGGAGGGCTTGGTAATGAAGAGAGCAGAAATGTGATTTCCTTTTACGGATCTTGAAGCGTCTTGCCCAAGCAGAAGTCACTCATGTGTGGCTATAGATTATCGTGTGCTTTTAATGATCTCATTCTTTTATTGTATTGACAGAATTTTCCCTTGAGCTGTAGCTTGTAATTCCTTATTTCTTTGATAATATCTGTGTTTGCTTCTGTCTTCTGATCAGTTTTCTGGGCTACCTACTCTATGTTCACAGAAATTTCAAATTGGGATATTTCAGTAAGGGAGAAAACAGCTTCAGGATTTTTTTTAATAATGTTGGTATGAACCTAGAGATGTGGATTTCTTATTGTTGCTTTCATAAATTTTAATGCAATGATGAGAACATTGCCACTATAAAGGTTTATGGGTTATAGAGCCAGCCTGTAACTTTCTTGTTGCCCCCAGGTACACATTTCAGTTCTCAGCTTGTTGAGAAAAATGAAACATCCTTTTAATTCACTGTACTTCTTCAGAAGTATTAAGAATGGATCCATCTTAAAACACAATTGAAAATGATGCCGTCACTCTGCCATCTTTGCTCCAGTGGCCAGGTAGTTGGGACTGCCAGGCTCAGAGACAGACAGGCATAATATCGCTTGGGTCTCAGGCGGCTTGTGTGTACGCGGCTCCCAACTGCTGGGCTGATCTGCAGTAACCAGCATGCCAGCTCTGCTGTGGGACTTCTGCCTGGCAGAGGGAACCCCACACTGGGCGGGAGCCTACCTTCTTCTTTTTGGCGACCTCTGTTCTGGTAGACTGCACTGAAGAGACAGGTACCCAGGTTTTCCCCAATATAACATTGCTTGGGTCAGAGCCTGTTGGGGCTTCTGTCTGCTCCCAAAAACGGGACAGCGCTGAGGTCATCTGGGCGCCAGATCTGCTGTAGGCCATCCCCTCTGCAGGGTGACCTGCGTCACCGAGAGAGTGCAGAGTGCACTCCGCCATCTTTGCTCCAGTGACTGGGAAGTTGGGACAGCCAGGCTCAGGGACAGACAGGCATAATATCGCTTGGGTCTCAGGCGGCTTGTGTGTACCCGGCTCCCAAGAGCTGGGCAGATCTGCAGTAACCAGCGCACCAGCTCTGCTGTGGGACTTCTGCCTTGCAGAGGGACAACCCCTCCCCCCCACTCTGAGAGAGATCACACACCCCTGCACAGGGCAGGAGCCTACCAGCCTCCCTTAGGCGACCTCTGCTCCAGGAATCCATAACGCTGAGCCTTGGGATGTGCAGGGACTCCCCAATATAACATCACTTGGGGCAAGGCACATCAGGGCTCCAAAGTCACTCAGGAGCAGGGCAGGCCCCAGAAATCGGTGCCAGGGGAATCCTGGTAATCCAGGGGAGGGGGGGCCAGAAATAGCTTTGCAGGCTCACAGGAGGTCCAACCAATAGCCAGTGGCAGCAGGACCAACTAACATCAGAGGTATCCAGATGGCAAAAGGCAAACATAGGAATGTTACTAACAGAAATCAAAGTAATATGGGAGCATCCGAACCCAACTCTCCAACAGCAGCAAGTCCTGGATACCCCACCACACCCGAAAGACAAGATCTGGATTTAAAATCACTTCTTATGATGCTATTAGAGGATCACAAGAAGGACACAAATAAATCTAATAAAGAATTACAGGAGACCATGAATCAACGGTTAGAAGCCCTTACAGAGGAAACACAAAAATCGCTTAGAGAAATGCAGGAGAACATGGATCAAAAGATGGAGGCCCACAAGGAGACAACACAAAAATCGCTTAAAGAAATGAATCAACAGGTAGATGCACTTTCAAAGGAATCACAAAAATTGCATAAAGAAATGCAGAAGAATATGGGTCAACAGACGGATGCCCATAGGGAGGCAACACAAAAGGTGCTTAAAGAAATGAATCAACGGATAAATGCCTTTACAAAGGAAACACGAGAACTGCTTAAAGAAATGCAGGAGACGATGGATCAACAGATGGAATCCCATGAGAAGGAAACACAAAAATCGCTCAGAGAAATGCAGGAGAACTTGGGTCAACAGGCAGAAATCCTGAAAGAGGTAATGCAAAAATACCTTAAAGAAATACAGGAAAATACAAACAAACAAGTGAAGGATCTCAGCAAATCCATCCAGGATCTAAAAAAGGAAGTAGAAACACCTAAGAAATCACAAAGGGAGACAACTATGGAATAAGAGTGGTCTTCAAAGGCAACAAAAACAAAAGAAAATCCACATACACATGGAGGCTGAACAATGCTCTACTCAATGATAACTTGGTCAAGGTGGAAATAAAGAAAGAAATCAAAGACTTTTTGAAAGTTAATGAAAATGAAGGCACAGCATACCCTAATTTTTGGGAAAGAGTGAAAGCAGTGTTAAGAGGAAAATTCATAGCCCTGAGTGCCGCCAAAAAGAAATGGGAGACAGCATACACTAACAGCTTAATGGCACACCTGAAAGCCCTGGAACAAAGAGAAGCAAATACACCAAAGAGGAGTAGAAGGCAGCAAATCATCAAACTCAGGGCTGAAATCAATCAAGTAGAAACAAATAAAACCATACAAAGAATCAACAAAACGAGGAGTTGGTTCTTTGAAAAAATCAACAAGATAGATAAGCTCTTAGCCAGACTAGCCAGAGGGCACAGAGACAGTATCCAAATTAATAAAATCAGAAACAAAAAGGGAGATATAGCAACAGAAACTGAGGAAATTCAAAAAATCATCAGATCCTACTACAAAAGCCTGTATTCAACACAACTAGAAAATCTCGAGGAAATGGACAATTTCCTTGACAGATACCAAATACCAAAATTAAATCAGGATTAAATAGACCATCTAAATCATCCTATAACCCCTGAAGAAATAGAAGTCGTCACTGGAAGTCTTCCAACCAAAAAAAGCACAGGTCCAGATGGTTTTAGTGCAGAATTCTATCAGACCTTCAAAGAAGACCTAACACCAATACTCTTCAAACTGTTCCACAAAATAGAAACAGAAGGAACACTACCCAACTCGTTCTATGAAGCCACAATTACACTAATACCAAAAGCACACAAAGATCCGACAAAGAAAGAGAATCTCAGGCCAATCTCTCTTGTGAATATCGATGCAAAAATACTCAATAAAATTCTTGCCAACCAAATCCAAGAACACATCAAAACGATCATTCACTAATATCAAGTTGGCTTCATCCCAGGGATGCAGGGATGGTTCAATATAAGGAAATCCATCAATGTAATCCACTATATAAACAATCTCAAAGAAAAAAAACACATGGTTATCTCATTAGATGCTGAGAAAGCATTTGACAAAATTCAGCATCCTTTCATGCTAAAGGTCTTGGAAAGATCAGGAATTCGAGGCCCATATCTAAACATAGTAAAAGCAATTTACAGCAAACCGGTAGCCAGCATCAATCTAAATGGAGAGAAACCTGAAGCAATCCCACTAAAATCAGGGACTAGACAAGGCTGGCCTCTCTCTCCATATCTTTTCAATATAGTACTGGAAGTTCTAGCTAGAGCAATTAGACAACAAAAAGAGGTCAAAGGGATACGAATTGGAAAGGAAGAAGTCAAACTATCACTATTTGCAGACGATATGATAGTATACTTAAGCGACCCAAAGAACTCCACCAGAGAACTCCTACAGCTGATAAACAACTTCAGCAAAGTGGCCGGATATGAAATCAACTCAAGCAAGTCAGTAGCCTTCCTATACTCAAAGGATAAGCAGGCTGAGAAAGAAGTAAGAAAAATGATACCCTTCACGATAGCCACAAACCATATAAAGTATCTTGGCGTGACTCTAACCAAACAAGTGAAAGAGCTGTATGACAAGAACTTCAAGTCTCTGAAGAAAGAAATTGAAGAAGACCTCAGAAGATGGAAAAATCTGCCATTCTCATGGATTGGCAGGATTAATATAGTAAAATGACCATCTTACCAAAAGCAATATACAGATTCAATGCAATCCCCATCAAAATGCCAACTCAATTCTTCATAGAGTTAGAATGAGCAATTCAAATATTCATCTGGAATAACAGAAAACCCAGGATAGCTAAAACTATTCTCAAGAGTAAAAGAACCTCTGGGGGAATCAGTATCCCAGACCTCAAGCTGTACTACAGAGCAATAGTGTTAAAAAACGCATGGTATTGGTACAGTGACAGGCATGTAGATCAATGGAACAGAATTGAAGACCCAGAAATGAATCCACACTCCTATGGTCACTTGATCTTTGACAAAGGAGCTAAAACCATCCAGTGGAAAAAAGATAGCCTTTTCAACAAATGGTGCTGACTCAACTGGAGGTCAACATGCAGAAGAATGCAAATTGACCCATTCTTATCTCCTTGTACTAAGCTCAATTCCAAGTGGATGAAAAACCTTCACATAAAACCAGACACAATGAAACTAATAGAAAGGAAACTGGGAAGAACCTTGAACATATAGGCACAGGGGAGCATTTCCTTAATAGAACTCCAATAGCTTATGCTCTAAGATCAAGAATTGACAAATGGGACCTCATTAAATTACAAAGTTTTTGCAAGGCAAAAGACACTGTCAAAAAGACAAAGTGGCAGCCAACTAACTGGGAATTGATCTTTACCAACCCTACATCCGACAGAGGGCTAATATCCAGTATATACAAAGAACTCAAGAAGTTAAACTCCAGAGAGGCAAGTAACCCTATTAAAAATGGGGTACAGAGCTAAACAAAGAGTTCTCACCTGAAGAATATCTAATGGCTGAGAAGCACCTAAAGAGATGTTCATCATCCTTAGTCATTAGGGAAATGCAAATCAAAACAACCCTGAGATTCAATCTCATACCAGTCAGAATGGCTAAGATCAAAAACACAAGAGACAGCAGTTGTTGGCAAGGATGTGGAGAAAGAGGAATACTCCTCCACTGCTGGTGGAATTGCAAGCTGGTACAAACACTCTGGAAAGCAGTCTGGCGGTTCCTCAGAAAACTGGGCATGACACTCCTGGAGGATCCGGCTATACCACTCCTGGGCATATATCCAGAGGCTTTACCTGCGTGCAATATGGACACATGCTCCACTATGTTCATAGCAGCCTTATTTATAATAGCCAGAAGCTGGAAAGAACCCAGATGTCCCTCAATGGAGGAATGGATTCAGAAGATGTGGTATATTTACACAATGGAATACTACTCTGCAATTAAAAACAATGAATTCACGAAATTCCTAGGCAAATGGTCAGAACTTGAAAATATCATCCTTAGTGAGGTAACCCAATCACAAAAGAACACACATGGTATGCAGTCACTGATAAGGGGATATTAACCCAGAATCTCGGAATACCCTAGACACAATTCTCATATCAATAGATTTCTAAGAAGATGGAAGGAGAGACCCCTGGTCCTGGAAAGACTGGATGTAGGGGAACGCCAGGACAGAGTAACGAGAGGGGGTTGAATGGAGAAAAGAGGGAGGGAAGGGGGCTTATGGGACTTTCGGGGAGGGAGGAAACGGGAAAGGGGAAATGATTTTGAATGTAAATTAAAAAAAAACTTAGAAAATAAAAAATAAATGATGCCATCAACAGACAGAGGTCTGCTCCTCCTGCGTCATGGAAGTTCTAAAATTACAGTGTACTTCCGATGTGGTGTAACTCTACGATGTGGTGTAACTCTACGATGTGGTGTAACTCTACGATGTGGTGTAACTCTACGATGTGGTGTAACTCTACGATGTGGTGTAACTCTACGATGTGGTGTAACTCTACGATGTGGTGTAACTCTACGATGTGGTGTAACTCTACGATGTGGCGTAACTCTGCAGTCGGATGATACTTTGACCTTGTCAGGACCCAGAGCTCCTTGTTGTTATTTTTGGTTTTGCTCTTGTTTTTGTTTAGTTTTTATCTCCCTGAATTTCTGCTTTATCCACAATCTGAGTTAACCTCTTTCATGTCACTCTACCCTGAAAACCCACTGTGGTGGTATGAATAGCAATGGTCCCCATAGACTCATGTGTTTGAATGCTCAGTCCATAGGAAGTAGCATTAATAAGTGGTGAGACCTTGGTAAAGGAATTGGATCACTGTGGAGGTGGGCTGTGAGGTAGCATTTAATGTCAAGCTACACTCAGTGTCACAGTCTCCTGCTCATTGCCTTTAGATCAAGAAGTAGAACTCTCAGCTTCTTCTCCAGCAACATGACTACTTCCAGAATGACCTGCTTCCTGCCATAATGATAATGTACTAAGCCTCTGAAACTGTACTCCAGTCCCAATGAAAGATTTTCCTTCTGGTCTCCATATGCACCCTGAAGCTAAAGCTGTACCACAACCCTCCCTAACAAAATCTTGCCTGGAGAGAACTGGTCTCCCAGGAGTGCTGTCACTCCTAAGTTCAAATGTCAGAATACCACTTTTGCTCCACTAACTGGCCAAAGAGGAACCCGCCAGAAATGCACAGGGAACAGGAACCTTTGAACAGTCAGGGACAGGATCCTTCCAGTTTCTATCAGCACCACAGTGGTAACCCTGTGACAAAGCTCTCCACACACAAATCCTACCCAGAGAGAACTGGTCTCCCAGGAATGCCGACACACCTAAGATCACAGACTCACAGGACCACAGGAAGGACAAGCTCCAGTCAGATAAAGCAAAACCAACTAACACCAGAGATAACCAGATGGCAAGAGGCAAGCACAAAAACACAAACAACAGAAACCAAGGCTTCTTCGCATCATCAGCACTCAGTTCTACCACCACAGCAAGTCCTGAATACCCCAACACATGGAAAAGCAAGATTCGGATTTAAACACACATCTCATGATGATGATGGAGGACTGTAAGGAAACATAAATAACTTCCTTAAAGAAACACAGGTAAACTAGTAGAAGCCCTTAAAGAGGAAACTCAAAAATCCCTTAAAAAATTACAGGAAAAAACAACAAAACAGGTGAAGGAATTGAACAAAACCGTCCCAGATCTAAAACTGGAAAAAGAAACAATAAAGAAATCACAAAGGGAGACAACTCTGGAGATAAAAAACCTAGGAAAGAGCAGGAGTCATAGATGCAAGCATCACCAATAGACAAGAGATAGAAGAGAGAACCTCGGGAGCAGAAGAAACCATAGAAAACACTGACACAACAGTAAAAATGCAAAAAACTCCTAAGCAAAACATCCTGGAAATCCAGGAAAAAATGAGAAGACCAAACCTAAGGATAATAGGTATAGAAGAGAACAAAAATTCCCAACTTAAAGGGCTTGTATCTTCAACAAAATTATAGAAGAAAACTTCTCTAACCTAAAGAAAGAGATGCCTATAAACAGAAGCCTACAGAACTCCAAATAGACAGAACCAGAATAGAAATTCCTCCCGTGATATAATAATCAAAACACAAAAAGTGCTAAACAAAGAAACAATATTAAAAGCAATAAGGGAAAAGGTCAAGTAACATATAAATACAGATCTATAAGAATTGCACCAGACTTCCCACCAGAGTCTATAAAAGCTAGAAGATGCTGGACAGATGTTGTACAGACCCTAAAAAACACAAATGATAGTCCAGGCTACTATACCCAGCAAAACTCTCAATTATCATAGATGGAGAAACCAAGATATTCCATGACAAAAACAAATTTACATAATATCTTCCCACAAACCCAGACCTACAAAAAATAATACATGGAAACTCCAACACAAGAAGGGAAACTTTAACCCTAAAAAGAGGAAGAAAGTAATCTTTCAACAAACCCAAAATAAGGCACCCACACAAACATAATTCCACCTCTAGCAACAAAAATAACTTGAAGCAACAATCATTATTCCTTAATATTTTTTAACATCAATGAACTCAATGCCCCAATCAAAAGACATGGATTAACAGACTGGATATTTAAATAGGACTTAGCATTTTCCTGCATACAGGAAACAAACCTCAGTGGCAAAGACAGACACTACCTCAGAGAAAAAGTCTAGAAAACAATTTTCCAAGCAAATATACAGAAGAAACAAGCTGCAGTAACACTTCTAATATCAAATAAAATTTAATTTCAACCAAAAGTTATCAAAAACAGTAAGGAATGAAACTTCATACTCATGAAAGGAAAAATCTACCAAGACTACCTCTCAATTCTAAACATTTATGCTCCAAATGCCAGTGCACCTACATTCATAAAAGAAACTTTACTAAAGCTCAAAGCACACAAGTGTACCTCACACAATAATAGTGAGAAACTTCAACACCCCACTCTCATCAATGGACAGATCATGGAAACAGAAACTAAACAGAGACACAGTGAAACTAACAGAAGTTATGAAGCAAATAGATTTAAGAGATATCTATAGAACATTTCACCTAAAACAAAAGAATATACCTTCTTCTCAGCACCTCATGGTACCTTCTCCAAAATTGACCATATAATTGGTTACAAAACAGGCCTCAACAGATACAAGAAGATTGGCATAATCCCATCCTTCCTATCAGATCACCACAGACTAAAGTTGGTCTTTAATAACTACAAAAACAAAGGAAAGCTCACATACACATGTAAGCTGAAAAATGCTCTACTCAATGATACCTTGATCAAGGAAGAAATAAAGTAAGGAATAAAAGACTTTTTAGAATTTAATGAAAATTAAGACCCAACACAACAAAATTTATGGGACACAACAAAAGCAGTACTAAGAAGAAAACTCATGTCTCTAAGTGCCTCCAAAAAGAAACTGGAGAGAGCATACACTAGCAGCTTGTCAGCACACCTGAAATCTCTAGAATAAAAAGAAGCAAATATACCCAAGAGGAATAGACAGCAGAAAATCATCAAACCCAGGGCTGGAATCAACCAAGTAGAAACAAAAAGAACTATACAAAGAATCAACAAAACCAAAAGGTGGTTTTTTGAGAAAATCAACAAGATAGATCAACTCTTCTTAGCCAGACTAACTAGAGGGCACAGAGAAAGTATCTAAATTAGCAAAATCAGAAATGAAAAGGAAGATATAGCAACAGTAACTGAAGAAATCCAAAAAAATCATCAAATCCTACTACAAAAGCCTATACTCAACACAAATGGAAAATCTGGATGAAATGGAAAATTTTCTAGATAGATATCAGGTGCCAAAGTGAAATTAAGATGAGATTAAACTATTTAAATAGTCCCATAACCCCTAAAAAAAATAGAAGCATTAAAAAAAAAAAAAGAAAATGTCCAGGACCAGATGGGTTGGGTTTAGTGCAGAATTCTATCAGACCTTCAAAGAAGACCTAATACCAATACTCTTTAAACTATTCCACAAAATAGAAACAGAAGGAACTTGATCCAACTTGTTCTATGAAGACACATTATGCTGATACCAAACAAAGATCTAACAAAGCAAGAGAACTTCCCACCAATTTCCCTTGTGAACATTGATGCAAAATTTCTTAACAAAATTCTTGCAAACCAAATCCAAGAACACATCAAAACGATCATCCACCATGATCAAATTGGCGTCATCCCAGGGATGCAGGGAATGTTCAACATACATGTTGTGGATAGCCCTGTTCTTATACTTTGATGCTATTTCCACTCCTGGGAGGAGATGCAGATGAGGAGTTAATCAAGTACACAGGTGCCTTGTGAACCTGCTCCCCACCTTAACTTTTCAAATAAAGGCAAGAGCTGATGTTTTGGGCAGGAGGAGGGAAGGTGGTGCTGAAAGGTTTTGGGGGAAGAAGAGAGAGGATCAAAGGAGAGGAGAGAGGATAGATGGAGGAGGAGAGAAGATTCAAGGAGGAAGTCAAAGGAGAATGGAGAGAAGCACATGGCTTGGAGAAACCACAAGTTATGTGGGATCTCATAGATGGGAATAGAGTAGTGTAGTAGTAAATCTTCCCAATCTAGGCATTTAGCTTGTATTCATATTGATTGAGTTGTGATTTCTTTAGCCCGGTAATTTGGGTTGGAGATTTACCCCTACATATATGGAAATCCATCAATGTAATCCACTATATAAACAAACTCAAAGGAAAAAAACACATGATCATCTCATTAGATGCTGAGAAAATATTTGACAAAATTCAACACCCCTTCTTGGTAACAGTCTTGAAAAAATCAGGAATTTAGGCCCATATTTAAACATAGTAACAGCAATATACAGCAAATCAGTAGCCAACATCAAACTAAATGGAGAGAAACTTGAAGCAATCAGTCCTAATAAACTTAGGGACCAGACAAGGCTGCCCACTCTCTCCTTACCTATTCAATATAGTACTCGAAGTCCTAGCCAGAGCAATTAGACAACAAAAGGAGGTCAAAGGGATACAAATTGGATAGGATGAAGTCAATATATCACCATGTGCAGAAGATATGATAGTATAAAGTGACCCCAAAAATTCCACCAGAGAACTCTTAAACCTGATAAACAACTTTAGCAAAAGGGACTGAATGTATTAAATTAACTCAAACAAATCAGTACCCTTCCTCTATTCAAAGGATAACCTGGCTAAGAAAGAAATTAACAGTCAGAAATAATATAAAATACTTAGGTGTGACTCTAACAGAACAAGTGAAAGATCTGTATGAGAGAACTTTCTGAAGAAAGAAATCGAAGACCTCAGAAGATGGAAAAATCTCTCATGCTGATGGATAATTCGCAGGATTAATATAGTAAAAATGGCCATCTTGCCAAAAGCAGTCTACAGATTCAATGAAATCCCCATCATAATTATGACACAATTCTTCATAGAGTTAGAAAGAGCAATTTGCAAATTCATGTGGAATAACAAAAACCCATGATAGCAAAAATTATTTTCAACAATAAAAGAACTTCTGGGGGAATCACCATCCCTGACATCAAGCTGTATTACAGAGCAATAGTGACAAAAACTGCATGGTATTTGTACAGAGACAGGCAGGAAGACCCAGAAATGGACCTACACACTTGATCTTTGAAAAAGGAGCTAAAACCATCCAGTGGAAAAAAGACAGCATTTTAGCAATTGGTGCTGGTTCAACTGGTGGTCAGCATGCAGAAGAATACAGAACATTTCATCCTTATCTCCTTTACAAAGCTCAAGTCCAAGTGGATCAAGGACCTCCACATAAAACCAGATACACTGAAACTAATAGACGAGAAAGTGGGAAAGAACTTCGAATACATGGGCACAGGGGAAATTTTCCTGAACAGAACTCCAATGGCTTATGCTCTAAGATCAAAAATAGACAAATAGTCAAAAGTATGGTGAATGTAATGAAGCACAAATGAGATTTAATTATATCTTAAATTATCTTAAGTTCAAACCTGGACTGGAGGGGGGTATTTTTGTTTATAGGATTTGTGTATTTTATTCCACAAAATAAAAATAAAAATATGTTTTAAAAATGTGTAGAGAATAAAGAGTTAACAATAAAGTTATCCTAAAGACCTTTCAATTTTCCATAATTTTATCTCAGTAAAAACTTGTAATATTTTACATATTTAAGATGTGTTTATGTTTCTCTGTGTGTATGTATGTATACCATGTGTATACCTGGTACATGGAAAAGTCAGAAGAGGACATCAGATACCCTGGAACTGGAGTAATAGATGGTTATATACCATATTTAGATGCTAGGAAATATAACACTTGTACTCCACAAGAACAGCAAATGCTCTTAACCATTAAAGCATTTCTCCATCCATCAATATTTCAGTCATAATAATGAATTTGCTTCTGTTATTATCAACAAAAATGCCAGTATATAATCCATCCAAAACCAGCAAACTGTATCTGGATTGAGGTGCTAGATTCCATGCTTCAGGGTATGTAGAGATGTTACTTGAGAATGAAAGTCATTAGAATGATCTGGTGGAGAGTGGAAAGTGGGAGAAGAAGAAAGATCAACTCTTATGTGTTCTTGTAATAATGGCTATGCTTCCATTATTGGTGTGAGCTATACAGAGCAGGGAAGGAATTAAACAACTTATCTTAGACAAAATTGTTAAGAAGCTTAATGAAGAAATTATAAAGACTATCATCTATATAAATCTGGAAAACGTGAAATTAGAAATGTACAAGTGAGCGTTGCTTGTATTAAACTTCACATTTAACACTACAGGACATAGTCTTCTAGTAAGAAAATACACAAAGGAAAGGTAGGGCACTCAGGAATGAGTCTGAATCCTTGAATACCTTGTGGATTTGTACAGAAGTGCCCAAGGAGTTTCAAATGGGTCATTATGTAGTAAGGAGTATATGAGTCTGAGCACAAATATAGACACACACTAAGACGAGAAGATGAATACCATTAGTTTCTTCTGATGGAGAGATGCAGATTTGAAAGCAATCACTATTAACTGCTCCAAGAACTCCAATATAGAAATGGGGAAGAAACATTAGAGAGTTAAGAGGTCAATGAAACAGTGAGTTTAGCCATGCATATAGACAATTATTTTGAGAAGTTTGGAAATTAAAAAGAACAGAGAAATTACCCAAGGTGAAAGATAATATATTGTAATATCTATATATGCCCAACACAATTGTCCAAATAGTAATGGAGAAATCAATAATAAAGGCAATAAAGAACCTATTCACTGAATGCAAATTGCTGAGAAGTAGACCATTGTCCTGGAAAGCATACTTTTGACCACATGGCTAGTTTAAAATAATTGAGTTACATTATTCCTAAAACACTTGATTTGTGCAGTCAAATTTCTGAACCAAATTTGATGTTGGATGTGTTTTACTTTCTTTGACTCTATGACTGATAATTAAGGACTGAACTCTTAAAGGATCATCAAATTCCTAATATTCTAAGCTAAAGCACAGAAAATTGAGGGCCTGACATCTTAGTTGTGACTAAACCCACTTGACCAACTTACATCATTGGTTTTGCACATTTTTTTGCCCACAAATAAAGAAGCTTATGCCTGTTTTTTTTTTCTTTTTAGTTCTTACATGTGCAAATGGACAATGAAATACAGTCATCCTATCCAATAATTAAGTGAAAAGAGATTTTCTTCCAGAAGGGGACCTGGATGAAAATAATATGAATACCAAGTCTCCATCACCTGGGACCTGTTTTAGTAAATGGGAAAGAGATTTGTCTAAAAAGGAGAGTGAGGGAACAAAGCAACATAACAGAGAGCATTTCCATGGTTTGATGCTGTAAACGTGAAACAGGGTTTTTTAAAGTTGATTTTCTATGAATGTTAGAGGTTTGATTAACTGCTTTGGTGCTCCAAGCTTAAGGGAAAGAAGAGAGATAGAGAGAACAGAGCTGTGGGCCAGCTGCTGTGGAAAACAAGAAAGCATCATGTACTTTGTTCTGGAAAACAGTCTCTTTGAGGGCATGTGCAGCTGCCATTTGGTTAATGCATACCCTTGCCCAGAAATCAAAAGCATCATGAAAAGTAGTGACTGAGTCTTCACTTCGCCCTCCTATCACTATTGATGGAGAAATACAGATCCATGGGGGAGGGAGAAGCAACCCACTGTAGTGAAAATACAGGGCTCCCTATTTAGCTCTAGGAGGAGAGAAGAGGACAGCACTGTAGTTTAAGAATGAATAAGACTGACTTTCACATTTTAGTAACTGAATGTGGCAAGAAAGCTAGCTATGGCATTTCCCAGAATCTCATTAGAACTGAGAAGAGGGAGCCAATGTAACACGGCTAAATGAAATGATTGGAGGAAATAACACTAACGAGGGTGTGTCCACCAACACTTTCAATTGCCCAGTGAACTTACATTATTTACATCTGTAACTACTTTCTCATCCCCTGTCATAACTGCAAACTGTATTTTAGATTTGGGGGCTTCAGAGTATGTGTAGTTAATTTTCTAAGATCATCAATTTAGTGTTTCTATGGATTGCGAATTACAGGTGATTGGCAACGAACTTTGAACTAGAAACATATAATGTTCCTTAGTAGAGTATATTTAATTGCCAGAAGCAATCGTGTCTCACCTAGAAGGGTAGGATACCTTAGGAATCTTCATCTTCATATTCTCTTGCAGGGTACTAAATCCATGCATAGGTTGCAATTTTTATCTCTTGTAATTCTCAAATACAGAAGGACACGCCAAGTAGGTAAGTAGCATGTATAGATCTTTCCAAGAAAAACTGAAATGATCAAGTTCAAGCAGCTAATCTAGCACTGGATCAAAATCCCTCAGGGAAATATTTGTGTTTTACCAGTTTACTCAGAGAAACAGCTCTAGGGATCTGCAGATATCCGCTGTGATTTTGACTGAAGGAAACGCTGAGGCCGGTGCTGAAGCTCTTGATTTAATCATAAAGCAATTCAGCCTTTAGCAAGGCTATCTCCTAAGAAATCAATAGCTACACTCTCAGTTCCATTAAGGGATTTAAAAAAAAAAAACTTCTTCACCTAACCAAGATATTAATTTGTATATGTGTTATTGTCTGTCGTTCTGGTTGATACCTTGAAGTGTTGAAAGATGAATTCACTGATTCTGGTTGAAACACTGCCCCCCCCCAGGAAGGATTTCCTCTGTCCTCATCATCGTTATTTTAATTATTTATTGATTCACATACCATTCCTCAAACACTGAAGTGCTTTAACAAATTACCCACTGCATTCAACAATAACATTTTGACTCAACCTTCCAAACACAGTCTTCCAGTCACTTGCACATGGCATGACAGAGCCCCCAAGAACAGTCATGCCAGATTTTCTTTTCTTTCGTAAAAAGCAGCAACAAAGAGCTATGCAAGCAAATATTTCAAATAAAGAGGTGGAGAATTCAGCAAGTAAAATTCGCTTTAATAAGTATAGGTATATGTAGCAACTAGACAGATGCAAATTAAAACAACTTTGAGATTTCATCTTGCTCCAGCCAGAATGGTTAAAATCCAAACAAAACAAAACAAAACAAAACAAAAACCTGACAACATATGCTGGTGAGGATGTGGGGGAAACAGAACCCTTCTTTATAGTTTTTGGGATTGCAAACTGGTGCAGCCACTATGGGAATCAAGGTGGAGAAGTTACAAAATCCTAAAACTACATCTGCTATATGGCCCAGCTGTATCCTTCCTTCATATTCTCTAAAGACTGGGGACATCCTAACCCACAGACACTTGTTAAACCACATTCCTTTCCATCCTGCTTGCAATAACAAGGAAATGGAAACAATTTAAATGTCCTTCAACAAAGGTATGTATAGTGAAGATGGGGGACAGATACATAACAGAATTCTTTTCGGCTGAATAGGAGAATGAACTTGTGAAATTTGCAAGTTAATGGATGCAACTAGAATGGATCACACTGAGTGAGAAGACCCAGAGAGACAAACATTAAATGTTCTCTGATATTGTGATAACAGTTTCAAAATATGTAGTAATGAATATATGACCTGGAGTAACCAAAGAAACCAGAAAATTAAAAAAGGGCCAAGTAGAGGTAGGGAAGATCATATAGAGAAGGAGAGAGTACCACATAGATGCTCTGAGAGAGAAAACAGGAAAGATGGGTGGATTTATCTGTGGAGAGGGGGAGGACAACTCTGAGGGAGATGGAAGGAAGAGAGATGAAGACCATCAAGGCTGACTGAAAAGGCCATAGGGAAATTGAGTTTATGTTCACTTAAAATACATATAATACCTTTAAGCATATATGTATACATATATAAATAATATAAATGAAATTATTCTACTTGTGGAATATTCTCCAAGACCTATGGACTATCTACCAAAATACCCAGTGTCATGAGAAACTCCTAGTTATTGGTCTAGAGAAGACTCCACAAACAGGATTATCTATTAGAATTGTCCTTGGTTGCCTCTGAGAACTTGAAGTTAAAGGTAAAACTCTATGGCTGGAGATACCACACAATTGAGGCTTAAAGCAGTCATGCTAGAATTGAGCTGGAAGTCTCCTCCTTAAGGACTACTTCATGTAGTATCTGAAGGGACTAAGCAACCTGCCAAGAGAGAGATGCAATCAACAGCTTTATTGAACTATAAAACCTGTACACCATGTAATACTTTGACTGGCAAGATATAGACAATGATACAATAGTGCTATGTTTATATTAAGGGTAATCCAACAGCTGACTAACTGGAATTTAGGTCAGATCACCTGGATGGAATGTATGCCCTATACATAACCTAAATCAATTATCTGGGGATAGTGAGGCCATATACCAAAGAAAAGAACCTACTCCTGCCACTTGTTAAACCAAAATAATTTCTAACTCTATGATACATACTTATCCTTATACCCACGAATAAATGAAGTTCTCAACCTTCATCAAAGAAACTTCTTTCTTTGCAAGAAATGGAAAATATTAGAGTACCTCAACTGGTCAAACTGGGAATAAGTGATTTGGGGGTGTCTGTACAACTGATGTATCTGCAATTCAGTCCTTTCACCTAAATCTCAAAGAAATTCATGCAGAAGAAGGAGCGGAAAGATTGTACAAGCCAGAGACAAGATATTTGCTAGGACATAGTATGTTCTCTATATGAAAGGAGAGCTGCATCCATGAATTTTCAAAAATATGGTTGCCTGGACAAGTCCAGCATAATGACAACACCAGGTGACATGCCTGTGTGGACAGAGGAAAATCTACAGGATCCCACGCTGAGAAAATGAACTTCAGCTGGTCAATGCCTGTTAAGAAAGGAAAAGCTAGTTTCCTCCAAGGACAAATTCCAAATATATTGTCCAATCCCAAGTGATCATCCCTAGGTGTGTGTAAATACAAGCAGACCTAAATAGACTCAGTATATTAGATATACATGCAATATATACACACATATACACATGACTATAAAGGATATACATGTAACAACTATAATTGAAGAAAAGTTTGTCAGTGGTGGTGGGGGATGGGTAGTTGGAGGGGAAGGGAGAGAAGAGAAAGTGACGTGATGCACTTTTATGTATGAAGTCTCAAGTAAAGTAAAATTATTAAAAATTTAAAAATGCCCTTCCTAATTACAGACTTGTCACCTACACTGAAATTCAGTAAACCTCCATATGAGGAGAGTCTTCACAGAGTATGCTTTGTATAGAGGCATACTCTATACAAAGGTTTCTATCAATAAAAGCATGTTTTAAAGCATACACATATCAGTAGCATTATACATATTGAGCGGGTGTATTTATGTTTTTAAGAACAGACACAGACACACACACACACACAGACTTAACAACAATTCATGAAAAAATGAAAAAATAATTACAAAAACAGAAGCAAAATATGACTTCCTTACCAGATTGTTTGAATGACTTGAGTCATTCACTCTTCTGTTCATTAATGGATGTTTAGCATTTGCTTATGTTTTGGTTTTATTATAGTATGTCATATAGTGAACAACAGAGGCACAGTGATATCTTCATTAAATGTCAAGTCCCAAGTATTGATTCCTCCCAACAAAACATTAATTGTACATATGCCATAACTCACTTTCTCATATGAAATGCAGGATCCTGGAAGCAATGCTTTTCTAAACAAAAAATGTCAGTTCTTTAATGATAAGATTATTATTGGATGATCATAAATATTATACATTGTTGTTAAAGCAAAGCTTTCTCTTTGCAACAGAACTCTGAAAACAGCTCAGTAAACATTTGAGTCCTCTCATGTTGTCAATATTTATAATTAGATCTTCTGGAAATTATATCTTTTTATACTACAATCAAAGCTGCAGTTGACTTATTACAAAAAATAGAGTATCCAATGATAATATCAATTTGGCCTCTGTATTTTGGGAATAGACAAAACCTTTGCCTTCCTCAGAGGGTCTTGTAATTAGTTTATCTTTATTAAACAATAGACTGGAAGCAGAATAAAACCATTCTAACATTTAGCAGGAAAGATGTTTATTGAAATTATTGTGTGTATCATGGGCTTGCTATTCTTCCGGGTAACAAAAATACAAAATAAAGAATATGCACTTTTTCTATATGTGACGTCTCTTAAGTAAAAAAGAGATACATAACTCTCCATAAATATTCAGTGTTATTCTACTATATGTGAGTTATTGTGCTAATTATTAAGTACAGAACGACCAAGAAGTACACTTCAAATTCTCTTCTAATCAAGAAAAGATAGAGACAGATAAAGTGTAGCTTAGGTTGTGTTGACAATTCAGCAGCACCATCAAAAGAAAAATTTCTATCTGTTGGACACTTTGTTCTTGATGTATTTAAGAATAAAAGGAATAGATATTTAAATTCGAAAGTTTAAGAAATAACATACAGGCAAAACCAACCCGTGTCTCCATGAACTAAAGTAGTATTCCACACATAAATTATGTCATTTGATTACTTGTTTTTCTTCTCTCATTGAAAATGGATTTTTTTCTACACTATATCCTGATTACAGTACAAAACAAACAAACATACCAGAATTAAAAAGAGGTCAAGAAAAGGGACAAAAAACAGATATAGACACAGAGACTGACTCATTTGCTCACTCATGAATCCCATAAGAACACAAAACCAAAAGTCATTATACACAATGAACCAGCAGGAGAGAGAGATGGAGATAGAGAAAGACAGACACAGAGAGAGACAGAGAGACAGAAAAAGAATAAATGCATTAATAAATTAATAACACAAACTAAAAACAAAAAAGATAAAATTAAAAAACAACAACAAAAAACCTCTTGACATGACATTACAAGACAAGGAGCCTCCAAAGATGCTATTTAGTTCATTTTTTGTTGATCAACTACTACTGGACATGTAGTCTACCCTTCAAGGTCATTTAATTCCCTGCTGAAGAAACCTAAATTTTCATATAGATGGTTATCAATTGGATATAGCTTCTGGACTGGGGAAGAGAAACTGTGTCCACTTCTCTGAACTCTAAGACCCCATCTGGTGCACACCCATGCATACTTTGTGCATGCTGCTTCAGTGTGAGTTCATATAAGTGTGAATACCGTTGATTCAGAGGGTCTTGTTTTCTTGGTGTACCCCATCCCCTCTGGTTCTTATGCTCTTTCTACATCTTCTTCAACGTGATTGCCTGAATGGAAGCCCATTTAGTATTGAGTCTTCTAAGATCTCTCAATCTCTGTGTAATATCTGGAAGTGGGTCTTTGTTATTCCCACCTACTGCAGGAGGATGCCTTTCTAATAATAGCCAAGCAAGGCATTCATCTATGAATGTAGGAGAGTGTCATTAGGAATCATATTATTGATACTTTTTTCTTTTTTTGTTTTTGTTGTTGTGGTGGTTGGCTGGTTGGTTGTTTTGTTGTTGTTGTTTGGTTGGTTTGCTTACAACAGTAGATTGGGTTTTAGCCTACATCCCTGGGCTATCTAGTCTCAGGTTCTTGATTACACAGGTTGTGTTGGGTACACATTGCATCTTGTAGAGTGGGCCTTAAATCAATTCAGCTATTGTTTGTTTATCCCCACAAATTCTGTGCTATCATTACCTTAGCATATCCTGGGGGACAACAACATTTTAGAACAAAGCTTTTGTAGCTAGGTTCATGTTTGCATTTCTCCTCCAATAGGATGGTACTTTCTTATACCTGTACAAGCCTGTAGGGGTGAATACCATAGACAGGTACTAGTTCAGTTTCTCCCTGCTCAATGAGTTGTATGGATGTTGACTTTATCTACAGAACCTTGCCTTTAGTTTCTGGAGAGTAACCTACCACATTAGCAATAGCTTGGACTGATTGGAGGTTCCAGTGGACCCACTTTCTCCAATAACTCAATAAGATGTAGTCTATTCCTGATACTGAAAGCTTCATTTGCTGACAAACGATATCCAGTTGAGAATCTATCTCTGCAATTATTAAAAGATGTCATTTAGATTGCCATCCTAAACAGTTAATAATTTAGGAAGCCTCTACTGTGTTCAGGTTTCCATAGTACTTGTCAAATGGCATTTAACTGTAGCTGTCTCTTTATATTTATTTCCTTGTCTGCAATTCTCTTTCCCCTCTCTTCTTGATTCTCCCATTCCAATGCCCTGCATCTCCATCCATTCATAAATATCAATTCTATTTTTCTGTCCTACAGAGATCTATGTCCCCCTATAGCCTCTTATTCTATATCTATACCTTATGGTTCAATGGATTATGACTTGGTTATCATTGATTTAACAGCTAAGATTGACATGTAAGAGAATATACATCATATTTGTCCTTTGGATGTGGGTTATCTCACTTAGTATGATGTTTTCTAAGTTTCTTCCATTACCTGAGAATTCATTAGTTCACATCTTTAAGGTCTAATAATGATGTAATATGACACATTTTCTTTATTCATTAATCTATTGAAGGACATTTAGGTTATTTCCAACTCCTGACTATTATGAATAGTTGAGCAAGTGTCTCTGTGGTTGGACAAAATATCCTTTGGGTATATATCCAAAGATGGTATAGCTGGATCTTGATGTAGATCAATCATCTTCCTAATGAACTGACACACTGATTTCCATAGTGGCTGTAGAAGCTTGCAGATAGACTAGTAATGGATGAGTGTTCCCCTTACTCCACATACTTGCCAGTATGAGTTATCACTTTTTTTATTATCCTAGTTATTCTAACAGTTCTACGAAATCTCAAAGTACTCTTGATTAACATTTTCCTGATGACTATGAATGTTGAAAATGTCTTTGTTTATGGCATTTGAGTTTCCTTTTTTGATAATTCTCTTTATATCTGTACAAAATTTTTAAATTGACATAGTCTTAGTTTACATCCCATTCACTGCCTCACTCCCAATCCTCCCTGATAGAGAGAGTCCCTCCAACCTCCCCCTCCCCTTCCCCTTCTTCTTTGAGAGGGTGCCCACTCTCAGGTGTCCCCTGACCCTGGCACAGTCTCTGCAGGGTTGGTCACATCCTCTCCTGACCCTGACCCTGACCCCTGACCCTGGCACAGTCTCTGCAGGGGTGGTCACATCCTCTCCTACTGAAGTCAGACAAGGCAGCCCTGTTGAAAAAAATGGATTCCATGGACAAGCAACAGCTTTAGGGACAGCCCCCTACTCCAGTTGTTGCTGGACCCACATGGAGACTGAGGGGCACATCTGCTGCATATGTGCTGCAGCCTTATTCTAGCCCATGTATGTTCTTTCATTGGTGGCTCAGTCCGAAAGCTTCCAAAGGTCCAGGTTAGTTGCTCTTCCTGTGGAGTTCCTTTCTCCTTCAGGGTCTTCAGTCCTCACAGTTCATTCATAAGACTCCCCAAAATTCATTAGTGTTTGGCTAGGGGTATCTGAATGAGTTTCAGTCAGCTGTGGAGCAGAGCCATTCACAGGGTAGTTATGGTAGCCTTTTCTCAATATTCTTCTTCTTGTTTCTTTTCTTTGAGTTCTTTATATACTTTGGATATTAGCCTTCTATCAGTTGTATAGTTGGTAAAAAAATTTTTTCAATACTGTAGGCTGACACTCTGTCTGAAGCATGATGTCCTTTGTTCTAAAGAATGTTTTCAATTTCATGAGATCCTTTTATTAACTATTGATTTTAGTTCCTTTAATAATAATGTTCTCTATAGGAAGATTTTTCCTTGCCAATGAGCTCAAGGCTATTCTCTACTTTCTTTTCTATTAGATTCAGTGTGTCTGGTTTTATGTTGAGGTTCAATCCATTTAGAGTTGGGCTTTGTTCAGGGTGATAAGTATAGATGTATTTGAATTCCTCTACATGTAGACATCCAGTTTGATCAGTACCATTTTTTGAAGGTACTGTCATTTTCCAGTGTGTATTTCTTGTTTCTTCATCAAAAATCAGGCATCAATAGATGTGAGAAATTACATATGAGTTTTCAATTTGATCCCATTGATAAAAATGTCTGCTTTTGTACCAATGTGCTATTTCTATTACTAAAACACTAGTTAAGCAAAGGGTAGTAAAATAGTAGTTTGAAGTCAAGAACGGTGCTAGCTTCTGCTGTTTTTATTGTTCTGGATTTGTTTTAGCTATCCTGGAGGTTCATCCATTCTTTCTTTTTTTTCCCTTTTCTTTCTTTCCTTCCTTCTTTCTCTTTCTTTCTTTCCTTCCTTCCTTCCTTCTCTCTCTCTCTCTCTCTCTCTCTCTCTCTCTCTCTCTCTCTTTCTTTTTTTCTTTCAGTATGAAGCTAAAAATTGTTCTTTCAAAATCTGTGAAAAATCATGTTGGAATTTTCGTGGGATTGCATTGAGTCTGTATGTTTCATTGTTGTTGTTTTGTGAACTTTTGTTTTGTTTTGTTTTGTCTTTTGGTTGAATGTTTTTGTTTTTCGTTTTTTCTATATTAAGCCTGTTTATACATGATCATGGTAGATCTTTCTAATTTCTGATATCAATTTTAATTACTTTGATATCTTAAAGTTTTTCTTTTATAAGTCTTTCACTTACTTAATTAGAATTACCCAAGATATTTTATATCTTGTGTGCTACTGTGAAAGGCATGGTTTTCCATAATGCTTATCAGTCCATTTGTCATTTATACAAAGAAGGGTTATTTTTGTAACATACTACTTTGCCGAAAGTGTTTATCAGCTGTAGGAATTCCCTGGTGTGTAAATGTCACTTTTATTTCCTCAGATGAGTGATTAAATGAGAGCTGCCTCCAAGCTGTGTAAATACACAATCTGGGCTGAGCACAGATTATTCCCTTCTCTGTTTGAACTTCCCTAGGTTTATGTATGAAAGCTTCTAGCCTCCATACAATCTAATCTTCCATATGACTGATTCAATCTGGCTTCTCTTGGCTTCAGACTGAAGTGTTCTGCCTGGTCTCATACTAACTTTGGCAGTGTTTCTAATCTTCTAGCTTATTCTCATTCTTTTGCTCATTCTGTCTTCACCTGTTTGTAGCTTTTTCTCTCTGTAAAACTATCCTGGTACAAATGTCATGTGCACATACCACCTACCATATCTCATATCGTCCCTTTCTTCTTTCTTTGTGTTATAAAGTGGTTGAGAAAGGATATCCTATCTCTGACTCATTCTGTCAAATCTTTCTTTGATTCTGTATTTTGTCTGCCCCTCAATTAGATGTCACTTTCAAACATGGATGCTTTCTTCTACAAACTAAACCTTCATTATTAGAGATTAAAGGTGTGTCCTAAAAGTGTTTTTGTATTCCAGCCAGTCATACACTCATCTTGGGCATTTCTGTGTTTCAGCTGAATCATTTCAGAAGAGTCATGTTGCTGGATTAAAATCCCTCTATACTGGTGGAATTTTTAGAAACACATATACTTCCATAACATCTGAAGATAAAGGTATGTTGACCTCTTCCTTTCAAATCTATAGCCCTTTTATCCCCTTTATCTCTGTCAGTTGTCTTATTTTTCTATCTATTTATCTATCTACCTATCCATCGCAGAATAGGTACTGAGAGAATAAACAACTTTGCTTTGTTCCTGACTTTACGGGAATTGCACTGAGTATCTTTCTATTTAAATCGATTGGACTTGCTGTAAACTGACTCATCATGTTGAGGTATGACCCTTGTATCCCTGCTCTCTCCAGTACTTTTATCATAAAGAAGTGATGGATTTTGTCAGAGGTCTTTTCTGTATCTAGTGAGATGTGTTTTTTGTCTTCCAGTTTCTTTATATGGTTGATTATATTTATTGATTTTTTTATGTTGAACTATGCATGCCTGCTTCTCAGGGATGAAGCAGAGTTGATCATGATGGCTAATCTTTTCGATGTGTGCTTAGACTCAGTTTGCAAATATTTTATTGCGAATTTTTGTTTCTGTGATCATAAATGAAATTGGTCTATAATTCTCTTCATTGAATCTTTATGTGGTTTGGGTATCAGAGTAACTATCATCTCAGAAAAAGAATTGGGCAGGGTTCCTTCTATTTCCATTTTGTGAAATTGAGAAGTACTGGCATTAACTCTTCTTTAAAAGTCTGTGCTAAAATCACTTTTGCCCTGGCCTTCTTTTGGTTAGAAGACGTTGAGTGACAGCTGTGTTTCACTAGGGGTTATAGGTTTAAATTGCTTACTTGGGGCCCTGGGCTATGTAAACTGGAGATGACCACCAGTCTGGCACCACTGACCTGGACTAGGAGCTAGCCTAAGATGAGGGAAGGGAGAGGAGGGCCCAAGATCAGCATCAGTATGACACTGTATAGACTGGAGAGGAGAAACCACATCTTAGATCACCCCTGCCTGGGCCACACTGTTACACTGCACAGGTGGGGCATAGCACCCCTGAGACCACCCCTAAGATGACCCCAGATAACCAAAGACCCTGGGCACCACTAAGAAAAGCACATAAATCATGGAGAAATGGAAGAGAAAGAGAAGCAAGATGTGTGCACAATGAAGACAGGTAGAACTAGATATTGAGGGTAATGAGAAACGGGCTGAAGTGAGGTGCTAATGATACCACCTAAGGAAGACCACGATGTGGTCCTGGCCTATACTGCCAAATATGGCCATGTCTGAATCCATAGCACTATATCAGCAGGGGTATGTTACCACTGAAGGTCATGAAAAAGTACCTGGAATGGGCTGTAGCCCCATGTGACATTGATGGGGGTGGGTAATACAGAGCTAGCCCTGAAGACCTGAGAATAGGATGGCTGTCCCCACCCCTTGCAAGCTGCAGCATCCATGAGACATGCCCAGAAAGCACAATAGAGCTGTCTCTGATTAGAGGAGCTTGGAGTGAGCTCGCCTCAAGGTTGTGACTATGTGAGAGTTGGCCCTGCCACACAGCTGACATGCAGTAGCTTGAAAGAGGAGGAGATGAACTCTCCCCTTACCACCTGTGGCAAATGGGAAAGATGGCCCTAGTGTCATGAGAGGGAGAACTGTCCCTTCCTCTTAGCCAGCTACAGCACCAGAGAGAGGGAGGTTCCAGTATTGATAAGGTAGCAGAAGCCAGAGGCCTCAAGCCATGACTCATGGCAATGAACATTTATAAGAAAAGAAGTGTAGATAAAAAGCCCATTGACATACTTCAACTTCCTCAATGAGATTTTTTTCTCCATTTCTTTTGGGGGATAAGCTACAAGGTTACAGGTATAAGGGGGTGGGAAGACAGTGGGGTTGGGGTGCATGATATGAAATTCTCCAAGAACCAATAAAGAGGTTTTTCTTAAGTGCTTATCTAATCTTGATTTAACTTTGATAGGTGGTATGTATTAAGAAAATTATTCATTTACTCAATATTTTACAGTTTGGTAATGTGTTGTGCATCTCTGGATTGCTCACTTATTAAATATTACATATAGACAGTATAGAAATATGTTCTCATTTTTTAAATGTTCATTTATTTATTTATGTATCTATTTCTTTATTTTGAAACAGGTCTCTGTATTTAGCAGTGGCTGCTCTAGAACTCACTATGTAACCCAGGTTGTCCTGGAACACACTACATAAACCTGACTGTCCTGAAATTCAGTATGTAGACCAGGATGATTTGGAACTCATGGAGATCCTCCTGCCTCTACCTCCCCATTGCTGGAATTAAAGTTCTGAGCCGCAACTCCTTGTTCTCGTGTTTAACATTGATGGGTTTTTCCCCACTTACTTTCTGATGGTTGAAGTACAAGTTTACAAAGCTCTCCTATTATGATTTTCCCTGCAAATGTTTCAATCTTATAGTTTCATCAATGTGATCTTCAAACTGCTTATAGTAATGCTTCACTTTTAATTTAGTCTGGCTAAAAATGTACTAATAAACCATGAAGGCTGTATATAGCTGAATAAATCAGTATTTCCTAAGACTAATAGATTGGCTTTAAACGTTTTTGTTTTTAACTCTGTACATACAAATTTCTAGATATTTACATATATTTTCAAAATTACAACTGCTTGTGTCAGATACTATGCTCATCGATTGGGATACAATGGTTGAGATGTAGCCTGTGCCCTTCTCAGGCTTACAATTAACAAGGCGAAAAAAAAAGATTTAGGCATAAAGGAAAGAAGAGAAGTGATTAATGAAGCTGTGTTTCAAGTAATACAGAATCCTGGCAAGGAGATGGATTGTTTCTGAATAGAGGAGTCCAAAGCCTTCAAAGAGACAACACTTCTTTTGCCCTTTAAAAGATGAGTATACATTCTTTATGTAAGGAAGATATAGAAGTCAAAATAAACTAAGTTACAAAGATTTAGCAATATGCAGATAATTGTGACTGGCCCAGAGCAATTTAAACTTTAAAAGAACACTAAATGAAATGGTTCTAGCAAAAATAAAAAAAATAAAATTTAAAAACTATCAGATAATGAGGTACTATCTTCTATGGAGCTGTAGAGCTCTGGATTATTATGGTATTATAGATAATTTTAAATGTGTATCTGAATCCTATCATGCTCATTATATACCTAATTATGATCTATTGGTATAAAATTCCTTCCTTATAATTATGATTACTCTCTTCTAAAACACTAGATCTGATGCCAAAAACATTAATTACTTCTGTGGGCATTACTAAGAGCCTAAACCCAATAAGATTGATATTGTGATTGTCAATCTGTTTTGTATGACAATTTTTATTATATTCAAAACTTAGAAGCCAGTTAGGTCAAGTCATTTATTATCCATGGAATAAAACATGAATACCTTATTATGTAGGTTACAGTGAGCTAATCTTGTTTATTTTCTATTATTAAACCAAAAGTTCATATTGGTTTATTTTCTTCGAAGTGCATTAATAGTTTCTATTACTTACATTAACAAAGTGAAAAGCAAAGGGACAGTACCATGAGGAAGAGAATTAAATGCAAAGACTCATGATGAAAAAGGAGTTTTTAGTTTTATGTTCAATGCCTCTAAACCTTCAGAACCTTATTGCAATCTATCTGCTCAGACAGATCAAGGAGGTATTAGAAGAAACATACAGTAGAAAAAAAAGTCAAGGAAACATGGTAGATATAAAACAGATTTTTTTTTCCATAAAAAATAATTTCTATGACATATTTTCTACAAATGGCCAGCATTTGCCTTGTGCAGTTCTTCTTGACAAATAATTCAAGCAAGGAAACATCAAAACACCAAAAAAATCTGATTTTCATTCTATCCTTTCCAAACAAGTGAATTTTTAAATTCAAGTTGTAAATGCTGACGCAATGTATGGCCTTACTTTTTGTTACTGTCATTTGAAAATAGAGAATTTAAATGTCAATATAAATTATTATATGAATATGCAATTGCTTTGGAAATCACAAATTCTAAAGTTTTTGATTTCCCAGAGATGTCAGCACTTTCAAAGGTTTTAAAATACGTCACATGCTCTTATTTCTGTTAAACGGATTTATGCTCACCATTTAATGTAGCTAGAGAATGTTCCTTTAAATTGAGTGTCTTAGAAAGAGATTTTTCAAATCTGTAATAACAACAAACTTATTACTAAAAGGAAAGGATTTATTCCCCCCAACTTTCCTTGCAAAAGTCAATCATGCCTGCAGAGGAATTTGATTAATGGTGCATAATCTACAGATGTTATGGAAGCATTGTAAGTGAGAATGTTAATTATCTAACTTTTTAGCAGAAAGATAAGAGTTTAACCTTTAGAAAAAAGAAAGACAAGACTAAATAACTCATGGGGAATTAATAATGGGGTAGTGAGCTTTTTATATTCACAATGGCAACTGAAATTTATCCCCGGTGACAACTGACAGAAACACATGAGTCTCAGTTTTTACCAAGTCTGACAATGAAGTGTTGTCAGCCTCTTCAGTTTCATCTCGAATAAGAGCCTACATCTCTAAAGTACACAAGAATATCAGCGTGTACACCATATAGAGGAAACTGATTATGATGTGTTTACTTAAAGACAATAGAAACCTAAGAAAGACTCAATAGCTAACCTGGGTACCTTGTTACACATTTGTCTTTACAGAATCAAAGTTTTCTGTGATCTAGTGCACACTATTGCAAGGCTTTGTATATGAGTTTGTCTGTGAGATCCTTAGTTTTGGTAGATAGAAGCATTTGTTAGTTTTGTTTTAAATAAAATCTCTTTTAAACATTTATGTATTATGTATCGATGCCAGAAATCAACGTTAATATAAAAAGAAACATTGGAGAAGTGAGTTAGCTTAGTTATAATGAGGAAAAGCAGAAGAAACTTTGGGGTTTGCAATGTATTATTTTGTATAACAAGTGCTTATCTTTTTTTAAAGAAAGGGGGGGAAAGGGGGGCTGGAGAGATGGCTCAGCGGTTAAGAGCACTGACTGCTCTTCCGAAGGTCCTGAGTTCAAATCCCAGCAATCACATGGTGGCTCACAACCATCTGTAATGGGATCTGAGTCCCTCTTCTGGAGTGTCTGAAGACAGATACAGTGTACTTAACAAATAAATAAATCTTTAAAAAAAAAGAAAGGAAGAAAGAGAGAGAGAGAGAGAGAGAGAGAGAGAAAACAATTTAAAAGTCCATTAATTTAAGATCTCCAGAAGTGAGCTTGCCTAAAAATGGTTCCCTTGCCATTCTTCAGCAAATTTCTTCAATTTCTTTGAGTTTCGGCTCCTTAAATATTTTGCTCTATGCCTTTCTATCTCATTGTACGTGATACAGGAGTAAGCTGATTTTTAAGCGTTCATCTTCCATTGATGACTTTCCATCTAACCCTCCAGACACGTTTTGTCATCATATGTCATGAAAACATACTCTACTGCCTACCATATATAGCAAGTATCAACTACAGTCTATAAAAACAAGGATAATATTTATTTTTCAATAATTGTACATAATTTCTAGTTTAAGATCACAAAACCTGAATTTCAATCATTTGAAAGAGAAATGTGCTTTCTTCTCCATCTTGCTTTTAGATTTTAGAATGTCAGGGTTAAAGGATACTCTGTTTGCATGTCCTGTCTGTTATTCATTGAGATTCTCATTCCAATTAGTTCTATAACCTTCCCTTCTCAATTCTTTTGGCTATGTGGAAAAAATCTGAGAGTGTGGAATTTATTCTTCATCTTAAATTACTGTTGGATATAGTGAAGTCTATTAATTTCTCTGGAAATACAATCTTCTTAGAGATACTAAGTGATTTTTTCATCTGTCTTTGCTTATGAGAAACAAAAAGAAAAAAAGAAAAGAAAAAGAATGCTTTTTCAAACACCTAGATTCAGGAGTTGAATGAAATTGATTTCTTTCTTTTTAAAAACTTACAATTTTCCTGTAATTTTAGAAATGTAAAAAATTACTATAAAGCATTTTATCTTTTCTTTTTCATAATATATTTCTTCTAAAATGTACTTGATGGCAGAGCCCAGACTTTAGAAACAAATTTAACAATTATATTTATCAGCTTTATATAGATACCTTAACTCCACTGGTAGCGAGGATGAAGTATCTATGCTGCTTTCATATAGGGAAACCTCCTTGATTCCAGGATAAAAGATGATGTTATCATTTAAACTAAAAATGATATCTCATCTCATAATTCACTTCTCTATTACCTTCTGTAGATAAGACATTCTAGAATCCAGTATCTTTCTCCTAAACTTTCAGCTTTCTTTGTGACTATTTGAAATAGCATGATAAACTATCTTCTAACTCCAAATAAACATATCTAATTAACCTAAAATTCCTTGTCATCCCAGAACATGGGAACGTGGTCTTATGAATCTAAATATCACACTAGCTCCCAAACAGTTTCTTATTCTTTCTCTCTCTCCCTCTTCTACAACAGGGAAGCTAATTCATCTCCTCTTTCTTCCTTTCTTTCTAGACTACTTCAGTAGCTCACTGCAGATTTGTCTTCTATTCACTCTTGAGACCTATGGGGGAAAATGTTTTCTGGAAAGCATAATAATCATATGACTATAACTATTTACTTTAAATCTTCCCTCTCCTCCAATGCTACTTGCCCACTAAGAACGCTCAAGCCTAGACTTTAACAAGAGTGTTCCTTAATTGACCATTGCCACCAGCTCCCTAAAAATCACCTCTCTTTAAATGAATTTTGATGTAATTTTTCATGTTATTCTAACATCAAGATATAAGATGGCAAGTGAAGAATGTACCTTGTTAAGAATGAGTGCTCTAAGTAACCAACAGATCTTAGTATACCAAATGAATTAAACAGAAATGACTCCCAGACTCTCCAGCCAAAGAATTAATTATGGGTTCTCCTATTCTGTCCTCATGTCAATGTTTTCCTTGGTATTTTGAATGAGAGTATTCTTTTCCCTGTGAACATCCTATATGACTTTCTATTGTATTCTTGTTTTTGTGTGTGTAATTAATCAAAATGCTAAAAGAAAGCATTAATGAATGCCCTGGAAAACAAAAACATTTTTAGGGAAAACCAATTAGCAATCCTAAATGGCTTAGCCATCAATAGCACCTACACAGTAATAATAATGTAAATATCATATATTAATCATCAAAAGATGACAGTGAAACTGTCAGGGACAGAAGAAAATTGCAGGGAAGTAAATAATGGGAAGTCAAAAGGTAATATCTAAAAGTGAGAAGTGAGGGAGAAGAAGATAAATACATTATTTGGCAATATAGATGCATGTACAGGGCTGTGCTGGATAATCTGGAGGACATCTAGTCATTGCAAATTCGACAGTCCTGCTTGCCCCACTCTCCCTCACTCCTGCAGGTCTTCAGCGCTAGCCAACTTCCCAGCCTTTTAGTAAATCTCTAATGAAACCGAATTGATTGTCTGCACTCCCAGTGTGCGGGAGTCAGTCTTCTTGGCTAGACTTTGTCTGTTAGACTCTTCTCCTGCTGGTTTTTAGGCTCTAAAGATTTTGCCTTTGGCTCTTTTATTGCCTCTGCTCCTTTCTATTTGTCCTAGAGGAATTACACCTTCAAAAATATCTATTTCCTAAATGTTTAGTGGGGGTGTATCAGATAGAAGAGTTGTCGCTGAGCACAAGTTGCCTATTTTGCCTGTGACGTTTCTGGTCCCCTTTCAGAACTTCTCCTGTCATGCTTATTCATAAGACATTTTCATTCAGTTAATTAAGCTATCTAGTACATGTAGCAGCAAACCCCAGAAATTTGTCCATATTTGTAATGGTCGCCCAAGTAAGTTCTTAACGTTGGCATTCACAGGGATCAAGACTGAGAGGCATTTTCTTCCCCCTTGTACCCCCTATACCCCCCTCTGTTGAACATTCTTCTTCTATGGAATTAGGAAGAGTGAAACAACTGTGATATGGGGAGGCTGTGATGTACTGAGGGACTAGAACAGCAGTGATCTGTGATAACCAGCTATCTGTGTGTTTTCAAGAGAGCATCTTACCTTTGTGACATCTTGTGCACGTTCTTCGAGAAAACATTAGTCTAAGTTCTTAACCATTGGCCTCAAAAACAATGAAGTCTAGCTCACCTGGCCTGGCAAGGATTCTCCTCTATGGTGCTTCTTGCATGTCCCTCCTCAACCCGCTACAGATTCCTTGTTCAACTTCCTTGGTCATTCTCGCCAAACTCTGCAGTCATACAGCTCTTTCTCAAGTTGTGTGTGGTCTGCAGATCCTTCGTTTGACAGAATTTCTGATATGTCCCATGGCCACATCTCTTCTCAATGCTTTTAGACTCACCAGCAGAACCAAACTTTGACTGCTAGTATTTACAAAAATTGAATACTGAATTCTTTATGACTATAGGTTCAGGTGACTCCAAGCATTATAGTGAGTCTCCTCAGACTTAGAATATGGCATAAAAAAAAAAAACAAAAACATATTACAGCTCTATTACTTAGGGAGCAAGAATGCTACCAGAATATAATAAATTTCTCCAAAGAAATACTTTTCTTAGGCTCCTCAGTATCAGCCCTTCATTTCTTCAGATATGTATTAAGCTATGTGGTATTTTCCTTAAATCCTGTCTGGTATGTCTCAGGTTAGGGATCAATGATAAAAACTCTGACTGAGTTCACGCTACGAGTGAGCACTAATGAATTTCCACTTTGGAATGATTTGCTTCTCATGCTCTCTCTCCATCCTGAGGCTTCAAGTAAACACAACGTACAAAGAATTGTAGAGGGTTTTTTCCACTTTTTGCAGGAATCGAAACTGTTCTTTATTATGAATTTAGCCAGCAAGGACTACATGTTGGCTTTCTTCTTGGCCTATACATCTAGCATGTCATGTGTAATCCTTGTGAGCGATCTTTATGATACACCTGCGCAATAAGACAGTGCGCATCCGCACACACAGAGCCCTGTGCTGGGCTGCATTGAAGCCATCAGATAGAGGGCCTACCCCCACAGTTCACACCAAGATTGATGTTCATCTTTGAGGAGGGTATCTGCATGATGCAAGGCCCGGCTTCCTCACAGGGCTTCGTGAACACCATTTTGCAGTCCAGATAATGCTGAGCAGAGCAGAGCAGTGTCCAGAATGCTGATACCGATAGCGCCTGTCTTTACATATTCTTGGGTATTAAGTCCAAACCGCACAACTAGTTCAGAACCTCCACATGCTCCTCAGCACTTCCCAGACCCCAGCCTTCTCACTGTCAAGGTACACGGTGCACAGCGCTATTAGAATCCACATGAGAGATGTGATAATCTCCTTGATCAGGGAAAATGTGTCCTGTATTGGTTTGGCACTTTCTGTGGTGAGCATCTGTACCAATTGGGATTAACTGACTTTATCAAGGTAGAGTTGATCATGCAACAACAGGACTGAGCTAGGGTTATCTTCTAGTCCTTGGGGGAGACCTGTAGTAATACCTGTGAAGACTGTGCTTCTCAAGTTATCAAATATCTATATGTGGTTCGCCGGCAATAAAACAGCACACCCACACTTCTGGATCTGCTTGTTCATAGTACAGTGTCAGTCTGGGTGATTCTTTTTATCTTCCACGACCTTCAAAGAGAAACATTCTCTGTAGGTAGGATCTTCAGAATCAGATAAAAACCTTTGTTCACATCAACCCAATCACAGAATGGAAACGTGACTGTCATGTCATGGGCGGTTCAAGTCAGTAATGGTACCCTTCTACTCCTGTTCATTGAGATGTATGTCCAGAGTTTTATTATACTGAATTGATGGTAGAACTAGTCTTGTTTGCCTCCCTCCCTCTCCCCCCACTCCCCCACCCCCACCCCCCACCTCCCACGCCCCTGCTGTTCTCTTAGTCTTGTCATTCAGCATTCAATTTTCTGACTGGCTTGTAGGACTTCACTTGTCATAATCTGGGTTTCACTGTTCAAACACCATATTCTCATTCTTAGTTACTTAAGAGTCACATGTTGTTGCTGCTGTTATTTTTACATCTCTTTCCTCCTAACTAGACCCCTTTAAATATTTATTTAAATGAAAGGATTAAGTATAATGAGCCACAGGAGTCTTTTCCTCTATACAAAAGCAAGTGCTGCCTAAGTAGGTATTAGAAATGTTTACATATGCCTTCATGATACCTGACACGTGTCAAGACAAGAGTACTCAACTGTAGGCAAGTATAGAAAAATTGCTTCGGATACATTAGATAAAATTTCCCTCATTTATATCTTTTATACTCAATAAAATCAAGTGTTGGCTGTGGTTAGGAAAAACTGAGACATTTGCTCACTAATGGTGTAATTGCAATTGGTATATAAATGTCGTCAGTGATCAGAGGGCTGAGAAATCAGAAATGGTTAGAAAAGCAGAAATGAGCAAAACCAAGAATCTACTGCTATGTATGTGTTTGCACTGATACAAGTGTGTATGCACTGTACCAGCATGTGTATGCACTGTATCAGCATGTGTGTGCATCAATACAAGAGCATGGGAGTCAGGGGAAGTGCTGTAGCTAATGCTACCTACAAAATCCATGTGTCCTGTGAAAAGACAACAATGAATCTAATGGCCAAGGCCTAAGACAAAGCATGTGACCTGACCAAGAGGAAATTCTTCAACTTAAACAAGTATTCATTTTATCATTATGATTTTAAAATATGTTTTGTATGTAATCAATTGTATGTTATATACTTTGTAATTTTGTTAAAGTGTTTTTTTTTCCTAACACAGAAATGTTTTGCTTAATATGAAACTTGTATCAGGCTACCTTTATCAGGCTCTTGTATCAAGCCAACTTAAGTCACAGAGGCAGAGGGAGGGAGGACTCAGGGTCCTCCATCCTGTTCCCATTTTAGATAGCTGACCTTCCATGGCCCTGTCTGATCCTAAGTTCCTGCAGTTTTAGTCTGAGCTCTGATATTACCATCTATCCTCCTCGGCTCATACCCAATGTTGAATTCCCGATTTCTCCCGTTTCTGCTTCTGTAACCCTTTTGCTAACTTAGAAACACTGCCATCACAGATAAGCTTCCCCAATTAAATATTCTTATTATAAGATTTCAATTTATTTAATATGTTTTGTTCTTTAAGACAGAGTTTTGCTGTATAGGTCAGAATGTTCTAGAACTTTCTATATATCATTGGCTCTCAGCATTCGGAAAGTGGTGTTGATCTGTATAATAATGTTTATATAGCGTTATGTTACGTGCATAGAGAAACAGCACACATGTGGGGCCTAGAATTTTCTAGCAAAAATAGAATTTCAGCAAAGGTGGCCAGACAAGCCCTCCTTTTCCAAAATAAACTAGAAAAAGCTAGCAAGGCTAGCAAGGTTGTTTCTGAATTCAATACCTGACCAGAAAAGATGAAATAATCACTTTCTTTCTTTCTTTCTTTCTTTCTTTCTTTCTTTCTTTCTTTCTTTCTTTCTTTCTTTCTTTCTTTCTTTCTTTCTTTCCTTCTTTCTTTCTTTCTTTCTTTCTTTCTTTCCTTCTTTCTTTCTTTCTTTCTTTCTTTCTTTCTTTCTTTCTTTCTTTCTTTCTTCCTTCCTTCCTTCCTTCCTTCCTTCCTTCTTTTTTTTCCAGAGAAGTTTTTTTATCATTGTATTCAGCCAGGCCTTGCTGCTGGCATATTCAAAAGCAGGAGCCAACACTAAGAATTACCATGAAAGAAAAGAAAAGGAAAAAAAAAGATGCCACTGTTAATGGTACTCATTCTGTAAAGGGGTTCAAGGAGAAAATATGCTAAGTACACGAGAAAGATTGGCCATTCCTCTCCAAAGAAAAGATTTAAAAAGAAGCAGGAGAGACTTAAAAATCACCCCCCATAAACAATAGCAGGAATGTGTGCTTAGTTGAGGACTGAAATAATCCCACAGCAGTGCACTGAGTTTTCATTGATGTATAAGTGGCTGCCTATTATGTGTAACAATGAAGGGGACTAATTTAACACAAGAATGTAGACAGAGAAGCAATACTGGCTTAATAATAGGTTCATTCTCTGCAGGAATTCCTATGCTTGTGCAGGAGGAGCAAGGATTGTTGCAGGAGTAGGGAAGGGGAGCAGAGCCAGATGACTGTAAACCCCATGGCCTCTTTGCTTAGAAGTCTATTACATGAATGTACCGAGGCGCCGTTTCAGTGCCCTACCGTGTGAGTCAAGAAATGTGACTTCAACTTGACAAACTACAAAAGGTAAGACTGGGAAAAGCTGATAGACCTCAGGGATGGCTGTTACTGGCTCTAACCTTCAGAGCATCGTTGGCACAAGATGAAAGTAGTCCCTGGTGCACACAGCTGCAGGTCCACAACCTTAACTTGGGTAGAGAGCAGCAGGAGACAGAAAGGTGTGCCCTTCACTGGAATCCAATTTGTTAAAGGAAACTGTACATTCTGTGAAACTATTTACCCTGATTTGGAAATTAGCAGTTGCCTTAGCAACACTTGAATCCCATGAGGCTCCCACACAGTGCTAATTTCAATTCATGGACACCTTCACGGGCGAAAAATGCAAACAGTAACTTGAGCATCCCATTTGGCATGCCTCTCATAGGAAATGAGATTTTCCTCAGCCAATAAGGCCATCCTGATAGGAGCTCCCACTTATTGACACCTCTCCATGCCAGGTGATACACTTCATATCTCAGACCATTTGAAGGGCATACTCAAGCCTGAAATTTCGAGATATGACTCCATTTCACAGATGAAAAACGACCTGCAGATAGGCTACCTCATATCAGTGGTCACTGCTGATTTTAGCTCAGACCTGCCGATCTTCCGATTTTCCTGTTGTTTTCACACCTCTCAATTTGTTAAGAATCGTTATATTTAATAGCTAACAAAGTCCATTAGGATTATCCTGTCCAACATCTTCAGCTGAAATATGAAATTAAATAAACCGAACATGCAAGAAGGACAGGCAGTTCAGTGGAGGCCACATAGCCAATAACAAGAGAGCCTTGAAGAGAATTTAGATTTCTTGACTGTGTTTGAGCTGGTATTGACTGGAGGTCACTTGTGAGCCCCTGGTTCTGTGATCATTTCAATGGTACACTCTATCTGCTTCAGTCCATCATGACTTCAGACTAAGCAATGAGTGACTGTTAACTGAAGAAAGGAACACATGGCAGTTTGTCACACATCCCTTGTTCCACACAGGCTCAGGTTTGTCAGGGTCAAAACTCCAGGTGATACTAAGTTTCTTAGATTGCAAAACTCCAGCATCTCTTCCCCTCAGAGCTATGAGGGACACAAATGACCTCACTGTGCCTCACTTCTATAATTATCATTGCCTCCAACATACAGAGCAACTTAGCATTTTGCCCCAAATGCTTAACCTTACAAAGACAGAACAAAAACCTTAATCAAAGTCTCATTTGTTTTTTACATTAACTTTATTTCATTTTTCCTGCTTTTGAAATTTGATGTGATTGCGTGTGCCTACATGATTTTATGAATAGCACATACATCTAGGTGCTGCAGGATCCCCAGCAAATGCAGTTACAGGCAGTTAGACCTCCCTGATGTGGATGCAGGGAACCAATCCTGTGTCTTGTGCAGAAGCAATAACATTTTTAATGTCTAAGTCATGCCTCTAGCTCCATAACTTTACTTGATAAATGAAAAATTCTTATTCTGATATGAACACATGAAGGTCTCTCATCCTATTTTTAACACGTTTATATCTGAAACCTCGTAAGAGTTTGATTTGATGTAGTGTATGCTCAAGTAGGCACAGAAACCTTAAAGAGGGAAAGCTGTGCTTTATAACAATTAATTTCAAAACTATGCTATGTGTATGGATCTCTTGGAGAGCTTATAAAGTCCAAACCAAAAATCCCCTTAGATCACCATGTGATCTCTGCTTAGAGTAAGCTCTGGTGTGACTCCGATGTCTTATGTGATGCTCTACAGACTGCACCTTGGGAAGTCTTCAGTATAGGTTGCTATTGCACTCCATCTCTATACCCATAATAAAATTAATAAGACTTCATATTTAAACTATTAGCATCTATTCCTTCCACACAAAACCTTTTGACTTCCATATATATCTTAGTCTCTAAATAATGACACTTATATAGGATAAGATTTGTTGGTGTGTCTCTTTTGAGGCAGCTTTCCTCTGTAGCCTGGGCTGGCTTTGCACCCTCAGCATGCTTCCTGCCTTGCCTTTCTGAGTGCTGAAATTATAGGCATGAGTTGTCATGAATGAGTAGGGGGTAAGATAATTTTCCCCATCATTCTCTCCGATGTTGTAAGTTTTGAACCCACATTTCTTGATGCAGAGAAATTAGTGTGGCAAGAGTATAACTGTCACAACAATTATTGCCCTATCAAGCAAACAAACAAAAGAAACTGAACCCTAAATTTAGAAACTAGAACCCTAGACCAATTTACTACAATGAAATAGGAAACATCCATCAAAATAAATAAATAAATAAATAAATAAATAAATAAAAGTAGCCTCTTGTCTCCCATTATCTCAGCATTGAAATGAAGTCATTAAGTGAGATCGTCCACAGGGCTCTTTTTTTCCCCCTGATAGTCTTCATTCCTCTCTGCACTATGGATATCGCATATTCTCACCATCATAGAAGCAAAACTATGAGAAACACTGAATGAGAAAAGAAACACTGAGGTTTTATGTTGTGATCGTGTATCAAGAGTTAAATGTTTTAAATCCCCAACAATAAAGGTTTCTGAATTGCACTCCCAAGCTGAGTGCATGCTCAGTTGCTCATGTCATAAAGCACGTTCAAACACATTTTCTTTCCAACATGCAAGACTCCCATTCATGAGGATCCCATCTGTGTCTGCAGCAGTCAGTCTGTCGTTGGTAGGAATATAGGAGTCAAATGGCAGATTCACTTTGCCTCTGGGCTTTCACAAGACAATATACTTTTTCCCCCTACTCCACTGTCCTGCTTTCTGGGGCTGCCATTCATTTCCTCATACCATCAGAGCTCCTGAGTCACCACGCTCTCACTCTTGCCATATTGTTGTCTAGCTCTCCAAAGTCCCCTGCTTCAAAATCCCATTAAGACCTGGCCTCCTCCACAGTGCCCTTATGCTCCCAAATTACCACTCATTCCTCCCCTTTCTAGCTTTAGCCAAATTCCATTTCCTGAGTGCTTTCTGTACAGTTTAAAATATACAAGTTCAGTTCATCCTAAACAGAACAATGGAGATAACCTTTACCTACAATACTTGCATTAGCATCCCCCAAGTACTGGTTTTGCAAGTTTGTGTCACCACTCCTGGAACCTATAATTCTTGATGCATTAATAGTAAATGTTGTTGGGTTTTTTTTTCCTTCCTTACCCTCTGTCCTCCTATTAGGTAGTACCTTGTACTTAATTGGATATATGTTTGCTTGGTCTTGTAGTAAATGGTTTATCCACTCTTCAGGCCTCCAAGACTTTGTTAAAAGGACGTGTGAACCAGAATCCCATTCACCAGGGAGAAATATGTATCAGGAAAGAAAATACTGAGCTGAAACTAGTTATGGCTCACAAGGTCATTGAGTTAGTCAAGACTTAGGGATCCATTCATTAATCAAACATTTTCTGTTTATTTTACATGTGCTAAATACTAGACTAAGGCTTATAAATCTAAAAGCAAAACATAAACAGAATTAACCTTTAAAATCTATAATATCAATGAGTTATTGGACAGCACATATTGGATATGATGGGTTATTGATACAAAGGGAGGGGCACATAAAGTTGAAAGGGTTGAAAGGGGTCAAGGAGGTAAGGATGGATCTTAGACATATTAGGGGAAATGGAGAATAAGCATGATTAAAACATGCATCATATCATTTTTATTAATTCTCATACAATTAATTTGCATCACAATTTTATTAACTCTCAAAAGAATTAATAAAATATTTAATTACTTAAAGAAACAAGAAGTATAATGAAAGAATCATCAGAGTAGGATTGTATTGATGATTGAACAAAGAGTGGAACTTGCATAAAAGGTGCAGACTCTCAGGAGAGTTTGAACTGCAAAAGGTTCTGTGCCACAAAAGCGTAGGACCAGGAGACTAACTGGTAAGGAGCAGAGCAGACACAGACGGACTCTAGAGCCCTAGTGACCCCACATGTTTGATTGCCTGGGATGGACCTAAAGCTGTGCTTGCTATACAAAGAATAACTAATAGTACAATCACTCAACCTAAAGATGTTAAACCATATGCTTTACATTGTGGAGTAGGTTTTATTATTCACCCAATCAAACAGTAAGTCAGATAAACCCTTCTGATTCAAATTGGACAAAACCCATCTAATCCTGGATTCCGACTGCTCAGGAACCCACTGTAATTTCCTCTTCTGTTTTCCCATCCTGGAAATGCCACTTTGGCAAAGCTTAAGATTTTTTTCTATTATTTTTTATTTTCTTTCTTTTTATTCTTCTCTTATATATTACATTCCAACCACAGTTTTCCCCCTTCCCAACCTCCTGGACTCTCCCCTACCTCTCTCCTCTCCCCCAGATTTTCCCTCTGTCTCTCCTTAGAAAAGAGCAGCCTTTCCAGAGACATTAACCAAACAATGTACAACAAGGTACTTTAAGACCAGGCACATAACATCACACCAAGGCTGGACAGGCAATCCAATAAGAGGAAAAGGGTCCTACAAGTAGGCAAAAGAGTCAGGGACAGCTCCCACTCCCACTGTTAGGATTATCACAAGAACACCAAGCTATTCAGCCATAACATATATAAAGATGTCCCAGGTTGAACCCCTAGAGTCTCCCTGTTCTTGAGCCCCAGTGAATCCTCAACATTTAATTCTGGGGCCTAGGTGTTTGTAGTGTATCCTTGACCTCTCTGGTATTGTAGGGTTGTATCATGACAACTCTTTCATATCTAAATAAGGAAATACTCGCCCATCACCACCACTCCAGTGCAATATGAAAGCATATCCCTGAGTTTGAACTTGTTGTGGTTGTTGTTCCATAACAAATGTCCCACAGGTTATTAGAAATTCTAATATTTATCCTTTTGTGAATAACGCATATTATCCCAAGATGCTGTGGCATATTCCCTAAAGTCACTGCTATTCCATCCTCTGCCTGGCTAGTTAAATGCAAATGAGCAGAACTCAGCTGCTGTTTGGTTTTTGTTTTGGTTTTTTTTTTTTTATACAAGATGACTCATCTGTGATATGTACGAAATGAACTGAAGAAGAATAAGAGAGAATTGCTTGTGAGAGGTGAGTGAAGGAAAAGCCAAGGATGATTCTGAAGTTCCTGTCTAGAGTGAGTAGATTTTGATTTTGTGAAATTAATTAGAGAGCATAATCAGAGAAATTGCTTCAAGTGTTGGACAGGAGGTAATGAGTTCAGTCAATAATTGTTGATGTGAATAGGTGGATTAATGAATCTAACAATCAAACGTAGCATCATTGAAGTGGAAAGATGATGGAGAAGCTCATTTAAGACAGAGCCAGTTCAACTAGTTATTTCAAGGTTATCCAATATATTTGAAGCACGAATGACTTGTGTATCTTCTGTTAGGTGGTTGATGAGTAGAACACACATGAAATGTCAACATAGATGCATACATCATCCTAAGACTGTCTAAAACCTGGTCATGGTGTATTTTTTAAAACACCTGCAAGATTCTGTTCAATCTGTAATTGTGATTTTGGCCAATTAATATGTAATCATTTTTGTTTGTGCTATCTAGTGCTTTGTTAGGCCAGCTCTGTTCCTGCTCCATCACTTTGGTCTTTTGGGCACATTTGTTCAAGGTTTGCTTCACCCTTTGCCTATTAAGAAAATCTTGCCTAAAATGATCACAAAAAAAATCTTTCCCCCTTTAATTAGATTTTTCCCATGTTCCCAAAGATAAATGGATCCCTAGTTTAGATGATGTTTCCTCAGATATCTTTCCCCAGCCAATGATAACATTCTTGCTGACATACCCATATCGTCTATTTCTATCCCAAAGGTGATGAGGAGATCTGACAGATAGAGACACATCAGCAGCCATGCCAACTGGCTGCCAGCTTGGACATATGTACAGAGCAGAGAGCATACCAAAGTTCCCTACGCAGAGAGCCAAGAGCCCACTGACATTCGCCAATGACTGAAGAACATGTCAATATCACTACAGCATAGTCAAGTGTGGAGTGAGCCATGCTAAAGGTTCTGGAGAGGAGAGGATGACCACCTGGGTAGGGCACCACTCTGCTATATATATGTGCCTCATTTGGCATCCACTTTGCCCGTCTGCTGCTGGGTTTCCATCTGTCGGCTCTCAACATAATGTCAGAGATAAAAACTGAAGACTCCATGGCTTCAAAATGCATTTTTCTGCTGGCTGCCTGATGGCTGTCTGGGGACATAAAATTTAGAAAGCAACCCTTGCAGACTGACCCTCTTCTTGGTATGTACATTTTAATTTTAACTCTGCAGAATGTCTATTTCATCTAATCAAAGTATAAATCCAGGAAAAGCCTCGCAAATTTATAGGTGCAAACATGGAAGGACACAGTCCGTCACTCATCAGAATTAAGTTGCATATAAGTTTGTGCTAAAATTTGTAATTTTTTATCTAATGTACCAAGAATATATATTAATAACTGAAATGCAATGTAATATTAATATGCATTCAATTTTTACTATACCACCACATCTATATATTTTCAGGATAAATAGAAATAAATATAATGCTTTGAAATTGTTTTCTACTTGAATTTAAAGTTCCCCAAATTCATGTAAATTATGATCTGCATTATCTTTAACTGCTTACATGCATCTCTCATATAAAAAAATTAAAGATCTATCAATAATCATCTAGTTAGTTGTGTTCTTCCTCCTTGTCAGTCTTATAATTTGAAACAACCATATTCTTCTTTCTTAGGTATTCAAAGACACTTTAAGTCAATTTCAGGACTACTTCATAATTGTTTAAAGATATCCTTTCTGATATAATGAAGGAGAGTCAGTTCAAGCATAATTTGAGAAAAGTGAAAAGCCAAAGAGCTCCTTTGACTAGGAATAGACACCAGCCATGATATCTGAGATAATTTCACAGGGGCTAACCTTTTCCAAGAAAACAGAACTTCATGGTCTGTCTTTAGAATTTGATTTTTAACATCTTGGAGATAAGACAATATTAAGATTTGTTTACAGAAGTAACTGTGTGTGTGCCCACACATGTACACGCACGCAAGTATACATATAAATGTATACATATTTGTTACTGAAATTGTGACTTTTAAATACTATGTGTAGTGGCTATTCCTGGTTGTCAACTTGACTATATCTGGAATGAACTATGTTCCAGAATTGGAAGGCTCACCTGTGATCCTAATCTGGAGGCTGAGAGATACAAATGTCCAACCTGGATCTTGGCATGGAGTTCTTGAGACATAGTGGCTATGAATTCTGGAAGATTAAGACAGGGAGATCTTTAAATTCAAGGTCATCTGGGATGAAAGTCATGGTGGCATACAACTTTAATCTGGGCCACATCCTCTGCTGGAGACCTACATAAGGACATTGGAGGAAGGAAGATTTTCTCACTCTCTCTTCTTCGTTTGCTTGCCTTGTGGGACTGAGCAACTGCTAGATCCTTGGACTTCCATCCACAGCTGATGCTGACCATTGTTGGGGAGTTGGACTACAGACTATAAGTCATCAACAAATTCCCCTACTATATAGAGACTACCCATAAGTTCAGTGACTCTAGAGAACCCTGACTAATACATATTATCAACCCTGCCTCCATGAACAGCCTTGACTTATGTTAGTGTGTGATCACTTCTGTTTCAGTGTACGTGAAACCTGTTAATGTCCATAACTGATAGGCAATGGTGTTTTGCTAGCATTCTTAATTCACATTTTTAAATAAGACTATCTTAGATATTTTCCTGAGCTAATAGTCATGTTGTGTTCCCATTAGGTCAGGAAGCAGTACTAATCACAAAACTGAAAAAGACCCCAGTCAAATAGAATTAAAAAAGAAAAAAATGGTGTAGAGGGAACTTCAATCGTATAATTAGAAGGAAACCAATTTTGTCGGTGGTGACGTGAATAAGTTTCTAAACTGATGTGTCCCCTAGTCAAGCCTTTGCTTTCAGCCTTCTAGGAAACTGAGCAAGAGGATTGCCTAGCCTGTACCTAGCCACTTGATCTGCAGGACTGTGAAATAATAAGTGGACATTATTCAAAGCTGTTAAATTGTGATATTTTATTTTACAGCTCTAGTGCCTTAATATGAGTTTGTACTCAGTTCCTCCAAATGTGAATACTAATGAATCATATGGTATTGTGGTATCTTCACAGAAAGCACCATGGATTGCTGTCTGAAACCATAGAATCTTATACTTCTATGAAGGCTGTGGCAGGAGTGATTCCTTCTAAGAACTCTGAGGGACAATTTAGTCTAGGTTTCTCTCATAGGTTCTGTGATTTGCTGGCCATCTTTATCATTCCTTTGCCTATAGATACATCAGTTCCATCTCTGCCTGCAGATCCACCCTGTTGTGTACTCCAGAAATAAGTTAGGCATAACCCTCCTGCTAAATTATATTTTCATTAACACTAGGATTTGTGACTATCTTATGTTTCCTCATTTGATTTTCCATGTTAACAGCCTTATAATATACACTAAATAAATGGTTTTTAATGAACATGGTTTTCTTTAATTACTGCAGTAGCTTAATCTGGGAATGTAATCACAGAAAATCACTCTGATTGAAGATCTCCATTGACACTGCAGTAAAGGTGACATAACATATGATAGACTTAAATGCATAAATTTTATATTTCCCAAGAATCGTGTAACTTTACCTTCCTTTTGTGTTACGATTAATATCATTATTTGAGTATACTCCCTGACAATTTAGGACTAGTGACAGTCTTACAAAAAGTAAATAACCATGCTAGGGCTCTTAGCTTATACTGTTCACTGGCATTGGATGTTACACAATTTACATGTCTGGATTGAGTGGCCTGGAGTTGAAATATTTAAGAGAAAAGAAAATGAGAAACCTACTGCAATTGTATTGTGCCAATAGTCAGGCAGGGCACAGAGGAAAATCACAACAGGTTTGGAAACCAATCAAATTAATCACAGCCTAAGCATGGAGAGAGAGAAAGAGAGGGAGAGAGAGAGAGAGAGAGAGAGAGAGAGAGAGAGAGAGAGAGAGAGGGAGGGAGGGAGGGAGGGAGGGAGGGAGAGAGAGAGAGAGAGAGAGAGAGAGAGAGAGAGAGAGAGAGAGAGAGAGAGGGAGGGAGGGAGGGAGGGAGGGAGGGAGGGAGGGAGAGAGAGAGAGAGAGAGGGAGGGAGGGAGGGAGGGAGGGAGAGAGAGAGAGAGAGGGAGGGAGGGAGAGAGAGAGCGCAATTGCAGCTCCAGCAGGTCAAGCTGTGATGATGAAAGAGACAGATCTGATCATTTCATTACTGGGCTATAGACACAGAATCATGGAAACTCTTCCAGAGTATCTAACCTTTAGTAACACATGTGGGCATTTCTACAGCTTGGGAAGATGAGTTGAATATCTTACAATTCACATCCTGGTTCACAGTGAAAGCCCCAAATCCTGTCCAAACCCTTCGAATTTGAGATCAGGATAAACGTGATGAGACAATGAGAAAACAATGAGGACAAAGGAGGTAGTTTTGTGAAGCTGTGGAATTACAGACACATCATTGCAGTAGCTCTTGAAGAAGAAGTAAAACACTTTTATAAGAAGTCACATGTTGAAGAACATACAAATGTGGAAATACTGAGAAGCAGTAAGGTAGAGAGTCTCCTGGGAACACAGATCAATCTAAAATTTCACAGCTAACATTCCTTTTGTGATTTGGGACATTTTTTTGTTGTTCCTTTTTTTTCACTTTCCAATTTATGAAATGGAATCTACATGAATTAGTATTCATTTCATGAAATTCATCTAAAAATAAATATGCAGATTGTTTATTAGAGAAATTCATAGTTAGAAGCTATTAACTAGTCATTGAATTTTCTATAACTAGACAGTTGTCCTCAATGTTAAAAATCTTGATATTTTTTATGAATGTTGTCTTGTAATGGATGCTGTCTGATCAATTATATTAACTCATTTTCATATCGTTTTCTGTTCTGAATGTATAATGTGAATTAAGGTACCACTAAAAAAATATTGTTTATAAAGACTTCAGTAGTATCCAAAGGCTGAACATGAAATAGGGGCACCAAATAGCATGAGCTATTTGGTCAAATGTTATATTATACATTATATATTATATATTATTATATTATAGTATAGTATAGTATATCATATATGTGTACATATATGAAATATGGGCATTTGAAAGTTTTGGGTCCATACTCTTCTTTTGAGGCATGATAGACAAATCAAGGGGTTGAAAACTTATTATTTAGAAAAAGCTTATTATTTAGAAAAAGGTTAACCTTTAAGAGAAACCTTTAAATTGAAAGTGTGTGTGTTGAGTATGTGTATGTGCGTGTGCGTGTGCGTGTGCGTGTGTGTGTGTGTGTGTGTGTGTGTCTAGTTTTTTTAGTTTGGTTTGGTTTTGAGCTATGTCAAGTACATCTCTGTTAATAACGAAAGCTGGTACCACAGCCTTTAAAAGAATTTTTTAAAAGTTTAATATATATACATGTGCATGTGACAATATGTCTGTATATCACATAGGTGTCTGGTGCCCACAGAAGTCAGAAGGTGTCAGATCCCTTGGAATTAGATTTGAACCAAATAAGTGCTGGGAATTGAACTTGGGTCCCCTGAAAGAGAAACCAGTGTTCTTCATCACTGAGACACCTCTCAGGTCCCAGGTACCATAACACTTTTAGATTGTATTGTATTTCATAATCCCAAACATTAGGGAAAAAGAAGTATTCAAAGAAATACATATATATTATATATAAATAATATATCATATAATATAACATTACATATACTATCATATATGTATATATATGAAAGACTGGCATCTGAACGTTTTGGGTCTACACTCTTCTTTGAGCCATGGTAGACAAATCAAGGGGTTGAAACAGAGCTTATTGGTTAGTAAAAGATTAACCTTTAAGAGAACCCTCTAAATTGAAAGTGTGTGTGTGTGTGTGTGTGTGTGTGTGTGTGTGTGTGTGTGTGTGTGGTTTTTTTAGTTTGGTTTGGTTTAGTTCACTTTGGTTTTGCATTTGGTTTTCATTTTCTGCTGTTACTTCTACAGAAAGGTGTAAATACATACAACAGACTGAATTTTATTCTCCCAAGGTTAATACTTTCTAATTGTTCTGCTTCAATTTGGGGAATATATTTTATGATACTATCCAAAGAAGTCCTTATGATAGTAGATATAGTTAGGGAAGTAGAAGTATCATACACAGTCCTCATTTTCATTTGCCTTCTCCACCACTGTAAATTCCCTCTTTTTTCTGTGCTTTAATAAAACTATATATATATATGCATGTATACATTAGTTAATATTTATAAAATATACAATATAGATTAATTTTTATAAGTTCTCTTTAAATGTATTTCATTCTACTTCTTGATTTGAATCTTACCAATAATTTTCTTTTTATATTTTGTTTTGTTTCCTAAGGTTTTTTTTCTCTTTTTATTATATTTCTCTGTGATCTGAACCTTTACATGTGACTGTCAACTAAATAATCATGATGGCTTAATTTTTACTTCAAACATTAATACTATCTGATCAATTACTTTAAAAATAAATTCATATTTAAGTAGACATATACGTATCATAAAACGATGTGATTCCAACTGTCGTTTCTTTAGAAAGCTTACTCATGCCTAGACAGGACACATGCTGCAAAGTAAGAGATTTCTATTTCCAATATTTAATTTCTTGTGACCTTTTATGTGGAGCTGTGAAATTATCAGTTGGGTATATTGCAACCAGCTGTAGTGACACAATACTATAACAATATGTACAAATGCTCAGACTTTCAAACATTTGGGATTGACAACAAGGGAACAGTGAACATGACTACCTGGGCAGAGAAACTATAATTCAAAGACGAATGGTGTTATCCTTCCTTCTATATTAGGCAAGACTGCACAATAAACAGATTTAGATCTGCCTGTTACTAGCCACCAGAGCACTGCTGTACTTTTCCTGTAGCCTATGTACAATGTCATGCCATCAGCTCTTACATTCTCGGAAACAATAGCCACCAAGATCCCATATTGTTCATTCTGTTTTCAGTGAGCTATTTTTGTTTGTATCTTGAAATTTTCAAAGTTCCCTTTCTTTTGAGGATTTATACCTAGGAAAGAAAGAAGACATAAAGATTACAAGAGCAAATATCAGACTAACTTGCTCTTTTGTTCGGTTTTTGACACAAGACTCTTGCCATGTAGGCCACATTGTCCCCAAACACGCTTGTGCTGACCCTAAACTCACAATGATTCTCCTACTTTACACTTCCAAGTGCCAGGATTAGAAGTGTGAATCACTACACCCAGCAAAATAGCCTGCTTTTGTTTGGTTGTTTGTTTGTTTACCCAAAAAGTGACTGATAGCTTCCATAGCTTTTCATTTAAATTGACATTTAAATTCCGTCATTAAGTCTCCAATATCACAAATGGACATATCCAATTGACAGTATCATGAATAACATCAACAATATGATAATGTTTTACCAGGAATATTGGAGTATTTCAAGAATGTTTACAACTAGGAAAATAAGAAACATAAATTTTAAGAAAATTTGGTTTTTTTTTACAAAAACAATACCAGCATGTTTATGAAAATCATAAGCAGAAGTACTCTGTCTTAAATTAATTTTTAAAAAAAGAAGATAAATTTACAGAAGAAAAACCATGAAAATTTCTGAAGCCCACCAAAAAGCAATGTGTGACCTCCCCCTACTGGCTCAGCAGAATAATAATAATAAAAAAATAAAAAATAAAAAACTTGAGAGAAGTTTTTAAACTTCACAAGTAAATGGAAATTCTATTAATTTAGAGAATCTAGGAAGGCTCTCTCTCCAAAGTTGTAAGGTATCTACCAATGTCAGTGACATCAAGGCAGAAAGTCCAAAGACTTATTGACATCACACACCATTAGACTCCACATTCATACTCACCTAGATCCCAGAGCACACTAGCCCATAGCACTCTTGCAGGTATTTGTTACACATGCACATAAAGAAATGTGCAACCACTCTCCCACTTTCTACTGATACATTGTGGCTTTGATTCAATCTCCCTAGAGTTCTGCAGTCCTTTCTTTCTAGTATATGGCAACATACACTAGCTTCCAGTTTTTTCTGTCTACTGTATGCTAGCCCTCATATCCAAGCTTGTACCTAGACCCTCATGCCCAAAGGAATCTTTGCTGCTGATCAACTAGTTGAGTACTAAATTATATATTTTAGATCACTTAATTATTGTAGCATCTTATTAAAATTAAAAATAACTCAATCTGATGCACGAGAAATAATAGATGCATATTTTATATAATTTGGAATAAAATTTACATGTTAATCAACTAATTGCTAAATGCTAAGAAACAACTTTTCTGTGGAGCCCTCTGTCTCTCCTTTGGATGCCTTACAAAATTGACCCTGATTACAAGAGTTTTTAGACATAAGAATCAATAACTTTGAATTCAAGTTTTTTTATCCTAATTCTTCCAGAAATTTCTATAGATGAATTGATCCTTTCTTGAAAGGAAGTTGTTCTTATGTAACTAACTAATGCATACATTTGATGACTGAGTCAGAGGTTAAAATCAAGAAACAAAATTTGCTAAGGAATTATCAAGTCTGTATATTGACAATAAAATAGTTCAAATACCGTTCATTCTGTAACTTTTATTTGATTAAATGGATAGATAATGACCTAGTTAGCCAGTTCATAACCAATCTGTCCCTGTTTAAGAAGGCATTTTATAGCAACCCAACTATGTAACCAAATTTCACCAGACAGTTGCTGCTTCAGATTGAATTAATAAGTAATAAGTCCTGATACCTGTAAATGTTTATTTGTAAACAGGGTTCTTTGCTAATGCTATCAGGTAAACTCCATAAGCTGGGCCATTATGTAGTATAACTGGCATGTCAGAAGGGAAGAAAGACAGTGTTGGAACACAGTCCATGAATGAAGCTGTGTGAGGGGATATCTGAGAGCTTGTGAGGAAACTCCAAGCAAACAAAACAGAGACTTCTAATCTCTGATTCTCCATACCTTGGGTTGTTCATGGAATGTGTTTTCGTGCTCCTTCTGGATATACAGGACAGGAGTAACTTGGCTATAGTTACTCATATGTATCTATAGAAAATCATGCTGTGCCACGCGACTTGTCCTATGATTGTATGCAGCTTGAACGTGAAAGCTTTCCTTACGTTACCTTCCTTAACCCTCAGGGTATATACATTTTCTGATGCTCTATATAAAGTTAGCTATTGCACGAGACACCAGACTGCCTCATTCTGGGGCTCTACTCTCCAAGTTTCATGCCACTAGAGTTGTAAACACAAGTAGTAAACACACAAGGGTTAGAAAGCACAGTGGCAGAAGGTGGGAACAGTTTGAGGTGACTGATAAACGTACCAGCAAAAACTTCTGGCAATCACCAAGTTGTACGAGAGGTTCTTTGAGTCTCTACTAGGAGCCAACTCAGTCAAAGATTTATTTTCCTATGTAGCTTTGGCAATGTGATAGGAATATATGTCTGCTATTTTAGCCATACACTTTATGGCATTTTATTGCACTGCCAGGAAATGAACTAATAAACATAATATGCATCACAGACCTAATAGAGCCAAGCGCTCAGTGGGTCTTCAAACCCATGGAGGATATAATGACTTTTATGTTTCCTTTTCGGTCTCCTTACCTGAAATGTAAGTGAACTAAACCAAGCAATACAGTAACTTTCAGTGAATTTTATAAAAGCGTGAAGCAGAGCCTTTGTCTACTTTTGAAAGGCTGTGCAGTGTCCCAGAGAATTTGTTATGTTAGTTAAGATACTTTTTTAATTTTAAACTTTATTTTTGTGTGTATGAATGTTTTTTAAAGATATATTTATTTATTTATTTATTTAATGTATATGAGTAAACTGTAGCTGTACAGATGGTTGTGAGCCTTCATGTAGTTTCTAGGGATTGAATTTAGGACCTCTGCTTGCTCTGGTCATCCCTGCTCGCTCCAGTCAACCTTCCTTGCTCAGGCCATAGATTTTATTATTATATTAAGTACACTGTAGCTGTCTTTAGACACACGAGAAGAGGGTGTTAGATCTCATTATGGATGTCCGTGACCCATCATGTGGTTGCTGGGATTTGATCTCAGGACTTTTGGGAGAGCAGTCAGTGCTCTTAACCACTGAGCCATCTCATCAGCCCTTCAGTTAAGGTCTTAAAACCAGGTTCATTGTAAACTAAAAAAATTTAAAGGTCAAATAGGGATGAAGATATATTAAAATAATAAAATCATTCTAATTTTAGATAATAACTAGTAGAAGGTTCAATAGCACAGGAAGAATATAGGAAGTTCATTAACTTTCTAGAACACTAAATCTACTGATTCACTGTAAAGACCGTGTGTTATTTGTAGCAACATTCAAGTAAGAGACCAGCAAAATCTAATTTCCTTTACATGACCTGAGATACCCAGACAGAGTCCCAATAACTAGAAGTGATGGTGCCTATAGAATGTCCCAGGATGTCATACTCATCAAGTGGCCAAGCTTCTTTACTTCAAGAGATTTACTGAAAATTGGAACTCTAATGCCACACTTACTTAATCCAATATTCTGTAACCACTTTCGGTTACTCCCAAAGTCTTTTCAAAAGTGCTTTTAAATTATTTCTACCTTGACAATTTCACAAACATCGAAGGCACTTGGTATATATTATAAACAAATTGTCTAAAACTGACTTGTATAATTAGCAAAAGGATTTTAGGGTATTTTTTTTCTTTTGCAGTAATGCAAAGTGGAAGAGAGCAGAAAGCATCTGAAGTTCATGTAACTGATAACCGAGATCAGATGAAAAAACCGTATGAACCTCAGAGGTTATTACTGTGGTAACCTAATTGTTTTTATTGATTAGCAGAGTAAATAGCATTATAAATCTTCAATTATCTGTTGAAAATTCAGGTTAACCAGAATAAAATCAAACTATAACACTCCTTTTAAGAGCAAATTTAAAAGAGAAAATTACTGACCAATGTTCTTCAGAAGACATGCATAGGCACTTAGAAAGAAAAAAGGTTTAATTGCTTTATTTAGAAACCTGATTTAGAATTCATATTGAAGTTTCATGGTAACCCATTGCTGATACTTAAATTCATAAACTAAGATTCTCTTTGTATCCCCTAAATGCATAAACCTGCTCATGTTATTTGCCCATTTACCAATTTTCTAAGCTTTGTTCTTTGACAGTTTTACACATCTCTACGTAATGTATTTTGATCACTCCCCCCCCTCATTTTATTTCTCCTACCCCAATCAAAATTTCTCCCTTTCCATTCCCAGATTCAAGACTCTTAGTTTGATTTTGTGACCCATTCTGTTTAATCCGAATTGATGTGACCACTAGATCAGAAATACCTATTGAATCCCCGTGGTTTTTTTACCAGAAGTTTTAGGGAAAACTGGCAGAACCACCTTATAATACCTAGGATATCTAGTCTCGGGTTCTTGAATCCTTAGTCTCATTAATAAAACAGTTTTAGAACATACTCAAATAGAAGCTCATGGTCTATGTTTAGAATTTAAAAGAAAACTCTCGTGGAAGGTAAGCTGTAGATTTCAGTGCTGTCTGAAACAAACAAACAAAAAATGAAGAAGTAGAAAAGAGGAAACCAAGAAATGTGCCATCATCTCCTCCCCTATGAGATAATCCACTTGGGAAGGTCAGTCTTGGTCATCAGCCACATGGCAGCAGAGGGGACTGTAGAGAAGAAGAAGAAACAAGTAAAAAAAAAATCATTTAATTCTTGTCAGCATCCAAATAAAGAGAGAGAAGGGAAAGAAGGAAAAGTTATGCCTTTTCTGAGTCCTCACTCAGAAAGCTGGGCAAAATCAACCTCTTGGTGGCTCACAGGGTCTGTAGCAGTATCAGGAATTGTAGAAAGGAAACATACGGTATCTCATTAAAGAAATAAGTATTTCTATTATCTCTTTGGCACAGCTTAAGATAGATCCACCTTTCTGGAAGGGTAGTCTCTTGGCTTGGTGATTAACCTTTTCAAATGAGTTACCTCCTAGGAGGTAATTATCAATACCATCAATGGGTATACAAATGAAGATAATGACTCCACATTTCTGTACAAATAGGTCACCATTGATAGATAGTGGTCCCTGACCTCCTCCTCTGTCTGTACTTGACTTCCTATGGGCCTGTCCAATGCAGACATCTCAGGGTACTGTGAGCTTAGGATTTCACTGACTGTGTTTTGTCCAGAATAGCCCTATTTCAGCCTTCTTTTCCTTCCTTCCTTCCTTCCTTCCTTCCTCCCTCCCTCCCTCCCTCCCTCCCTCCCTCTCTCTCTCTCTTCCTCTCTCTCTCTTTTTCAGCTCTTACTTTCCTCTACTGTCCCTTCTATAATGTTCTCAGAGACTTATTGAAAATGATTTAAATATCTTCTTTGAGGCTGTCACTTATTCTCAGCACCTTATGCAGTCATGGGTCTCCTTATGCAGTTCTGTTAACTGGAAAATAATGCTTCTCCATTTAAGGCTGAAAGTAGTTAATTTATTCCTATCTGCAATATTTGTCTATCAAAAAGTTACTTCAATGAATTGATGTGAGAAATGCAAGTAAAAAATTGTAGCACAGAATACCTTGTAACCTACTTGGTGTTACTGTTTCAGCATCAGAGACAGAATCATCTTCTACAATGTCAACTTAAAACAATACATTTGAGGCTCAGGATGTAACTTAGTGGTTAGAGTACTTGGCTAGGGAAAAGTCATCCTTTAACACCACATAAACTTCATGTGCTGGGACAGATCTGCGTTTCCATCACTCTGAAGGTAGAAGCATGAGGATCGCAAGTTCAAGGCCATCCTCTCAGATACAGTCCAACCTGGAACATGTAAGACTTTGTCTCAAAAAGAAAAATAGTACAAAACTAAACCCAAGCACAATTAAAGTCTTATTTAGAAAAATTCTGTAAAGAGTACAATACTTCATCCTAAGTACATGAGAAATTTTGAAACAGACAAATTTGGGGCCAATGTGCAAATTTTTGACATTTTTTCTTGGATACTATACAATACCATGTACATGTGTAAGCGTGTGTATAAAATACATCCTATATCCCTGTGTCCTAGTGAGTGTTAAATTTGCTGTGATAAAACATGACCAAAGAGATGAAAGGCTTACATATACACGTGACTATTCATCATCAAAGAAATTCAAGACAGGAAATCAAACAGGGTCACCATCACAGGGATGGACTCATCCAAAATGGGCTGGGCCTTCCCCCACCAATCACTAATTAAGAAAATGACTTACACCCTAATCTTAATGGAGGTATTTTCAATTGATGTTGTCTCCTTTCAGATTACTCTAGTTTCTGTTAGTTGACACAAAACTAACCAACACACAGTATTTCCTGGCAAATTTCATTCAATATTCAATCTTAACTGACAGTTTCCCTTGCTATCCAACCATCTGTAAGTGTGTGTGTGTGTGTGTGTGCAGGTATTGCATATTGCATAAACTTTATATAGGACATAATGTATATGAAGCAATGAACTCAGCCTGTATTCAATTATCTCCCATAGATATGATAATTTCAGTGGTAAAGTATTAGGCTTTACCTATCATACATTCTAATATACTGAAAAATCCTTTATTGGTATACAGTTTTGTTATTTATATAGAAATATAAAATTAGGCCGTGTACTTTAAAGCTGATAATATTCTTCAGCAATTTTTTCAGGATATACACAGGTAAACACAGATCATACCATTCTCTGAGCACAGGTCTTTTTCTTCATGACTGCATTAATTTGCTTTAAGATTATCTCTACCACAGGGAGGAACATTTGACTTTAAAAAAAAAAAAGGAAACATGGTTAATCCCAAAGATCTTTTCCTTTTCCACCAGTAGTTTATAGGACTAAAGATTAGTTAAACCAGTGAAGCTCAAAGCAAGCCAGCCTGTCTTCCTCTAATGGAGTTAAAAAAATAGGGAATATTAGTATTTTCTACAAATCTACTGCATGTCTGGCAATAGATTGAATTATTTCTGATTGTATTTCTGGAGGCAATTTTTAAAGTATTCAATAAAGGGGGCATTTTTCTCCTTTTCCAATATGAGCTGCTGAACCTCCCAAAGCATAATATGCTCAGACAGTTCTCAGATACCGGCTCTTCCTCATCTAATTGTTGTTGCCAGGCCTTTAAACCTGGGCTCATTTGTAGACTCAGCTTCCTTCTCATTATTCGTTCTGAAACATGCATCTCTTGGTGTTATTCACTGTGTACTGAACACGGGGCATGGGCTCTGTGATTTACACAATACTTCTGACAATTTGTCAGAACAGTAAATAACAGTCTGATTTTGTTTTCATTTAAACAACCGAGGAAGTGGTGGATCAGAAAAATTGACCTGTTTCATTTAGGTGATTGAAGTGTCAAGAGCCAGTTAAAATTTAGTCAGTTCTAAGTTGGAAGCCAACACCCTTAGTCTTGATGCTAAGAATTCCAATGTTTCTGCACGCAATCAATATTTTACGAAATATATATCATTGATTCCTCCCAGAGATTATGATTTTGCTTTTCTGACATGTTTTCAAATAACATAAATGCTGTTAATTCTAAAACATATTTTTAAAACATTACAATATTATATTCCATCTACCGATCCACAATATTGAGTATCAGTGGTTTTTTTTTTCTTTGTACTGGCTGGTTTTGTGTGTCAACTTGACACAGCCTGGAGTTATCACAGAAAATGGAGGGAGCTTCAGTTGGGGAAGTGCCTCCATGAGATTCAACTGTGGGGCATTTTCTCAATTAGTGATCAAGCAGGGAGGGCCCCTTGTGGGTGGTGCCATCCCTGGACTGGTAGTCCTGGGTTCTATAAGAGAGCAAGCTGAGCAAGCCAGGGGAAGCAAGCCAGTAAGTAACATCCCTCCATGGCCTCAGCATCAGCTCCTGCTTCCTGACCTGCTTGAGTTCCAGTCCTGACTTCCTTTGTGGGAAAAAAAAAAAAAAAAAGAAAAGTCCTGACTTCCAATGTGAAAAGCTGAATAAACCCTTTCCTCCCCAACTTGCTTCTTGGTCATGATGTTTGTGCAGGAATAGAAGTCCTGAATAAGACAATTTTTTTATTATTGTTTTTTTTTTATTTATTTGCATTTCAAACATTATCCTCCTTCCCGGTTTCCCTATCCCATCCTCCTTCCCTTGATTCTATGAGGGTGTTCCCCTACCCAACCACCCACTCCTGCTTCCCTGTCCTGGCATTCACCTATCCTGGGCCACCAAACCTTCATAGGACCAAGGGCCTCCCCTCTCATTGATGCCAGATAAGGCCATCCTCTGCTACATATGCAGTTGGAGTCATGGGTCCCTCCTTCTTTGGTTGATGATTTGGTCCCTGGGAGCTCTGGAAGGCTCTGGTTGGATGATGTTGTTCTTCCTGTGGGGTTGCAAACCCCTTCAGCTCCTTCAGCCCTTCCCCTAACTCCTCCACTGGGGACCCCATGCTCAGTTCGATGGTTGGCTGCCAGCATCTCCATCTGTATGAATAACAAGGAAAAGATTTCTAAAATAAGAACATGTCCATACTGACCCTCATACCAAACAAACTACATGAGCATATCTGAAGAAAGTGCCTGCAAATTAATGATTCTTCTGTGTTGTTCTTTACTTTTCATTTTTTATTAATGTACACAAAGGGATTCCATTGTGATTCACCCAGATGCATATGATGTGCATTGATCAGAATCATGTCTCTACTACTCTGCCTTAGCTAACGCTCTTACAAATTTCCCCTTCCATACTTGTTCCCCCTCTGGTTTATATTAATTGAGCCTAACTTCCAGATATAAGACAAAAATGTTAGACTGATTTATTTCTCGTAGCATGCTGGTCATCAATTGATTTATTTTCCAGTAACTAACTTAATATTTTTGTTGCTGAGTAAGCTTCCACTATGAATATAAACTACATTTTCGTTCTCTGTTCTTTTGATGACAGCCCTCTAGGCTGTTTCCATCTTGACTTCTGAATAGTGTTGCAATAAACACAGGTGTGTAAGTATCTTGGCTGCATGCAGGCTTGATATCTTTAAGTATACTTCCAGGAGGGAAATAGCAGTGTCATATAGTAGTTGTATGTTTGCATGTGTAGCTGGGTTTCTTTGCTTTCTTTCTTTTTCTTTTTCTTTTATTAGCCATTTGTATAGTACACTTCAAAGTCTGCATTAGGACTTAGGAGATGGCCTGGTGGATAAGCTGTTACTGTATAAGCATGAGAATCTAGCTTCAGCACCCATATAAAAGCTAGGTATATTTATGAATTTACAATCCCACAGCTGGAGAGGGGGAAGGAACAAGAGTATTGCCAGGGATTAGTTGTAGCCATGTTAGCAAAAAAGGTGAGCTCCAGGCTGAATTAAGTAGGCAATGATAGAAAAGATACCATTTGATGTATTTTTCTGGCCCCCATGTATTTACGTGCATTCTCTCTCTCTCTCTCTCTCTCTCTCTCTCTCTCTCTCTCTCTCTCTCTCTCTCTCTCTCTCTCTCACACACACACACACACACACACACACACACACACACACACACACAGGGGGGGTGCATGTTTGTTTCTATTGTTCATTTGTTGGCTAGAACGTTGCACTTCTGTTGTTTAATCTTTAAATCCTCTATCAGATATATGACAGATCTATGACAATGATTTGAGTTATTTTGTGGGTTAACTCTTCACTTTCCAAAATTTCATTTCTGAACAGAAACCTCTTTTTGTTGTTTCTGTTTTGGAGACACGGTTTCTCTGTGTAGCCCTAATTACTCTGTAACTCACCCTGTACAGCAGACTGGCCTCAAACTCAGAGATTCACATGCCTCTGCCTCCTTCAAAGGTGGTCCCTCTTTCCACTTCCCTTTAAGAATTTCAAAGTGTCAATCTAATGCTTTATTCCAAGTCTTTATTCCATTTCCAGTTGGTTGCTTTACAATGTGAGAGATAGGAATCTAGTTTCTTTATTCTTCCTGTGGTTATTCAGTTTCCTCAATACCACTTACTAAAGAGACAAATTTAAAAAATTAGTAGACAGCATAATGCATACCTAGTTCTGAGCATCAATTGGAAATCAAGAAAATAACAATAGTTTTATAAATAAACAAGGTAAAATCTTTTAGAGGAAAGCAGAGTCAAAATATTTCAAGATCCATGAATAGACCAGTCATGACAGTGCAAGCCTGTGATTCCAACACTGAGAAAGTGTAGTAAGAACGTTATGTGTTCAAAGCAAGCCTGAATTACTTGAAGCCCTGTCTCAAAACAACAAATAATGATTAAGAATAACTTGGGACCTTGCGGAAAGAACTCCGGTATCATAGAAAATAATCCTAAGAAATAGCATATAAACGTATATGAAATTATAAAGCTATGTACAACAAAGGAAACAATTACCAGAGTGGGGAGGTTTTCTATAGAAGGAGAGAAATGTATTGTCACCTATACGCCTGATTGGACATTTTTATTCAGATGCTATAAAGTACACCCTAAAATAAATCCCAAGTAGCAAATAATTTGACTAATAACTAGGACAATAAACTGAATACAGTTCTCAAAGAAGGAAATAAAAATAAATATTTGTAATAATATAAATACCAACAAATATTTGAAAAAAAGAGTTCAACATCCTTAGCCAATAGGAAACTACAAATAAAACTATACTGAGATACCACGCCATCTGATCATCAAGGACAGACTGATATCACATAAACACAAATAACATTATACAGACTGAACCGTAAAATGCTTGTACTTGTATTTTAAGACGTGTGTATGTTTGCACGTATGTGAGACACACACACAGAGAGAGAGAGAGAGAGAGAGAGAGAGAGAGAGATTCGGGGAAAGACATGCAAAGGGAATGTTTTCCTCCAGAGAGAATGACCAACCTTGCTAAAATCTACTAATAGGTGAAGTATTGTCACCAGACCCAGGGAAAGTCGCTGGCAGGCATGATGATAATTTTATTTGAAAGAAAGAAAAAAGCCCAAGAGGAGTGGATATGTGAATTTTAAGTAACATTAACAAATCATTCCCCATATTTCCTTAGACCCAACATTTTCTAAGTCTCTCAGGCGTGGTTGGACACGAACTAATATTGCAAAGATAAAGAGGATCCTTAAAGGGGTTTATAATCTGAAGACAAACATTTATAAGGAACACTCAGTAGAGAAACTAGAGAGACATACGGTGCTGTGGGAGTGAGCAGAAGAGAACACCAGCTTTTTGCTTTCTATTTTTGGTTCTCGTTTGCAGAATTTCTTTATATGTGCTGTTTCCTCAGGTGACACAAGGACATCGGAACTTATGAAGGAGAAGGAGAGGCAGTCAGCACTGTACATAGTGTGTGAGTTCCAGGAGACATTTGCTTCAAACACAAATAGTACACCCTTTCCTTAGCTACAAATGGGGGTTCTCCAGCTCAGACACTGTTTGCTACATCTCACTGGCCCTAAGCTTGAAAGAAAACAATCTCTCCAGTTATATCCAGGGCCAAACCATAAACCCACAAACAGAAAACTATCTCCACATGGTGTGGTTCCTTTAGCCAACCCTCTTCTTTTTTTCCTTAGTTGTTTGTGTTTCTCTCTCAGCTAACAAAGCATTTCCTTTTAGCCCTTAAGAGGTCATAAACCTAAGTGGAATCAGTCACAGGATTTTCTTGCCAGTGAGTACTGCCTGCAGCAAGGACAATCCTCCAAATGCATCTGATCCTCTCTCCTTAGGAATTCCTCACTCTTCTCTCTGGCTGTCTTTCCTATAGTGGTGGGGGGGGGAGGTTAGGTTAATTGGTAATTTTTCTTTGAATATAAAGCCTATTTAGCTAATTATTTTATTATTCTGATGTTATTTTTAGAAGACTAGTTTGTAAACTCACCCTTTGTTTTCTTTCTTTTACATAGATATTTATTTCTAAATGTAAGTGCAAATAAAATAAGTCCAGGTCTGTTTCTAATTTATTTAATTGAGTAGACATATTTTGTCATGAAGCTTATCCTTGGGGCCCAGAGTATGTCTGTAAAAACTGGAAAGAAAATAATGAAAATGAAAGATAAAAAGCATAGATAAAATCTCTTGCACAGAGAGGAACTAAGATTTAGTTCTCAATTTTATGTGAAGTCAGATACATAAGAAACAGGTTATAAAATATCAGGTGTGAAGATTCAAAGTTTGTACTTAAGTTCAGTTTCTCAAGTCACCACTCCCTATGTTAGACCACCTGTCATTCTTCCCAAGCTCCCTGATGTTTCCTTACACAGCCCTTATTATAGTCTGAAATCTGGCTCTTTAAACTTGTTAATTAATCCCCTCTACCCAATGAAAAAGTTGACTCCAAGACACAAAGAACCGTGTGTGTCATATTTTCCTTATAATTCAAGCACCTTCTACATTAATGGAGATTGTCAAGAATTGTATAAATATTTGTTGAACAACAAGAACAAAAATCAAGGAATGGGCAAATGTCAGTTTAGAAATAGTCAACTTCCTAAAATACTAGCTGCTAAGTTTAGAGAACATTAATCACAGTTAGGTGTCATCCTATATCGGTATAATATCTTTGTTTCAATTATTTGCAAGTGTTTTTAAATAGAGGGAGGGAAAAGATGTCAGCTCATTCTTCATTCCCTTCAATAAAACCTGGTTGCCAGACCTGGTCTTTTTCCTAATAGACTGAGTGAATTCACATCTTCTTTTCAAACAATTCTACAACCTTAAGTATAAAACTGCTATTGGAATTCCCTTGCATATGTCTGCCCTGGTCTATGTTTCCTTTATGTTTGTTTGTCCGTTTATTTGCTCTATGGTACAGAGTCTCACCGACTGTGTTGCCAAGGCTGAATTTAAATTCAATAGCCTCTTTGCCCCAGCCTCCTAAATGCTGGGACTGTGGGGCCATATCTACACGCTTGTTAAGATGCCTGTCTGTCTTAACTATTGCTACTTTGCAGGTCACCTAACCTTCTCCAGGTCTAGTTTCATCCAATTAAGTTTCTAATGCACCAATTATCCCACAGCATTTTCTACCATTTTAATCTATTTCAATTACTTTAAATACTGGTTATAACACCCTAAATAAATTGTGTACCTTTCAAAAGGTTGCTGTTCTTCGCTGCCATGTCAGCAGCTGTAATACCTTACATCATTCCAGAGACGAAAATGCCTCCTGCTTTTACACAGCTGCTTCCATCAGGAAGTCTGGTTTTAAAAAATACAAAGGAGCATCAAGGCATTATGTTAGTTTCCACAATGTATAGAGAATATCTACAGAGAACGACATAGCTCTCCTGGATGGCATCACTGGAAGGTTGAATTTTTGCCACAGGTAAATAATTACTTTGTCATCTCCAGACCTCAAAAGATGGGTAACATCTTCTGGTTGAACCTTAGACTCAACCCCACATACCAACTTTCTAGTCAACCTGCTCTACTCTCTACTCTACTTTGTAACACACATTTCCTCCACTCTATAAACCTTGGCAGTCTTCTCTGGACTCCGCTCTAGCAAGTGGATTTTAAGAGGATTTTAAATAATCATGCCGTCTACTTTGAAAAAATTGAGAAGATAGTAAATTGAGATCCCAGAATGAACTTGATTTTCTAAAGTTCACCCCTTTTCAATGATCCAGATTTATTTTAGGGACCATTTCAAAAATATAACTTATTTTTAAAACTGTAGAAATAATTCAGCAATATTTCTATCTTGCACAAAATAATTTAGAAAGTACCTCCAATTTCATAAGACACACACACACACACACACACACACACACAATGATTGTGCTTTGAACAGACCCATGCAATCTTTTTGCATTGTAACATCATACTCCTATATGCAAAGTTCATGCTTGATGAGTATAGGTACCCAGAGGGAAAGGAAACTTATAAATATAATCTCCAAAGTTTGCTTTCCTTGGGAGCATTCATGGCTATCCTGGGGTAAATGTGACCCACAGATCATGGCTTGAACATTATAGCAACTATGATGTGATTGTCTTTAATTTGGGTGTATGTGTGGTGTGCTCACATGCCCTCATATGCATATGGATATCAGGGAACAATTTGCCAGAGTTCTTTTCTTCCATAATGTGAGTCACGGGGATTGAACTCCCATTGTTAGGCTTAGAAGCAAGCATTCTTATTCACTAAGCCATCTTGCCTACATACGGAGCTTTAATATTGTTTTCATTATTATTTTATATTTTATCTGTATTTGTTCATGGAGAATTTCACTCATTACAGTGTTTTTCAATCATATTCACACACACACCCCCACACACACACCTCTAGTTCTAGGCACTCCTCACCCCCATCCCCTTCAAACTTTATGGTTCTCTCTCTCTCTCTCTCTCTCTCTCTCTCTCTCTCTCTCTCTCTCTCTCTCTCTCCAACCATAAATGCACAGAATCACAATCAACCTACTACAGATCACGCACCAAAACAAAATGACTGTCCTTAGCAGACATGACCCAACAGTTTTACCACTAATTTTTGACTCATTTATTTTTAGATAAGCACCACTACCTAAGCACGATCTCCTACCACTATCTCCACCAGTTCACACACCACCTTAAGCCTTCCCATAGTGATCCCATAAAACCAGCATTTCTAGCATTTTTTTACTTTTTTTTAAATTAGATATTTTCTTTGTTTACATTTGAAATGTTATCCCCTTTTTGGTTTCCCCTCTTAAAACACCCTATCCCATCCCCCTCCTCCCCTTGCTCATCAACCCACCCACTCCCACTTCCCTATCCTGGTATTCCCCTATACTGGGGCATCAAGCCTTCTCACAGGCTTAACTGAATTCTCCATACAGGCTCATAAAGGCCGGTGTGGAGACCTGCCAGCCCAGACTCTATTCGGAAAGTGCCACACAGCCTCTCTCATTCTCTTCTGTACTCCTGCCTCCTGCTGTCCTCAGCTGCTTTCTCCGCCCGCTTTCTGTACACAGAGTAAATCTGCAACTGTTCAAACGAAGGATGCTCCATAACCTCAGCATAATGGAAGGCTTCACTAAAATTGTGCCGAAGAAAGACAGTGAACATAAGTTGGAGGACCTCTAGGTGTGAGCTGTCCTCCCGCAGTCCTTTGCCAAGTTCGTTGCTCTCTTTCTGTTCAGTGCTGCCAAGCAACACTCAACTCTCTGCTCTTCCAAAAACCAAACTACATATGTAGTGTTTTAAATAATTATCCCACAAAACAACAAAATGCCCATGAAATCAGGGGTGTTTTTTCCCATTAACTCAGTGCCTAATTGAGTTCTTTCTCATCCATTTAAATGTTTTTACATAAGGCTTGTCTGTCTAAAGCATATTTTGTGCTCTCTCAGACCAACCTCTCTTTACAACCACAAATGCCATTTTGTTCCACTGAAGATTGCTTCTTGCCTGTTCATAAAGAGAAGACCCAGAAATGAAACAACTGATTCTAAAAACTAAATTGACCATCACATGTTTGAATGCAATGATATTATTTTCATGAGAAAAGAAAAGGGGAAAAAAAAGGAAAATATTTAACATATAGTAAACTTTTCAGGGTTATAGAAGAGTCAATATACGAAAGAAAAGAATATAATTTTCTATTTTCCTTTTCAGTTTTCAAAATGTGCTATTCTTTATTTCATTTTTAGTGTGATTGCACAGAATAAAATTGACATTTCCCTTAAAGTTTATATTCATTTCGCCATCCTGAAAAGACTCTTGAACTTTAAAGTTGACCTCCAGTTTCTGCAATATATAGCAGTGCTTTCCAATGTAAAAGCGCAAGTAAAATTCTAAAAGAGAAATACATATTATCTGACAAAATCACATTGTATTTTTTAATTTACCGTACCTAATATGCTCAGATAGAAAGATACTCTGCTTGAAACACCGTCATTAATTATCACATGAGTGTTGTTGGCTCTGGTCCAAAACCATCAGTATGGCAAGAATTTTCTCATAGTAAAATTCAAGTCATTTTTCTAGTTTTTACTTGAAATAGTTATTAATATATCTCATGAGAGAATATTTCTCATGAGGCGAATGGACTAGCATGTACAGGAACAGAGACAGTGTGAACCCCAAGCTCTGAAATGATGAGCAAGTTGACACACGATAAACAAGTTGACACATTGTGATCTGCAGAAAAGAACAGCTAAAAACAATTAAAAATTATTCTTCTCTGTGTGTTTTCATTCAGAAAGAACACAGCTTATTTAACAAGCTAGACTCTGTTCCTGACTATTATGGTTAGCAATAAGTGAAACTACCCAAGTTTCTACAGTAGCAGAACCTTGTGTCTGACCATGTACAGAAGGAAGCTAGAGTCAGCTGTTGCATTACACTTAAGCTCAGAATCTTGGGACAAGGTTTGGTTTATACAAAATTAGATTGCCAACTCATCAGTAAACTGTACAATTCTTCTCCTTACTACTTACTTGGTCATTGGTGTCTCTGGCATAGGCCAGTGGAATTTAGGCACAGTTTATGGTTTTCAAAGCAGAGTAAATTATCCAACATTAGCCTCTAGGGTGATTGGTTCTAACTCTACCTAACTTAAATGATAGACCTGAAAATAGGATTTATATATATGAGGCTTAAGTATTTGGACATAGGAAAGAAAATATACAATGACTTCTCATCAGCAAGAATGTATAGGGAACAGAGAACCAACAAACTGGATCATGAAGCTGCACTTGAAGTTGTCTTTGATATAACCCAATGAAGACAACACGTAAGTAATTGACTAAAAAGTATAGCATTAGAATAAGAGTAGAAAACTATAACTAATTACACTCTCAAAATAATGTCATGAACTTAAAAATAATTAAATGTTATGATGTGATTTTAAGGACACAGAAATAGTAACTTCACATTCACTGTTATGATTTATTATACTTGTAGTTAACAAAACATGCTAATAGGGCAGAGATTACTCATTCAGACAAAGGCTAATTATTTTCACCAATTAAAATATATAAACGTAGACAGCAACTGTAATCTATTTCCAGCCATTATGACCAAAGCTTGTTAGTTTCTCCTGGGTGAAAAATCATCATCGTCCCACAATATTCCACTTAGAGTAGAGACCCTGGAGCCACACTGGCTGAGCTGGTGACTGCCGCACTGCTTTCTGGCTGTGTGACCTTTATCAAAGTTAATTGTGGGGTCAGGGATCCACAGGACCAGGAGAAGCAGGTTAGAGCAAGAGTGGGGTCAGGGTATGATCAAACCCTGGAAATATCGTCCTGAGATCATCAAGAGTGGAATTGCTCCCCCACACCCCACAGCCCCCCACTTTCCATTTCCCCCACCCTGCCCTGGTCTTGCGTTTCCTGGCTACTATCACCCCTGCTCTTTGGTTTTGCCTTTCCTGATTGCCATAGCCCTATGCTCCCCACCTTTGCCTCCACAGAGGAGGTCAAGTAGCTGGGAGCCAGGTTAAACTTCCTCTCCCCTTATAAGGTCATGTCTAGGCGTTCCTGGAATTCCTCCTCATGCAAGTGAAGTTGCCCTAGCACTCTGGCCCCAGCTACAGCATTCTGGTAGCTCCCACTCACCCTCCCCCCAAAGGTTTAAATAGCCTTTGAACCCCCCACCACCACTGCCGCCCCAAAAAAACTCTCCAAAGCTATTTCTGGGTGTGTGTATGTTCTTTGCCCATGCACTCACCACAAATCAAGATTCTGTCTGCACCTGCATACCTGGCTAAGAGTCTCTCCCTCCACTCCAGCCCGGTCTGCAACAGGCCAGATATCACAAGGGAGAAGTAGACACAGGCCTGCAGTTGGTGGTTTTTATTTGCCACAGGGAAATAGTTCAATGGGCTGAGCAAGAGCTCAATGGTAGAGAACTTATTGTCTAGTGTGAGTAATCCCTAGGTTCATGTCTTAATTTGCCTTCTGCACACAACCAAAAGAGAGAGTTTAGTTGGCTTAGCTTTCTGTTAGAGTCCATCACTGAGAAAGCCAGGTCAGGATTTCAAGAAACAAACCTAGAGGCAGAACTCTCTTTTCTGGCTTGTTGCCCCACCCCCCACCCCCACCCCCACCCCGTCCTGGTCAGTTTACTTTCTGATATCATCAGGACACATGCCAGGGATGTTAGCACCTTTTGTAAGCTAAGCCCTTCCTCAGCTACCACTATTAAAAAAAAAAAAACATTTCCTCACAGACTTGCCATGGAAGTATTTTCTCAGTTGAAGTTTTCTTTTCCTTCCCAAATGACTATAGTTTGCATCAAGTTGATAAACCAACCAACCAACAAACAAATAAAACCAAACAAAAAACCAAAAAAACTAACAAAACAAAATAAAACCAATTGGTAGTTCAATTCTCTCTCTCTCTCTCTCTCTCTCTCTCTCTCTCTCTCTCTCTCTCTCTCTCTCTCTCTCTCTGTCTCTCTCTCTCTCTCTGTGTGTGTAAATGCTCATTGTGGAAGGGGCACATGTGTTCATCTGTATTCACTTGTGTGCCTCTGTGTGTGGACACTGGAGGACAAACTTGTGTCATTCGGCAGAAGCTATGCACTGTTTTTTTGAGGCAGGGTCTCCTGCGCTGACTAAACAGTGAGCTCCAGCCACCTCCTGTCTCCACCTGCCCAGTGCTTTGCTTACAAGCACACCACTAGCTATGTAGACTCCGGAAGTCAAACTCAAACACTCCCTGCTTGAAAGGGGCACTTTATCAACAGAACTGCTTATCCGTTTTTTTCATAAGCAGGATTTTTAAACTGTGTACTTTCCTTCCACTAGTTGGTATTTTTAAAGTCTGGGTTGAAAAACTAGCATCCTGGCCTGCAGAGATGACTCCTTGGAGAAAATATTTTCTGTGCGGGTGTGAGAGCCAGATTGAGAGCCCCAGAACTCATCATGCAGCAATAGGAGCTGCAATCCCAGCACACCTGTGGTGAGAAAGGAAGGAGAAATAGAAAAATCTCCAGAAGCTGATGTTAGTGTGACATAGTTAGTTAGCTAGTGTGACATAGGCAGAGGTGACCAACAAGTGACCGTCCCTCAAAGTGTAAAGTGAGGACAGAAAGCTGAAATTGTTCTCTGCTCACCACACATGTGCTTACTCCTCCAGACACACACACACACACACACACACACGCACACGCACACGCACACGCACACACACGCATGTGTGCACACACAAGCACACATAGATTGTACACAAACATAAATGAAAATGTTTATTAAAAAACAATATACTTTTGTAACTATTCATCTAAAGATACAGGTCTTTCCTTGGGGTTAATAGTATTCAAGTTACCAGCTCCTGAGGCATTAGATTGGCAAGAACACAAAGAAGAAATAAGACAACTTCCGGACATCCCCTGCATCTTCATGCAGATTACTCCATCTGGGGAAGCATTTTCTCTGTTTCGAACACAAACCCTACTGCCAAACTTACACTCGGATACCTTATCCCAACAACTAAAACCTCAACCTAGCATCTCAGCATCATATTCTCTCACACACATATTCCCAGTGTTTACTTTCCATTGGTGAAATGGTTCTGATTGTGTCTCACGTTCTCATTCCCGCATTTTTCCGTCCATTTGTCCATTTTCTGTTTAAGTGTCTTCCCTTGCTGAGCTCTGAGCATAAAAGGTTTTAGCAGCCACTGTTTGAGGTCCAAGTCAAGGATATGTGTTCTGTAATGACTACCCGGGGCTACTCAGCTCCTTGTTACCAGGAAGTGGAGTATTTGCCCAACAATCAAGTCCTCGTTGCTAAGTTTCCTATTGACTGTCAGGCTTTGCGAGTCGCTGTATGTTGATTGCTACTGATTTTGTTCAGAAGAATCAGAGGTTATAATCTTTTAAATGCAACATATTGGAAGAACTTATGGGAGAAAGGAAGAAAACTCTCTAGCTCATGACAGAAAACCTGGAAAGAGCCCGGAAATAAGAGTGTGTGGATGCTCGCCTTGGGCATGCTCTGTAAGAAGGTGACAAGCCTAACTGTGGAGAGGACAGCATGAAGACAGCGGCCAATTGTGAGGACATGAGGTGTGTGAGTCGGCTACCCTGAATGGGATTAGTACTTTTGTACCAGGGACACCGGAAGTCACATGTTTAAATGAGGAAATGTGAACTCACCAAATATCAAATCTTCCAAATCCTTCATCTTGAACTTTCTAGCTTCAAGACCCCTGAGAAACAAGTCTCCCGTTTTGTTTTTTGTTTGTTTACTTTTGTTTTGCTTTAGCTAAACCATGTGATGTATCATACATTATAAGCACATTGTTGCCCCTGCCACATGAAATCTCCACATCTTTGAGAAATGTTTCTATCAAGCAGAAATAGAAGCTAGCCCAGTTATTAATCCAGGCTGCATACCTCTTACCAATCACTGCACTGGTTTTTAGCTCCTGTTTAAAAAAAAAAAAGCTTGTGAAATTAGAATTGGACAGGCATAATCATTAAGATTCCAAAAATCCACTGCCCTTCATCAGAATCCATTTAACTTTGTCAGATGAGTAGACGAGTCACAACGGATATAGCTTTTGATGCAGACACCAATACACAGAATCTTAATTAGGACGAGGGACTTGTGTTGCTTGCTACCTTAGTAAAAAAAATCAAAGTCTAGTGTTTGGCTCTACCACATCCTATACAATTCTATACAATTACTTTCACTGCGATTTTTTTCCAGAGAATAATTGTGGTGGTTTGACCAACATGACTGAGGTTTAATATTGAAATCCCCTTTTCCTGTGTGGCCAGAACTTTGAAGCACTACCACATCTGGTGATTTTCCTTCTCTCTTGGTTTGTGTATCTTGCTCAGCTGTGTAATAAATGCCCATATCCTAAGCCATTCTCTTTTTAGTTGCCATCCTAGCTGGGTAGAGTGGCATAAGCCTGAAATTTTAGCATTTAGGAAGCTAAAATTTAGGCAGGAGGATTACGAGTTTGAGGCCAGCCTGTACTATATATAATAACAAGGCCTTGTTTTAAGCTACAATAAAATACAAGTAAACCTGTCCACTAAAGAAATAACATGTTTCTCTCTTTAAATTAATGAAGAGTTGTCTGATATATCAGTCCTTATCCATCTGTGTATAAGCATTTTGTTTGTTTCAATTTAATTTGGTTTTCACTTTCTCAAAATAGAGCATAACTATCTTGAAATGATGGGGGTGATTATTAATATTTTGACTGGTTCCAATAATATGTAATAAGCATTCATCTAAGAATTTTATATACATTATCCTTTGATATAAGACTACTAATAATAGTAACAAATATGCACATAGCATGTTTATATGAGAGACAGTATTATGTCTATCAAAACACTTAATTTTAAAAATAAATCTTTGAAGTACATGTGCACTATGGTTATTACATTTATAGATAAACAAAAAGTACACAATAAATATCTAATAAAAATATACAAGTAATTTTCCCTAAATTCCTTGGTGGCTATGTTGAGATGCTGAGAGATTAAACAGATGTAATATGAGCAGAGCAGCAGTACTCAAAAACAACACATTGAACTGACTCCCAACCCCACATCCGGTATTTTATACTCCCATTTATATGATCCTTTATTTATTTACCACAAATTTCCTTGCACAGTAGTTATGCTAAAAATGTCCTCTAACAGACAAGTCTTTGAAAATACGGAATATAATTTATATTTGAATTTTTGTGATCAACATGATGTCACTATCCCATTGAAAATAGTTGATTGGACTTGTTAAGTTGATCAGACAATTATGCTCATGGAAAATGCAGTGAGAATCATAGGGACGGGGTTAGGGTTGGTATTCTTGGCAGAAATAGACACATTAGGATAAAAGCAGCTCTGAAAGGTACAGGGCTGTGAATGGTCAAGGAGAAAATCACAACCTGCCATGCAGAGACTCCCACTTTCATAGTTTAGCAGTTTATACAATGTGATGGCTACCATTCTTATACCAGGAAATAAAAATATCAGTCTTAGTCATGAGAATGGAGTTAGACTATTTGAGGACTCTAGGAAGTTGATTTATTACTGATGTCATCTAAAGAGGAAACCCTTATTTTAAGTTTATCTACCAAAAAGTGTATTATATAATGAAGGAAAAGAGGAATGAATATCGATGAGATAGATGGCATGAGAAAAAACAAAATTGTAAATATAAGTTAATTTATATACAGTGTAACACTCATATCCATGTGTTTTCTATTTAATTAACCATCATGAACCAACCCTTTGGGAAAATAGGAGAAATTTTAAAAGAAGAAATAATTAGTTTACTGCATGCTGAACACAAAGCCTAGTCCACAGGATGGAAGTTCATGTGGGCGTGCCTCTGCATCACAGCATCGCCTGCATCCTAAGGCTCTCTCCAACCTGAGCATTGTTCACCTGGAGAATCCTCTTGTGCTCAGTGCTTAGGGCTCTGATCCATACTGAACATATACAGCCCCCTTTCCTTTTCATCAGACCCTCAAATAATACTGTATACTTGCTATTTATACAGCACTGACATTATATTAGATCTTACGCGTATTCCAAAGATTATGTAAAGCACACACAAGGATATAGGCAGAGACTATCTGCAAATGCCACACCATTTTGCAAGAAGAATTCACACAAATTTTTCTATCTGGGGAGGTCGTAGAAGCGGCCCTCTGAAAACATTTAGGATGAACTTTATATTGCACAGTGTGTTTAACCCCAAAGTTTCAAGAATGTAACACGTTCTCTGTAATTTTAGTTATAGTTTTTGTTTCTTATCAGATTGTTTATTACCAATGTTACCATACACATTTGTTTCCAGATCTATTATCTGAAGAGTCTCCAGTTCAATGATAAACCATTCAAAAACAAGTAATTTAAAGAATCATGTAGCATGCAGAAAATGCCTTTTAAAGATGACTTAGTGAGGTTACTATAAGGCTAAGAAATAAGTACAACCCCAGAGCAGCATTTGCACTGATCCAAATGATATCTTGAATAGTACTTAATTTACAAACTGTCCTTCCTTCCAAAGTTCAGACTAAAGCACATACCCTTAGCATTGACATTAGCAATTCGTAACACCCAAAAGAATTAGACGGATTTCTACTTTAAGAGTGATCTAAGTGCATGTCGCCGTCTGTGCTGAATGAAACTCCTACATACATTTTCAAATATCACCTCCAAGCAGCAATGATGCCTTTTTAAGGAACAAAATTTAATTCACAACTTTTCTAGATGCTGATAGGTTAGCATAGCCCGTACCATTTTGATCAACATAAGAGAAAGGGCATATTGGTGATTCATCAATGGACTACTTAATGAATTGGACAAAATCCTGCAGGTATAGGAGCTTTATTTTCTGTGACTATAGACACAATTAGCAAAGCATGCTAAAATTATAGGTTGAAAGAACACATGACTTCTATTTCTCACGATTTCCTGTGCTACTGCACTTACTACCACAGTCACATGGCATGGTTCTGATCAGAGCATCAGTAAGCCTGTGCACTCCTGATGGATTCCCTTCTGATGAAATCAAGTAATTAATCTTTGATCTTCTTACAATTACTGCTACTTAATTTTTCAAAAATTCCCTGAGTTCCTTGCTCTTCTCTTTCTGAGACTCCTTCTCCCCTACCCCAAGAAACCATCAGTTGAAAATGAATAGTTTTTTTTAAAGTCACATTTTAAAAGTTCTACAAGGTTAAAATTATATAAATTATTGTTGGCTTCCTAACATTTCACATTTACATCTACTACAGTAGTTGCTTCCTTTTCTGAACTTGTCCCAAAGTGTGTCATAACCACTCATTTTGAACCTTTTATAAATATTTTTTCAAATCTCTATATATCTGTAAATATATTAACTCTTCTGGGACAAGCACAGCAAAGCATCTTTCATATCTAGAATTGTGCCTGGCACCAAACATCTATAGAGATATTGGGTTACTTGAAGAAAAAAAAAAAGAGAGGACTCATAAATTCCCTTCTTAAAATGTTTCCTTTAAACTAAATTTGCCGAAGTGTTCACAAAGCACTGTGCTACATACTGAGGAGAAGGAACAGTTGGGTCCAAATGCCCTCCTAAATGAGAAAAACAAAGCAAAATAATATCAAAAGCACAATTCAGTTAGAAAGATATTTTTTATTAATTAATTATTTTTTTATTTACTTGACAATGTTGCCCCCACCCCTGTCTCTTCTTGCAGAGTTCTTACCCCCATGCCACCTCCCTTTCACCTCTAAGAGGGTACCCCAGGGAATATTCCCCCTCCCTGGGGCATCAAGTCTCTGCAGGACTAGGTGCAACCTCTCCAACTGAGGCCAGACAAGGCAGTCCTCTGACACTTATGTAACAGGGCCCTCCGTGTATGCTCTTTGGTTGGTGGCTTAGGATCTGGGAGCTCTGAGTGGTATGGGTTAGTTGACACTGTTGGTCTTCCTATGTGGTTATATCTTCTTCAGCTCCTTTATTTTATTTTATTTTATTTTATTTTTTATTAAATATAGTCTTTATTTATATTTCAAATGATTTCTCTCTTACTGGTTCCCCCCTCCCCAAAAGTCCCATACTCCCTCTTCCCTCCCCCTGCTCCCCAACATCCCACTTTAATTCTCCTAACTCTTCCATAAGTGTCTCTGATCTCAGTCCAATGGTTGGCTTTAAGTCTGAATCTGTTTCAGTCAGCTACTAGTAGAGCCTCTCAGAGGACAGCCCTCACTAGGTTCCTATCTGAAAGCACAACATAGCATCAATAACAGTGTCAGGATTTGGTACACATCCATGGGATGGATCCCAAGTTGGGTCGGTCACTTGTCCACCATTTATTTAGTCTCCATTCCATCTTTGTCCCTACATTTCTCTTAAGAACAATGTTGGGTCAAAATTTTTGAAGGTGGGTTGGTGTCCCCATCCCTCCACTGAGGGCCCTGTCTAAGGTGGTCTCTTCCGGTTTCATATCCCCACTTTTGGGCATTTTGTCTAAGGTTACCCACATTGAGTCCTGAGAGCCTCCCCTATACCAAGTCTCTGGGACTTTCTAGAAGTTCCCCCTCCCCGCACAGTTGCATATTTCCATTCATTCTCCTGGCCCTCTGGACTTCTCTCTTGTCTCCCCCTTTTCCATACCTGATCCTGCACCCCTTTTCTCCTTCCCCTCTTCTCTTCCACTCATGTCCCTCATTCTCTCAGCCTCCCATGATTATTTTGCTACCCTTACTAAGTGGGATTGAAGAATCCTCACTTGGGCCTTCCTTCTTGTATAACTATATAGAGTCTATAGGGTGCATCATGGGTATTCTATACATTTTCACTTATATTCACTTATCAGCAAGTACATATCATGCATATCTTTTTGGGTCTGGGTTACCTCACTTAGGATGGTATTTCTCATTCCATGCATTTGCACAGGAAACTTCTTTAAAGCTATACTCTATACTCAAAATGAAATATAACTGTCAAATGAAGACTCAGAAGGAAAATTAAATTTAGAAAGGAAATTTTGTACCAAAAAGTTGATGTGGGATGTAAGAATAGAGTCCTCTTTTATTGTAGCTTAGAATTTGCACATAGGAAATTCTATTTTTACAGAGAAAAATACTTTGCTATCAAAATGAATTAAATTTCCACTTCAGCGTAGAACAGAATATTCAAAGAGAAGTAATTCTCAGATCCAATGTACTACTGTATATACAAATACAGTAATTAATTCTATATAGAGCTCTTAATATCTATTAAAAATTAATACTTTGGTCAAATGTAACTGAAATCATGTCATTATTTGTAAAATTCACATCACATTAGCATAAACTGTACAAAGTTATGATATTTAAACTGAAAAAGGTCTGATCCCCTGAATTATTAACAAGTTGCATTAATGATTATATAATAGTTCTTATGGGGTAACTCTTTTCTTTCATCAAAGTTTTAAACTGAAGGGCTGTAAACAGCAACAGTGACCAGTTATCTAATACTGAATGTTCATGACAAGATTCATGGGTCCCGGTTGAACTTAGGTTTGCACCATGATGGTTAAAAGCATGTCACGTGTTTATATTCTCGAATTTTCAATGAAGTTCCCACATCCAGCGTGATTTGTATTACTGCCTTTGAGTGGAGACTATGAACAAGGAAAGAGCAAATTTTGTTATTAGAATTGTGGATATTAAATCAAGTCGAGAGACTTTTTTAAAAAATAATGTCTTAATATGCTAATATAGCAAGATTCCTTTCAAAAAAAACCCTAAAACTGTTTAAGCAGCCAGTTTTATTGGCATTCTATTAATAATAGCCAGAATTAGACCAAATTTAACACAATAATATTAGTAATAATGCAACAATTTCATAATTCTAATAGTTAAGCTACATGTTGTAGTTTTTTAAATAAAAGACATTTCATGTCTATCATTTCAAATAGCCAATGCCAACAATATTACATCTATCTATGTGGATTTGTCTTTCATATGAACCCTATTTTCTGTTTTATGATGGTATGGGAGGGTGGAATATGGTAAAACACTCCTTTGGATAAAAGGTCTGGATGTAGACAATTTGATTCAAACAGCAGATTTTACTTAAATATAATCTTTCAAGTATAAGGTTCAATAGAAGAGAATACTATAGTTAGAATATGGGTAAAGTTTGTTCCTCAAAGGTTCATGTGTTGGGAGCTTAGTGTCCAGCATGGCATATAAATAGGCAGTAGAAAATTTAAAAAGTTAATCTATCAGGGCCAGGCAACCATTTATTAAACAGTCTCTTTGACCATAGGAGAATATGGAGACTCTCCGGTCCCCACACCACAAAGTAGCAATGGACCTTCCATGGTAGAGGAAGAAGCATCTCTAGTCACCAAAAGCAGCAGCCCAATTGACAAAACTTCAGCGAAGCATGGATGAGAAAGAGTTTACAGTTCAGATCAAAGATGAAGAAGGATTGAAGTTATCATTCCAGAAGCATAGATTCTGGAATCTATTAGCGTGATGGGTAATGGTGTAATGGGAGATGGACATTCACTATTTCATATGAAGAAGGGAAATAGGAAAAAGCTAGTAGAGATGGAGGTGAAGTGCACAGAAGAGTCTAATCATCTTAATCTGGATCTCGAGTCCCGGATCCCTGTCTTCAATAAGGGGGATGGTACTTTGCTGGTGGGTGATGAGACCCCTTGCTGGATGGAACTGGAGATGTGGTTACAGGGTCATCCAGAGTTTGCTGTTGATCCCCAATTTCTAGTGTTATGTAGTAAACAGAAGTGGTAGAGGTGTAAAAAACGAGCAGGGGGATGGGATAGGGGGTTTTCAGAGGGGTAATGAAGAAAGGGAATATCATTTGAAATGTAAATAAAGCAAATATAGAAGAAGGAAGAGGAGGAGGAGGAAGAGGAGGAGGAGGAAGAGGAGGAGGAGGAGGAGGAGGAGGAGGAGGAGGAGGAGGACGAGGAGGAGGGGGAGGAGGAGGCAGAATTGAACTGTTTAGGAATGGAACCATTACAGACAGCCAATTCTAGAAATGGGAAAAAGGGTCACTATACTGAAACTGTATTCAACTGGGTTTTGCCAGGGCCTATTGCACCAGAGAACAGCAAGAAACGGGTCCATTTAGTTGAGCATGGTTGTTGGTTTGGTTTTGGTTTTGTTTTTAAGTCAACCAAAGAACAATTGGCACAGCAAAGGTTATGAACTGCACTGACCCTCTAAGGCATACTTTTCATTATTTTGTATATTTTAGGGAGTTGTTTTGTGGGTCTTTGTGTCTTAGTTTGTTTCCGTAAATGTTCAATTTAAACAATTGTAAGAACACAGTTCTGCTTGGTTTTGGAGGAATGTTCTTGCCGGTTTTCCCTTACTCCATTCCTCCCAAATTGACTTAGATATTATACATTTGTGCTTTTAAGAGAGTTTTAAAATATGAGTTAACAGTGCTTTGATTAAAAGAAGAGAACAAAGGTTAGCTCTTAGGAAATAGTGCCCTGTTTCACTGTTCTTCTCCTGGGAAGAACCCAGGTAGTCCCTGGAAATTCTTATAATGCACTGAGTCTAATTAATGAAGCATAATTATTAAACAACAAAAACTTTATGATTCTGGAGAAGGAAATGGGAGAAGACACCAGAAGACAGGAAAACCTCTAGTGCTCATGGACTGATGATGAATATTCAGAAAATTGAACATGTCACCAAACTAATGTATAAATTCAGATCAATTCTTATTAAAACTCCAACATAATTCTTCAGAAATCTTGAAACAAACAATCTTAAATTTTAGATTGAAACAGACACATACAAAACAAACAAACAAACAGATAAATAATAGCAAAGAAAACAGGACAGGCAAAGCCATCCTGAATAATAAAAATATTTTTGGAGGTATCACCACCTCTGATTTCAAGTTGTATTACAGAGCTATAGTAATTAACACAGCATCAAAACAGACATGTTGAAAATGGAACATAATTAAAGATATGAGCATAATGTTTTACCTATAAATACTTGAGTTTTGAGAAAGAGGTAAAAAAAATGTAATGTAGGGGAACAATACCATTTTCAACAAATGATGCTGGACATACTGGATAGCTATATGTAGATGAATGAAATTAAATCTTTATCTCTTACTCTGTACAAAATTCAACTCCAAATAGATCCAGGGCCTCCATATAAGACCTGGTACTCTAAATCTGTCAGAGGGCAAAATAGAAAAAATGAGGAAAAACGTTTACACTTATGGACATAGGTAAAGGATTTTGCCAGGTGGCACAGGCATTGAGACCAACATTTAACAAATGAGGTCTCCCCACCTACACCCAGGAGCTGGGCAGCACTGTCTGTGCACCTACACTGCCAGAGGACATCTGCCCTGCAGGGAGTCCCACAATTAGAGGGAGTTCCACATTTAGCTGTGAAGCTGCCATCTTTGCTGCTGTGACTGAGCAGACAGGTGCAGCCACGTACACAGGGAACACCCAAGTGTAAGATCACTTGGGACATGGTCCACCAGGGCCCCACCTGCACCCAGGAGTTGGGCAGCCCCACATACTTAAGTGACCCAAAAAACTTCACCAGAGAACTCCTACAGCTGAAAAATAACTTCAGCAAAGTGGCCAGATATAAAATTAACTCAAGCAAATCAGTAGTCTTCCTATACTAAAAGGATAAACAGGCTGAGAAAGAAATTAGGGAAATGACACCTTTCACAATAGCCACAAGCAATACAAAGTATCTTGGTATGACTCTAACCAAACAAGTGAAAGAGCTGTATGATAAGAACTTCAAGTCTCTGAAGAAAGAAATCTAAGAAGACCTCAGAAGATGGGAAAATCTGCCATGCTCATGGATTGGCAGGATTAATACAGTAAAAATGGCCATCTTACCAAAAACAATATAAAGATTCACTGCAATCTCCATCAAAATGCCAACACAATTCTTCATAGAGTTAGAAAGAGCAATTCAAAAATTCATCTGGAATAACAAAAACCCCAGGATAGCTAAAACTATTCTCAACAGTAAAAGAATTTCTGAGGGAATCAGTATCCCGGACCTCAAGCTGTACTACAGAGCAATAGTGTTAAAAACTGCATGGTATTGGTACAGTGATAGGCAGGTAGATCAATGGAATAGAACTGAAGACCCAGAAATGAACCCACACACCTATGGTCACTTGATCTTTGACAAAGGAGCTAAAACCATCCAGTGGACAAAAGAGCCTTTTCAACAAATGGTGCTGGTTCAACTGGTGGCTAGCATACAGAAGAATGCAAATCGATCCATTCTTATCTCCTTGTACTAAGCTCAATTCCAAGTGGATCAAGGACCTCCACATGAAACCAGACACACTGAAACTAATAGAAAAGAAACTAGGGAAGAGCCTTGAACATATGGGCACAGGGGAAATTTTCCTGAACAGAACACCAATTGCTTATGCTCTAAGATCAAGAATTAACAAATGGGACCTCATAAAAATTGCAAAGTTTCTGTAAGGCAAAAGATACTGTCAGTAGGACAAAACGGCAACCAACAAATTGGGAAAAGATCTTTACCAACCCTACATCTGACAGAGGGCTAATTTCCAATATATACAAAGAACTCAAGAAGTTAGACTCCAGAGAGCCAAGTAACCCTATTTAAAAAATGGGGTACAGAGCTAAACAAAGAATTTTCATCTGAGGAATATCGGATGGCTGAGAAACACCTAAAGAAATGTTTAACATTCTTAATCACTAGGGAAATGCAAATCAAAACAACCCTGAGATTCCACCTCATACCAGTCAGAATGGCTAAGATCAAAAACTCAGGAGACAGCAGGTGCTGGTGAGGATGTGGAGAAAGAGGAACACTCCTCCACTGCTGGTGGGATTGCAAGCTAGTACAATCACTCTGGAAATCAGTCTGGCAGTTCCTCAGAAAACTGGACATGATACTACTGGAGAACCCTGTTATAACTCTCCTGGGCATATACCCAGAGGATTCCCCAGCATGAAATAAAGACACATGCTTCACTATGGTCATAGTAGCCCTATTTATAATAGCCAGAAGCTGGAAAGAACCCAAAGGTCCCTTAACAGAAGAATGGATACAGAAAATGTGGTATATTTATATTATGGAATACTACTCAGTTGTTAAAAACAATGAATTCATAAAATTCTTAGCAAATGGGTGGAACTGGAAAATATCATCCTAAGTGAGGTAATCCAATCACAAAAGAACACACATGGTATGCACTCACTGATAAGTGGATATTAGCCCAGAAGCTCAGAATACCCAAGACACAATTCACATATCAAATGATGCCCAAGAAGAAGGAAGGAGAGGCCCCAGGTCCTGGAAATGCTCGATGCAGCAGTGTAGGGGAATACCAGGACACGGAATCGGGGAGGGTACTGATTGGGGAACAGGGGGAGGGAGAGGGCTTATGGGACTTTCAGGGAGGAGGGAACCAGGAAAAGGGAAATCATTTGAAATGTAAATAAAGAATATATCTAAGAAAAAAAGAAATGTAAATGAAGATGAAGATTATATTCAATAAAAAAAACAAAAAAATACAAATGACGTCTCATCAAGCTAAAAATCTTCTGTACAACAAAGGCACCATTGTATGCTAGCTGAGACAGCATAGAGAACAGGGAAAAATTACTTTGCCAGTGGTACATCTGGCAGAAGTTGGTATCTGAGTTATACACAAAACACAAAAAGCTAAGTACCAAGGCAGGGTTAGGGAGAGCCCTCACTCCATAAATGGAGTATGGACCTAAATAGTCATTTTGTAAAAGAAGAAATACACATGCCTGAGAAATATTTTTTTTAATTTTCAATAACCTTAACCGAGGAAACACAAATTAAAACTGCTTTGAGATTTAGTCTCAATTGCTAAGATAAAAGACAACAAATGTGGGTGTGGATGCAGGTTAAAGGGACCAATCATTCACTGCTGGTGGGAGTACAGACTGGTATATATAACTATGCAAATCAAAGTGGAGGTTCCTCAAACACTAGAAATAGGCTTGTTCTATAATTAAGTTGTAATACTCCAGAGCACGTTCCCAAAGGATTACAAAGATCCTCATTCAATGTTAATTGGGGCTACATTCACAATAGCCAGAAGATAGAAACATCCTATATATCCATCAACTGATGAACAAATAATGAAAATCTGGTACATATAACATCAACCTATTCTGTAGCTTTAAAGAAAAAGGTAATTGTGAAATTCACAGGTAAATAGAGGGAGTTAGAAATAGTCTTTCTAAGTAAGATAAGTGAGTCTCAGAACTATAAATGTCACAAGTTGTCTCTTGTACACAAATGCTAACTTTGAGTATTTACATACGTGAAAAATTGGAGAACCCAAATAAATCAGAAAACTAGTAAGGGGGCATGAAGAGTCTAACAAGGGAGGAAGGACTGAATAAAGGGTATAATGAAGAATAGGTAATAATGGAACAAGAAGCATTACGTTGGATAGGAGATGGAAGGCAGGGTAGAAGTACGGAGAATAATAATTAACACCAAAGAACTTGAAAAATCCATATAGGAACCTACTACAAAAAAAGCTTTCTACACTATATTCATATATTTTTAAAAGTTTAAGTAGAATAATTCTATAATTAAGGGGCCCATAGTGCCTATTACAGACACAATAAGCTAAAAATCAAAACATAAAACACACAGTACCAGGTCCTATAGATCCCTAAAGATTATATACTATTTTCACTGTTCTTGGTTACCCTTCAAAATGTGTTTGGTAAGGTCCTATCTCTGAAGACAACATACTCTTGAATCATCAAAAATGGAGAAATCTTTATTTCTACTCTCGAGCTTTCATGGTTCTGAAACGTGCTATGATTGCTAACCAACAGTCTTATCAAGCTGTGATACCTACTAGCAATAGTGTTGAGTGTTCTGACAACATGTACCCACTGGTGCAATAGTGACATAAATGTTATGCTAGTGATAAACTACTTTGCATTTTATTCTAGGCCACTTCCTTAAGATACAACGTGTTTCTGTTCGATACCATTAATGAGACTAAGAATCCATGGCTGGGTATGTCATAGGCCTTGGGGAGAGCGTATTACCATTATTCTGCTAAACAAAAGTAGTATTATGCCAACTCCTAAGTAATTTTCTCTGTACCTAATGATTCACGAGTTCCTCAACTCTCATCAGACAAACTGCTTTTTGTGATAGATGAAAGATTAACCCAGAAACCCAATCTGCTCAACATGTAGAGAATAAGAGACTAAGGAGTAAATGTCAGGCAAGTATTTTATCAGTAAGCTAGATCACAAGCCCTAATTCTTTCTATTAGGGGTAGTTTAACACTGACATTAGATAAAAGATTTGAAGGTCTTGTGTTCTTTTCATCACTATTAGATAACTGAGACTTCTTTAGTCAGTTTATGTTACAAGTATGGTCTCACTTCAAAAATCCTACTGTCGAACACTACGAAGATTCCTCCAAAAGGGGATTAAAAGGAAAGACTAACATATGGTACATCAATTTCACTTTGCATGTATATTTGAAGAAGTGAAATCAATATGCCAAAGAGATATGTGAACACTAATGTTCATGAAAACATCATTCACAATAACCAAAATGTGAAAATAACACATCTGTCTAAGAGAGTTCATTTTGATTATGAATTGACTGGACAAGAAAACCCTTAGGAGTTTAGTAATTTTGCCTGTGGGAGTGTCTGTGAGGGTTTGCCCATGAAGAGTAAGGCCACTGAACTAATAAATTACTTTTCTGATGGGTTAATAATGTGATGGCATTATCAGGAGGCGATGAGAAGCAGTTGGTAGGGTTTAGGTAGAGGAAGTAAGTCATTAGAGTAATGTCCTGGGTATTGTATTTTGCAATGACTTGTTCTTGTATTATCTCCTCTCTGTCTCTTGAAAACTGCAATATGAGCTTCTCTACCTCACCATCCTCTGTCCTATGATGGACTGTTGACTTTGAAACTAAAAATAAATTTTTGCCTTCTTGTTTCAAGTATTTGTTCGAAGCAGCAGGAAACACAATCTGGTGTCCATTATCAAAGAAACAAATCCATAAAATATGTTGTATATATGTCATAGGCATTAGGGAGCTGTTGCTCAAAGAGAAGTTTCAAATGGACAAGAAGTATAGGTATTGAGATTTACTATGCAGAAAGATGATTACCATCAACCATATTGTATCGCATATTTTGAAATCATTGAGAACAAATCTCAAATGTCTCATCATTAAAAGCGAGAGTTAAGTAAGGTAACAAATATGTCAGTAGCTTGGTTGAATTATGCCATGTATGGCTTTGTGTATCTTAAAAATCATCACCCCATAAATGTACACAATTACGATTTGTCAATCAAAAGTAATAATATTAAAGGCTTGTGTGTTGGTTTGAGATAGCATCCTTCTCTGCTGGACTTAAACTAATACCTTTCTGCAACAGACTCCCTAGCTTAACATTTAGGAGTCTGTTTTCATGCCTAGTTAGAGTTCTGTTTTGCTATTGTCTATTTGTTTTTTTAGAAGAGAAATTACAATGTTCTGTCTTCAATAGTCAAAAGTCAACCCGGGAACTTTGTCTTTTGATCCAAAGTCTGGTTGTAGACTGGTTATTTGGTAGCTGAACAATGGAAGGACTGTATCTTTCTATTTCACACTTATCATCCCAAAATAATTTGTTCCTGATACTGTTCCTAAGTTAAGAGAGTGGAGGTTAAAGACAGTTAGAGAAGTTCTTATTCTGACAGGTACTATCACAAGACAATGTAAGAGAGAACTGGCATAGGAGCTAGTTAAACTTTTATGACTCTTTGTAGATTACCTTTTCCAAGGGATATCAGTTGTGCATGTTCATTCAATAACTTATCTTCGGATGCTGCTTTCATCTCAGCAATATTGTTAGGGTCCTCTCAGTTCATAGGCTCTAGCCTTTCCTTTTGCCTCTCCTAGAGTCCTGCCAACCAGAACGCAAAATGTCTCCGAAATCCCCCTCCTGCACTCATTATCTTCTCTCGCTCATGCAAGTTTTTCCTACATTTCACCTACTGGGAATGCCATTATTTTATAAGCAAACTCCCTCTCGTTCTCAGCCACTCCACCTCAGAGAATCCTGTCATTGTTGTGAAGAATGTCAGGGCATTTTTCAAATAGCAGACTAGCAAGTTCCCTAAATTGCACCCCAAAGCTCTTTATATACTTTCAGTGAAGCCCTTCATTTTGTATCTGGAAAAAGAAGAATTTTCATGCCTTGCCTTTGGGATGGATAGTGGGCCAGAAAGCCCAGCACAGCTCACTTCCAAAAAAAAAAAAAAAAAATTTCCCCACATAGATTGCTTCTTTCCATGGCTTTCATTCTCAATCCTTTCATTATGGGCATTAGAGACTTCCAGCCAGTTGTTTTTATAGATGATTTGTATTTCAGTCTGGCATCTCACTTTGGGATTTTATATCTGTGGAATCATGGTGGCTCAGTCTAAACTTCCAATTTTCACATGCTGCTACATTAAAATTGGTCATTTCACTACTAATACCCACCAGTTAAATTTCCAAGGAACAAATAAAAATAAAAACCTCCTGCCATATAGTTAATCTCTTTGCCATCAATTTTTGTATGTTTCATAACCCCTTTGCAGAGAAATGTGCTTACATTTATAAGCACACACATTGCACTTTTTATTCAGATTTAAGAAAGATATATCTTTTGCTTTCTCTTTTCTCTTCTTCCAAACCTACTAGGAATCAATATGCAGATGCTAGATTTACTGACTCTCTCAGGATGACAGATCAATAAAGAAACCCATTGAAAAAAATGCTTGCCTGGAGGAGAAGAATATAAACTGTTCCCTTAATCTCTGTAAGGCTTTGCTCCCAAGACCAAGGGCTTCTCATCCAGTGTCAATAGCACTGAACTTTCTTGCTGCTTTATTTTTTATGTCAAAGGCACTCTTCAAATATGTACTTAATTAAGCCTCTCTTTTAACAAAGGTGGCCCCATTCTCATCCCCCAGCCTCCCTTTCCTATCTCCTGTGTGGAAAGTTCTCTTTGAAGTCATGCAGGAGAGATGTGCAGGGATGAAGGAGATGAGAACAGAGCCAAGGGCACTTGTAATGAACTTTTGATGGGAAAGAAGTTTAGATTAATTCCGCTATTCTAGCTACCCTCTGTTCAGAATTCTTATAAGAGGAAATACAGGAAGATAATGAGTTAGATTTTATGTTAGCTCAGAAAACCCTGCCCTCTAAATATATTTGTGAACACCCCGTGGATTCCTGAAGATTTAGAACCCTGCACATTTCCAGTTTTGTAGGAGTTATTTATTGTATATTTTGCCTGGACTCTTTATCTCTTGTGATTGCCTTCAAGTGCTCAGCAGGAATTTGACTTATTAAAAGGTGCCTATTGGTTTGAAGATTTCTCCTTGGATTGATTCTTGGAAGAAAAGTCCGTGATCATTTGTAACTCTGCATATTATCCATAAGTGCAATTTTAGAAATAGATGTTGATCATTTGAGAAAGTGTTTTCTAGCTGCTTACAATACAGAGGCAATTTCATTTGCAGAGCTGAATCCAATGTTACCATCCAGTAGCTGCCAAATAATTCATTTTAATTTCTTATCTCTGGTTATCTCAGTCATTTCCCAGAAAATTATTTTCTAAGATTGCTTATTTAAGTGTTTATAAAAAGAGGCAGCAAGCATACACAACATAAATTACTTAATGGCTGTAAGTTTCATAATTACAGTAACTTTTTCTTCCGTGTATTCTTGTTCAGGCATGCTGAATCTTATTTGGGACATTAAATTTCATAGATTGGTTCATGTTGTGTTGTTGTAAGCATCATTTTGACTTTCCATGCACTGAGGACAGGAAATAGAGGTAAAAAAAAAAAAAAATAAGAGCCCTATTACGAACGTGATTTCCAATTTACCCAAACTTATTAAAAGAACCACGGTGAGTCATTTCTCTTCAAGTGCTTAAAATGTTTCTCAGGTCTTCATACACAAAAGTCACCAGTGAAATTATTATTACCTTCTATACGATTATTGATCATTTTTTGTATTAATAAACTTATGCTAAAAATATTAAGATTTAGGTCTTCAGAGATTTTTACCAAAAAGCAGCTTATGTTGTTCCAGTACATTTCCAAGAATTCCTAACAATCATTGCCTGAGAAGAAATTTAGATAGTCTTTTTAGTTTTGCTGTCTATGATAATTATATCTATGTCTGCTAGAATATTCATCTGACCATTTAACTTCACCAGCATTATATTATACACCATTTTGGTCCTTCTTTGAATGCATAATTAGATATAAAGTCATAATTCATGAGATTTTATTAAAGATAACTACTTAATGGTTCTTGAAAACCCATAGAAACATTTATTTAACATCATGTGCATTTTTAATTTCATTGACTGTAACATTTTGAAACTATTGTGGTAAACAACACTCCTTAATTGAGTCCATTTTAGTTGAAAACGTTGCTAGCAGCTCTGGCATTTGTCCTCCTTATTCACAGAGCATCTAAGTATAAGCCTGACTATTTTGATTTAGGCTCTTGATAGAAATATCAGTTCTTTTAAATTTTCTTTATATCTAGTATGTTACTTATTATTAAATAATAATAATATGCCTAGATACACACAACTTTTAATTATGATTAAATAGGAAAACCCTTCAGGATTTTCTTACTGTCTCTTTTACCTGAAACACTCTCCTTCTAAGCCCCCCCCCCCCCATATCTCTTGGCTTACAGTTACCACCCAAATCTCAGTTTCGCATGACCTGGTCATAGAGAATTTGAGAATGCAAAGTTCAAGAATTCCTTCTTGGTGCTCACTCCTTATTTTATATCACTGTTTTTAACTTTTTAGTCCCTTTATAGTAGTTATCAATCCCTTACTATTTCATAGCTGTTTCTTCCTCTATGCACATTGAAGTTCAAGTTCCATGAGACAATATACTTGTCTCTTTGACAGAATCTCTAGGAAACGGAGCAGACGCTTCTTCAGTCACTTACCCACCACACATCTGCTGAATGAATGCATGGTAGCAAACAAACTGCACCCCTTCTATTTAAAGTCAGGCATATTATAAGCCATATCATTGTTGAGAGTAGAATAGAATTAGTAGGCAAAGTCAAGATTGTGATGACTGGCAGTGATTTGGAGCTTTTAGGCTGCTGGAGTGAAGACCTTTTAAAGCTCCAAGTTTCTTTGGCTTTTGCTTTCTAGTACCACTGATGAAAAGCACCATTTTATAACATTTGAGCCCTCCATGGACTACAAGGTGGATTTTATTTTTAATACACAGAAACAAGACATTATTTGTTATCCTAAATCACCTAACCTGAAATTCTGTTTAGTAATTATTATCTGTTCAATCATTGTTATAAAGTAGGATATTTAAGAAATACTTTAGTGCTTAAGTGAAAACATCACCTGTGGTAGGGGTTTTAACCAAACATTTTTTAAAAAAAAAAAAAAACCTGAACAACTTGTTTTTTTGAAAGCAAGTATTGCTGATGCCAGCTCTATATTTGGCACGTACTAATATTGAAATTGTAACTTATAAAGTGGAAAGGCCTTTTCTATAAATACATCAGAGAATTAAATGAGAATCCCTGTCACAATGTCATGTACAAAGCATTTTTGTTTGTTCTATATAAAGGAGGTGTGAAGCAAAGCACAGAGAGTAAAAAGGCCATGTCCCGTATGTGAAGTGTGTTCCTTAATAAATACCATGTCACGAACTGTCATGTTTTAAGTCTACTTCTAAATATAACGCTCGGTTCCTTTGTGAGTTCAGTGACTTGTGATCTTTTCAAAGTATAACTGTCTGGCATCTTTTGAGGTTTGTAACTCTGTCTTTGTTCCTATAAAATTTATTTACATAAAATTTTAAGAAAAATCGATTAGTGGATTCAACTTTGATTTAATTGTGCATATTGAATCTGGTTTCATCATTGGCTTGTAACTAGGGACCCATTGGGAAGGGCTAAATTGTGGTGCATGTGTCTTTTCCCACAAATATTTGTTCATCTGCCATCTGTAACACTGCGCTGAACACAGAGGGTGAGAAAATGAATGACAGGAGCCCTACTTTTAGTAAAATTAAAATCATATCCTTTACTTATTTAATAAGGAAGGGAAATTTTACATGTGACGGCTTGCCAACTGGAAAGAAAAACTATTTAAATATAATAAATTAACTTCATTTTGAAGTAAACAATCTCTATGTAGAAAGTCTAAATATGTGTGAGTTTTAAAGACTGTAGAATGAAGTTTCTTGCTCTCATTCCTTTTTGTTGTTTACTGGACAAAAATACATTTTGCAATAACTATATGCCTCAGTCTCTATACACAGAGTAAGTTCTAAACTATACATAGATGCAAGCTATTACCACTATACTAAGACATTCCTATGTGGCAGATGGATGAAACATAAAACAAAGAATCAAGCTCCACTAAAAGTTTATGATATCATTGGGAAATCTTACAACTCTCTACATTGAAAGTTGTATAGTCCGCCTTACCCAGAAAGTTCACTTTGACGTTTAAACAGTGAATCCCCTTATCTTTTTAACTCGAAGAACTAGAAGCAGTTAAACACCTACAAGAAGAATTGAAGAAGAACTTAATTTTAGAAGTACTATGGAAATGTTCATCTTTAATCCTCAAAGTCAAGACAAAATTTATGTCTTATTTTGTTGACTATGACACTTTTGGTTTTCTAGAGAGCTTGTTACATAAACCTCTATTTACAGTTCATCCTGATTGAAGTCTGCATTTCCAAATGCATCTCTGGATCTTCCTTCCATTTCTCTAGACTAATTTTACATATTTCTGATAGGATTGTTTTAAATCCAGTCCAGAATCAACACACACACACACAGGAACACTATGATACCCAAGCTATTCCAAAAACATATAATCAATATGGCTAATATGGAAATCTCTGATCTCTAAAGGTGAGAGGAAAAGATGTCTCCAATGCTTTCAGTACACTAAGTGAGGGTAAAAGAATTTTTATAATGTGATTGTCATACTGAAAGAACTGAAGAAGGACTAATAAATCTGTCATGTCTAAATAAAATATAAAACCTGGGATAAAGACACCCCGATGAGATATTTATTGAATATACATGAAAATGATGCTTTGGACGTTATGAACTTATGTTACTAGGGAAATTAGGCTTTCCTCTTTGGGGTCTCAGGCTCATAAATGAAAGACTTTAACAGCAGCCTCTGAAGGAAGCTTGAGGATATTTTTATTAAAATTTAAGGGATAAATTACAGGTATGGCAAGCTGTAAATCTTAGCACTTGTCTGAAGAAGAGAGATGAAGAAGAAATAGAGATGGAGAGTGAGACATATAGAGAGACAGAGATAGAGAAAGAGACAGAGACAGAGACAGAGAGAAAGTCTTACCATGTGGCAAAAGGTGTTAGTTAGCATCAGAGAAGAAAAAGCCCAAAATGAGGAAGAAAGAATGGCCTGCATCTAAAAGAGACATAAAAAGAAAAGTTATGCCTTCCTGAGTTAGAACACAAAAAGGTGACTTTCATAGGGCTTTATGGTAGAGCCACAATGAGAACACAGAGAGTAAGGTTCTGGATTGGGGGAATGCATTGTCTCACAAAAGGAATAATATTCTTCCTATCTCTTTACTGTGCTTTTCAATGAATCAAGGCCAGAAGTAAGTTCCATTCCTCTGATCAGGGGGAAATAATTTCCCTTTACCATGCTTCAGTAGAGCAATTATGAAAGCAACTAATACATCCTCCCCAATCCCAATGTGGTAATCCTAATATCATTTGTGAGATGGACAGGGGGACTAAATATAACCCAATTCTAAAGTAAAAATCCAGAGATCTAGTCCCAAAACTTTTTAGAAGATGGGAGTGCTGTCTACACTGGAGTTGCAGGGACAGCCTCCTGTGTAGCCTACAAGCAAGGAACTCTTTTAGAAAAAGACAAGAAAGTATAGTTCCCTTCTAATATTCTCAGCAGAGAAGCAAGGACATTCGTAGAAGTGCTATTTTCCAGATTCTGATGTTAGCTGTCTAGTTTCTATATTCTGTTCTTATCACTTACTCTATGAAGAATAACTAATATAAAATAAATATTTGCCTAGGTACAAACTCACATGTAAAGAGATGTCCACATTCATTGTTCCAATCAAACTTAGCCCATGTTCAAGTATATAGTGAACAATTCCTAGTTTATAGAGCAGTGGTTCTCAAGTTTCCTAATACTGTAACCCTTTAATACCGTTCCTCATGTTGTGGTGATCATCAACCATAAAATTATTTTTCTTGCTACTTCATATCTGCAATTTTGCTGCTGTTATGAATAGTAATGTAAATAGTATTGGAGATAGAGGTTTTTCAATAAGTTTGCAACTTCACAGTTTGAGAAGCATTGTTCTAAGTAGACAATATTTTCATTGGAAAAAAAAAGTTGTCTTTGAATTTTGAGACATTTTTTATATAATGTTTTAAAATGTATCCTATTAAATGAATTAACATGTTGATGCTTTTCATTACCCAGACCAACACACTGAAATTGTGATAAAAAATATCAATGTAAGATATGGTTTTTGAGTCATAGTTTCAAAGGGTTCTCTTCTTGGTGAGTTGGTTCTGCAGTTCTGAGATATTATGAATGTGAAATCCATATGTAGAAGAGATGGTTTAGAGAAATGGAAACCTCAGAGCATATAAGTAGCAAAGAAGGTAAGGAGAGCACTATAAGAGCCTTCTTTCTGTCATCTGTAACCTAGCAGTTCCTTCAAATAAGTCCCTTATAAAATTTTCGGAGCATTCCCAAACCAAGGACAGTGGGGACGTGTTATATTTGCACTATAACATATACTTACAGTAATGTTTCATCTCATAGGGAAATTGAATCTCTGCTGTCATGACTAAGGATCTCATATTCTATGAGCTATATATTTTATCTGTTTTCTCAGTATTTTTGTCATTCTTTTGCCTTATTTTTCTCCACCAAACAAGAATGAATTCTTGAAACATTTCTTTATTCTGGTCTTTATCTAAGAAGACTTTCTTTGCATTAAGCTGATACTTTAAAGTTCCCAAATATTTCCTGGCTGGCATGCTGGGTGATTGGTCCATTGAAATGTGTTTCCACAGCCTTCTTTTGCAGTTCTCCATTGCGTCACATCATTTTAAATGTTTGCCTGAATTGAACTATATTTGCCATCTGCTCTTCCAGGCTCTCAAATGATCTGAAACCTTTGAATTTTGTTAAATCATTCCTCATTATTGCTTTTTTAGTAGGTTCTATAAAGTCTATTCTTCTCCTTTCTCCCCATTTCCTTCTGTCTGCCATTTACATATGCTCTTGTCCCTGAGGAAGGAAGTAAACAAGCAATCAGCTTCAAATGCACACTCCCTAGTCAAATGGTAGCTGATCTATTTTGAAATCAACTTTATCACTTTGCCTCTATTTCATGGTCGTTGTTTTCTTAAGTGTATTCATTTAGTGCTGACGTACAACCAATCAGTGGCATCTCAGGACCTTTAGTATATTTAGATCTTTTGATGTTGTTGTTTTAGAAGTCCTTTCCTTCCACAGTATTAAAGATTTATTTTCCACTTCATTTCTTTTATTACTTTAAGTTTTTCTACTTAAAGATTTAAAAAGACACATCAATATTTAGTGTACATGAAGGGATCAAAAGAAACGAACAGAGGCTGGAGAGGTGGCAAAGCAGGTTAGAGTGCATTCTGATTTTGGAAAAGATCAGGTTCTGTTCCTAGCACACACTTCAGGTGTATAATATCACTCTAAGAGTAAAACAATAAAAACAAAATCTTCTCTCACTTAAACTTTGGAGGGACATCCAAGAATTATTTAATCCTCCCTCACTTTCATATTAACATGTGCAGTACCCAGTGCTTTTTCATAATCAGTGGTATCTATAGGTGGTAACATGTTTAAAGACTCACATAGGTGGGAGCAGTTTAAGGAAAGAATGGGCAGCATACCAGTCATGTCCTATATAATACAATATACCCCCTTTTATACAAGCTTTTAGATTGACCAGTTGTTTGACTCTCCATTTGTGTGTTTATTTCTATGTCTTTCAGTTACCAATTATGTATAACAAATAAGCACAGGATTATTGCCTTAAACAAAACCAATTTTCTCCAACTTCGAATTCTATAAGTCAGATGGGAGCAGACAAGCTGCTTTGCTCTTTCAAGGCAACATTAATTGGAATCACTCATGAAGTTGCATTCCTCTACACTGCTGAAGCAATACTCTACAAGGAGATCCCATTCGCAGATCTACTGGCTTGAGAGGATTGGTTGGGGTGAAGAGCCTATTCTCCAGAAGAGTTGTTAGAGAGACAAGTATGCCAGTGATCTAACAAAGTGAAAAGAAAATCCTCCAGGTCTACCAAGAACTAGGTCAACAACTGTAGCAATACAGTTTGCTCTACATCTAAGGATTAAAGGAAAATTTACAAAAGATCATGACTGTATCCCATTCCTCCATGAAAGGTACATGCATATCTAGATTTGAGAAGAATTAATTGCTTGATAACTATATATAATTAATATCCTTTCCATATGTTGATGGTCTTATTTTTTGCAATGAGATCCCTCAAAGATATTGCCACTCATGGAAGAATTTAGCTCTGACTCAGAATGCAAAATCTCATTTAAACTAGGGCGGCTTATCAGATTCCACATGCTTTACCTTAAAGACTTTTGAACTTAAATGTGCAAGGTATATGACTCACTATTAACCAACATTGATCAACATTAAAAAAAACCCAATGACAATAGATATTCACAAAAAATGGGAATGAGATTCACTAAGAGTTCATAGTAATTTCATAACTGTAGCTATGAAACAAAATGTTTTTTAAATAAATGAGAAAAGGAAAAGTAAATATAAAACAAAACATAGCTAACATGTGTTTATATTTCCCATTATCACCCAAAATGTAGAATGTTCTGATTTAATAATCCCAGTCCTCTCTGGCAGTGTTCCTATGGTCCAAAGTTCTCAGCATCATGTACTGTCTAGGCTCTTGGTACCATTCTTAGAGGAAACTTCTATTTCCTGAGAACATGCACCTCATTTTTATCTAATTAAATAGTTCATCTTACTTTGTACCTAAGAAAAGCTGAGACTCAATGTCTCTTCAGTTTGAACTGTCTTTTTTCTTTTGGATTCAAATGCATAACACATCTAGTAACGTTCTCTTTAAAACATTATGGGCTTTCTACAAGCATTATGAGGCTCATTCCTTAATTCTAAAAGTGAGTAGTTTAACATTTTATTATTTTAGCATCCTTCTCCATGCACTGATTTCTGTATCAGTCGCAATTCACTAACCAAAGCAGATACATTATAAACATAAGATAAAGGCTTTATGTTAGGTGTTAGACTTCTCATAATTGTAAGATGATAAAGACAAAAAAAGAGGAAAAGATGGAAAAATTAGAAGACCAAATGGTCAATCTGAGTGACCAGACACAACAATCTGACACAATGAGAAACAGAGCTATGAGAAAGTAGCTAGTAAAGATGTTTACCAGAAATTGTACTCATCCAAAACGAGGAGGGAAAATGCTGACTACTGATGTTCAGGTGTCAACACTCAGGAAGGAATCTCAAGATACAGAGTGAAGGAGAGAAATGTGGAACCTAAATACCTCTATGACTAACTTGGATTAATTACTACAATCTACAGAGAATAATGGCTGCCATATCATTTCTAACTCATAAATTTCACACATTTTTCCATTAGCCAACTTTATTCCAGTACAAGGAAAGAATTCTGAGAAATGGTGCTTACAATTTTGAGAAGTTGATTGAAAATCCATCTAACATAGCCAAAACCAAGAAACATTGGTAGTAGAGAATCTTAACTGTAAACCTGATTGGATGTTTTGGAGATTGGTGTATTGAGCTTCTGTATATATTGGTCATGGCATTTACATAGACCGTTAGATCATTATGCCTCAGTATCACAAATGGACTAACTCCTTGGTGAAAAAAAATAGGATGTCAACATTGAGAATTTGTGAAAGGTGTAAGGTAGAAGCTAGTTGGAGAAAGTCAGTCACTGGAGGCTTGTCCTGGAAGGCTTATTTTTGCCCTAATACTTTCCTATTCACTCTTTCGTTGTTTCCTGACCAACATTGTATAAAAAGCTCACTTCTATCCTCCTATCCTGGAGGGACTAGAATATAGGAAATGAAAGCCAACTTTTCCTTTTACTTGTCTCTGATAACTTTGATCAAAAACTAAAAGAAGACTGTTTCTAAAAGCTATAGTGACTTTCAAACAATATAATGGATGTTTCTATAATAAATTATGAGATAATTTTAGTCCTGTAATTTGTATATTTCAGAAAGATCGTTCAATCATGGCTCAAGCTTTAAGGTAATAATACAGTCTCATTTTAAAATCTAAATCTGCTATTCTAGGAATATGGTCTTGGGAATGTTGTTTAAAATATTTTCCAAAAATATAAGAGTAATAATAGCAGTGCTATCCATTTTGTGACTACGAAAAATGAGTAACAGGGAACTCCCTAATATAACATCGCTTGGGACACAGCCTGCTGGGCTTCCATCTGACCCCAAGAGCGGGGCAGCTCTGTGGTCATCTGGGCGCCAGCTCTGCTGTGGGCCATCTGCCCTGCAGAGTGATCTGCACAGAGAGGGTACACAGTGCATTCCGCCATCTTTGCACCGGCAACAGGGCAATTGGGACCTCCAGTCGCAGGGACAATCAAGCATAATATCACTTGGGACTCAGCCAGCTTGTGTGCTCACTGCTCCCAATAGCTGGGCAGTTCTGTGGTCACCTAGGCACCAGCTCTGCTGTGGGACATCTGCCCTGCAGAGGGACCCGCACTGGGAGAGAGAGCACACCAGCACAGGGAGGGAGCACACCAGCCTCCCCTTGGCAACCTCTGCTCCGGGAATACACTACGTTGAGCCTTTGGATGTGCAGGGATTCCCCAATATAACATCACTTGGGGCAAGGCACATCAGGGCTCCAAAGTCACTCAGGAGCAGGGCAGCCCCCCCCAGCAATCAGTGCCAGGGGAATCCTGGTAATGGGGGGGAGAGGCAGAAATAGCCTTGCAGGCTCACAGGAGGGCCAACCAACAGCCAGTGACAGCAGAACCAGCTAACACCAGAGGTAACCAGATGGCAAAAGGCAAGCGTAGGAACATTACTAACAGAAATCAAGGTAATATGGCACCATCCGAACACAACTCTCCAACAGCAGCAAGTCATGGATACACCATCACACCCGAAAGACAAGATCTGGATTTAAAATCACTTCTCATGATGCTATTAGAGGATTTCAAGAAGGACACAAATAAATCTCGTAAAGAATTACAGGAGAACATGAATCAACGGGTAGAAGCCCTTACAAAGGAAACACAAAAATCGCTTAGAGAAATGCAGGAGAACATGGGTCAACAGATGGAGGCCCATAAGGAGGCAACACAAAAATCGCTTAAAGAAATGAATCAACGGGTAGGTGCCCTTTCAAAGGAATCACAAAAATTGCATAAAGAAATGCAGAAGAATATGGGTCAACAGATGGAGGCCCATAGGGAGGCAACACAAAAATCGCTTAAAGAAATGAATCAACGGGTAGATGCCCTTACAAAGGAAACACGAGAATTGCTTAAAGAAATGCAGGAGACTATGGATCAACAGATGGAAGCCCATAAGGAGGAAACACAAAAATCGCTTACAGAAATAGAGGAGAACTTGGGTCAACAGGCAGAAATCCTGAAAGAGGAAATGCAAAAATATCTTAAAGAAATACGGGAAAATACAAACAAACAAGTGAAGGATCTCAGCAAATCCATCCAGGATCTAAAAAAGAAAGTAGAAACAACTAAGAAATCACAAAGAGAGACAACTTTGGAGATAGAAAACCTTGGGAAGAAATCAGGAGTCATAGATGCAAACATCAACAATAGAATACAAGAGATGGAAGAAAGAATCTCAGGTGCTGAAGATACCATAGAAAACATCGACTCAACAGTCAAAGAAAATGCAAAATGCAAAAAATGTGTAACCCAAAACATCCAGGAAATCCAGGACACAATGGGAAGACCAAACCTAAGGATTATAGGTATAGATGAGAGTGAAGATTTGAAACTTAAAGGGCCAGTAAATATCTTCAACAAAATTATGGAGGAAAACTTCCCTAACCTAAAGAGAGAGATGCCGATGAACATACAAGAAGCCTAAGAATTCCAAATAGACTGGACCAGAACAGAAATACCTCCAGTCACATAATAATCAAAACATCAAATGTACTAAACAAAGAAAGAATATTAAAAGCAGTAAGAGAAAAAGGCCAAGTAACATACAAAGGAAGACCTATCCGAAACACATCAGACTTCTCAACAGAGACTATGAAAGCCAGAAGATCCTGGGCAGATCTCATGCAGACACTAAGAGAACACAAATGACAGCCTAGACTACTATATCCAGCAAAACTCTCAATCACCATAGATGGAGAGACCAAGATATTCCATGATAAAACCAAATTTTCACAATATCTTTCCACAAACCCAGCCCTGCAAAGGATAATAGGTGGAAACTGCCAATACAAGGAGAGAAACAACACCCTGGAAAAAACAAGATAGTAACCTTCTTGCATCAAACCCAAAGGTAGATAACCACTCAAACGTAAAGATAGCGTCAAGAATAGCAGGTGGCAATAATCACTATTCCTTAATCTCTCTTAATATCAATGGTCTCAATTCCCCAATAAAAAGACATAGACAAACAGACTGAATATGTAAACAGGACCCATCATTTTGCTGCATGCAGGAAACGCACATCAGTGTCAAAGACAAACACTACCTCAGGGTAAAAGTCTGGAAAACAATTTTACAAGAAAATGGTCCCAGGAAATGAGCCAGAGTAGCCATCCTAATATCAGATAAAATTGACTTTCAACCTAAAGTCATCAAAAAAGACACAGAAGGACACTACATCCTGATCAAAAGAAAAATCCACCAACAAGAACTCTCAATTCTGAATATCTATGCTCCAAATGCAAGGGCACCCTCATTCGTAAAAGAAACTTTACTAAAGCTCAAAGCACACATCTCACCTCTCACAATAATAGTGGGTGACTTCAACACCCCACTCTCTGAAATGGATCGTTCAGGAAAGCACAAACTAAACAGGGACACAGTGAATCTAATTGAAGCCTTGGACCAAATGGAACTAACAGATATATATAGAACATTTCATCCTAGAGCTAAAGAATACACCTTCTTCTCAGCACCTCATGGTACCTTCTCCAAAATCGACCATATAATTGGTCACAAATCAGACCTCAACAGATATAAGAAGATAGAACTAATCCCATGCCTCCTATCAGATCACTATGGAATAAGGGTGGTCTTCAAAGGCAACAAAAACAAAAGAAAACCCACATACACATGGAGGCTGAACAATGCTCTACTCAACGATAACTTGGTCAAGGTGGAAATAAAGAAATCAAAGACTTTTTAAAATTTCATGAAAATGAAGGCACAACATACTCTAATTTATGGGACACAATGAAAGCGGTGCTAAGAGGAAAATTCATAGCCCTGAGTGCCACCAAAAAGAAACGGGAGACAGCATACACTAACAGCTTAATGGCACACCTGAAAGCCCTGGAACAAAAAGAAGCAAATACACCAAAGAGGAGTAGAAGGCAGGAAATCATCAAACTCAGGGCTGAAATCAATCAAGTAGAAACAAATAAAACCATACAAAGAATCAACAAAACTAGGAGTTGGTTCTTTGAGAAAATCAACAAGATAGATAAACCCTTAGCCAGACTAGCCAGAGGGCACAGAGACAGTATCCAAATTAACAAAGTCAGAAACGAAAAGGGAGATATAGCAACAGAAACTGAGGAAATTCAAAAAGTCATCAGATCCTACTACAAAATCCTGTATTCAACACAACTAGAAAAACTGGAGGAAATGGACAATTTTCTAGACAGATACCAAATACCAAAATTAAATCAGGATCAAATAGACCATCTAAACCATCCTATAACCCCTGAAGATATAGAAGTGGTCATTGGAATTCTTCCAACCAAAAAAAGCACAGGTCCAGATGGTTTTAGTGAAGAATTCTTTCAGACCTTCAAAGAAGACCTAACAACAATACTCTTCAAATTCTTCCACAAAATAGAAACAGAAGGAACACTACCCAACTCGTTCTATGAAGTCAAAATTACGCTAATACCAAAATCACACAAAGATCCGACAAAGAAAGAGAATCTCAGGCCAATCTCTCTTATGAATATCGATGCAAAAATACTCAATAAAATTCTTGCCAACCGAATCCAAGAACACATCAAAACGATCATTCACCACGATCAAGTAGGCTTCATCCCAGGGATGCAAGGATGGTTCAATATAAGGAAATCCATCAATGTAATCCACTACATAAACAATCTCAAAGAAAAAAACCACATGGTCATCTTATTAGATGCAGAGAAAGCATTTGACAAAATTCAGCATCCTTTCATGTTAAAGGTCTTGGAAAGATCAGGAATTCAAGGCCCATATCTAAACATAGTAAAAGCAATTTACAGCAAACCGGTAGCCAACATCAATCTAAATGGAGAGAAACTTGAAGCAATCCCACTAAAATCAGAGACTAGACAAGGCTCCCCTCTCTCTCCATATCTTTTCAATATAGTACTTGAAGTTCTAGCTGGAGCAATTAGACAACAAAAGGAGGTCAAAGGGATACAAATTGGAAAGGAAGAAGTCAAACTATCACTATTTGCCGACCATATGATAGTATACTTAAGCGACCCAAAGAACTCCACCAGAGAACTCCTACAGCTGATAAACAACTTCAGCAAAGTGGCCAGATATAAAATCAACTCAAGCAAATCAGTAGCCTTCCTATACTCAAAGGATAAGCAGGCTGAGAAAGAAATAAGAGAAACGATACCTTTCACGATACCACAAACAATACAAAGTATCTTGGTGTAACTATAACCAAACAAGTGAAAGATCTGTGTGACAAGAACTTCAAGTCTCTGAAGAAAGAAATTGAAGACCTCAGAAGATGGAAAAATCTGCCATGCTCATGGATTGGCAGGATTAATATAGTAGAAATTACCATCTTGCCAAAAGCAATATACAGATTCGATGCAATCCCCATCAAAATCTCAACTCAATTCTTCATAGAGTTAGAAAGAGCAATTTCCAAATGAATCTGGAATAACAGAAAACCCAGGATAGCTAAAACTATTCTCAAGAGTAAAAGAACTTTTGGGGGAATCAATATCCCGGACTTTAAGCTGTACTACAGAGCAATAGTGTTAAAAACTGCATGGCATTTGTACAGTGACAGGCAGGTAGATCAATGGAATAGAACTGAAGACCCAGAAATGAACCCACACACCTATGGTCACTTGATCTTTGACATAAAAGCTAAAATCATCCAGTGAAAAAAGATAGCCTTTTCAACAATTGGTGCTGTTCAACTGGAGGTCAACATGCAGAAGAATGCAAATTGACCCATTCTTATCTCCTTGCACTAAGCTCAGTTCCAAGTGGATCAAGGACTTCCTCATAAAACAAGACACACTGAAACTAATAGAAAGTAAACTAGGGAAGAACCTTGAACATATGGGCACAGGGGAAAATTTCCTAAACAGAACACCAATAGCTTATGCTCTAAGATCAAGAATTGACAAATGGGACCTCATAAAATTACAAAGTTTCTATAAGGCAAAGGACACTATCAAAAGGACAATGCAGCAACCAACAAACTAGGAAAAGATCTTTACCAACCCTACATCTGACAGAGGGCTAATATCCAATATATACAAAGAACTCAAGAAGTTAGACTCCAGAGAGCCAAATAACCCTATTATAAAATGGGGTACAGAGCTAAACAAAGAGTTCTCATCTGAAGAATATCTAATGGCTGAGAAGCACCTAAAGAGACGTTCATCATCCTTAGTCATTAGGGAAATGCAAATCAAAACAACCCTGAGATTCCATCTCACACCAGTCAGAATGGCTAAGATCAAAAACACAGGAGAGAGCAGTTGTTGGCGAGGATGTGGAGAAAGAGGAATACTCCTCCACTGCTGGTGGGATTGCAAGCTGGTACAACCAATCTGGAAAGCAGTCTGGCGGTTCCTCAGAAAACTGGGCATGACACTCCCAGAGTATCCTGCTATGCCACTCCTGGGCATATACCCAGAGGCTTTACCTGCATGCAATAAGGACACATGCTCCACTATGTTCATAGCAGCCTTATTTATAATAGCCAGAAGCTGAAAAGAACCCAGATGTCCCTCTACGGAGGAATGGATTCAGAAGATGTGGTATATTTACACAATGGAATATTACTCTGCAATTAGAAACAATGAATTTACGAAATTCTTAGGCAAATGATCAGAACTTGAAAATATCATCCTTAGTGAGGTAACCCAATCACAAAAGAACACACATGGTATGCAGTCACTGATAAGAGGCTATTAACCCAGAAACTTGGAATACCCAAGACACAATTCACATATCAATTGATTTCCAAGAAGATGGAAGGAGAGACCCCTGGTCCTGGAAAGACTGGATGTAGGGGAATACCAGGACAGAGAAGCGAGAGGGGGTTGAATGGGGAACAGAGGGAGGTAGAGGGCTTATGGGACTTTCGAGGAGGGAGGAAACAGGAAAGGGGAAATCATTTGGAATGTAAATAAAAAAAACTTAGAAAATAAAAAAAAAATAAAAATAAGATAAAAAAAAGAAAAGGCAATAGCCAAAAGAAAGAAAGAAAGAAAGAAAGAAAGAAAGAAAGAAAGAAAGAAAGAAAGAAAGAAAAATGAATAAAAAAGCCTGGCAAATGTTAGGGAGGCAAAACTTCTCAGCAATATTATTATTAATCTTAAGACCTAAATGCCTTGAGCATATTGGTCTTTTATATATCTAACATCAGATACCAAAGTACATATAAGCCTGAATGAATGTTTCTCTAAGATGTAACTAGGTTCTATCAACTGAACACTTGATTAAATATTGTTGATTTTTGTTTAATGATAGATTCGGTCTAAATTTTATACTTGCCTTTAATCTAAATCATTCTGCCAGAAGGTATAACAAACATGGGCCAGCAATTGTACGAAATATGCAAGTTTGCCTGTAAACCTGCGATATTAGCCTTGCGTGTGATTTCTAAAGAGCACTTAATTGATACTGGCCAATATTCAGGTCTTTACTCTACAGCTGTTCTGGGTTCTTATGGCCCTGAAAAGAGTTGAGCAGAGGCACACCTGAAGCAGAAACAATTTGTTAGCCTGGTTTTGCGGATGTAGTTGAGCAAATGAGAATTAAACTGTTGAATAACCTACAGCACAGAGAATAAGTCTTATATGACTTAGCAGTGGCACAGGTTTTGTAGCTCATTTGCATACTACTAACTTTTCTGGCCATGCTCTGTCGTATGTAGGTTTACACACTGCTTCGTGCATTACATACTTCATCAGCATCTTAGATATCTATCCAAGGTGTGTGCTGTAGCCTTATGAGCCACAGGTTTTCATGTAGACTTTCTGGATTGCTTCTGCACCTGTCTACCCCTGTGTCTAGTCCAGGGAATGGAAGTGCTTTCAGCCTCTCTCTATATCGAGTTTTACATGCTAATTTTGTAAGACTGGGTGAAAGGCCTTCCAGACCTCCTGCTCTGTCCCATTCTGCTTCAAGATGGTATTTCTATAGTGTCTATGTAAATGACCCTGCTGCCCATCACAGAGAAAAAAAATAGACAGAATAAACTGTGTTTCTTACAGAGAGCCAGTAATCTGAGGAGACCATGGATTAGCGTCCTACTATTTGGTTTTAGATCTCATCATCACCCAATAGATTGTATAGGGAGGGAACACAAAGGTAGTCAGCATTCCAAAGCTTGATCTTGCCCTTCCAGGCAGGAGTTCAGTCCTATCTCTGAGAGTCATTGTGCCTGTGCCTTTCTCTGTGTCATCTCAAATTCCAAAGTTGACATCATATTCCAGTTTCTGTTTCAATAATTACGCTGAATTAACACTGAATCCTCAGATTCCAAACCAAAGAATTGATTAGTCTCCCATTTCCTAGATATAACACAGCTCTTAAATGCAATCCCAATCTCATGACTTCCTTGGGTTCTGGGATGCCTTTTTTTTTTTTTGCCCAATCTTGCTTCATTCATCACCAACAGCCATTTATCTAGAAAACATTCTCAGAATGTTCTCTATACAATTCTCCGATATAAGCCTGTTTCCCAGGAAAACATGATTTGGGCCTGTTACTTTATAAAAGAAGGAGATGAGGAGAGCAAGAATTGGGGGCACGTTAATGGTCAAACATTTTAAACAGGCTTCTATAGAAATTCTCAGGATATACTCAAAACAGAAGTACAGCATACAGCACTTTCAGCAGATGTATTTTCATACAATATTTAGATGCAATTACCCTACTACAAATGTAGATACTATTGATAAAAGATTGAAGAGCAGATAGATATGTTCGACAATGGCTTCTTTTCTTCTGTTACCCCTAAGTACAGATGTCTACAGTTGTTTTTCACTTCTACTTCATTTTGTACAAGATTCACAACTGGCAATGATATGTTAAGGTAGTAATACCTGTCCCAAGCATATGATTACATTGACAGTAGTTCCAAATGGTGCTCATTTTTAGCCTCACTCCAACAGAAAATAAGATTTCAAGTACTTTTTTTTAAAATGTACAACAGACTATTTAAAAGCTAAGAGAGCCTGCTAGTGTAGTGACATGAGTGTCTCGCCAAGAACAAAGGCTTTTGAGCTGTATTTCTCTTTACAGAAAGAGAATAGTATTAGTTTCTAAAACTATCTTCCCAGGTGTTTCATTATTAGAGTCTTTAAACAGCAGCCCTATAATACTAGTGAAAGCATAGTCAGAATAGATTGAAGGTCTTTCTATTTGAACTGAGGGCCAGTGCTTCTATTTCTGCGGAATATCCAAAAAGATAAAAGATAAAAAATATTTTTACTCTTTTGAGAGGTATCTCTACCCTTGGATCATTCTTGTTTTCTTATTTGTTTTGTGTTGAGAAGTGGTGTGACTCAAATATTAGGTAGTTATTGCTGTGACTCACATAGGAATATCTGAGAAAGTCCCAGGCAGAAATACACATTTAAGCAATTTTTAAAACTAGTATGTTTATATTTTTAAAATGACTCATCATATTCTATTGTGTAAATACATATTTAAACTAGTAAATGGCTTTATAAAGCTATGAATTAAAGCCAAATGTAAGTATTGGAGTTAATCTCTCCTGCCTGCTTTCAGCGCCATTTTGAATGAGTGGGGTGAAATTGGACATTGTGCATGTATAATGATGAAAAATGAAGGGCTACAATAAGAAATAATTCTTTTGATTTCTAGAGCAGAATGGCCTATGAATTATGTTTTAAATTAATGAATGAGAAGATAGAGAATGATTTGAATCTCATCAGTAGCTATTTTCTCTTTCTAGGAGACAGCAATGAGCCATTTTCTAAGGGATTTGAACTTCTGTGAGCAAGTCCCTCTAAGCTTCTAAAAGGTCTTAATTTGAAGCTGAACCTTTTAATGATGATTTGTTTCACTTGAAAGAACAAACAAATAAGCAGTTGGGCTTCCTGGGAGTTTTTCATTGTGTGAAGACAATTTCTTTCTAAAGCTAAATGAGTTTTTAACATTTGGGAGGATGTGAACATTATTGAGAATCCTCTTGCCTCTTCCTTCAACTTCACAAGCAGCCATGAAAAGAGAGGTGATGCTCCACAGAAAGCAACTTAGATTTAAAAAGAGAGATATGTTTATTTGAGGAAATGCCCTTCTCTAATTATACTCTGCAATACTACATAAAGAAAACAAACTTGTCAGTACAATTCTGTTCAATCTAGGACTACAGCTTGATGTAATAGATTTAGTTGTTCTGTCTTGTACTGAAACATACTTTCTTTTTGCTGTTGTGCATATAAATGTAACTTGCAAAAGATAAAATTTCCAGTGGTGGCAGAATCATACTATAAGACATATAACGTATGGGATTAGTGTTCCTGCAGCAAACTTGAAAAGGAAAAGGTATATTATATTAGGTGTCTATGGCTGTGCTATGAACTATGTCCAAAGGCTATGTGGGAAAGAAAGGATTTATTTTCTCTTATTCTTCCAGATAACTATCTATCATGGAAAGCAGTTAAGGCAGGAATTCAAGGCAGGAATCTAAAGTGAAGAACTAAGACAGAGGCCATGAAGGAATGCTGCTTAGTTGCTTGCTCCTTGTAGATGGTTCAGCCTGCTTGCTTACACAACTCAGGACACCCTATTTATGGTGGTACTATCCCCAGTGGATTGAGTCCAACTATATTAATCAAGAAATGCCCCCATAGACTTGCTTATAGTACTCTCATGAAGGCATTGTTAAAATTCAGTTTCCTTCTTCCAAAAGACTCTAGCCTGTGTCATGTTGACAACAAAACAAAACAAAAACAAACAAAAAGGAAACAGGGCATATGCTGACCTAATAGCACAGCTCTCATCTCATAAGGGGATAAATGATTGTTTACTCTTCAGCCAAATAGTAATAATCATGTCCCATGGACACAGATAAAGGCTACCCAACATTTGTTGTTCAAATGAGGCAACTATTTCATGAAATTCTTATCATAACAGAAAAAAAGAAAGTAATAAATCATTACATTACTAAGAGGTACTGGTGTGCTTGCTTCCACTATACACATATAAAAATTCAAATGTGTCAGAAGCATTAAGTAGGTGTTTACAGCCCAGAAGAGTAGCTGTAATCCTCAGTTGCTATCTTTGAGCATTCTTACATAGCCTTTTGATTGGTGGAATTAGGGGTTGTTAAGCTAAAACATTTGAAATGTGTTTTTTTTTTCTAATCTGTTTTTCAAGATGTTACTTTGTCAGTTAGTCACAAAACATTAAGTTCCACATGGAGAATGGCTACTTAGTAGGCTAATGATAGCCGAAGAGAAACTGAAATTAAACTCAAGCTTTCCACATCATTGATGTTTTAATCAGTCATGAGATAGAGACTGTTTTTTCCAGGAATTGTCATCCACAGCTACAAGCTCTCAGATGTTCCGGTGCAATATCTAATCCATAAGCTTGCCCATTGGTAACCCATCCATGGTGAAGGATATTTGATCACACTGTGAACTCCAAGGTCGTGTTATTTACTGAAAATACCTATTTCTCTTTGTTGTTTCTCTCAGCCCTTAGCACATACCTTTAATCTCTCTGGCTGGAATACAGATATACCCTAGAATATACCTTTAATCCCCCAAAATGAAGGTAAAGTTAGTTTGTAGAAGGAAGTACATATTTTTTTAATTTTTATTTATAGTTTCTTTTTTTTATTTTCTATATTTTTTTATTTACATTCCCAATGATTTCCCCTTTCCTAGTTTCTCCCTCCTCGAAAGTCCCATAAGCCCTCTTCCCTCCCCTTGTTCCCCATTCAACCCCCTTTCGCTTCTCTGTCCTGGTGTTCCCCTACATCCAGTCTTTCTAGGACCAGGGGTCTCTCCTTCTATCTTCTTGGAAATCAATTGATATGTGAGGTGATTAATCATAGAAAGATTTGACAGAATAGGATATGTCCAACTCCCATGAGAAGAAAGGAAACAGAAGCTACTTGAGGGAGCAGTTCAGAGAGGAAGGAGGCAGTTTTACCAGGAGAGTTACAGAAACAAATTGAAAAGAGAACAAGCTAGACATGTGTAAAGAAAGAAAGAGCCAGAAAATGAGAATGAACCAGAAAATTAGAACATATTTTTAAGCTTAGTATGTGTCCAAGCAAACCAATTCAATCCAAGGCTGCGAGAGAATTCAGAGTGAATCAGTCAGTTTGGAGACAAGTTTGTGCTGGAACAACTTATTTGTACCAACCAATAATAATAAACCAGAGTTTAGAAAGAACGTGAAAGAGTGAGCTTATTTAGCAGCAAGTAATCAGAGACTGAAAACATTCTATATCTAGATTAGATTGTACGGAGGTTAGAAGCTTCCAGGACTAAGCCTAGGTTAGCAGACTGACGCAGTAATCCTTGAAGACAATAATTATTATAGGAGAATAAAAAATTACATTTACACATCCATTTTTGCTCACCTTAGGCCTACAGTGTTCTTCCAAGTGAAGATAGTATAGTCAGTCATCTCACAACTCATTTGTTCCCATCCCCTAAAAAAATCCTGTAGGTTTTTCATGGACCAATAGTAACACTCCCCACTCTTACATTTCCCAAACTGTATTGTCTGCATCATACATTGTACACAAAAGGTCTCTCTTCAATGACATGTCTGTTTTGGAATTAGAATTTTACTTAAACTATTGCTACCTCCTATGATCTTGTTTCATTCACTGTAGTAATGTATGCTTTAAGTAAAATAAAAGAAAATGGTAAATTAAAATAAAATTAAGAAATTATACTGAATAAGATGTTCAGAACACTATTCAAATTATATATATATGTGTATATGTATGTGTATGTGTATGTAATTTTTTTCCTTCTAGGAGTTTGAGCATAGTACTTTATGGTGTTTGTGTTTTTTCCTTGAGTGATTTTATTTGAATAATTATTTATGTGTTACAATTTTAGATAAGGTTTTTTTCTAAATGGCTGAATGTGATTTTTTTTTTGTTTTTTGTTTTTTTCAACTTCTACTGCCATTTCTAAAACCTTAGATTTTCTTTTGGCTATTGCATTGCAGTGAATTCATTATTGCCTACACAGCTTGCATTCAGCCTTCTATGCTGCCATCATTCTACACTGCCACATACTGTCAATTATTCTTCCATATTTATATCATAAAACAATTGACTCACATCCATTCATTAATAAAAACACACCCCAGTTTCACCTAATACTGAAAGTGCTCTCTCTTATTTTATGACATGTATGAGTATTTGTGGCCTTGTTTCCCAACTCCTTTGTTCTGCATTTTATTTCTCCTGAGATTGCATATCTTTATTTTGTCTTCTGATGACTTTGTTCATCTTAATTACTTATGATTGCATCTATTTAATGCTGAGTCCTGCTTGGTCATGTGGAAGGGACAGTATGCCATGTTTTCCTACCCCTGGAACAGAGACCGAAGGACCTAGTCCTCCAGGAGTGCTGATGGTCTCGAGGTGTAAGGCTTGCTTGCATATTTTGCTTTATCTTCCTCCTTCAGGGGGATGTTCACTGCCAAGGTTAATGAAGCCAGTGGTGATAAATCAGAGAGAGCAGGAGTCTAAAAGGCGAGGATGTGTCTAAGTCTTTAGCAAAACTGGTAAATGCTGAGACCTTGAGAACAATGTTTAAGGCTATGAGAAAGAACTCTGAAAAATATGAGTCCAAAAATAGATAATTTCTCAACTATACAAAATAGAAGGATGCGATATAAATTTTATAAGGAGCTTCATGGACTTTAAAGAGCAGAGGCAGCTGCACTGTGAGTCAGCTTGTCAGAAAAATGCAAAGGAGGGCAGATTTCTGAGTTCAAGGTCAGCCTGGGACAGAGCTAGGTAGAGCTGAGGTGTGGTGGAAATGGCAATCTCAGGGTGGGGCTCCAAACTGCTAGTTTAGTCTGTGCTTAACAAACGCAATATTTAAAAAATAAAGTGTCCGTGTGCTTGCTGTCTCTTTCCGAGAATCAAGGGGCTAGGATCATGGGATGCTGATTCATGGGATATTCAAAAGGGACTGGATTTTTGATCTGCAAGTACCAGTCTTTTATTTACATAAGATCTCAGGTATTAACCCTGAGGGACTTTAAGGGCTTTCACCAGTCCCAAGCCCTCCTTACAGTTCTCCTATCCCCCACCCCCCACCTAGTCTGGGGTCAAGGCTAGGCCAAGTTCCATTCTCCACCCACAGGAACATTCTTGAGTAAAAATTTCTCAGAACTTACCGACTGATAGTTACCTGGCCCACTGGAAAGTCCTAGGTAGAGTTCAAATGCATGTCATGCTTGCTAGCCAATAGATTTAAAGGTCAATATGCTTAGACAGAAAGTTTGAACTGTAACCTTGCTGATGTAATCTAGCCATTTGGGGTTGCTTTCTCATCCCTTGCCTAGAGGGACTGATTGACCCTGATGAGCCAGAAAATAAACCTCATGCTTTTGTATCCATCTGTGTCTCAGTGTCTCACTCGAGGCATCTCCAAGTAAGTACCACTGACCAAAGGTCAGGGTCTTACAGCCCAAGTTTCCTTTGGATTATCCCATGAATCATCATCAATCCTTCACACTGATCCTTCTCACTGATATCTGAAAAGGCCACCCTCTGCTACATATGCAGCTGGAGCCATGGGTCCCTCCATGTGTACTCTTTGGTTGGTGGTTTAGTCCCTGGGAGCTCTGGGGGTACTTTTATTGCTAGATGAATTAAAACCAAGTCTCTAAGAAGAAAACTTTGCTCTCTTTAGTAAGACTAAGCCTACCTTGCTATTAAGAAAAGACCTGTGCTGTCCCATGGTAAGAAACCTGCCTGTTCCTTCTGCTTTCTCTGCAGCTTCTTTTTTCCTCTTTCTCTCTGCATTCTGCATATTGCTCTCTTAACGTAAAAATGTTGCCTTATAATTTCTAAGTTATTCCACTCTGCATTCTCCTTCTAATCTTGTTTTCTCCTCCTGCTCTGGTATAACAAGGTCTTTGCTCCCAATTCCTTATTCCCAATGCTATGCCTTCACTTCTCACTTCTTCTTCAGTTCAGTTCTGCTTTAAAAAGTCCATTTCCTCTCCTTGTCCACAGCACTTTACACATCTTTCAGAATACATGATCACATTGTAAAAAGTTCACCACAACTTTACACATAAAATCATAAATTGAATAAGAAGTTTACAACAGAGAATGTTTACATGCATATCCATTAAGAGTGATTAAATGGTTAAACATTCATCACCTTGCCAGCTATACAGGTTCATGGAGAGTTAAAAAAACATCTTTTGTGACTAAGTTATTAGCGAAGTTTTGTATAGATAAATCCAGTCAATATTTTATCTTCTGTCTTTGTGCCTATAGTAAATCATTTTTTATAAACCTATAGTAAGTTCCTTTTTATAACTTTTGGATAATGAATGGTTTTACAACTCTTGGAATGTACTCTAAGTTGCAGGTACCTACTTGCTATCTCAGAAGCAATTAACTCATGACACTTCATGACTTGCAGAGTTCTCAATGCAGTTTGATTATCAGAGAGGACTTACTATATATTACAAATGAACTTAATAATTATTAGTATATTTTAGGAATTTATACAGGATCGCCATTAAGAAATAAAAAAAAGTCATCTATTTGAGCCATGTTCTCTGCAGCGACTGAGAGGGCAGGTACAGCCAGGAGTGCAGGAAAATCCAGAATGCCAGAACAGCTGAATCAGGGTCTACCAGGGTCACACATGCACCCAGGAGCTGGGCAGTGCCACAGCCATCTGTGCACTGATCCTGCCAGGAGAGAACTGCTCTGCAGGGAGTGATCTGACTCCCAGGTTTAGAGGTGAGGCAGCCATCTTCACTCCAGGAACTGAGAAGGTTGATACAGCCAGGAGCACAGGGAACACAGAAGTGACAGAGCAGCTGTGACAGGGTCAGTCTGGGCTCCACCTGCACCCAGTTGCTGAGCAGCACCACAGCACTCTGTGCCAGGGGAGAGCCAGTCACCCAGGGGTGCTGAGTCAGGCTTGCAGGGCCACAAGAGGGACAAACACCAGCGAGAGACAGTAGGACCAACTAACACCAGAGATAACCAGATGGCAAAAGGGAAATGTAGTAACATTACCAACAGAAATCAAGGCAGCATGGCACCATCTGAACCAATTCTCCCACAACAGCAAATCTTGGATGATTCAACACACCGGAAAATCAAGATTTGTATTTAAAATCACAGCTCATGATGCTGATAGAGGCCTTCAAGAAGAACATAAATAACTCCCTTAAAGAAATACAGGCAAACACAGGAAAACAGGTAGAAGCCCTTACAGAATTATAGGAAAGCACAACCAAACAGGTGAAGGAAGTGAACAAAACCATCCAAGATCTGAAAATGGAGGTAGAAACAAAAAAGAAATCACAAAGGGAAACTCTAGAGATAGAAAACCTAGAAAAGAAGTCAGGAGTCAGGGATACAAGCATCAATGAAAGAATACAAGAGATAGAAGAAAGAATCCCAGATGCAGAAGATACCATAGAAAGCGTTGACTCAACAGACAAAGAAAATGGAAAATGCAAAAAGCTCCTGACCCAAAACATCCAGTAAATCCAGGACAAAATGAGAAGACCAAACCTAAGGATTATAGGTATAGAAGAGAGTGAATATTTCCAAATTAAAGGGCCAGTAAATGTCTTCAACAAAATTACAGAAAAAAACTTCCCTAACCTAAAGAAAGAGATGCCCATGAACATACAAGAAGCCTACAGAACTCCAAAAAATTGGACCAGAAAAGAAATTCCTCCTGTCACATAATAATTAAAACACCAAATGCACTAAACAAAGATAAAATATTAAAAGCAGTAAGGGAAAAGGTCAAGTAACATATAAAGGTAGACCTATCAGAATTACACCAGACTTCTCACCAGAGACTATGAAAGCCAGATGAATCTGGGCAGATGTCATACAGATCCTAAAAGAACAAAAATGACAGTCCAGGCTACTATACCCAGCAAAACTCTCAATTACCATAGGTGGAGAAACCAAGGTATTCTATGACAAAAACAAATTTACACAATATCTTTCCACAAATCCAGCCCTACAAAGGATAATGAATGGGAAACACCAACAAAAAGAAGGAAACTACACACTAGAAAAAGCAAGAAATTAATCTTCTTTTAAAAAACCAAAAAGAAGAGAGCCACACAAACATAACTCCACCTCTAATCTAATAACAATAATAACAGGAAGCAACAATCACTTCTCCTTAATATCTCTTAATATCAATGGGCTCAATTCTCCAATAAAAAGACATAGACTAACAGACTGGATACATAAGCAGCAACCAACATTTTGCTGCATACAGGAAATCCACCTCAGGCACAAAGACAGACACTACCTCAGAGTAAAAGACTAGAAAACAATTTTCCAATCAAATGGTCCCAAGAAACAAGCTGGTGTAGCCATCCTAATATCGAAGAAAATTGACTTTCAACCTAAAGTAATCAAAAAAGATAAGGAAGGACACTTCAAACTCATCAAAGGAAAAATCTACCACAATGAACTCTCAATTCTGAACATAAATTCTGCAAATACAAGGGCACTCACATTCATAAAAGAAACTTTACTAAAGCCCAACGGGCACATTGCACTCCACACAATAATTGTGGGAAACTTCAACACCCCACTCTCCTCAATGGACAGATCAGGGAAATAAAAACTAAACAGGGAAACAGTGAAACTAACAGAAGTTATGAAACAAATGGATCTAACAGATATCTATAGAACATTTTATGCTAAAACAAAAGAGTATACCTTCTTCTCAGCACCTCACAGGACCCTCTCTAAAACTGACCATATACTCAGTCAGAAAACAGACTTCAGCAGATAGAAGAAGATTGAAATAATTCCATGCACCCTATCATATCACCAAGGACTAAGGCGGGTCTTCAATAACAACAAAAACAAAAGAAAGCCCACATACACATGGAAACTGAACAACACTATACTCAGTGATAATTTGGTCAAGAAAGAAATGAAGAAATTAAAGACTCTTTAGAATTTAATGAAAACAAAGGCACAACATACCCAAACTTATGAGACACAATGAAAGCAATGCTAAGAGGAAAACTCATAGCTCTGAGTACCTCAAAAAAGATACTGGAAAGAGCATACACTAACAACTTAACAGCATATCTGAAGGCTCTAGAACAAAAAGAAGCAAATACACCCAAGAAGAGTAGACAGCGGTAAATAATCAAACTCAGGGCTGAAATCAACCAAGTACAAACAAAAAGAACTATACAAAGAATCAACCAAACCAGGAGCTGGTTCTCTGAAAAACAACATAGATAGATAAACCCTTAGCCAAACTAACCAGAGGGCACAGAGACAGTATCCAAATTACCAAATCAGTAATGAAAATGGAGGCATAACAACAGATACTGAGGAAATTCAAAAAATCATCAGCTCCAACTACAATAGCCTATACTCCACAAAAGTGAAAAATCTAGATGAAATGAACAATTTTCTAGACAGACACCAGGTACCAAAGTTAAATCAGGATCAGATAAATGATCTAAACAATCCCATAACCCCTAAAGAAGTACAAGCAGTCATTAATAGTCTCCCAAGCAAAAAAAGCCCAGGACCAGATGGGTTTGATGCAGAGTTCTATCAGACCTTCAAAGAAGACCTAATACTAATACTCTTCAAACTTTTCAACAAAATAGAAACAGATGGAACACTACCCAACGCATTCTATGAAGCCACAATTACACTAATACCAAAAGCACACAAAGATCCGACAAAGAAAGAGAATCTCAGACCAATCTCTCTTATGAATATCGATGCAAAAATACTCAACAAAGTTTTTGTCAACCGAATTCAAGAACACATCAAAACGATCATCCACCATGATCAAGTAGGCTTCATTCCAGGGATGCGGGGATAGTTCAATATACAGAAATCAATCAATGTAATCCACTATATAAACAAACTCAAAGTAAAAAAAAAAAAAACACATGATCATTTTATTAGATGCTGAGAAAGCATTTGACAAAATCCAACACCTCTTCATGATAAAAGTCTTAGAAAGATCAGGAATTCATGACCCATATATAAACATAGTAAAAGCAATATACAGCAAACCAGTAGCCAAAATCAAACTAAATGGAACTCATAGCAATCCCACTGAAATCAGGGTCTAGACAACGCTGTCTACTCTCTCCCAACCTGTTCAATATAGTACTCGAATTCCTAGCCAGAGCAATTAGACAACACAAGGAGGTCAAAGTGATTCAAATTGGAAAGGAAGAAGTATCACTATATGCAGATGATGTGATAGTATACTTAAGTGACCCCACAAATTCTACCAGGGAGCTTCTAAACCTGATAAACAACTTCAGCAAAGTGTCTGGATATAAAATTAACTTAAACAAATCAATAGCCTTCCTATACTCAAAGGATAAAGAGGCTGAGAAAGAAATTAAGGAAATGATGCCCTTCACAAGAGTCACAAATAATATAAAATACCTTGGTGTGACTCTAACCAAGCAAGTGAAAGATCAGTATGACAAGAATTTCAAGTCTCTGAAGAAAGAAATTGAAGAAGATCTCAGATGATGGAAAGATCTCCCATGCTCATGGATTGGCAGGATTAATATAGTAAAAATAGCCATCTTGCCTAAAGCAATCTACAGATTCAATGCAATCCCCTTCAAAATTCCAACTCAATTCTCATAGAGTTAGAAAGAGCAATTTCCAAATTTATCTGGAATAACAAAAAACCCAGGATAGTGAAAACTATTCTCAACAATAAAAGAACTTCTGGTGGAATCACCATCCCTGACTTCAAGCTCTACTACAGAGCAATAGTGATAAAAATTGTAAGATATTGGTACAGAGACAGGCAGGAAGATCAATGGATTAGAATTGAAGACCCAGAAATGAACCCACACACCTATGGTCACTTGATCTTTGACAAAGGAGCTAAAACCATCCAGTGGAAAAGACAGCATTTTCAACAAATGGTGCTGGGTCAACTGGCAGTCAACATGTAGAAGGATGCAAATTGATCCATTCTTATCTCCCTTTACAAAACTCAAGTCCAAGTGGATAAAGGACCTTCACATAAAACCAGATGCACTGAATCTAATTGAAGAGAAATTGGGGAAGCACCTGGAGCACATGGCACAGGGGGAAATTTCCTGAATAGGACGCCAGTAGCTTATGCTCTAAGATCAAGAATTGACAAATAGGACCTCATAAAATTACAAAGCTTCTGTAAGGCAAAGGACACTGATAAAATGGCAACCAACAGACTGGGAAAAGATCTTTACCAATCCTCCATTCAATAGAGGGCTAATATCCAATATGTACAAAGAACTCAAGAAGTAAACCTCCAGAGAACCAAATAACCCTGTTAAAAAATGGGGTATAGAAGTAAACAAAGAATTGACAACTGAGGAATATTGGATGCCTGAGAAACACCTAAAGAAATGTTCAACATCCTTAATCATCAGGGAAATGCAAATCAAAACAACCCTGAAATTCCACCTCACACCAGTCAGAATTGTAAGATCAGAAACTCAGGGGACAGGATGTGGAGAAATAGGAACACTCCTCCATTGCTGGTGGTATTGCAAGCTGGTAAAAACACTCTGGAAATCAGTTTTTGATGCTTCCTCAGAAAATTGGACATAGCACTACCTGAGGACCCAGCTATACCACTCCTGGGCATATACCCAGAAGATGCTCCAACATGTAATAAGGAGACATGCTCCACTATGTTCATAGCAGCCTTATTTATAATAGCCAGAAGCTAGAAATAACCCAGATGTCCCTCAACAGAGGAATAGATACAGAAATTGTGGTATATCTATACAATGGAGTACTACTCAGCTATTAAAAACAATGAATTCATGAAATTCTTAGGCAAATGAATGGAGCTAGAAACTATCATCCTGAGTAAAGTAACACAATCACAAAAAAACACACACAATATGCACTCTCTGATAAGTGGATATTAGCCCAAAACCTTGGAATATCCAAGGTACAACTCACAGATCATATGAAGTTCAAGAATAAGGAAGACCAAAATGTGGATACTTTGATCCTTATTGGAAAGTGAACCATGGCTCACAGTCAACCAACACAGGGTCCCCAATGGAGCAACTAGAGAAAGGACCCAAGTAGCTGAAGAGGTTGTCAGTCCTGCAGGAGGAACAATAATATGTACCAACCAGTACCCCCAGAGCTCCAGGGACTAAACCACCAACCAAAGAGTACACATGGAGGGACCCATGGCTCCAGCTACATATGTAGCAGAAGATGACCATTTCAGACATCAATGACAGGAGAGGCCATTGATGCTGGGAAGGCTCGATTCCCCAGAATAGGGGAATGCAAATCAGGAAATTGGCAGGTGGGGATGGAAGGAGCAGGGGGAGAGAGGATGGGATAGGGGATTTTCAGAGGGGGAATGTGGAAAGGGGATACCATTTGAAATGTAAATAAAGCAAATATTTAATAAAAAATAAATACATAAAATCATCTATTTGTCTATACAGTATCACTGCAAGACAGTGCATCTTCATTGGTTTGTAGAGATCTGCTGAAAAGGGTGAGCTAATACCTAGCGATTGTTATACATGTTTAATATTAACAGCAAAAGAATATTAATGCAGGAATCTTTTCTAAAGTGAAATTCTCATCAGCCTTGCCTAAAAGGAGCAAATCAGTTGTAGATTTTGATCCATGGAGGAACCCTCTCAGGAAGATCCCTTGCTAGTTTTTAGCTTCTCCTTTTTATGGCTCCTGGCAGTCATGTGGATGCTTGTCTGTCTTGTGTCTGACCTTTATGCCAGTTTAAAATGTCACAACCTTTATTTTCTTCTCTTCTCCAGAAAGCTGGGGGTTTTGAGGTATCGTGGCTTGCCTGCCCTAGTGTTTTTCTCTTGAACTCTAATTTGATGCATACCTGAGCTTCAGTTTGTGTCCCATCTTCTATTTCTGCTGAATCGCTCCCATTTTACCTTGGATAGGACAAAGTCTTTTTGAACTTTGCCCTTGTGTGTGGCAGGTTAGCTGGCCAATGAGCTTCCAGGATTCTCCTGCCAATGCCTCCCATTTCTCTTTAGAAGCTCTGGGATTATAGAAGTGCACTGAGGAGCCTGCTTTTGAGTGCACTCAAAGGATTTGAGCTCAATCCACTGAGACAATAAGCCATCTCTCCAGTGATTTAGTTTTTGTTTTATTCTGCAGAGCTCAGCACCTGAGTTTCTTGCAATTTTGGGTTTTTGTTTTTGTTGTTGTTGTTGTTTTGTCTTGTTTGCTGGAGATAGAATTTCTTTGTGTACCCTTAGCTGTCTTAAAACCAGCTCTGTAGATCAGGCTGGCCTCCATCTCTGCCTCTGGGTCTCTACATTATAAAAGCTTGGAAATACTTGTCTGGTTTCAGACGCTGGAACAAGGGACTGAGGTTCATATTTTACATATCAAAGCATACCTGGTTCCAGGTTCTCCCAGCATCCCTCATTCCCTACTTGGAATACTCAGCTCCCAACCCTGAACATCCAAGCTCTGGGGTTGGGCTAACACTCCCCCAGAGGCTCTTCCCTATATAATCCTTATACCCTTTCTCTCTCTCTCTCCCATCTTATCCCTTCCCCTTTCCCCATAGAAACTTCCCTGGCCTCAAGTCTTTGGGCCCAGTGAACTCACCCACCTGATAGTAGCTTCCCAATAAACCTGCCTTTAATATAATCTCATCTGGCTTGAATTAGAATGTATCAATAGATTTTATCTTGAAAATCTAAAGGATTGCTTTAAGGTATGAAAATGCAAATTAATCTGTTTCCGTAATATTTTACCTACCTATTATTTTTTTTAACTATTGGAAAATAGACTTATTGGAGACTGTGCTTTCAGTTATTGATGTGCATTATCTAGTTATACAATAACCTGTAATAATTTTTGTGAATAACTTGTAAATATAAACAAATGTTTTCAATTTTACCAGAAATCTAAGCCTGTTGTAAAAATAACAAAAATCATAGTCAATCACTGTACCATTCTGAGATTCTTTAACACTTGTTCAAATTTATCCAGGCTGTTATTAAAATGAAGTCAGGCTGAGAGCATTATTAGGCATTTGATTTGACCACTGGTAAACATAACGAGAATAGAACTTTCTTTCACCTTCATGTTCTTGTTATAATAAAATCTAATAATCATTTATATTTATAGTAACATATTTCCTTTTGCCATTATTTGTTGTAGTCCTGGAGAACAAGAGAAGTAGGCTTTATGCATGCCAGACAAGTGCTACCTACTGCCCACATTTATGTTTTTATGGTGCATTTTTAATTGATAATATTGCATACTTTCAAATGTCCTAATGGTAGTTAGGTAAATCAGTAGGTTAATTTATTCTTAAATTTTTACAAAATGTTTATGTATACCAAAACCAATGTTTAAAACAGCAACTGTCTCTACATGCAACAATGACAAAACAATGTACTAATCATCAGAAGCAATTCTCCATTGAGCATTAAAACCTTTGTATTGAGTTCTGGATAGAAGTGTGTAGGAAAATGCAGTTGTCTGAAAGAAAAAAATCACTTCACATGTTAAAAGTGTTTCAAACAAAGAAATGGGAAGACAGGTCTATGAGAAGGAAACTGATGCTAATTACTCTTAGAAATGAAAATTATTATGGAAGAGAGTTTGATGTCTATGAAAGGTCATGACTAGGCCTTGAGGTAGAAGAACATTATGAATATTATAAGAATTTTAGGAGAGACGTCTTAAGTAAGAGTGTATAAAAATAGCCATCCTATATTACATGATGGGGAGACTAAAGGAAAAATAGCCTTCAGAAAAATTCTGAACAAAATATATAGCTTATAAATATAATAACTGGATTGTGTGATTTTTATATGGTCTTTTTAGGGTTGGAAATTACTACAACATATACATCTTAAGGAGTGGGCAGGAAATGTCATTCCACATGGTTTATACGTGAAGAATGTCTAGGATCTTTGATTTATCTATAAGGAAAAAAGGAGCTAGGCTTGCATTCCGAGCCTTCAGAGCAGAGGCTGGTTCGTTGTGGGAAGACAAGGTTTGATTTCCAAGAAAGACAAAGGCAGCAGCTAAATGATGTATTCTAACAACAGAGTCAAATGAACTCCTTGAGTGGTCCTAAGCTCTCTTTTGAGGAATTCATCCTGGTTATCTAGTAGCCCAAAGACCCACCTCAAAATCTGGTTATGTTGATGGCTAGTTCTTCTGTAATTTATGATCTTTGGGGGGGGTGCATAGTTATTCCCACAATGCATATAAGTATAAGTAATACTAATTATAAGTAATAGTAAAGGGAAATTTATATATTTTATTTTTTATTTTGGTTAGGTTGATAACCAACTTTTAGATTTCTTAAACTTTAGAAAACTTGCTTTTGTGATGTGATGTAAACTAGATCCAGCCAACTACTAGATTAAGTGGAAGATATCATTTTTTCAAGCATTTGAAGATATGCCATGGGAAAGATAAGTTTAGTCTTTAATACCTGAAATTGAGCATTATATTCAAACATAATATGACAGATTTTAGATCAATTTAAGATCAGATTTCTTGTATTTGTAACATACATTTATGCATGTGTGTCCAATTACGCCTATATAAGGTACTAAATATTGAATCCAGGGCTTAAGTTTCCTAAAAAGGGCTGCACAACTGAGCCTCACCCCAAGTCATGTCCTGAGCTACAGACTTTTTAATGGTGAACTTATCTAATGTGAACACAAAACTTTTGTTGATATTATCCAAAGAAACACTTTTTACTGAAATGCCCAACATGCTGAATGGACTTAAACTCAGAGATAGGTAAAGTATTATGATTGTACTTTGCTTTCCAACTCTAAGTATTGAATCATAGTATTGCTTATTTAATGTCTTCTTTGAAAGGTCTTAGCTTCATGATTCCAAATCAAATATAGAATTCATTTTTGAAATTATTTTTTTGTTTGGTCTAATGGATATAACACTGCTTAAAAACCAACTGGGTAGAAAGTACATACCATAGTCTTTTTTGCTATTGGCAAAAAGCATACAGATATGAAGACAAGCATCTATCCCAGCTAAAGTCCTTACAGGAATGGAGAGGAATGTTGACAATAGAAAAGTCAACATTTCATACACCACCAATCTTTTGAGAAAGTAGAAAAAAGAGAAAAAAAAAATCAAGAAAAACAGTATGTCCACATTATCCCTCAAAGTCTGCTGCCTTGGCTCCAGACTTAAATATGGTTGTTAGGGGGAAATGTGTGAAGTTAACAAAGTAAGCCATGTTTGCAGAACAAGGAAAACCATGTTTAGAGATTTGTCTCCATGCAGGCGTCTCTGCAATAAATGCCCAAAGTGGAAAAATCTCACCAGAATTCATGGCCCCATCTGTCTACGTTAGGTAGAAAATTGAGAGGCCTCCATAAATATAAACTAGCTAAAAATAAAACTGTCATTTCAGTAACTTGAATATGCAAGCATTTTTTTTTGTCTGCAAGTTCATTACAACTGTCAAAATACTTTAGTACCTTATAGAGACTCAGCTTAAACAATGTGGAGATGATAGCTCAGGAGAATCAGACACTGAAGAGTATATAGACTGTCACAGTAAGAGTAGAAAGAGAGTCTTAGCAATGTGGTAGTGGCAGCTATTAATAAAGGTACAAGACCATGTCCCATGATTGATGCCCTTGACGGTTAAGCTTCTTCAAGCAGCTATCCATGTGTAATCAGTCAAATGAATTACCAATAGACATTTAGCAATGAGGTTGACTCACATTTCCACTTCATCCAACTTTTGAAACATCAAGTTTTAATAAGCTAATCTCAAGGTAAAACCTTTCTTTGGTTATTCTGAGAAACTAACGAGTAACATTAAAACGTGGCATTACAGAAGTTGTGGTGGCGATAAAGGTAGTTAGATCTGTACTTTACGATCATGAAATTTCACCTATAGAGGAGTCTTGCAACCATTTCTACCACTATGTAGTGAGTATAGCAACACAGAAGTAATAAGGGATCCTGGGGAAATGGTCGTTCAAAGTAGTCCAAATTATTTAAAGTCAGAAGTCTAGATGTCTTTTCTTAGTACAAGATGCTTGTGGTTTTATAACAAAAATTAAAATTAAAAAATGTTTTCTTTGTTTGTTTGTTTGTTTAATTATTGAAAATCCATGTACACAACTTCCTACATGACATCACACTGTCTATGCCTGAGGTTACTGATATTCTTGAAATATGCATTATACTAGTAAATTGTCATGTGCTGGCTAAGCTTGTTAAAGAGGATTCTGCTAGTAAAGGGACCCTCGTCGTTTTGTCTAAAAGTCCGTCTCTTGGGTCAGGATGGCCTTCTGGATCTGTAACTGGGAAAGGGAAAAACAGCAGGCAGCTTGGGATATTAAAAGCACTGTATCCTTCATACAGGCTAGAAGGTAAACCGTTTCAGAAGATCTCGCTCTTGTGTACCGCATGGTCTAAAACTTCAGTAAGAATAGGAAGCTGGAAGTTAACTGTTTAAAGACTGTTCTACTTTGTCCTTTCTTCAGGATCTGGAGTGTCTTTTTTGCTTTCCCAGTAGATTGCTGCTGGAAGGTTTAAGCCCTGGCTTGATAATGTTACACCTTTGTTTCCTCTTTCAATCAAGTTACCCCTGTCCTTTCTGTTGAATCTGGTAAGTACCTTATTGGATGAATTTTTGCCATCTGCTGATCTGTTTTTTATTATTTGTTTTGTTTGTTTGTTTGTTTGTTTTTACTTTTGCTTGCTATGCTCTTACAAAACTCACTCATTAGTAACTGAAGGCAAGGCTCTTCTAGATCGTTCTCTAGATCGCACAGAGCAGTTTTGCTTTGAAAAGCACTGAGTGAATCTAATAAAAGCACTCAGAACATGTTTGTATCCTTGACATTCTTTGACAGTCATCTTTCAATCAGTCATTAATGTTTAATTGCTCAAAACAAGCTAATAATGTATATGAATGAGAAAGGTGTGATTCATTCATTTCTCAAATACCTAGTCTTGAAAACTATCTCAGAGCTTATAACATGTGCTCAATTTTGTCCATATGCAGAAATTTTCATAAGAACTCATGTGGGACCTTAATGAGACGTGTGGCCACGCCCCAGGTTCTAGCCTAACTCGGCCTAGGCAGTCACCTGCCTGCAGCCACACTGTCCCCTGGTTACCTGACCGCCCAACTCACTATAAATAACACCCCTCAGCAGGTGCTCGCTCTCTCTCCCTGCTTGTTCTCTCCCGGCCCTCTCTTTGTCTATCTCTATGTCTTCTCCCCTTTCCACGTGGTCATGGCTTTTCTTATCTATTTTCTCCTCTTTCTTTGTCCTTTTATCTCTTTTCTCTTTCTGTTTTCTTAATAATAAAACATCAAAGCTATGGACCGCCTCTTATTAAACTCGCCACACGGAGCTAGCTGGTACGCGCCATCTGAGACTCTGGGATTCAGCTAAGCAGACAGTCTGAGCACAGGTAACACGCAGAGAGATCCGGGATCTCTCTGTGCCCCGCACGCCTTGCGCGGGACCTGCCGGCGGTGTGGCTGCCCGCTCCCCGTTAGGCCGAGGCACGCATGCATCTTGCCTGCTTCCCCAACCCCCCCCCCCCCCCGTGGAACTTCCGTGTCCGCCTGCATATGTAATATGTACGCTGCCTTGGCCCTAGAGCGAGGCCTGAGCGCCGCTGGCCTGGCCTGGCCTGTGCCCCTGTGCCCTCCCGCGCCAGGTCCCACGCCCCCTTTTTCTTTTTTTTTCCCACAAACTCACTTACTGGAAATGACAATAACGAATTACCTATTGGAGAATTCAATTCAAGAGAATTGAAAGGTATGTTTTGGAAGCTCTCTGACTTGGTCACTACCTTTCAAGAATGGTCATATTTAAATTCCCATAGACATATAAGACTGCAACTTGGTCCGTAGTATTACAGAACTGGAGTACCAAGAATTATCTTTGAATGCCATACTGCTTTAATATGAAGTAATTCCTTCTTCAACATGACAAAATGCATTTTAACACTGGATATTTTAGGTGACTTGTGAAAAGCAAATCCAGAGAATATAATCTAGCCACAATTATCATCACTAAAGGCTATCGGTTCTGTCTGTCCTAGTAAATGGAAACATTTTTGACGATCTGTTTCTAGAACATATATGTTAGTGACAGTGAAATTAAAATGATGATTAAATTTTCTATGTTTGAAGGCTGGTACTTCATTTTAGTCTTCTTCTTGTTAACAAATTAAAAAATTGTGTCTTCAAAGCTTTAAGCAATTTTTGACAAAAAGTAACCATAGGCTGTGCCAGTAAATTAAATTAGCAAAGAGAACAAAGCAAATCTACTCCAATTCTGGGAAACTATAAAGAAAGGCTAAATTCATTTGCTTATCTGTTTATCTAGTAACTCATTTCTTAACAATAGGAAATATAGCTTTATGCCAGCTAGGTTGACTCTATTCCTCCTTAATTTGGTATCTGAGAGGGTTTTGTTTTTTGGCTTGTTTGGTTGGTTTTGGTTTGTTTTAGAAGTACTTGAAAAAAGAAAAAATGAGAGGATGGATGATACATTTTCATTTCTGAAGAGGAATTTATTGCTGTTGAGGAATTACTGAGGAATTACAGAAACTCAGTATCTGAAAAATAAGTGTTTGGTGGCTGTAATCAAATACTGAATGTGTGCACCAGTTACTTTTCTCATTGTTATTAAAAAATACTTGTCAAAACTGTGGTAAAGAAGGAAGGGTTTAATTTGGGTCAGAGTTTGAGATTATACTTCATCGTGGAAGATGGCAGTGAATCCACATCTAGCCATGGGGCAGGAGTGTGAGGTAGTTGACCACATTGCATCCACAGACAGATGTGGAGAGAGGTGAATCCTGATGTTCAGTAAACATTCTCTTGTCTTCCTTTTTCTTCAGAGAACCCAGCAAATGGAACAATGCTCCCATACCACAGTAAGTTTTTCTTCCCTAGTACAAATTATCTTCAAATGGAGCTACAGAAATGACTCAGTGGTGAAAAGTACCAATGCTCTTCCAGGTGTCCTGGTTCAATGCACCGTCGCCCAACTGTCTGGAAATCCAGGGTCAGGTGATACACCATCTTCAAACCTACACAGGTACATAGGCATCCATGCAGGCAAAACACCCATACACCAAAAAAGTAAATAAAAATATATAATGAGCAACATAAACTCATATAGTTGGTCTCAGGACTTAGAATGAAACTTTTACAACCAAGACTCACACCACACCATCCATGACATGAGACATGCTTCATGACAATCCCAATAAGGTTCAACAAAGACTAATCCCTAAGACTTCATTTGGATCTTGGTCTTGGAAGGTACTATGCGAGAAACATCTCTAATATTAGGCACCTTGAGTCCAAGAACACATCTATTTTCTCTATCAATAGAAGTGTTAATTTATGATGTTATTTCAAATATTAATACAAAACCCAAGACATTAATATAGTTGTTATTCCTGAGTTCGCCACAAACATCAAATGCAAAGTACAATATAAGAGTCCGGAATTTGTGTTTTAATATTTTTGTTAGATATATTCTTTATTTAAGTATCAAATGATTTCCCCTTTCTTGGTCCCCACCACACACACACCGAAAGTCCCACAAGCCATTTACCCTCCCCCTGTTCCCAATCAACCCCCTCCGGCTTCCCTGTCCTGGTATTCCCCTACATTTCTGCATGGAGCCTTTTCAGGACCAGAGGCCTCTCCTCCCTTTGATGTCCAACATAGCCATCCTCTGCTGCCTATGTGTCTGGGGCCATGGGTAACACCATGTGGACTGTCTGGTTGATGGTTTTGTCCCTGGGAACTCTGGGACTACTGGGTGGCTCATATCATTGTTCCTCCTATGGCACTGCAAACCCCTTCAGCTCCTTGGGTCCTTTCTCTAGTTCCCACATTGGGGACCCTGTGCTCAGTTCAGTGGCTGGCTGAGAGTGTCCCCCTCTGTATTTGTCATGCACTAGCAGAGCCTCCCAGGTGACAGCTATATCCGGCTCTAGTTGGTAAGTACTTGTGGGCATCGTAACAGTGTCTGGGTTTTGTAACTGTATATGGGATGGATCACTAGGTGGGATAGTCTTTGGATGGTCATTCCCTCAGACTTTGCTAGCACAGGGGAAATTTTCCTGAACAGAATAACAATAGTTTATGCTCTAAGATCAAGAATTGACAAATGGGACCTCATAAAGTTATAGTTTCTGTAAGGCAAAGGACACTGTCAATAGGACAAAACAGCAACCAACAAATTGGGAAAAGATCTTTACTAACCCTACATATGACAGAGGGCTAATATCCAATATATACGAAGAACTCAAGAAGTTAGACTCCAGAGAGCCAAATAACCCTATTAAAAAATGGGGCACAGAGATAAACCATGAATTTTCAATATGGGATGGCTGAGAAGCACCTAAAGGAATGTTCAACATCCTTAGTCATCAGGGAAATGCAAATCAAAACAACCCTGAGATTTCATCTCACACCAGTCAGAATGACTAAGATCAAAAACTCAGGAGACAGCAGGTGCTGGCGAGGATGTGGAGAAAGAGGAACACTCCTCCAGTGCTGGTGGGATTGCAAGCTGGTACAACCACTTTGGAAATCAGTCTGGCAGTTCCTCAGAAAACTGGGCATGATGCTACTGGAAGACCCTGTTATACTACTCCTGGGCATATATCCAGAGGATTCCTCAGCATATAATAAGGACACATGCTCCAATATGTTCATAGCAGCCCTATTTATAATAGCTAGAAGCTGGAAAGAACCCAGATGTCCTTCAATGGAGGAATGGATACAGAAAATGTGGAATATTTACACAATAGAATACTACTCATGTAAATAAATGAAAAATGCAATTAAAAAAAGAAGAAGAAAACATGAAAAAAAGAAAAAATTCAAAGGAGGAAACAGAAGATGATTATTAGAGATAAGATTCTTAAGGCACACACAGCTTAAGTTAGCAATCTTGTGTTCTCTGCAATATGAATTGAAATATGCATCATTAACATTTTCCTTAGCATTGTTTCAAAAAAACTGAATATTTACAGTTTTTAAAAACTCTAAATTTGTGGCCATATGCTAATTTTCAGTCTTACATCCATTTTCATCTCAATAGAGAAGTTCAGGTATATATTGATTATACTTCTAAAAATAAGAAGATGCATGCATTTAAGCCTTTGATCTAAAGATTTCCATCTTTACATTTTGGAAATATTCAAGGAAGATGCTATTAGTGTTCTCACTTGTTATATAAGAAAAAAGAAGCCAAGTCAACTGTAAAGGTCATATAGCAAGTCACAGGCTGGTAGGATTGGAGTCAAGGATTTATGTAGCACTTCTGCTGTGTCTCTAACATTATGATGATATTTTAATGACACATCTGCATGTCATTAAAAATAATGCAGAAATAGTATTAAAATTACATATAGCTTCAGCTTGAACTGTGTTAGTAAGAGCTATAGTAAAAGTCCCATGGAAGAGATAGGGAACTAGTATCCTCCATGCTTATGAAATGGACACCTTATTTTGTCTTCCTTTCTTTTCACCAATGTACTAAATACTAATTAATTTATTTTGGAGACTCTTCAAAATGAATTAATTTATAAAAGTAAAATCAAGTAGAATCTATATCCCCCCCACACGTCTAATTTTAACACCTTTTTATTAAGAAAAAGACTTAACAAAATTCAATTTTGGCTAGATTGAAAGGAATACAAATGTAGTTTTGAGGAAAAAAATATTGAGAAAGTTAATTGAGATACATCTATGAAAAGCCATGTGCATGAGACAGGGTTCTTTAGACAAACAGAAAAAATAAAGTGTATACACACACACACACACACACACACACACACACACACACACATACACTGAAGAATCAGTTGACATGCCTGGATATAGGAGTCCCTACATCTTGTGTTTACAATTGGGCAGCCAAAGACCTCAGGTGATGTAGTTCAATATGATTAGCATGATAGAGGTCGGAGTAACATTTCCCAAAGCATGTTCCATGGTTCATTTTCCCAACAAGGATGGGTTTAGAATGTCAGTCCCAGATGACATCATGGAAGCTCACAAAGCATATGAGCATCTTAATGTCTTGCAAGTTTTTCATCATAAAACCTGATTTCCTGGTTTCACTTAATGTGCTTATTGGTTTGGGGTTTGAGCCTAACCTTTAGCAGCTGAGCCATCACTCCGGCCCACACTCAATGTGCTTTGAGTAAATCCAGATATAGAAAGCTCTTCTTTTTTCTGGTAGTGTTTCCTCACAGCTAGAGTATATTAATTATTTAGTCCTGAAGGAAATCTTGTGAAATGGATGGTGATTACTGTTTCCATTGTTTTGATTTGGTGTGTGTGTGTATGTGTGTGTGTGTGTGTATGTGTGTGTGTCTGCCTGTCTGTCTGTCTGTGTGTCCGTGTACTCCTAGTGTCACAAACTAGCACCTAGTCAGCAAATGGTCAACAAGGACTGGCAGTCAGTGCTCCAATGACATCTGAGAAGCTTTTCTCCCCCTTTCGACTGAGATTCCTTTTATTTTCAATTATTGTCAGGCTCCGTTTACTTTTAACCCGAGTGTCCCATGCTGAAGGAAATTGCGTTGCCACTTCATGCAGCACTTCGGGATTCTGTTCAATTTTGAGAAGGAATTCTTGATAACAGAATTGCTGTGTTAAGTATTTGTTTAAAACGAAAGCAGAAAACCCACTCATGAGTAACTCAGGCAGCTAAATGGTACCATCTGGAGCAAGAGGCATCTGTAAGTGTTCTTATTTAAGAACCAGTTTACAAATAATAACAGACCCCTGGAATTAAGCAGTTAGCTTCTTTGTCATGGATAACAGCATTCAGGGGAAATAGCTTGCCTCACTGCTTTTGAATCTTCACAAACAGAGTTACACTGCTACTCTGGCTCCTTCCTTAGGCTCACAGACATGGGGATCTCTTAAATCAATAATATAAAGAGTAACAGGTAACTCACTTGTGTTTCAATTCCACCAGACAGGGGCCAAAAATAAAATGTCATATTTAGAAGAGTTAACTTGGAGCCAATAAAATTACAGATCAAGGAACAAACAATAATTGTGAGAGGAAAAATAAAGACAAATCTCACATTATAATAAATAGGAACATCATAAAAAACAGGACAGCTTTTCTAGTCATTACCCATCATAAATCACATATTCAGTTTGTTTTGTTTATACGACCAGTATTCAACAAAACATTTTTTAAAAATTATTTTGTATATACATGACATATTTTGTGTGTTTAAGAAGTACTTCTAGACTAGGTATAGATAAGAGGAGGGAAGAGGGCTTATGGTACTTTCAGGGAGGGGGGAACCAGGAAAGGGGAAATCATTGGGAATCTAAATAAAAAATATAAAAAGTAAAAAATTTAAAAAATTAAAAAATAATAATAAAAAAAAGAATAGAGACAGAAATGTGGTAATAGATACAGCAAGGAGAAATCAGTCAATGACTGTTCTTCAACAAAACACAAAGTAACTTAAGTCCAAGACCCAGGATGCCAGGGCTCCTCAGTGAAGTGTTTTCCTGTCATGAGATGGCATTTGCAGGGCAGTGCTCTGAGCTAAACACCCAGATGTCGATCACAATGAAAACTGTTATGGCCTCTGGTCAGCCAAGGATTTACAAAACTGCATCCAGGCCTGTGGGGGTTAATGTCTCTGCAAGCTCTGAACTCAATGGCTAAAATATTCTTTCCCTTGCCTTCCCTGTCAATTCAGTCTGTCACCTACCTCTGTGCTGACCTCACAGAAAGCAGCTTTTTTTAGTGTGAGTTTGTTCTTTATCCTCCCTTCAGATACTACTGAAGATAAATATTTGTATAGCAGATATTGAGTCCACTTGCAGAACACTCAAGCAGTATGACTGGTATGTTTTCATTTAAAATGCTTGATGCTTTTCTGTGAACAGAAATGGTCTTTTATGACATATAGATTAAAATATTCAGGATATACCATTATACTCTACCAAAGTATCTCTCATAAACACACACACATAAGTGAAGTCAGCACATTAAAAACCTGTGCAGACACTAAACTAGAGTTAACTCTAGTAATTTGATGTGGATTTATATATTTGACTGTCTTAATGTCCTCATGTGTAATATAATCTCCATATTCTGGACTTAAGCATTTTTTTCTCCTCACGGTGTTCTTAAAAGAGGCCTTGATGGTGTCTCTCGAGAATTCTCAGTGAAGTAATGAATTGTACCTGGTGTCTGAACTCCAAGAGAATATACAGATATAATTGTCAGATAGCAAGTAATCAGACCACTCAGGAAGATCAATTTTATATGCATGTGCACACTGGACAAGTGAGGGGTGTATTGTTTAACATGCATTTCACCAAATACCTTCTGTTTTTTAAAACATATGTATACTACTTCAACCTAAAAGCATTATGACAACTATTTATCTACATGCAATGTTATAGTTCATAGTACTTAGATTTTAAATATTCTAATACATATGTACCAATATTGAGTTCCCACACTTAGATTAGGCCGCGGGACTTGCTAGAATATTTTGCCCATCTCAGCCTCTAGCAATATGAAGTTCCACCAGTTGCTTTTGAAGCAAGAAAAGGAGGGGTGTGCCTGGGGTAATTCCCCAAATCTGTTCCACCAGACAATATATTCAGTCCAACTGTTGTGTTTCAATGTTTAGTTTCCCTGGGTAATTTTTTCATCACCTGATAGCTTCTTCAAAGAGATTTTCTTTGTTTTTTTCCCCCATTTTCATGTATCATTGCACACCTGAAGTAACTATATCATCTATTGTGCTTTCCTAGCTGACACAAAGCTTTCTATTTTGGTAACATTTAAGATGTTCTTTGTATGTTATGACACAGTTTGGCAATTTTGGCAAAGAAAAGGAAAGCATTCACTAATATATTATCTTTGCAAATAGGTACAATGCGCTAGCTCTACACAATGCTACCCGGAATCAAAAGGCTTAATTTACAGAATGAATGACTACATAATGCCGTCTTTAAATATAGAGGGGGAAAAAGCCTTCTAAAAATGAAAAGCAACTTAGGCATTATTTTTTTCTTTTCTTTTTTTTTCTTTTTGCATACATTTCTTAGAAGCTTTCTTCGACTCATCTTTCTTCCTCAAGTGTGGCTATAGACTGCCACTTGCATTTCTTGCTCTCTGAGCACCAACCTCTCCTGATCAGAGAGTGGCTGGGAGTGGAAACTGGAATGCCAGTCTGACTTCAATATCACAGAAAGTGTGGCAGGACCCCAGTGGTCTTAGCAATGTAGCTGGACACTGGTGGCTCACCCTGCAAACTGAACTGGTACCAGGACAGGGACATGTTTTGTAGTCCTTGGGGTGGCTGCTTCTGCTGCTGAACAGTTTCTGTGAGGGGAACACAAGAATCTCTTTGGTCAGATCTCACATCTGCTCTCCACTTTGTCAAAAAAAAAAATCATACCTGTTCATTAAGGTGTAGAGGTATTATAAATATGTAAATATGGTTGAAGCATTTAGTAAAAATGGAAGGTTGCTGTTAATGAGGGAAGTTCCTGATGTTCATGAGATTTCATTTGTGGAACAATATGAGTGAAATTATTCAATCTTTGATTGTTGGGGTTAATTTAACATTTAACATTTTTAGTTCTACCAACTCAAAATTTACTGTTTATATGTATATATATATATATATGTATATATATATATACACATACACATACTCAAACATGTTTTAGAAATCTTTATATAGTCTGTAAGTAGGAAAGAGGCAAGTCATAATATTTAATTTCTACATTATGTTTGACCTCAAAAACAGGTATGACGTCTGTGGTGGTTTGTATACATTCGTTCCAGGGAGTGCCACTATTAGAAGGTGTGGCCTTGTTGAAGGAAGTGTGTCACTGGGGGATTGGGCTTAGAGATCTTCCTCTTTGATGCCTGAAGATATCCAGTCTGTTCCTTGCTTCCTTTGGATAAAGTCATAGAACCCTCAGCTCCTCCTGCACCATGCCTGCCTGGATGCTGCCATGCTTCTGCTTTGATGACAATGGACTAAACCTCTGAACCTGTACGCCAGCCCCAAGTAAATGTCTTTTATAAAACTTGCATTGGTCACTGGTGTCTGTTCACAGCAGTAAAACCCAAACTAATACAGAAGTTAATACCAGAAGTGGGGTATTGCTGTGATAGGCCTGACCATGCTTTTGTTTGGAAGAATGTGGATTTGGGGACTTTGGATTTGGAAAGCCATGGAATGCTTTAAGTGGGGCTTAATAGGCCACCCCAGTAGGAATATGGAAGACAGTGGTGCTGAGGGTCATTTGAACTGTGTAGGCCTGATGGCCCAAGAGATTTCAGTGGAGAAGAACTTTCATATGTGCTGAGAGACTGTTTTTACGATGTTTTGGTGAAGAACATGGCTGCTTTTTGCCATTGTTTGAAGAAACTGCCTAAGGCTAAGGAAAAGAGATGTATATTAATTGTATTGACAAAGGAAGTCTCAATAAAGCCCAACAGAGACTTTGTTCTCTGGTTAAGTCTGATGAAGAGCATTTTGAACAAACAAACATAGCAAGCTGAGAAAGGAAACATACAAAATATACAGTTTGAGTATTAAAGGGACATCAGAAAGTGAAATGGAGCTGAATTCAAGGATATTAAATTGAATTAAGGAAGTAGTGATTTTGAGGCAAGATTCCTCCCAGCTAAATTTAGGTCCAGGCGTGGTAGTACAAGCCTTTAATCCCAGCAGACAAAGATAAGCAGATCTCTGAGTTCAAGACAAGTGTAGAACAGAGCAAATTCTAGGTGAAGAAAAATTTAAATCCATACTTGGTGGACCACACATTTAATCCCAGGGACTAGGAGAAAGGCATGCAGATCTCTGAATTTAAATTCAGTCTATGAAGCAAGATCCAGGACAGCCAAGCTTAGGCAGTGAAGGAGTTGAAATAAAGGAAGCTAGTGATAGTGTAATAGAACAAGGGGGCCAATGTTCCAGCTCCTGCAAACAGCAGAACTCAGCAGCTTTGGCCTTGTGTCTCTGGCTTTATATTCAAGAGAAGAAGGAGACTATTGGGATAGTTAATGCTGGTTAGATGGAGCTAAGAAATTAGTGGTGATTAAGAAAAGACCAGCATCGCTTAGGTGATATCTTCTGGGAAGTGTTTCCTGAGAGCACAAAGAAGCTGTGTTCCAGAGATAGCCAAGGTTGTACCTCATGCTGCAGCTGTACTTGGTAATGTGTAAGAATCATCCAGGTGGTACTGGTTTTGAAAGCATGAAGGCATCATGAAGAACAGCTGAGGTTTGGCATTGTGAGAGGCCATGGAAGGCCATTGGTGAAAGTGTAGCCTCAGTTGTAGTTGACAGCCAAGGAGTTGAGGCTTGGTACCATGAAGAGAGCCTATGAGAGGCTTTGGTGAAGCGTAGTTGTAGTAGAAAACCCTAGCATATTGGAGATGCCAGTACCATGGGATGACCACCAAGAACAGTAAGTGGAATGGATCAACTTGCACATAGAGTGCTACAGAGGGCAGAGCTGGAGAAGTGACACCAGCCCTTTGGAGATGCACAGAAGATCATGTGTGGAACTCAGACATTGGAACAAGAAGCTGTGAAGCTGAAGTTGACTTGGGGACCCCAAGATGTTAAAAATGCCAGAACCACAGGATGCCTGCTAGGAAAGCTACTAACAGGGAGTGGAACCAGCCCAGAAGAAAGAACCTTGTTGCAGTCAACAAAGATGAAAAGGGAATTGAAGATCTGAAGACTGCTTTGCTGTCAGACATGGAGATGCAGAGTTTGGAGACTGCCCAGCTGGTTTCTTTTCTTGCTTTTGGGATTACAGTTAAGTGATTGGATGAATCTCAGAAGAGATTTTGAACCTTGGACTTTTAACACTGTTGAGACTGCTATAGACTGTGGGGACTTTTGAAGTTGGACTAAATGTATTTTGCATTATGCTATGTTTAGGTATGGCCCCCCATAGACTCATGTTTGAACAAGCCTATGGGGGCCAGCGAGTGGAATGTGGTGGTTTGTATACGTTCCAGGGAGTGCCACTATTAGAAGGTGTGGCCTTGTTGAAGGAAGTGTGTCACTGGGGGATTGGGCTTAGAGATCTTCCTCTTTGATGCCTGAAGATGCCCAGTCTGTTCCTGGTTTCCTTTGGATAAAGGTATAGAACCCTCAGCTCCTCCTGCACCATGCCTGCCTGGATGCTGCCATGCTTCTGCTTTGATGACAATGGACTAAACCTCTGAATCTGTAAGTCAGCCCCAAGTAAATGTCTTTTATAAAACTTGCATTGGTCATTGGTGTCTGTTCACAGCAGTAAAACCCAAACTAATACAACATCAAAAAAATAGCTATAAGTAAAAGTAAAATTTATTTGAAATTTACTGGAATAAGATGAATTTTTTTCATTGTGTGAAAAAAGATATATTTGCATTGACTAATTGTGATTATTTCATATTTATTATGTGTCCAATTGAATGTTAAAAATTTTATATGTAAAGACTCAGTTATTTCAAGAATTAAATGAAGTGTGTTCTAAATTATTCCCACGTTATAGGTGACAAAAGCAACGATCAAATAGTCTGAAATATTAGAACTTTGTTGGGCTTAAGAACATACTATGGACATCACACTGTACCACACTGTACCAGTCTGAAATGTTAGAACTTTGTTGGGCTTAAGAACATACTATGGACATCACACTGTACCACACTGTACCAGTCTGAAATGTTAGAACTTTGTTGGGCTTAAGAACATACTATGGACATCACACTGTACCACACTGTACCAGTGGCTAGGGGGCATATAGCATGGAAGACACCTTTTATGTAACTGATTTTGGAAAGCATGTCAGGTCATCTACATAGTAAATACAGTGCGAAGTAGGCCGAAGTACTAAAACCCTGCATACTTTATTCACTCATTTTTCATTCATACTACCAATATCTTCAAGAGTACATTAAACAGTGTAGATACTTGGAGAAGCAAGATGTCCAATGGGTAAATGTGCTTGCCACCAAGTCTGGTGACCGGATGTTGATTCCCACGATGCGCATGACCGAAGCAGAAAACTCAGACCTACAAGTAGTCCTCTGGCCTTCCTCTGCTCACTCATTTCCCCACCCTCACATCCCTGCCTACACAAAATAACTAAATGCAGTAACAAATAAAACAACAACAGCAAAGAATGCTATCCCCTGGGTCGATGGTGGTGAGCATCATCCCAGCAGATCCTTCTCAGCGCCTCCTATTGGAAGGATAGTCTTACTCTTCAGGCTCCGCCTCTTAGTTGCTCGGGTGATTAAAAAACAAAAGGGATGCGTGCTTTCTATAAATATGAATCCCTGTACCAAACAACATCAGCAGCAACAACAGCTAAGGATATGAAGGACAGACCAAAAAAAAAGAAAAACTGCAAAGAGTTTGCTTCTGTCTAAATGTACTGATCTCTCTAAGTCTAAAATACTAGGTCTCTAGGGGGGATAAAATAAGATCTGTTTCTCCACAGTTCACCCTCTTCACCCTTTGATCCTCCCTTGCTGCCAGCCAGGATTTTTTAGTTTCCTTTTCTTTCTTTTTATTTATTTATTTACTTTTGTGCTAAATACTTCATATCAACTTGGTTTTCTCTTTCTGGTAGTGTTTGTTTTCCCTAGAGTAGAAAACAATAGAAATTCCAACCGAGCGTTCAATTTTTTCAGGCATGCAACAAATAGCTATTTCATTTTTTATTCCTCAAGCCTCCTACATCTTCACCTTAGTTCATAATCGAACTGAACATTTCATTGAGAGAACAGAGGCAAGTAAACGAAGTTGCCCTGTTTGTGCAGTTCCGTCAGTTGGCAGGTCAGGGTTCAAATGGGCTTGACGTCCTCTCTCTCTCTTTGCTTCTACTACAGAAAAGCTGTTATGGAGATAAAAATTCACCCTCTTTCATAGTTAAAGACAATTTTCATTTTTTTCTCTGATTTCTGGAACCATTTATTTCTTCCACATTCAGACTCTTCCTTTCAGTCCGTCTCTATACAAAGTAGCATTCGATGTACAATTTCAAAATGAAGGAAAGAACGAAGGGGGGGAGGGAAGGAGGGAGAAAAGAAGGAAAGAAGAAAGGAAAGAAAAGGCAAGCCACATGACTCTCTGTTTCTGTTCTCTCCGAAGGGGAAAAAATAGAAAGAACTTGTCTTCTACTTACCCCTCCCAGTTCTTCATATACTTTTGCCACACCCACTGGTCTTCTCTCCATTAACATTTCAAAGACCCCACTGCTACAGTAACATCCATTGGTACCCATGCTGAACACTTGACTTCTGAAATGTTAACAGCTGGTTTCCTCTCATTCTGCTTGTCATCTCCTTGAAGAGGCTTTTAAGATCTCTTTAGATGAGACCTTGTAGTGATTATCTTACAAGTTGTCATACCACTGAATGGAATGGTTCAGAATATCAACCTTCATGCATTTTCTTCGAGGGATTCACTAAAAGATTGGTTCTCTATAATAAATTGGAATCTGTCTGTCTTCACTGTAGTCAATGAACCACTTCAAAGATGGATAACTCATGAGGCCATGTCCTGATGGATATGTATCTCCACCAAATGGAGGACAGTCTTCTCCCCCCAGAGCAAATAACATAAACGATCAAAACAGAGACACAGTTCAAGAAGTCAACTAACTGTTCACCATATTTTACCAGAGAGAATGAAATGAAGAATGGAAGAAGTCTACAAAAGAAAGTGAATAGTGGGAGGAGAGGTAACCTTGGGACTTGGCCATCACCAGCTCCAACACCAGCCTCAGTCTCTCTCTATCTCCTGGGTTTATATTAATACTTAACATTTTGTAATATTCATTCCTCACATTTTATTTACGTCTTTGTTATTTCATTCTTTGTCATCTCACATGAATGTAACCAAATTCACCCAATGAATTTACATCATACTCTACCGAGTACTGAGATAACAGGTGGAATAAAGCAGGTCTGTCTCCAAAGAGGACATAGCATGTATATTAGAGAAAATGATGAATAAAAATAATGATAAAATCAAAATATAATAAATACAATTTTAAAAGATATTCTCCAGACATGGGAAAATAGTGTGTTATTGGACAGAATATTAAGATAAGAAGGCTTCTGGGAAGAGGGTAAGGATTTTACAAAGTTCAGGAGCAAACCCAGCCACAACAGATCATTACTGTACCCTTTCAAGCATGGAGCACATATGGAGGGTCTGTTGAGAAATAAGACTGGGGAAAACCTGGAAAAGATTCCAAATGAGTTTGCATACCATGCCAGCAACTTGATTGCTGTGCTTAGATTACAGGGGACAGAATAAGAAAAGGGAGCCTGGCACAAAGAATACCAGTGTAGGATGTTATCTTAGTATCGTGCTAGGTGTTATAATAGGTAATTTTAGAATTCACTGGTCCACCAAAATAGGAATTTTTTTTCTCTTATAAAGTAAAATATGTGTTTATGTTTTTGGTGAATTAGTTTTTATAATGACTCAACAATTCAAGATAAGGCTAAATATTCTCTGTCTCTGTCTCTCTGTCTCTGTCTGTCTCTGTCTGTCTCCTGTCTCTCTGTCTCTGTCTCTCTGTCTCTCTGACTCTCTCTCTCTCTCTCTCTCTCCCGCACACACACACACACACACACACACACACACATACACACAAATAACACATGCCTGTGTGTGTTTTGCATGTATGAATGTGTGGTGTATGCACACTTATGCGTGTGTATGTGGAAGCTATCAGTAGGTTTTAGTGGATCATAGTTAATTTCTGTGTAAACACCATGACCAAGAGCAGCCTGGGGAAGAATGGTCTTATATGGCTTATACTTCACAACAGTCCATCTTTAAGAGATGTCAGGGCAGGAACTCAGTAAGGACCTAGAGGCATGCACTGAGTCCAAGACCAAGAAGTAGCACTTTTCATGGTTGTCTCCGGAGGGAACCTGTCAGAGCCTTACAGATACAGAGGCAGATGCTAGCAGTCAACCCTTGGACTGGGCATGGGGTTCCCAATGGAGGTCTGGAGCAGCTGAAGGGTTTACAGCCCCATGGGAAGAGCAACAATGTCAGCCACCCAGACGCCCCAAGACTCCCAGGGACTAAGCCATCAATCAAGGGGTACACATGGTTTCAGCCAAAAATGTGGCAGAGGAATGCCTTGTTGGGCATCAGTGGGAGGAGTGGTCCTTGGTCTGGTGAAGGTTCAATAGATGCCCCAACAAAGGGAAATTGAGGGGGCAGGAGGTGGGAGTGGGTCGGGTGGAGGGGCATATACTTGGAGGCAGGGGGTGGGAGGAGGGGTTGGGAGTTTTCCTGGAGGGAGGAAACCGGGAAAGGTTTTAGCATTTGAAATGTAAATGAAGATTATATTCAATAAAAAAAAAAGAAAAAAGAAAAAAAAAGTAACACTTTTTCTGTCACGTTCCCATGGCCTGCTCTGCTACTTTTTACATGACCCAGAACAAGGTGCTTTGGGATGGCACCACCTTCAGTGGACTGTGCTTTTTCAAATCAATCGCTAATCAAGAAAATGTCCCACGGACATGCCTATGGGCCGATAGAAGAAGCTTCTTAATTCAAGTTCCCTTTCCTCAGAGGACTCCAGTTTCTGTTGAGTTGATAAAAAGTCTTATCAACAAAGATGTTTTCTACCGTGATTAATGTTTTATTTGTGTTTGTTCACTTTTTTTTTTTTTAGAGGAAATTTCTCACTGAAACTGGAGCTCATCAAATGACCGACCGGGTAAACAAGCTTGCTTGTAAACTCAAGAGGTTTTCCTGTCTCTGCCTCCCACTGCTAGAATTGTAAGCACATGCTACCTTGCCTAGTTTTCATTCAGGAAATGGAGATCCAAATGAAGTTCTTCATGTTTGCCAGCAAGCACTTTACTGATTGAGCAGACTCCCCAGCCAACTCCCTTGGGCTTTGATTCATGTTTCATTTATTGCATGCTAAGTTAAGTCTTGTTAAAATTTCCTCCATTTTGAAAAAGATTTTTGGAGACGTTTGCTTCATTTAACAGTGTGGTACAACAGAGTAATGAGTCTTGATTGACAGTCATTCCAGCTCTTGGTGGGAAAGACTGATGGAAAAAGCGGAAAAATTCATAGATTCTCTTGCAGCTACAATCAGGTACAATTCAGATTTTCTATTCAGGTATGCTAATATAAGTATGTAATTTGCAACTTAGTCAAATGGAAAATATAAAATACAAAATCCATAATACTAAGAAATCATTTTACTGATATGTTACTGACAGAAGCGGCTGTTTTGAACCAAACAGTTACATAAATAGTCTCATTATTCAGAAACATTTCTGATTATCGTAGAGGGAATAACTTCTACAATTCTATAGGTTTTGGGTGGTGTTTTAGGATCTAGTCATTACTGTCTTTTCTCAGGTCTCTCAGTGGCTGATGGTCTCTGGTAGCTTTTGATAGATTAAGAGTTCTTAAACTTTTTCTGCTTCCAACCTTTTTCACTATTGAAATAGTTTTGAGATTTATTTTTATCTGTGTGTCTGTGTGTGTATAAGCCATTTGTGTGCAGAGGCCATAAAGTCTAGAAGAGTGTGTGGGAGTCCCAGAGTTATAGTTACAGGCAATTTTGAACCACCCAAAATGAGTGTTGGGAAAAGAACTTGGGGTCCTTTGGAAAAACATCGAATGTTTGCTAAGCCATGTCTTCAGGTCCCCAAGAATTTGATGTGACTGAAGGCATATAGGTATATAAAATATATATATAAACATTTACTGATCCAAAATCCTGAAGTAAACTGTTTTAGACCAATATTTGAAGTACATATAATTACTCTATGTTAAAGGTGAAAGAAAATCAACATGCTACTGAGTTGGATATGCTTGTTTACTTATATATAAATCTTGACTGATTATTTGATACTGTAGCACACAGAGCATCTTAGGTAATTTTCAGAGTTGATTGATCTTTTTATTTTAAAACAGTCACTGCTAAGAGCACTACTTTATATAAATCCCTAGTGTCAAACATGTAAATGTGGATGACTATTATAGAAATTATTTGAAATTTTGCCTAGTGGTCGAAGTTGAAACCCACTGAGTATTTTCTTCTCATCCCCTTGCTCTCCTTATTTAATGATTTCTTTAATGAAACCCATCAGTCACTCAAAGAATAATTTCTTAAAGTCAAGCATTCTAAAACAGCACAATCCAAAGTTACGATAGTATGCACTTACATGCTAAGGAATAAGCAGAAAAATCTTCAATGCCCTTGTTTTCCAAAATTCAACCACAATGTTTCTGTAAGGGCAGAAAAATTTACATGTGATTAAACATTGTAATTCATAACATACAATCATGTAGAATATGAGTTGAGATCCTTCAGACTGCAACATGGTGACATGTGCACTGTGATGTAGTGAAGAGCACATGTGTCCTATGCTGAGAAGCAAGGGTGGGAGAAAGACAGAAAATGTAACAGAAACCAATGCTTCCAGACATGTGTCAGAGTCAGTCCAAGTTTAATTTTCATTTGCGGCCAATGTGCATTCGGAAACCATTTACTGTTCCCATATTATTAGTCCCAGTTATTAGAATCCTGACATTAAGAACATGCCTAATAGATCTCCTTTTGCTGTCCTTAGCTAGAATGTACTTTGTTGTCTGTGTCTTTAAACATGCATTAGTTAAAACAGCCAAAGCAATACCCAAGAAACCTCATGTGAATTAGTATTTGCACCTTGTTAGTAATTTGCTCTAGGTAGATATCTACCTCAAGTTTAATAATAATACTAGACAAGAATTCTCATTGCCTTCATTCTCTGTGTTGTGAAATTTTGAGATTTCCTGGGACTCATTCAGTCCCAGTATTCTTCACCATAGCAGAGTCTTTTTTATGCACTAATAAAATCTAAAGGAAAGTTTCAGTAAAGTTTTGTTCTGAAATGTCAGGAGTTCTAAGTTCAGTGATTTCAAGCTATGATGAGAATTTATATGGTCACCGAGTAATCAAAAATGGGGAAGGAACATTTGAATTTTAGACATTATTGCATGTTCAGGGAGACAGATGGGAATGAAACTCTCTGAAGAAGATACCTATATGTTGAAGATTCTTCTGATTGATTGACTGACTGGAGCTTCCTGAATGTGGACAGTATGGTATACACCGAGAAACAAAATCACATTGGGCTATATCTTTAGTACTTTTATCAAGAATTCACCATCAATTTTTGTATCTTACCTAACATGTTTCGGAGTATTGAGGAGATTTTTATAACTGTATTATTGAGCAGATCACTGCCTTCTACTGACTCTAAATCCAAAGGTGTTACATGGTACCATGGTACCTGAAACCCATAGAAGAGATTTCTCTCTGCTGTAACCCAATATACCCGACATATTTGGTACATGCACTGATGTATAGCTTTCTTTTGTTCTATGACAGTAAACATTCTTGTAATGGTAAATCATGTCATTCAGAGTAACGTGGATGTGTGTTCCTTGGCCATGCCCTCTCATATTTAGCTTGGCATAAACTTTCTCTTACTCACTTTGGAGTGAGAACTGTGCTTGCGTTGCAAGCCGTGAATAGATAGCAAAATGTAAGAAACAAAGCAGGGCTATTTTTAAATCCAATTTTCAATCCCTACGTCTTTCTCTTTCCTATCCGTTAACAAAGTGCTCTAGAAATATCTGAGATGTCCCACGTGCACGTGAGCCTGCAGGAGATCAGGCTATGTGAAAGAGTTAAGCAGTAACACCTGGTGCACTGCTTCCCCGGAATGACTGTTTAATGTACCATGCAGAAAAGGACATGCCTCCTTGTTTCCGCCCAGTGGGATAGCTGTTTCTAGTTTGGGTTCCGTCTACCAAAGAGACCTTAAAACCTTGCTCCCATAGCCACAGCATGCATGAGGAAGGCAGACAAAGACTTTCACAGATGAAATGACAGAGAATAGTAGCATCACACGGCTCTAGCCAGCATTTGGTAGAACATGAGAGGGGAGAGTAAAATCTCACACAGAATGCAATTGATAAAGACTCTACACTTAAAGACTGCTTTGAAACTGCACATCATAAAACACTAGTGTAATGGGGGAGGGGGTAAAATGACTGGAGAGGCAGGGCTTTAATTCCTTTTACAAAGCCGAGTAGCAGCTGCTTGCCTGTTTAGGCAGAGGTAAAAAAGCCATCATTGAGCTGATCTTCTCTACTTTGCAGTCACACAGTTATGCAGATGTGGGGAATAAAGTCTCTCTGAACTGAACAAGTCTCCAGTTAGACTTAGAGGGTTGAACCTAACTCTTAGTAACTAGAGCTCTAGAAATAGGTGCCCCAATTTACATAAGGAACTCTTGGCAAATGAAGGAAGCAAAATCTCTGCAACTTTTCCTTTAGACTACAAATTAACAGAAGCCATTTAGTGGAAAGTGGCAGCCCTGACTGAATTCTGCTGACATTCAAGGCCTCTAAGAAGACTTCATGGGGGAATGAAGAAAGTTAATGATTGAATTGGACTCATTGATATTTTACCATAGCTTATGGATATAGAAAATGGACAAAAAGCTATGATCTTGAGTTCATTCACAGAATAACAGTACAGTAGACATAAAGATTGAACCACTTAATGTACTATGACTAAAGAACCAGTAATAGTCACCAAAAACTCTTTGGTAGAGAAGATTTGTAGTTCATCCTTCTTCCTGGGGGCTGTTGGCCACTGGCCCACAAAGATAAGCAGGCAGAGTCAAAAGAGAGGGTCTGGTCACAGATTGGAGGACTTCTTGGATTGGCTTCAGAAAGGCAGCTCAATTTCATTCAGGGTGAATCAAGGGCTATATATTTTTTTGGGTAGGAGGCAGATATTTCCAGATATCGGCTAGAGTTTAGGGTATGGAAGAATACCTCATTTGCATGCTGAGACATTTCCAGAATTCCAGGTGCTTGCTTGACAGGTTTTTATTGGGAGAAAGGAAGCTAATTCTGTGATCTCACCAGGGCTGCAAGATATTTTTCAGATAGAGGGCATAGGAGTTCAGGCTCCCCAAACAAGATCAGAAAGGAGAAGCTCTGCTGGTAAAGAGAGTCTTCTATTTTATGACAACTCAAAGGAGCTATCCGGACATGATAGACTGTGACCTTAATTAGCAGGGTTTCCCCATAAAGACACAATGATGGGAAAAATGACTCAGTGAATAAATTACTTCCTATGCAAGTGTGAGGACCTGAGTTTAAATTCCTGGGACCAATGTTACAAAGGCAGACACAGTAGTATGTAGATATAATCCCATAATTCCTACTGGGAGATGGAAGAAAGAGACAAAGCAATCCCAAGAGTCAGCCATTGTGGCATAAAGCACCAAAAACCAACAGAGAGATCCTGCCTCCAATAAGTTGGGAGTGAGGACAGCTCAGCGTTGTCTTCTGAACTCTACATACACATGACAGCAAGCATACACACATCATACACACAAAACAAGTTTAAACAAATAAACCCTTTAAAGGAGAAAGAAAAGATTCAATCAAATAATTATATCCCTCTGAGACTCTTTCTCTACTTGTCTCTCAGAAGCAACACTGAGCTATAGTAAACCCAGTTGAACCATGTGTACTCAATGTCTTCAAAGCCTAGTGTGTACGTATATAGAGACTCCTTGGGCTTATGCTTTTAAATGGGAAAAGAAGATACTAATGAAGAAGTAAGAATTGTAATCTAGAGTCTAGATCCAGAGGAAAGGACATTTGTTATAGTGGCATGCCCATTATTTTGTATTTTAATAATGCAGTCAGAGTTTAGGACACATGCTATGATGCACAGGTATGATGGTGATATAGCTTGTAATGACTCTTTGAAACCATGCTTCTATGTAACCCCCCTGTATTGCCTGAGTGTAAGACCTTGATTTCTTGAAACAATGGAACACAGAAGAGATGAAATGTCACTCCTATGATGATACTATGTTACAGAAGACTTGGTCTTCACAAATTAGAGTTTCTCCTTGCTAGTTGATGAAGGAAGCAACGTATGATTGAAGAAGTCTACATTGTAAGGAATTGAAGGTTACCACAGTGACAGGAGTGTCCTCTCTGATCTGAAAGCATTTTCTAGAAAACCGCCAGAAAAGCCCAGGTCAGATGTACAGCTACAGCACAAGGAGTCCCTGCATATAAGTTCAATTATCTCCCAAGTAAATTCTTCCCCACATATGTCTCAAAATGGAAACACAGTCACTCAGCTATCTTGACTGTGGTGTCCTAACATCCAGTACAGAGACCTTTGTTAAGCCTTTTCCAGACACTTGACTTATAGAAAACTATAAAAATATTAACGCAAGATATCAAAACTTTGATTTACAAGTACTATTGTACATATAAATAGATTGAAAAGACTGAGATGATTCTTGATGGAATCCAAAAATGTAGCTCTATAACATGTGTTGTGTTTGAGTATTCTTCGTTTAGTGGCAGAGAAAACACAGCTCCACAAGTGATAAAGGACAGAATGAATGTCTACATAAAGGAATAGCAGTATAGGATCTGCTTAACGAATTTGCATAAAAGAATATAGTAAACCTGAAGTGTGTACTAAGCCTATATACACATTATCAACCATGAGTTGGGCAAACTATTTTGTGAATAATAGTAGGAGATTAATTTGAAATAATCAGCTTATTACTAAAGAAGCCTACAGGGTACTCTACTGGAGGTGAACTCTAAGGACTTCAAGTATTCTCTAGGACATATGAGTAGTTTACAGACAATATCCAGAAAAGTCAGCATTGACCTTAAAAGGAAAAAAATAGCCTGACATATCAGATATGTACTTTTCTATGCAATTTCTATGTGGCCCAGCATATATAGCTTCATTACATCATTTTAGTAATATGGCACTTGCTGTTACAATAATGTATTTTGTGCTCCTCATCTCTGCATTTGCCATTCCATTTTCCAAGTTCCTTTTCAGGACATTTTGGGAACAAGCTTGAGATTTCTGTTACTATGAACACCCTCATTCTTAGTTAATTTCTCAGATTTAACAAATCTCTAGCAAAATGACTTCTCCCCAACTGTCTGCTTTCCCTCCCACAGGCTTACCCTTTAAAGAATAAACAAACCAAAGAACACTAGAATGGGAAATCGGGAGGAGGGGGTTTGCACACTTCAGCATTTGTCCTTATTAATGTAGGCAAGAACCTCCCAGGGCAAGGAAAACTAAGAACATAAAATGTGCAGACCTTAAGGGGAAATGAGCAAATAAAGTTCATCCAAGTAGACTGTCTTTCCACTTTATTTCCTTCGTTATTTTTATAATCTGGGACTTTATGAAATGGCTAAGATCTGATCACTAACACCAAGAGTCTTGTATTCATAGTGACAATATCAGGTATGAAGCAACACTCACACAAATTGTAGTAGTTCTGTCTAAATATACTACAGGCTGATGCTGTGGAGAGAGTAAGAAAGAGGGATGCTATATTAACAGAAGCAGCAGTGCGAAATATGGAGAAAGTAGACAGAAAGTCGTGGGACTGAAGAGTGGAAGAGAAAGACAAACACATAATGCCCCACCCCGCCAAATGTCTACCTTGTTGCTAGGTTTCCACCTAGCCTTTGATCTCTTGGCCTGACTCTCATAAACTGAAGCTGCATATCATTTGGGATAAAGATATTTTAATAGACATTCTAACTATCTCATCATGGAGATGAAGATGTCTTTAATTTTGTTGCTTTTCGGTTGATTATTTTTAAGTTTTATCAAGCTGGATCTTTGATAATTTTTTTTTCTGAATTTATTTTCTCCCAATGGAAACATTGTCTTTTAAGGCGATTCGGTTCTACTAGGCTGTACAGATTTTGTGGCATTATTGGCTTAAATGGGTTTTATGGGCTTACCCTGGGAACCTGGACACCATTTGTAACATTTCTGTAGAGAAAATGCAGTCCAAATTCTAAACTACCAGATGTAGAAAAACTCATTAGTAAACCAGTGATGCCCTTTCTTTTCTTTGCCTCATCCCTGTCTGTGAAAGAAGCAACCACACTGGTACGAACTGCATTTTTAAACTACCTTCTTTTATCAGTTGGAATGCCTTTGTCTGTAAGTAACAGAAGACCCTGCTAAATGCATCTTAAACAATGAGGACATTTATTATGACATTCAAGAAGTCCAGAGAGAAGCAGATCTAAGAACTCTCTCGACTGCTTAACAATGCCTTAAAGTACCTGAGCTCTTGCTAACCTTAGGCTTTGCCATGATCGAATGTCACCAGTCCTCCTCATCCTGAGCCTCTCAGCAGCAGCACAGGGATGCATAAAATCTTCATCACATCCACACACAGGAAGTAAATAGGGACTGAGGTGTTTTTTTCCTCGAGCATATTTCTTTTATAAGAGAGAGACCTTTCCCAGAGGTACTTGGCCAGCACTCAGTCAAATCCAGACTCTGTAGGAATCCTTAATGACAGCAGGATGAGGTTATAACTGAAACATTTCATGTTTAATTCCTCAGGCTAGGAGGGTCTCATCTATGCAGAGCACACTTTCCCTAGACATGAACAAAATTAGGTTTCAATTAGGAAGCGAGAAGAAGAAGAGAAGCCTGTTTGCTGGGATGTAACCAATAGCATATGTCACAATGTAACTTTACTTCCTTTTATTTCTTCTTGCTGAAGAGGTGTGCTCTAGCCCAGTAACATATGGCACTGGGAGACAAAGATGAGACTCTAATGGGGCTCAAAACACATTAACGAAACACACGCTGCATTACAAAGCTACAGTTGTGCCGCAAGTGTGATTCTGTGACATTATATTCCTGACGAGACAGGATAAATAGTGCAATGCCCGTTTGGATGGTAGACTGATTTACTGAGCTTAAAGACATAAGCACAGAAAGCTCCCAAAAGCTTCCTGGTGCTGATGGTACTCACTTTTCTTTGACCTATGTACAATGAGCCAACAGATAAGCCATGTGGAATTCTCATACAAACAAGAGTGTTAGTTAATACGCATTCACTATACATTAAAATTTTAAAAGCTGTTCAAAAATTAGTGACTCAGAAAATCTTTCTCTAGAGACTATTAACAATAGTTTCCTCAAAGCAATATCCTCTGAATTAAAGTCAAGCATGATGGAAAAAAAAAACCACCAAAGGTACTTTTTATTTTTCAGTAATATTCCCAGATTATTTTCAAAAGAAATCATTATTCCTTTTGTATAGCTCATACTTTGTCATAAGGTTGTGCAAAATTAGCTTACAACCTCAAAAACATAACTTAAAACATCTTCTTTGTCTCAACAGAATATAACTACTCCTGCCAAAGACCCATTAAGGGAAACTTGTGTTTCAGAACCAATTCAACTGGAGTAATCAGACACAGGCAGGGCCACAGCTAAACTCAATTACCCATCTCTAAAAACAAAGCCGTGCCATTTAAATGCATAGAAGTAACAACTGAACAGATTTCTAGAATGGGATTGGGCAAAGGATCAGTCAGGGAAGCACTTGCCAAGCAAGTGTTAGTACTTGAGTTTGGAACCTTAGCCCTCACATAAAAGCCAGGTAGGTCAATACATGCCTGCAATCTCTGTACTGGAAAGGTAGACACAAGAAGATCCTTGGGCCTTGCTAGCCAGCCGGTCAGTTCAGACTGGTTAGCTGAAAATTCAATGATATAGACTCTCTCAAAAAATAAGGTGGTAAATATCCATTGTCAACTTGACAGGGGAGAGTCACCTAGGAGACAAGCCTCTATGACTAGATTAGGTTAGCCTCAGGACAAGACTGTGAGGTGTTGTGTAGATTACATGCATCTCAGGACAGTCCTAAGTGAGGTTAATTGAAAAGGAAGAAACACTTTCTCTGAAGGCAGCACTGTTCTATGGGCTGAATAGAAATGAGAAACCCAGCTGAGCGCTAGCACCTATGATTTTCCGCTTCCTGTTGGTAGATGCCACATGGTCAGCCTCTGTAGCCTCAACTTCTCTACCCAGATGGACAGGACCCTGGAAATGTGAGCCAGATAAACCTTCTACCTTCCTTCCTTCCTTCCTTCCTTCCTTCCTTCCTTCCTCTTCTTTTCTTTCCTTTCCTTTTCTTTTCTTTTCTTTTCTTTTCTCTTCTTTTCTTTACTTTTCTTTTCTTTTCTTTTCTTTTCTTTTCTTGAGACAGGGTCTCTGGCTGTCCTGGAACTCACTTTGAAGACCAGACTGGCATCAGACTCTTGGAGATCTACGTGCCTCTGTGGGTGCCAAGATACCTGGCTCTTTCTCTCTCTCTCTCTCTCTCTCTCTCTCTCTCTCTCTCTCTCTCTCTCTCTCTCCTTTCTGTCTGTCTGTCTGTCTTTCTTTTCACCCCACTTTTCTCACTTTTCTTAAGTTGTTTTGGTCAGAAGATTTTTTTGTTATTTTTGCTTTTAGTGTTTCTTGGTTTTGTTTTTGTTCTTTTTAGCAATGACAAAACTGACTAATGTAATACCCAACATTTGATCTGTACACACAAGTGGACACAACAACCTGTGTATTCCAGAATACATGAACATGAGCACATGCACAGATCTAGAAAATTTTCTGGCATGTGTTTTGATCTCTAGAAGAAAGAAGAGTCATTCTGTAGCTACACTGCTTAGAACTTAGCAAAAAGGTCCTGGTCTAAGGCAGATTCCATCCCTGGCATCAGTTTCCTTCCCCGGAATGCAATGGAGTCGTATTAACCATGTGTTATTATCTTTCTTTGACTTATCCCTCTTCCCCTATGAAGTCAGGGCAATGAGGGGTATTGCAACAGTATGTTGTTCCTAAATATGAGTTAGAGTGGAAGTAAAACCATTGGAAGAAAGGGTATTCACTATTCACTGGCTAGACATGTGTTTCTGAAAATAAAGAAAACAGCTACAAAACGTATACAATGTTTCATTCTCTTTTTCACAAAACCAAAGGAAAAGTAGACAATAAAGAGCAAACAACAGATCACACTTGCACTGGAAAGAAACAGTTTTTAACTACATTTAGAGTTGACCTATTAATTTGCCTTGCTTTGTGATAGTGAGTAAAGTAACCTTAAAATTAGAAATTAATAATATTGACCACACATACATACTTATGTTATATCCGTTGGGACCCTTAATTACTGTACTCTTTAATGGATTACGATTACATTGCATTGACCTAAAAACTTAAATTATGGCTAAAGAATCAATAATTACTTAATAAGTGTCCATCTCTAGGCTTGGATCTGTTTGTGGAATGGAGGACTTGGAAAAAAATAGAAGACTTATTTCAAGGAGTTTGTAAGAGAGTTGAGGAGATGATTATTATCTTTGAACAGTAGGGCACAGTGTAGATGGCATGCAAATTAAAGGCTAAACTCACATGCAACCTTAAATGTCTACAATGCATACATTTTTAATATGTTATTTCTCATCTGCTTTCCTCTTACGACACTCTGTATGTGCAGTTTCTCTCCATTACCTTGGCAATTGATCTTTTTAATGCGGGCAAAGCACTAGGCCTAATGCAGTGTAGATTTTGTCTAAAGCTGGTATTTGTGACAGGTTCTGCCTGTCATTATAAAGCCCCAAATAAAATTATATTAAAGCCCTCCTAAGCTTTCTATAATGTGGAGAGCATTCTGCTTGGTGCAATATTGTATAGAATTACTTCTCAGCAAAGGACAGACACTGGTAAAGTTGATAAGTTAATTGGGCTTTCCACAGATCTGTGACTATGTTGCAAGTCTTGTACATAACCAGAGGCTTCCAATTGAAATAATAAAAGGTTTTCCATAATGTGCAAAGCAAGAGCTGAAGCAAGGTTTTGGCATTCTTTGCCCATTAACTGAATTCATCTTCATTGTCTCAAGTGGTCTTGTTTTGTGTGAAACATTACTTTCAAAGTTATATCTGTTTAATTAAAAATTAAATAAATACTTGTGCTTAATTGGAGAATAGATCGAAGTGACTTATAATCTTATAAATAAAAAGAAAAAGTAAACCATAGCATTTAGAATCTGAGAAAACAAGTAGGTTTCAATCTCTATATTTCTATCATGATTTCATTTTTCATTCATGAATGAGAGTTATCTAAAAATAGACATCACTGACTCAATTTTCTGTCAGATGCAAACTGTAGTGCAAAACTTTAACAAGTATTCTACAAAACAAAAATTGAAAACATTTTCAAAAAGAGTTAAATTTCCCCCTAAACAGAACCTTATAGATGTACAAGCACTGACTTAACCACCCCTTTATGGCATTGATTGACTTAGGGATGTGGGAAATGTTTTGAGTTTCAGTTTTCCTAGTTACTAACCTTAGTGGATTATGGGTTTTCTTTTTATTGTTTTGGTTTTTTTGTTTGTTTACTTGTATCAAATTGGGAGATACCATTTTATTGTTTAATAATTGCTATGTTGCCTATAAAAAGAAAATTCTGTTTTGGAAAAGTAGGCCAAATAAAATAGGGCAACTTGTTTATGAACAAAAGTATTTTCATCCACTTACTCATAGTTCCTGGCTTTTGACAAGATGTGTCTGACATCTGAAGTGGAAATATTCACCATATAATTATACTACTTTCATATATATGTATATATATATTCATGCTAAAAAAATCATATGAGTCTATTTAAATAGTATGGGCCATCATTAAAATGGGGAGATTCATTGCATTGACTGCAATCCCAAGGCATATCTCCATATGACATTAGAACTTTCCCCTGAGAAACTTTCGTGCACAGTATTAAAGTTATGAAACTTCTGCAGATACTTATATCACTGGGCCACTTTTGCTAAGCAGGTCCTCAGCAGAATAAATTTAATTCATATACTGTTCCACAGGCCTTAACAACTAAATTATAAGGAGATTACCATGGGCAGAGTGATGAATTAGCTAAATAGGGAAGCCATTTTTAAATTCTGTACTTAAAGATAACAAAAGGAAATTTAAAAAATGTTATTTTAAGGAGTAAGTAGAAACTGATGTAAAGCTTTTCTGTAGTTTGAAAAAAAACAAAAGCTGTGTGTCCTAACGCTTTTTAATTTGAGTTTTGTTATAGTTCTTGCAGAATTTCAGAGTTTCCAGAGAATGTTGTACTTCTGCTCACCAAAGTTTAATCATTGCTAATGAGATTTTCTTTTGATAAAGGATCTTATTAACTAGCCTATCCCCTGAACTCATGATCTTCCTGTGCCACCATCCTTGTTTAGATAGACATCTTTATATCAGAAAATTTAATTAATTAATTTCTTATAATCCCCCATAAATCTATCAGCCCATTTATTACTATTATTCCAGAAACATAAACTAATATATCTATTAGTCAAGGGCACTCTGAAATGCGATGGATAATATGCAGCACCGAAAGAAATAAATGGCTTACAGAAATTAGCTTCCTTCCCACTCACCAGGTCAGCTGTACAGCACCTAGGTATAGACTCTCAGCGAGTCTCACCTGAGCTTGAACTGTGCTCAACTGGACTCTTAGGCATAGGAGCCATCTTATTCATGCCATGTGTGTTCATCACCCTACTCCCACGTGTTCTTCTCATGGTAGTTGTCAAAAACAAGTGTTCATTTAAAGTCATGATCTGGCTACATGTATACCATTAGCTGATGTGCGTACAGTGGCCACGTTCAACATAAATGCCGTAGGAAAATATAGTCCTCTTACCCTGTAGGAAAGCAAATGTACAAAAGACATTGTTGGAGAGCTCTGCTGTACAATTTACAGTCAAGAAAGAACCAAACATCAATAATGTTTTGAATTTTCTCAATAGTTGGTAATAGACACTATTTTCAGTTTACCAGTGTATTTGCATAACTTCAGTAATTCTCACCTGATCATTATGATACAATGATCTACATGTAACAATAGCTAAAACCTTAAAATATAGGTCAAACTTACATCCTTTTATAGTAAGAGTATAGGTTAAGCAAACATTTAGCATTTACTTCCGTTGCTAACACATATGAGCCCTTGTACTGTATCTCCCAGAACAAGCAAATGAAGAGAACGCCATGTATAATATTAAGTAGTTTAATGATTACATTAATTGAAAAGGATGTTTTTTATTCATGATGATTAGAAATAATTTTTCTGGCATGACTTTAGTGTAAGTCAAAGCCAGTAACAGAAATGTAAGATTTTTCTTACCTGTCAAGGAAAAATACTTTTCTAATGTGATTTGAATAATGCTCTCCTGTAAACTTTGGTGCATAGCCTCCTGTTTTGTAATGATAGTAAATCTAATATTAAGAAGAACTCAAGTATACTAAAATGTGACGTCTCCATAAAACTCTTTCAACACCATCACCAAGTCCTTCCTTGCGTATCCCCTCCAGAGCTGACTGAGGATTTCAATAATCAATTCATTTAATTCTTGACATCACTGCCCAAGGTGATGAGAAATGAAAACCTGCTGTATTTCGGTTTTGCTTTGTTTTTAATGTGTATTTTTATTGCATGGCTCTCTAAGCACTAACAAATAATACTTACTATCTCTAAGTCGTATCAAGTACAAGGGCTAAAATGAAAAACAGATATATATATATATATATATATTATACAATAGTTTTCTACTTAAAGTCCTTAGTGAAGCTGGGTATGGTGCACATGCCTAGACTTCCTGCAAATTTGGGGGCAAGGCTGAGTCCAAAATAATGCGACAAGTTTGAGGAGTGTCTGGTCTAAAATAGGGATATTAGGATAGCTGAGAATAAATTTATCAAGACTAGACACAACAGAACAAAACAATATATTCAATAATTCCTAATTTATCTACAGAATAAAAATGGTTTTTAGCCATTTATTTACCTCTCTCCCTTTCTCTACTATTCTCTTAACCTCCTGGCAAATGAACTTTTTCATCATGACAAGTGTGCCTGAGTTTGCTCAGCTTTTAAAATATGTAGTTCCTTTGCAAGTCCCCTTACCTTTTGTTATTCATAACTCAAATGGTCTTCCAGCATTTTCTCCCATTAACATAACTTTAATGCATTAATACAATTTCCTTCACAAACCTTCCCCGAAAACCCTAAGATTATGTGTATGCTGTCTTCTGCCATTAATTTTTGAATTCTCACCACACCTCGGGTTCTATTCTTTTTTTTTTTTTTTTTTTTTTTTTTTTTTTTTTTTATCATTAGCCACTTTTTATTTTTTTTTTTTATTTTATTTTATTTTATTTTTTTAATTTACATTCCAAATCACTTCCCCTTTCCCGTTTCCTCCCTCCCCGAAAGTCCCATAAGCCCCCTTCCCTCCCTCTTTTCTCCGTTCAACCCCCTCTCATTACTCTGTCCTGGCGTTCCCCTACATCCAGTCTTTCCAGGACCAGGGGTCTCTCCTTCCATCTTTTTAGAAATCTATTGATATGCTGATTGCGTCTAGGGTATTCTGAGATTCTGGGTCAATATCCCCTTATCAGTGACTTCATACCATGTGTGATCTTTTGTGATTGGGTTACCTCACTAAGGATGATATTTTCAAGTTCTGACCATTTGCCTAGGAATTTCGTGAATTCATTGTTTTTAATTGCAGAGTAGTATTCCATTGTGTAAATATACCACATCTTCTGAATCCATTCCTCCGTTGAGGGACATCTGGGTTCTTTCCAGCTTCTGGCTATTATAAATAAGGCTGCTATGAATATAGTGGAGCATGTGTCCTTATTGCATGCAGGTAAAGTCTCTGGGTATATGCCCAGGAGTGGTATAGCCGGATCCTCCGGAAGTGTCATGCCCAGTTTTCTGAGGAGCCGCCAGACTGCTTTCCAGAGTGGTTGTACCAGCCTGCAATTCCACCAGCAGTGGAGGAGTGTTCCTCTTTCTCCACATCCTCGCCAACAACTGCTGTCTCCTGTGTTTTTGATCTTAGCCATCCTGACTGGTGTGAGATGGAATCTCAGGGTTGTTTTGATTTGCATTTCCCTAATGACTAAGGATGATGAACATCTCTTTAGGTGCTTCTCAGCCATTAGATATTCTTCAGGTGAGAACTCTTTGTTTAGCTCTGTACCCCATTTTTTAATAGGGTTACTTGCCTCTCTGGAGTTTAACTTCTTGAGTTCTTTGTATATCTTGGATATTAGCCCTCTGTCGGATGTAAGGTTGGTAAAGATCATTTCCCAGTTAGTTGGTTGCCGCTTTGTCTTTTTGACAGTGTCTTTTGCCTTGCAAAAACTTTGTAATTTAATGAGGTCCCATTTGTCTATTCTTGATCTTAGAGTATAAGCTATTGGAGTTCTGTTCAGGAAATTCTCCCCTGTGCCCATATGTTCAAGGTTCTTCCCTAGTTTCCCTTCTATTAGTTTCAGTGTGTCTGGTTTTATGTGGAGATCTTTGATCCACTTAGAATTGAGCTTAGTGCAAGGAGATAAGGATGGGTCAATTTGCATTCTTCTGCATGTTGACCTCCAGCTGAGCCAGCACCATTTGTTGAAAAGGCTATCTTTTTTCCACTGGATGGTTTTAGCTCCTTTGTCAAAGATCAAGTGACCATAGGAGTGTGGATTCATTTCTGGGTCTTCAATTCTGTTCCATTGATCTACATGTCTGTTACTGTACCAATACCATGCAGTTTTTAACACTATTGCTCTGTAGTACAGCTTGAGGTCCGGGATACTGATTCCCCCAGAGGTTCTTTTACTCTTGAGAATAGTTTTAGCTATTCTGGGTTTTCTGTTATTCCAGATGAATTTTTGAATTGCTCTTTCTAACTCTATGAAAAATTGAGTTGGGATTTTGATGGGGATTGCATTGAATCTGTGTATTACTTTTGGTAAGATGCTCATTTTTACTATATTAATCCTGCCAATCCATGAGCATGGCAGATTTTTCCATCTTCCGAGGTCTTCTTCAATTTCTTTCTTCAGAGACTTGAAGTTCTTGTCATACAGATCTTTCACTTGTTTGGTTAGCGTCACGCCAAGATACTTAATATGGTTTGTGGCTATCGTAAAGGGTATTATTTCTCTTACTTCTTTCTCAGCCTGCTTATCCTTTGAGTATAGGAAGGCTTCTGACTTGCTTGAGTTGATTTTATATCCGGCCACTTTGCTGAAGTCGTTTATCAGCTGTAGGAGTTCTCTGGTGGAGTTCTTTGGGTCGCTTATGTATACTATCATATCGTCTGCAAATAGTGATAGTTTGACTTCTTCCTTTCCAATTTGTATCCCTTTGACCTCTTTTTCTTGTCTAATTGCTCTAGCTAGAACTTCAAGTACTATATTGAAAAGATATGGAGAGAGAGGGCAGCCTTGTCTAGTCCCTGATTTTAGTGGGATTGCTTCAAGTTTCTCTCCGTTTAGATTGATGCTGGCTACTGGTTTGCTGTAAATTGCTTTTACTATGTTTAGATATGGGCCTTGAATTCCTGATCTTTCCAAGACCTTTAGCATGAAAGGATGCTGAATTTTGTCAAATGCTTTCTCAGCATCTAATGAGATGACCATGTGGTTTTTTTCTTTGAGATTGTTTATGTAGTGGATTACATTGATGGATTTCCTTATATTGAACCATCCCTGCATCCCTGGGATGAAGCCTACTTGATCGTGGTGAATGATCGTTTTGATGTGTTCTTGGATTCGGTTGGCAAGAATTTTATTGAGTATTTTTGCATCGATATTCATAAGAGAGATTGGCCTGAGATTCTCTTTCTTTGTCGGATCTTTGTGTGCTTTTGGTATTAGTGTAATTGTGGCTTCATAGAACGAGTTGGGTAGTGTTCCTTCTGTTTCTATTTTGTGGAACAGTTTGAAGAGTATTGGTGTTAGGTCTTCTTTGAAGGTCTGATAGAATTCTGCACTAAAACCATCTGGACCTGTGCTTTTTTTGGTTGGAAGACTTCCAATGACAACTTCTATTTCTTCAGGGGTTATAGGACGGTTTAGATGGTCTATTTGATCCTGATTTAATTTTGGTACTTGGTATCTGTCAAGGAAATTGTCCATTTCCTCAAGATTTTCTAGTTGTGTTGAATACAGGTTTTTGTAGTAGGATCTGATGATTTTTTGAATTTCCTCAGTTTCTGTTGTTATCTCTCCCTTTTCGTTTCTGATTTTATTAATTTGGATACTATCTCTGTGCCCTCTGGTTAGTCTGGCTAAGGGCTTATCTATCTTGTTGATTTTCTCAAAGAACCAACTCCTCGTTTTGTTGATTCTTTGTATGGTTTTATTTGTTTCTACTTGATTGATTTCAGCCCTGAGTTTGATGATTTCCTGCCTTCTACTCCTCTTTGGTGTATTTGCTTCTTTTTGTTCCAGGGCTTTCAGGTGTGCCATTAAGCTGTTAGTGTATGCTGTCTCCCGTTTCTTTTTGGCGGCACTCAGGGCTATGAATTTTCCTCTTAGCACTGCTTTCATTGTGTCCCATAAGTTAGGGTATGTTGTGCCTTCATTTTCATTAACTTTCAAAAAGTCTTTGATTTCTTTCTTTATTTCCACCTTGACCAAGTTATCATTGAGTAGAGCATTGTTCAGCCTCCATGTGTACGTGGGTTTTCTTTTGTTTTTGTTGCCATTGAAGACCACCCTTATTCCATAGTGATCTGATAGGAGGCATGGGATTATTTCTATCTTCTTGTATCTGTTGAGGTCTGATTTGTGACCAATTATATGGTCAATTTTGGAGAAGGTACCATGAGGAGCTGAGAAGAAGGTGTATTCTTTAGCTCTAGGATGAAATGTTCTATATATATCAGTTAGTTCCATTTGGTCCAAGGCTTCAATTAGATTCACTGTGTCCCTGTTTAGTTTCTGCTTTCCTGAACGATCCATTTCAGAGAGCGGGGTGTTGAAGTCACCCACTATTATTGTGTGCGGTGCGATGTGTGCTTTGAGTTTTAGTAAAGTTTCTTTTACGAATGAGGGTGCCCTTGCATTTGGAGCATAGATATTCAGGATTGAGAGTTCTTGATGGTGGATTTTTCCCTTGATCAGTATGTAGTGTCCTTCTGTGTCTTTTTTGATGACTTTGGGTTGAAAATCAATTTTATCCGATATTAGGATGGCTACTCCACCTCGTTTCTTGGGGCCATTTGCTTGTAAAATTGTTTTCCAGCCTTTTACTCTGAGGTAGTGTTTGTCTTTGACACTGAGGTGCGTTTCCTGCATGCAGCAAAAAGCTGGGTCCTGTTTACGTATCCAGTCTGCTAGTCTATGTCTTTTAATTGGGGAGTTGAGACCATTGATATTAAGAGAGATTAAGGCATAGTGATTATTGCCATCTGCCATTCTTGACGCTATCTTTATGTTTGAGTGGTTATCTACTTTTGGGTTTGATTCAAGAAGGTTATTATCTCATTTTTTCCAGGGTGTTGTTTCTCTCCCTGTATTGGAGGTTTCCACCTATTATCCGTTGCAGGGCTGGATTTGTGGAAAGATATTGTGAAAATTTGGTTTTATCATGGAATATCTTGGTCTCTCCATCTATGGTGATTGAGAGTTTTGCTGGGTATAGTAGTCTAGGCTGGCATTTGTGCTGTCTTAGTGTCTGCATGAGATCTGCCCAGGATCTTCTGGCTTTCATAGTCTCTGGTGAGAAGTCTGATGTGATTCGGATAGGTCTTCCTTTGTATGTTACTTGGCCCTTTTCTCTTACTGCATTTAGTATTCTTTCTTTGTTTAGAACATTCGGTGTTTTGATTATTATGTGACGGGAGGTATTTCTGTTCTGGTCCAGTCTGTTTGGAGTTCTGTAGGCTTCTTGTATGTTCATCGGCATCTCTCTCTTTAAGTTAGGGAAGTTTTCCTCCATAATTTTGTTGAAGATGTTTACTGGCCCTTTAAGTTGCAAATCTTCACTCTCATCTATACCTATAATCCTTAGGTTTGGTCTTCTCATTGTGTCCTGGATTTCCTGGATGTTTTGGGTTACGCGTTTTTTGCATTTTGCATTTTCTTTGACTGTTGAGTCGATGCTTTCTATGGAATCTTCAGCACCTGAGATTCTTTCTTCCATCTCTTGTATTCTATTGTTGATGTTTGCATCTATGACTCCTGATTTCTTCCCAAGGTTTTCTATCTCCAAAGTTGTCTCCCTTTGTGATTTCTTAGTTGTTTCTACTTCCTTTTTTAGTTCCTGGATGGATTTGCTGAGATCCTTCACTTGTTTGTTTGTATTTTCCTGTATTTCTTTAAGGTATTTTTGCATTACCTCTTTCAGGATTTCTTCCTGATGACCCACGTTCTCCTGCATTTCTCTGAGCGATTTTTGTGTTTCCTCCTCATGGGATTCCATCTGTTGATCCATCGTCTCCTGCATTTCTTTAAGCAGTTCTCGTGTTTCCTTTGTAAGGGCATCTAACCGTTGATTCATTTCTTTAAGCAATTTTTGTGTTGCCTCCTTATGGGCATCCGTCTGTTGACCCATATTCTTCTGCATTTCTTTATGCAAATTTTGTGATTCCTTTGTGAGTGCATCTACCCGTTGATTCATCTCGTTAAGCGATTTTTGTGTTGTCTCCTTGTGCGCCTCCATCTTTTGATCCATGTTCTCCCGCATTTCTCTAAGCGATTTTTGTGTTTCCTTTGTAAGGGCTTCTAACCGTTGATTCATGGTCTCCTGTAACTCTTTATGAGATTTATTTGTGTCCTTCTTGTGATCCTCTAATAGCATCATGAGAAGTGATTTTAAATCCAGATCTTGTCTTTCGGGTGTGGTGGGGTATCCAGGACTTGCTGCTGTTGGAGAGTTGGGTTCGGATGGTCCCACATTACTTTGATTACTGTTAGTAACATTCCTACGTTTGCCTTTTGCCATCTGGATACCTCTGGTGTTAGTTGGTCCTGCTGCCACTGGCTGTTGGTTGGACCTCCTGTGAGCTTGCAAAGCTATTTCTGCCCCCCCTGGATTACCAGGATTCCCCTGGCACCGATTTCTGGGGCCTGCCTGCTCCTGAGTGACTTTGGAGACCTAATGTGCTTTGCCCCAAGTGATCTTATATTGGGGAGGCCTTGCACATCTAAAGGCTCAGCCTAGTGGATTCCTGGAGCAGAGGTCGCCAAAGGGAGGCTGGCAGGCTCCTGCCCTGTGCAGGGGTGTGTGATCTCTCCTGGGGGGGGGGGAGGGGGCGTCCCTCTGCCAGGCAGAAGTCCCACAGCAGATCTGGCGCGCTGGTCACTGCAGATCAGCCCAGCACCTGGGAGCAGGTTACACACAAGCTGCCTGAACCCGAAGCGATATTATGCCTGTCTGTCTCTGAGCCTGGTGGTCCCAACTACCTGGTCACTGGAGCAAAGATGGCGGAGGTCACTCTCCGTGGCGCTGCTCACCCTGTGGTCACGATGGCCCGCCGATCTGGCACCCAGACGACCACAGCGCCAACCCGCCCTCGGGCACAGAAGGAAGCCCCAACAGGCCGTGTCCCAAGTGATGTTATATTGGGGGGAGAGCCTGGGTACCGGTCTCTCCAGCGCAGTCCGCAGGAACAGAGGTCGCGGAAGGGAAGCTGGCAGGCTCCCTCCCTGCGCGGGGTCCCTCCACCAGGCAGAAGGTCCCACCGCGCAACTGGCGTGCTGGTTACTGCAGATCAGCCCAGCACCTGGGAGCAGGTTACACACAAGCTGCCTGAAACCGAAGCGATATTATGCCTGTCTGTCTCTGAGCCTGGCGGTCCCAACTACCTGGTCACTGGAGCAAAGATGGCGGAGGGCAGTCTCCGTGGCGCCGCTCACCCTGTGGTCACGATGGCCCGCCGATCTGGCACCCAGACGACCACAGCGCCAACCCGCCCTCGGGCACAGACGGAAGCCCCAACAGGCCGTGTCCCAAGTGATGTTATATCGGGGGGAGAGCCTGGGTACCGGTCTCTCCAGCGCAGTCCGCGGGAACAGAGGTCGCGGAAGGGAAGCTGGCGGGCTCCCTCCCTGCGCGGGGTCCCGCCACCAGGCAGAAGGTCCCACCGCGGAACTGGCGCGCTGGTTACTGCCCTCGGGTTCTATTCTGAAGGCCATTTTAGATTTCAGCTGTAGCCCAGTGCTAGAGTATTTACCAACTATGGGTAAAGCATTGGGTTTGGTCTACAGTAGCTCCAAATAAACTTGGTTTATTTCATACATTTTTGGTAAACTCTGAGATTCAAGGATATCTTATTCATCTGTGAGTGTCTACCATATTATATTTCTCACAATAGAAAATACATGATACTAGAAAAGGTATTGCAGAAGGAAGTCTACTAATTTTTCTTCATTTGCCCATGACTTCTCACAAAAGGCTATAAAATCCAACTTTAGATTTAAGCAAAAGCACCTGAATCACAGATATTCAATAAAATGTAACAGGGTCATTAGAGGAAATTGGATCTATCTGAGCCAGGAAAAGGCTGTGCTGTTTGCCTTGAGGTATTTAAAAGTCAAAGATACAACCTCATTTGTATGGGTTGGTTTGAGTGTGGGTCTGCCTAACATTCCTGACCTCCTCAATGACAATTGTGGCTCTTTATTAATCATTTTCAATGTTCACACAGAAAATGATTAACTGATAAAAATGAATACTACTGTTTTATTTATATGATTAGAGATCTCTTTTAAAATTAACTCTTTTTAATTATATAAATTAGTAAAGCTTCTAAAATTTTATATTTTCAGTGATTTTTTTTAATCTTTCAATTTCCTTTTTATCATCCCTAAGTACAGATTTTTTTTATGGCACTAATTGCTCAAAACCAGAGAGGAACACATTACTTCTTTATAGGCACAGAATTTTAATGCTGGAAGAGAGTAGCAGTCAATGAGTCTTAAGTACTAATTGTATGTAATACCAACAGAAGCCCATAAAAAACACTGCCAAAACCTCAGCCTATGAGAGTTCAAGACAAGGGTGCCAGGTAGGTCTCCTGACCCCCAGCAGAATCCTGTATCTACTTCATCTCTATACTTCTTTAAGCTCCCGCTTTTCTAGATCTCTGCAGTGCAATTTCTTATAATCACTTGGACTTTTTTCCTGTCAAAGAAAACCTTCACTCAGGGAAATTGCCTTCTATAATGTATGATATTTCATATTTTTTTAAAAGAGCCCTTCTATCCATATTCAAGATCTGATTCTCTTGTCTGGAAGCTCTTCTGCTCTGACATCATGTAATGTTTTGAGTTTTCCAAGAATTATTGTGCATGAATCAGGTTCTATAGGAGTGGCTTTGACGGTAGTCCAAAGGAGGTTAGAATACACTGGAGGAGAGTATATATGCCCATGTATACAGAGAAAAGAAAGTGTGGTAGTGTGGACACAATTGGCCCTAAAGACACAATGAAGAGGGAGATGAATTTTAGTTAAGAATAGCAAGAATATCTCAGGCAAGAATATCTCAGTGCATGGGTGTTATGAAATTTGTGTATTTTAAGGAAAATTCTAAAAACCAGCAAGTTCAGTCAAAAACAAAATTTGAACATAATACAAGGACAAGAATTGACAAATAAAGAGGAGCAGCAAATAGTGTCCAGTGTCGCAGGGCTTTGCTTCCTTAAATGTAGTTGTAAGGAGTAAGAATAGGGACTTTGGGATGACGCTTGGTCACAGACAATATTAATTCTCTGAAAAGATGCCTAAACTTCATCTTCTGAGTAATGAGACTACTCAAGAGAGACAATGTCCTGATTGAGCTCTACTTAGGAAGATGAAGCCAGAGAAAGTCTGTGTATGAAGATGGAGACAGCCTATGACAGTTCATAAGGAGTGTAGCATTATATCGCAGGAAACAACTAATGTGGGCTTGGACTAGTACATGAAATGGACAAGAGATTACAGAATCCAGAGATTTATATCACTAAGACAACTTCAGAAGGAATTGCTTGATGTGAAGGAGAGCGGGGAGCAGAGACTGTTGGGTTTAGAGAAGAGAGGAGAATGCTTGTAAATATGAATGGACTTAGAACCAAAATTTCATTAACTGTGTGGTTGGATGTAAAGAAAAACATTTCTCCCACCTAAGAAGCAAAGTGAGTTCTTTAAAGTGCCTTGTGAGTGGGAAGGATGAGGTAGTGTCAGAAGAAGGCTTGTTGAAGGTTGGTTGACTATATCCCAATATAATAAAAGATACTGAACGTTTTTAGCATGTGATAAAGTAGCCATTTCCATTCCTGGATTAGTAACACCTGGAAGAAAAATGGGCTTGGTTAATACTGACTTGTACGATGGTTGGTTGTTAAGCCTCTTTTCCACGGGCTTGGAAGCTGGAATGTTCCTCCTTTGCCACCAGCCTTCTACAATTTAGGGTTTTGCTACCTTGAAGCTGTTTTTACGGGAGAAATATGCTTTCTGTTTTTGTGACATGACAGATAAAAAGGAGAGAGAGAGAGAGAGAGAGAGAGAGAGAGAGAGAGAGAGAGAGAGAGAGAGAGAGAGAGAGAGAGAGAGAGAAACAGAGCATTGCAAGGGAAATTATTTCAATGTTATGCTCTGTTTGCAGATGTGCATCTTGCAATGTTGCCCATGCTAAGCTCCAATACTGACCCTTCAACCCACACAAGGAGCAGGTGTATAACACAACATTCAAATACTTTGCTTTGTTTTTAATTTTTATTGATTTCTTTATTTTTATGTGCATGGGTATTTTTCCTGCAAGTGTATCTGTGCAGCACCATGGATCCCTTGGGACTGGACTTATGGAACACTGTGAAATCCCATGGAAGGGCTTAGAATCTAACCTGTGTCCTCTCAAAGAACAGTCACTGCTCTTAACCTCTGAGCAATCTCTCCACGCCCAGATACACTGCTTTTAAAATATGTTTAGGAATAAAATTGTAGTGCATACTATATCATGTGTGTGTGTGTGTGTGTGTGTGCGTGCACGTGCGTGCATGTGTGCTCATTTGCATGTGCATGTATGTATCCTAGATGCAGTAGAGATTTAATGTTTAATTAATAGATACTTTTATCAATTTGTAAGTTAATACCATTGTGTCTCTTTAGTAAGACCGGATAATTATCAACAGATTAAATTTTTAAAAAGGTGACATGGAAATGATTTAACATGTACAAAACTTAAAGTGCACAGTAAGTGTACAATTATATTTTTCAATTACAGGAAATGAAAATAAAACTATTGAATACTAGTTTTTAATGGTGCATGCACATATTCTAAACATTTGAAAAACTGAGTAGAAAGAGTTTGAGGGCAGTTCGGGAAATACACTGAGAATAATCAATTTCAACTTAACCAGAACTTGTTTCAAAATAAAGGGAAATGGAAAAGAAAACTCTTAAATAGCTTGTCTACATTTCTAGAGATGACACAGCATCCTGCCTCATTTTGCCAACTCCTAAACTTAGGAAGACCCTTATCATTTGTCTTTCTTCTTCTTCTATCAATGGGTGAAGGTTGAAAGAATCAGATCTTAGCTCTGAAAAGACTTCAACAGTTACATATGTGAGTTCAAGAAGAAAGCTGATAGCTACAGGAAAGGTTGAATGTGTTTATGAAGGCATGCAAGGAAGAAAATATCAGCAGTTCCCCCTCCAACTTGTCTCTAGATAACAACTGTTACACAAGACAACAGAAATAAATGAAATAGTCTTTCTATTTGCTTTGTACTAGACTACAGAATTTTAAATCAACTTCCTTAAAAAAAGACATTAATTTTTTTCATCTAACTGGTAGATTTTTTTTCCTTTAATTTTGATGAGTTAAATATTCATCTGTAGAAGTATCTATTTGTAGTAAAACTGTATGTTTTTACATGAACTTTAAAGGCAATAATCAAATTTAAGAAAGAGTTCTAATTAAGATTTTTTAAAAATATTTTTGGGTGTAAATGCATATTTTGATACATTTATATTGTAAACTACTAAGAGAATGAATATATGTAACTATAACCCATTAAGAAACAAAGTATGAAAAGCAGTTTTTTGATGTTAGGGAGCCAACCTCCATTACATTGTCATAGATAACTTCTGCTTAATCAAGTTACAACATTTTTTCACAACTATTCAACTTTAAAACTGAATTACAAACTCAGCTTTTGCCTCTTTAAACTATTAATTTCTGCTAATGAAGAATGCTACTTCACAAGCAGACAGAACAACTTAGTCCAAATAGTGAATTGAATAATCTTACTAAAATGTGGACATCACAACAAAACAAAGGGAAAAAATTCACAGTAGATTACCAAGGAAAAATCCTACTATCCTCTATCCTCTCGTAATTATATAGCATGATTTCATATGAATGTTCATTAAGGAAAGAAAGGATTTCTTCTAAAGGTTAATGTGTGTTACATTTATTATTTTCTGTGGAAACATATTATGTTAACTATGTATGCCTTCGCATGGAGCCTGTGTGCTTTAGATCAGGTCCAAATTGTTAAATGATGCATGTAGAAACAGCTTAGTCCAATGTAGAAATAGTATTTAGTACAAAGTGTAGGAAAGCATCTTTGTGAATATCTTGGTTCATTTCAATAGATAACTTCTCCAAATCCCACACCTAAGTAGAATGATGTAGTAGAAATTTAAGGATGCAAAGAAAAGAAGAAGGAGAAGGAGAAGACGGAGAATAGGAGGAGAAAGGGAAGAGAGAGAGAAGAGAGGAGAGGGAGAGGAGAGATAGACACACACACACACATATACACACACACAGAGAGAGAGAGAGACAGAGAGACAGAGAGAGACAGAGACAGAGACAGAGAGAGACAGAGATCTATCCATGAAGAAATAGTGAGAATATTCCCTTCAACATTTAGTCAAAGGGTAGATCTATGGGCTGGAGATGCAGGTCAGTGGTAAAGCACTCAATTAACATGCTAAATATATTAACTTCTATTGCCAGCACCTCACACAAACACACACACACACACACACACACACGTCAATTAAAAACCTACTAAGACTATATTGAATTCCTTTCCAAGAAAAGTTTTTTTCTAAAATAAAAGTTACTTGGCACCTGAAATGTATCACCACAATAGCTTAACCTGAACAGATTGGTGACAGAGAGGTCTGGATCCTGTATCTTCCAAGGTTCTCACACCTCAGATCAGCATTCCTAAAAAATGGAGTGAAAACTGAAAGCTTTTGCAGACTGAATCTGCTGTTGACAGATGGGAGGAAATAGGAAACCAGGCAGGGATTTTCCATGTCAGCTTGTTAGAGTCCTGCATCAGTGAACACTGATATGTCTATGGGTATGATTAATTTTGTCAAAGACATAGTCTAAACTTTACAGAGGGGGACACTGAAATATATGAAATCTAAGAATCATTCGCACTGTTAACATGGAGTCTGGCACTGAAGTTGAGAACATTGTCTTACTCTCAATTCTTGTAATATAGCCTACTTAGGTCAAAGTTTAAAAATAAAAGAAAACAGCATAGCATTTTCACATATGTATTTTTCACTCCTCTTTTAATTCAGTGCACTATTTATGTGATTTGTGTGGGTCATTTTAAAAGCCCCTGCATCCTATATTATGATTTAAAAATGACCGTTCTTTGCTTCCTCTTTGTATTACTTCCTTGTGGACAGTAAAATATTCTCCAACAGCAACACAGCTTTCCCCTGACTCGTTATTTTTCATTACATCTCAGAAATAGTTCAGCTCTTACATGTTCTAGCTCTTGACTAAATTATCAACTAAAAATGAAGAAATCCTCTTTCTCCAGATCCTTGCCAACAACTGCTGTCTCCTGTGTCACTCCTCCACTGCTGATGGGATTGCAAGCTGGTACAACCACTCTGGAAAGCAGTCTGGCGGTTCCTCAGAAAACTGGGCATGACACTCCTGGAGGATCCTGCTATACCACTCCTGGGCATATACCCAGAGGCTTCCCCTGCTTGCAATAAGGACACATGCTCCACTATGTTCATAGCAGCCTTATTTATAATAGCCAGAAGCTGGAAAGAACCCAGATGTCCCTCAACGGAGGAATGGATTCAGAAGATGTGGTATATTTACACAATGGAATACTACTCTGCAATTAAAAACAATGAATTCACGAAATTCCTAGGCAAATGATCAGAACTTGAAAATATCATCCTTAGTGAGGTAACCCAGTCACAAAAGAACACACATGGTATGCAGTCACTGATAAGGGGATATTAACCCAGAAGCTCGGAATACCCTAGACACAATTCTCATATCAATAGATTTCTAAGAAGATGGAAGGAGAGACCCCTGGTCCTGGAAAGACTGGATGTAGGGGAATGCCAGGTCAGAGAAGCGAGAGGGGGTTGAATGGGGAAAAGAGGGAGGGAAGGGGGCTTATGGGACTTCCGGAGAGGGAGGAAACGGGAAAGGGGAAATGATTTTCAATGTAAATAAAAAAAAATTTAGAAAATAAAATAAAATTTAAAAAAAAATGAAGAAATCATTCATTTTAGGAATGCTATTTACCAATAGAAACACATGAAGAAACAGATATACTATAACAAGTAAGAGAAAGAATCCTTAAACATATGGTGAAAAAAAACCCTACACTTTAAAGAGATCAAAATAACAAAAACATTTTTAAACTGCTTTTCAAAGAACAAAGGTTGAGTGTTACATGATAAGCAAACAACCGTCTGCAGAGGAGTTTGAATATGGACAACTTTCTTCTGATTATTTCAAAACACAGAGAATTCAGAGGGTTCCTTTGCGCTGAGGCAAATTTGGTCAAGTGTGGTTCCAGTATACTGTTTAGAAAAGCCCTGCTTGCACCTTTACACATACACAGATGTACACCTACTGATCCACCCACAAATGTCAACTATGAGCTATCTTCTTAAGATGAAAACAGCTGCTTAGTGGTTTGAGCATGTGACTGGACATATTTCTCTGACTTACAGACCACCATGCCAGGAATGGGCAGACTTTCAGTCTAAGCTGGAGTTTACTGTTTATTTCCAGGTGACTGGATGTCAGTTTTCTTATCTGGGAAATGAGGAGTTGGGATGAATTATTTCAAAACTCATTTTCAGCTGTGTGACTCTAGACAAGTGGAATGATGAAAAAAAATCCATGTGGTTTTACTGAGTTGCCTTTGTCCTTGGTCCTTAACAGCTTTGGACCTTAGGGTTGATTCATTATGGCCAGGAAAGAACATTTCCATTTCAATTTCTAAGATAATCATGCCAAACTTTAACCCTTTCAGATTAAATGTTAATTTTCTTATTTTTCTTAGACCTCTATATTTGTTAGCCTAGGACTTCCCTGTAATTAGATGTCACTCTTTTGATTAATTCTGTATTTGCTTCAGGAAAGTGCCTATTTTTAGCCCTGAGATTATTTCGAATGTGTGCACTGCCTGCCCTATCTATGCTTGCTCTTGTGTTTTTATGCCCTTTTCCTTGCACCTAAGTAGTACTTTACTTTACTTTAGATGATAATTCTCTTTAAGAGTCTGATCTTGCCCTTTAATAAAGATTCACCAATTCTAACCTAATAATATACAGAGTGATGTATGTACCTTTTCCTGTTTCTACTTTAACTTGAAACATTTTATGTTAAGTATAGCAAATTATCTTGGTATTGCCTATTTTTCCTCAAATATCTATAAATTTCCTTAAAATAATGTGGATTGTATTTCCTGTCATAAAAATATATTCCGAAGTTTTAATTGTTATAGATGTAAGAATAGATATGTCCCACTCAGTAACATAAAAACTTATGGTGTTTGCTACAAGTAACACGGTTTTTACAGTATAGTCAACAAACTGATGCCCTCATAGAAAATATTTGGACAAGATGTAAATTCAATTCGGTTGTAGGGTAATTAAATTCAAAGGCTCAAATGGCTATCCTAGATTATAAATTATAATGTTTTTATCACTCAAGAAGGCATATTATATTATTTTAATGAGTGAAAAAATGCACAAATGAAAAAGAATATTTTATATCTGGTTTTCTGTCTTTTAACATGTCATCTGTAGGTTTTCTTCCACTCTAAAGGAAGAAGAGAGAATGGACTAGTGAGTCCTTAAAATATAAAAACTCAGGTAGGAAATAATTATGCTAACTAAATGTCTCTGAATTTCTCCATTGATTCATTCTAAATGGCCCAAATAGCACTGTCATTAATTTACTCCAGAATAGTTAAAGCAAAGTCCCGAGCTGCTGACAATAGACAAGGAGTCAGGTGGCTAAACGTGGATAAGAAACTGGCTCTTTCAGCAAATGCTTAAGTACACAAAACCATACAATAAGCATATAAACACCAATTATTGCAAGGACGGAAGAATATGATTGTGCCATTATATTTCTGCTTCTTCCACATACCTCAGAAGAGGTACCCTTGGTTCTTTTCTGAGTCTTTTACCCTTCAAAGCTTTTTATAGGAACTTTTTCGAGCACAGAGAAAAACAATATTAACATTGTCAAAAAAAAAATGTCTCAGGCTTCTTGCTTGGAAACTTTGATTAAAATTCCAAATGTTAAGCTCCTCAAATGGCAACTCATTAAAGAGTTGTCCGGTATTTTAATGTTTCTATAGCATTCGGTGAGTATTTAAATGTTTTCAACTGTTACAGAAGAAAGTGAAGGCATATGATATGAGAAGTTTCTTAAATTAAGTCAACTATTCAAACCTTTTTCCATACCCGAAATAATTTATGCATATTGTTGACTGCATTTTGTAATTTTTGTTCACTAATAATTAGCTTATAGTTTGCAATATATTAAATGTGTAATACAGAGTTCTGGTTTTGTTGCCTGCATGCAATTTATTTCACATTGTAGATTCTTTAACAATTGTTGTGTTTATTAGTATATTTATACTCGTTTTAAACATTATTTTATTATTTTGTGTTTATGAGTGTTTTGCCTGCTTATAATCTGTGCACCATAAGCGTGCAGTACCATCAAAGACTAGAAGAGGGCCTGAGATCCCCTGGGACTGGAGTTACAAACACTTGTGAGCCTCCATGAGGGTGCTGGGGTAGAGATTGAACGCAAGTTCTCTGAAAGAACTGACGGTGCTTTTAACTCGCAAGCCATTGCTCCAGCCCCAACTTTTACTCCTATTGTGGTCTTCATAAAGAAGATCATACTTTGAATTTTTCTAGAGTTTCAATGCACATTATATGTGAATTGTTTTGATCATTAAAAATTATTTACTGAATAGGAGCTGCAGAGATGTCTCAGCACTTAAAAACACAGGTTATTTATAGGATATATGTTTAATTTCCAGGACCTGTGTGGTAGCCCACAACTCAGGGAATATGGTCCCCCTCTTCTTGTCTTTGTCACTCCTACACACACATTCAGCATAGACATGCATGCAGGCCAAACATTTATACACACATAAATAAATGATTTTTACAAAGCTTTTACTGAGACTGGTGTGTGTCAATGCCAGTGGCTGAGCAATGAGTAGATTCTAATTTTGATGCTATTGTTAGGGAGAAATGCTCTATTCTGTTTCAAATAGTTATGTTTTCTTTAATATGACATACAATAATGTGCTGTAATAAAACAATGATTTTCCATAATTTAATTATAGCAAGGCAATTTTTAAAATAGACGATGAACTGCTAATGCTAAACATTCTCATGACCAATTACCTTCAGATCATCTCAGCAGTTAGTTGCATTGAAAATCCAGTTTCCTCATTACGAATAATGCTTTGACTTTATTGCTCTAATTTTATGCATGACGGCAATGGCAAAGTCTACACATGTTATTGAATCTTACATTTTATATTTCTACTCTACTCTTGTCCGATATTTTTCCATATGCAATATGCTTGCCATTTTAGCTCGTCTCTATTTTACTGTCCCTTCCTCCTTACTTTCTACTCCACAGCAAATATCTCCCTGGACAGTCTCATTTCAGAATCTTTTGTGTCATTCTGAAGTAAGAACAAGAAGAAAACCACTAGTGAAACCTGCTTTACTAACTAGCATGTTCTTTCCATTTGTATCAACATTGTGTATGAATTAACAATGGAATTTCTGTGTCACATTGCTGTACTGTTAACATTTTTCTTCGGCATATTGATGTGCTGTTAACAATTGTCAAATGTTGCTGTTTTGTTACATTATACAGTGTTTCCCATATAGAACACCTACTCATAATTTTTCTATGATAGTATTCATTGAAAAATCTTATTATTTTTGATGAACTAAAAGCCCTAGAGTCACGTGATCAAGCACATCTTTGTCTTGACTATCAAGAAACAGACAATGAAGGCAATCCAAGCTTTTTTGAACCTCAACTTTGTATAGCTTTTTTTGACTCTGCACTTCGAGAAAATATAATTAAAAATTATGAGTACCGAATTAGGTTGATATGTAATCCAATGTTCAAAATCTAAAACTTAGGCTTAATTAGGTACTTCTACTGGGTACTGAATTTTATGCTCAAGTATTAACATATTCCTCCTCCATCATTTTGTCAAGCATTAGATAAATTCTTTTCTCGCAATTTGGATCTGTGTCAAAGAATAATCTAGAGTTCTGGAAAAATATTATATACATATAAACAAGAATGGCCCTCCAGCTAATCACCTGTGATTATTTTTTTATTGATATTGATAGTGTTTTTTTTTCTTTTACTCAAGGATTAAGTGGAAGGTAATTCCTTTTTTGCTTTAAAGTTTTTTTAGCTTACATAATAATTATATATAAAATATAGCATATTATATATATGAGAGGAGATTGTTTTATATCTGCATATTATAAAATAATCAAGCTAGCACTTTAAGCATAGTCCCTACATCATACACTACCATTTCTTCCTTGTGAGAACATTTAAACTGCTCCCTTCTAGCTATTCTGAAAACTCACTATGAAATTAACCACCATAATCCTACAATGAAATAGAACATCTGAACATATTCTTCTTATCTTAACATAAATCTTAATAGCTCTTTAAACGTAACTTTTAAAGGGTAATTGATTAGTTTGGCTGTTCTTATCTCTTATAATTTCATTTTTACTTCTTTGCTTTGGATTAATTAATGCTTTTGTATTTTCCACGCTGATAATTTCATTATAAACTATTTAAAACTTGTTCCAATGTCAGCAGATTAAAGTTATTACTTATAGTCAGATTCTCAACTTTGTAGATCATACAAGAATAACACATGGTTAAAAGCCTTGGTCCTTTCTCATTGCTTTATTTTGTCATATTTGATATGTTGCAAAGAAAATAAAAATTAAGCTAAATCTTACTGAAAACAGTAAAGTTTTTATTTAACATACATTTGTGTTATCTATATTTATCATTATATTTTCAGAGTCCTAGATAATTGATAACAATATATTAGGTATCATTTTAGCTACATATTGAACTTAACATATACTTTTAAATTTTCATAGAAACAAATTGCAGAAGTAGTAATATTGCAGGTTTATTTTGTCACACAACACCATTCAGCTAGCTATGGTATTTTAATCTGGCTTTGTGGTGTAGAGTTTTAAGAATCTGCCTTAAGATAAAGTGAGTTCAATGGGAAACAAAGCACTTGACAAGCAAGTGCAGGTTCTCAGAACTAGCATCAAACCAGACAAGGCATAAAGCACCTATAATCCTTGTGTGCTAGGAGGGAAATTGGCCCAGAGACTAAAGCAACTCTTCAGCTGGCTAACTTTGTTTATGCTGTAGGGAAGAGGCCTTGTCTTACACAAGGTGGTAAGGGAAGAATTGATACTTGAAAGTTGTCCTCTGACCTCTACATATGTGTTATGGCATGGGATTTGCATGCCCTTACTCATATGCATATTACTCATACACACGTGTATACACACACATACACACACAGAGACCTACATTAGAAAATAGTTGAAATAGTATCTTTAGATATTTGCATTCAATCTTCTGGCTTCTGGTTTATAATTCAAAGTTACTGTATTAAAAAATTAGTTTTCACTCTGGAAATCAATCTGGGGGGTTTTGCAAAAAAAAAGGTGGGGGTAGTAGTTCAACCCAAATCCCCAGCTGTACTATTCTTGGGCATATATTCAAAAGATGGTGGGGCACCATACCACAAGGTCACATGCTCCGCTGTGTTCATAGCATTTTTATTCATAGTAGCCAGAAACTAGAAACAACCCAGATATCCCCGAACTGAAGAATGGATACAGAAAAATGTGGTTAATTCACACAATGGAGGACTACTCAGCTATTAGAAACAAGGACATCCTGACCTTGGCAGGCAAATGGATGGAAGTAGGATGAGGTAATCCAGACACGAAAGGACATTAATAAGTGGATATTAGCCATCAAGTACAGAATGCCCATGATATACCCCACGGACACAAAGAAGTTAAATATGAAAGAAGGTTCAAGCAAGGATGCTTGAATCCTACTTAGAAGAAACAAAATAGTCATAAGAGGCAGAGGGATGGAGGGAATGGGGAATGAGAGAGGGAAGGGACTCGATAAGGGACAGACAGGGAGGGCGAGCAGTGTAATAAATAATTAATTAAAAATAAATATATAGGCAGATAAAAGCAACAAAAATAGCTTTTTTCTTTAATCAGCATATCAAAGCATCAGACGAAAGCAAAGTTGGATGCATATTCCAAAACGAATCACTATCAATCCATTTTATGAAATAACCTTTGGTACCTTATTTTAAATTTCACCCAGTTCAAGTTGACCTGGGCCTAATTACCCAAGATGGAATAAATTCATTTCCTCACAGTCAAAGGAAAGTTTGCTTCATTGTACATTCTGTTACAATTTGTTATAATTCACGAAACCCATTCCAGTGTGGTAATTCAATGAGAAATGTCCTCTACAGACTCAGTCGAGCACTTGGTCTCAAGCTAGTGCACTGTTTAGGGAAGCTATGGAACTTGTAGGAGGAGGCCTACTGGTGGAATTATGCCATCTGGGGTGGGCTTTGAGAGTGAGCATTGACCCACTTCCAGTTCACTCTCTCCTTCTTCCTTGAGAGAGCATGATCAGCCAGCCTCCTAACTGGGCCACCTGCTGCCATTCTGTTTGAACATTCTGTACTACAGATTTTGTATTAGTTACTGTTCTGTTAATATAATAACCATGCCGTGACCCGAAACAACTTACAGGGGATAAAATGTATTTTTGCTTACAGTTGCAGAGAGTCCATGACGGTAGGTTCTCAGTGGCACTTTGTGTTTTAAAAAGTATGGTTTTGTTTTATTTTCAGAGTCTCTTGATTATGCTGATCCTTCTTTTCAGCTCCCGAAACTGCTGCCTGTATTTTCTTTACATTTAGTTTATTGGACATAATATTTAAGCTCTTCTTTCTCCTTCAACTATGGTGGATCGTTTTCCTAAGTATGTAAGTCTAGGTGGGCCTTCCTGGTTTTTGAGGCCTCAGAATGTATTGCTTCATGCTCTCTGGCTTTCAAAGTTTATACTGAGGTTTATACTGAGAAATAATCTGCTATTCTCGTGGGTTTTTCTTATGACTTATGATTTTTATTTATTTTTCTTGAAGCATTCAATACACTTTCTTTGTTCTATATGTTTAATGTATAACTATGCCATGCCATGAGGAATTTTTTTTCTTTTTTTTTCTTTTTTGGTCTGAAGTTCTCTTTCTTTTTTGTTTTAGATATACTCTTTATTTACATTTCAAATGATTTCCCCTTTCCTGGTCTCCCCCCACCCCATACCTGAAAATCCCATAAGCTGTCTCCCCTCCCCCTGTTCCCCAATCAACCCCTCCTGCTTCCCTGTCCTGGTATTCCCCTACACTGCTGCAATTAACCCTTCTAAGACCAAGGGCCTCTCCTCCCTTTGACGTCCAACAAAGCCATCCTCTGCTGCCTATGTGTCTGGGGTCATGGGTAACACTATGTGTACTATCTGGTTGATGTTTTTGTCCCTGGGAGCTCTGGGAGTACTGGGTGGCTCATATCGTTGTTCCTCCTATGGCGCTGCAGACCCCTTCAGCTCCTTGGGTCCTTTCTCTGGCTCCCCCATTAAGGACCCTGTGCTCAGTTCAATGACTGGCTGAGAGTGTCCCCCTCTGTATTTCTTTTCTGGTCTTGTCTGTTTGGTGTTGTGTGTGCTTACTATCTGGGGGGATGTGTGTTTCTTTAGATTGGGTAAGTTTTCTTCTATACTTTTGTTTAAAGTCTGGTCTATGCCAATGAACACAGGTTCTAGTCTCTCATCTATGCCTATAACTTGAAGGTTTGTTTTTTTCCCCCATGGTATCTCACATTTCCAGTATGTTCCTTTTCTGTATTTTCTATATGTCTTATTAGGTCTAGATGCTTTACTTTGTCTTTGAGTCCTGATAATCTGTCTTCTCCCGCTTCATTCTACCTGTTGGGTTTCCCTTTGAGTTTCTACATGGGTTATTTGTCGTTTTTAATGGGTTTTGTATATTTTCAATTTCATTTTAATTTCAGATAAAATACTTTTTCATGTTTCCATTGCTTTACTAAATTCCATTTTCGGGTCCTGGATTTATCTTTGTCCTTTATATCAGACTTTTGTTCATGTTTTTGAGGGCATCACTCAGGCTTTTATTTTCCCTAAAATTTTTCCCTTTAATTTCAGTGAACCATTTTATGTCTTCTTTAAACTCCTTGAATTCTGTGAGGAAGACAATAATTATTCTCTAAAATTCTATATCCTGGGGTTTTTCTAAGTCAGTGGTTCTCAACCTTCCTACTGCCCTAACCATTTAATATAGTTCCTCATGTCTTGGTGACCTACAACCATAAAATTATTTTGTTTCCACTTCATAAATATTTTCTTACTATTATAAATTGTAATGTAAATATATGATATGCAGGACATCTGATATGTGACCCCCTAAGGGGTCACAACCCCCAGCTTGAAAACTATTGACCTAATTCTCATTTGCAGCCAGGAGACTTGGTTTTGAAAGGAGATACTCAATTGATCTTTTATGTTGTTTATTTTTTTTCTGGTGAAATCTTTGTTAATTCTTTGTCTGCAATGAGCAGAACATGTTGAGGCAGAAGACAGCATGTATAAGTAGGTTAGACCTAAGATTAGAAACAGTTTAGGTGGAATGAAGTTAGATGGACAGAGGGGACATGGATGGTGTGTAAGATTTGCATTCTGGTCCAAGCTTAATATGTGTGGATAGATCTAATTGACTGGGGAAGTTGGATGTGGTGTCTGAGGGACCTGTAGATAGATAGCATATAAGGCAGGTATTTCCTGGCATAAACCTAGAGGTTGAATGTGGTAAAGGCAGAAGTCCCCAGCATAGACTGAAACACTGGAAGTGGAAACTGATGCAGATCTGGTGGGTTTCTGACAGCAATCCATTAGAAATAGAAAATGAGGTTTGCAGGAAGTACAATTCTGCTCAGAACAAGGAATAACATCAGAACGTGTTACTCTATCAAAGGAACAATATTATAGAACTGGATCAAGATTTTCTCAGTTAGGTTTCAGTATAAATTTTGTAATATAAGCTACCATAAAAAAATAAAGAAGCAGTATTTTGACTAAGCATAAGTTATGGATTACTTACAATTACTTACAAAACAATGTACTCTATTTCTTTACTCTAAGTCACTGGTTCACTGGTTCACTGGTTCTCAACCTTAGGTTAGACCTGTGGGTCATGCCCTTACACATGAGTTGCCTAAAACCATCAGAAAACACAGATATTCACATTACAGTTCATAACATTAACCAAACTACAGTTGCAAAGTGCTGGGGAGCAGCAGAGGACAGGGCTTGAGAAGGGTAGATATAGCAGGCAATACAGAGAGGAACTGCACAGGCCAGCAGCACTTTGAATTTTTTTTCTGAGCCTCTGAGGATATTTTATTTGTGTTCGAATTCTGGAGATAGATCACAGAGGAGGAAGCTGCTTTCTCAGGGCACAGGATTTATTCTATTTCTTACAGCAGTGATTACATCATCTGTTTGCGTTTCAAAGAATTTCTGATACATAATTATGCAAGGAAAGCAAAACTAAATATTTTTTAATGATTATAGTCTAAAGTTCAGTGGTCGCATATCCCATGTCCATTAGACAAAGGTTAGTTAAGCAAGGTTGTGGTCAGTCACGGGTAGAAGAAGGACTTTGATCTCCTTCCTGCCAAAGCTTCTCGGTTATAGGTACTAGACAATTTGAAGTCTGGGGGGGAAAAGTGAGTCTTACATATAATTTCAATAAACAAAGCAAAAACCTTAACAAACTGAATTATAACTGATTTTAAGCCCTTTTTATTTCTTACTTTCTTTGCTAAGTCTTGTGCATATCTCTCCATGAGCTCTTTATACACATTCCGCCATTGTGTGTGAGGAGCATGCTACCCTGTCTTCTCTACAAAGTTTCTCTCCCTACTGTTCAACTCGACTCCAGTAATATGCAGACGGACTTCTAATGACTAACCTACGTTCTCTGATTCTTGGCTTCCCAGATTCTTTTGTATATTATTTCTTTTTATAAACTTAGTCAGACTGATATTATCACTACAGAATAAGCAGGAAATATCCCCAATTTTATTTGCGGGTTTCCTACAAGTCCACAGTCTTGGCCTCTGTCCCAGACTCCAGGGCCAAGGTAAAGACATCCTGCATGATGATTTTTTTTAAGTTTATTTTTGATACAGGTAATATTTCCTGTTCTATTTATCTCCCCCAGACTACCTCAGAACACCAATGCTTTTATTATTAACATAGAGAGAAGGCAAATAGGAAACACCAGAAACAACTGCATAGATGATATTGTCCAAAACTAGGATAGGTCAGACATCTCTCTGCTGAGAGCTGAAACTTCATCACACAGTCTTATTGAACTGGAACTCATTAGCATGTTGCTCAATGGCTCTCCCAATGAAGTAGCAACAAAAATAATTGTATGGTTGGGTCACCAAAACCTAAGGAACTGTGTTAAAGGGTTACAGTATTAGGAAGATTGAGAACCACTGCTCTAAATAGAAAAATTATATTAGTTACAATTATATCATATCATAAAATTTAAGGTATTAGGTATTCATTGCAAGCACTTGCTTCATAGTGGCCAAATGCTAAATTCACAACCATGATCCAATTCAATAACCAAATTTCTGTGAAACAGTGGTTCACTTAACTAGCATATAAAAGTTTCACAGTTTGACCTTCAGCACTGAAATTCGAGCACCCAGTTTTTTGGAAATGTCATCTAATGCTTACCTCTTTCCTCTTTGAGAATCACCCATTTCCATGTGTAATCCTAGTTTTTGTTTATTTCTGTTGCTGCATGTGTGAGGTCTGGAGACAGCTTGCTAGAGTTGGTTCTCTCCTTTCACCATATGATTGCTGTGAATAACCGGAGGCTTCCACGAGTCAACACAGTTTGTGCTGTGGTAATAAGCAAGCCTGGAACTATTAGGTTTAACATAATGCTTGCTATTTTGCATGTTCTGTATATTAAGGTCAGACCAGCAGAGGATTTTGCTTTTATCTGACTTTCAGCCACGAGGCTGGTACGCAGTGCAGCATATCCTAGAAAACTGTCAATCACTGTAGCATCAGAAAAGACAGTTCATAAAGGCCTAACTCTGACAGTTATACATTCTGGCCCCACAGGGACTCATGTTAATTTGATTCATAAGTGCATAGACCAAAGCTAGTCATATGGACTTCACAAAAGGAAAAAGAAAGAAGACAATAAACTTTGAGTAGGTGGTCAAAGATTAGATGCATTCCTGTGAATAGCACTAGACATTTCTAAGGTACAATTATGCACAGTGCCAACTACCATTTTGAAAGTAAATATTATTGATGGAACAGATCATTTAATGTTGCCTTATATGACAATCATCACTAAAATGTAATTCTAGCAGGTCACTGTTCCTCGCTGTTCAGAGTGAAAGAAGCTGACTTAAGAGCCACCTCCTGGCAGAACACTTAGGTGACCTTTCTTTCCACTTTCAAAGCCTTCTTCTACTAGTAAGCTGCTGTTGGAAATGGCATTTCAAAAGACTAGGTGACGTCCTTACAAATACGTTCTGCAAATTGGTCAGATACTGGCAGCAGCATAGGCGAATGAGGGAAAGACTCTGGGCAGAGGAAAAGTACACAAAAGTATCTCAAACTGAGAAGAAGGTCAGTCTTATAAAGATATTTTTCAAAAGGGTTGTTGGAGCTCAGCCATTTGAACTTGGCCATTTTAAAGACAGATAGGTATACTGATAAATTATGTTTTGTCTGAATTCTACAAAACATTTATCATGGCCAGCCTCAGTCAGCTGAGCCCTGTTCTCTGCATCCCATTTTTGAGCCACAACTCTGCCTACATTCTTTCAGACCTGTGGGCAACCAAATTTCTAAAGGCCTGCATAAAAACACAATCAACAAGAACCAACATGGTACCTCCATTGCTCAGATATCCTACTAAAGCAAGCCCTAGAAATCCTAACACAGCTGAATCACAAGATGACCTTAAATCCAACCTTATGAAGAAAGAATATTAAAGCCTCAAGGGACATATCAAAGCACAACTATTAGAATGACACCTGATGGGGACCATCGTCTGCCACAGCGCACCATCTCCAAGTGGTGCAGGAAGCTAGCTATCCACCCAGAGGCGCAGAGAAGACAGCACTGGTGAGACCTGCCCTGCAGCTCAGAGGTTCACGCTGGGAAACCTCTGGCGGAAACCCTCTGGTCTCCAGCTTGGGTCTCTGGCACAGCGCACCATACCCAAGTGGCACAGGGAGGCAGCTTAACCACCCAGGAGTGCGAAGGAGCCTGCCTGCACAGGTAGAACCACCCTCGCCAGAGAATCATACCTGGAACCCTCTGGCGGAAATCCTCTGGTTTCCTGCTCCAGCTTGGGAACACCCTCTGCCACCATGTACCATATCTGACACATGGAGGTAACTAACAACTCAGGAGTGCAGAGAGGCCAGGCAGGTCAGGTAGGATTACCCCTGCTGCTCAGAGGAAGCAACCAGAAACCCTGAAGACACAAGAGCCTAGGAACAGACTGGGACAGGAGTCTTCCACTTACTAGCTGCACCCAGAGTTGATCGGGGCCAGAGAGCTACATAACCAAATACAATCAAAAGAGAGTGGGTCTCGCAGAAGTACCTACATACCAGTGTACACAGAGAAAACAAGTCTCCCAGGAGCACAGATAAGCCACAGTCAGAGACAGCAACACCAGCTAACACCAGAGATAACCATATGGCAAAAGGCAAATGCAAGAATATCACCAACAGAAACCAAGGCAACATGGCACCATCTGAACCAAGTTCTCCAACAACAGCAAGTCCTGGATAACCCAACACACCAGAAAAGCAAGACCTGGATTTAAAATCACATCTCATGGTGTTGATAGAGTATTTCAAGAAGGAAATAAATAACTCTCTTAAAGAAGTAGAGGAGAACATGAGTCAATAGGTAGAAGCCCTTAAAAAGGAAACAAAACAATCCCTTAAAGAAATACAGGAGAAGATGGATCAACAGATAGAAGCCAATAAAGAGGAAACACAAAAATCACTTAAAGAAATACAGGAGAACAAGGGTCAACAGGCAGAAGTACTGAAAGAGGAAACACAAAATTCCCTTAAAGAGTTACAGGAAAACACAAACAAACAAGTGAAGGAACTGAGCAAAACTATCCAGGATGTAAAAATGGAAGTAGAAACAATTATGAAATCACAAAGGAAGACAACTTTGGAGATAGAAAACATTGGAAAGAAATCAGGAGTCATAGATGCAAACATCAACAACAGAATACAAGAGAGAGAAGAATCTCAGGTGCTGAAGATACCATAGAAAGCATTGACTCAACAGTCACAGAAAATGCAAAATGCAAAAAGCTTGTAACCCAAAGCATATAGGAAATCCAGGATACAATGAGAAGACCAAACCTAATGATTATAGATATAGAAGAGAGTGAAGATTTCCACCTTAAAGGGCCAGTAAATGCCTTCAACAAAATTATAGAAAAAAAACATCCCTAACCTAAAGAGAGAAATGCCCATGAACATACAAGAAGCCTACAGAACTCCAAACAGACTGGACTAGAAGAGAAATACCTCCTGTCACATAATAATCAAAACACCAAACAAACCAAGTTCATAAAAAAGAATAATAAAAGCAGTAAGAAAAAAAGGTCAAGTAACATATAAAGGAAGACCTAACAGAATTACACCAGACTTCTCACCAGAGACCATGAAAGCTAGAAGATTCTGGGCAGATCTCATACAGTCTTAAGAGAACACAAATGCCAGCCCACACTACTATACCCAGCAAAACTCTCAATCACTATAGATGGAGAAAACAAGATATTCCATGACAACACTAAATTTACACAGTGTCTTTCCACAAATCCAGCACTACAAAGAATAATAGATGGAAAACGCCAATACAAGGAGGGCAACTACACCCTAGAAAAAGCAAGATAGTAATCTTCTTTCAACAAACCCAAAAGAAAATAACCACTCAAACATAAAAATAACATAAGAAATTACAGAAAGCAACAACCACTATCCCTTAATATCTCTTAACATCAATGAACTCAATTCCCCAATAAAAAAACATAGACTAACAGACTGGATACATAAACAGGAACCAGCATTTTGCTGCATACAGGAAATGCACCTTAGTGTCAAAGACAAACACTACCTTAGAGTAAAAGGCTGGAAAACAATTTTACAAGCAAATGGTCCCAGGAAACAAGCTGGAGTAGCCATTCAAATATCAGATAAAATTGACTTACAATCTAAAGTCATCAAAAAAGACACGGAAGGACACCTCATACACATCAAAGGAAAAATTCACCAAGAAGAACTCTCAATTCTGAACATCTATGCTCCAAATGCGAGAGCACTCTCATTCATAAAAGAAGCTTTACTAAAGTTCAAAGCACACATTGCACCTCACACAATAATTGTGGGTGATTACAACACTCCACTCTCCTCAATGGACCGATCAGAGAAACACAAACTAAAGAGAGACACAGTGAAACTAATTGAAGTTTTAGACTAAATGGATTTAACAGATATATATATAGAGAGAGAGAACATTTCATCCTAAAGCAAAAGAATATACCTTCTTCTTAGCACCTCATGGTACCTTCTCCAAAATTGACCATATAATTGGTCACAAAACAGACCTCAACAGCTATAAGAAGATTGAAATAATCCCATGCCTCCTATCAGATCACTATGGAGTAAGGGTGGTCTTCAATAGCAACAAAAACAACAGAAAGCCCACATACACATGGAAGCTGAACAATGCTCTACTCAATGGTACCTTGGTCAAGGAATAAATAAGGAAAGAAATCAAAGACTTTTTAGAATTTAATGAAAATGAAGGCACAACATAACCACACTTATGGGACAAAATGAAAGCAGTGCTAAGAGGAAAACTCATAGCCCTGAGGGCCTCCAAAAAGAAACTGGAGAGAACATACACTAGCAGCTTAATGGCCCACCTGAAAGCTCTAGAACAGAAAGAAGCTAAACAGGATCCATTATTATGCTGCATACAGGAAACACATCTCTGTGGCAAGCATGTTAGGGTCTATCGTGGTTCTGCATACTCCATTTCCTGTGTCTCAGGGTGTCCAGGTGCCACTGCACACAGGACTGGAAAAATGAAGAAGAGTCAGGAAGAATTAAACAGAGTCTGGAAGAATGAAGCGAGTCCAGGATCCATTATATTCAGAGGGAAAAATCCATGAAGAGGACATCTCAGTTCTGAACATCTATGCTCCAAATGCAACAGCACCCACATTTGTGAAAAAAAAAGTTACTAAAAGTTAACTCATACGTTAAATCCCACACATCAATTGTGGGACACTTCAACACCCCACTCTCATCAATGAATAGGCCATCCAGACATAAACTAAACAGAAAAATAATGAAACTAACAAATGTTATGGCTCAAAGAAACCTGACAGAACATTTCATCCAAACACAAAAGAATATATGTTCTTCTCAGCACCTCACAACAAGTCCCAACAGAATATACAAGTCCCAAGAGATACAAGAAAATTGAAATAACCCCCTGTATTTTATCAAACCACCATGGAATAAAACGACTTCAACAAGAAAAACAACAGAAACCCTATCAGCTCATTGAAACTGAACAACTCTCTACTCATTGACCACTTTGTCAGGGAAAAATCAAAGAAAGAAACTAAAGACTGTCTAGAATACAATGAAAATTAATATGCAATATTCCTAAACTTATGGAGCACAATGAAAACAGTGCTAAGAGAAAAGTTCACAGCACTAAGTGCCTTCATAAAAAAAATGGAGAGATCTCATATTAACAACTTAACAGCATATCTGAAAGCTCTAGAACAAAAAGAAGCAAACAAAACCAAGAGAAATAGATGGCAAGAAATAATTAAATTTAGGGCTGAAATCAATAAAATAGAAACCAATAGAATGATACAACAAATCAATGAAACTAAGAGCTGGTTCTTTGATTAAAATCAACAAAATTAACAAACCCTTAGCCTAACTAACTAAAAGGCAGAAAAAGAATATCCAAACTAATAAAATCAGAAATTAAAAGGGGGACATAACAACAGACACTGAGGAAATCCAAAGAATCATTAATTCTTACTTCAAAACTTTGTATGCCACAGAGTTGGAAAATCTAAACTAAATGGATTGCTTTCTTGAAAGCTACCACTTACCAAGTTAAATAAAGATCAGGTAAACAATCTAAACAGACCTGTAGCCCCTAATGAAATAGAAGCAGAAATTTAGTCTCCCAAACACAAAAGACCCAGGGTCAATACGTTTTAGTACAGAATTCTATAAGACATTTAAAAAATAGCTAATGTCAATAATTCTTAAATTATTCCACAAAATGGAAACAGGAGTATTTTCAAAATTATTTTATGAAACCATAGTCAACTTGATATCTAAATCACACAACAGTCACGTTCATAATTTATTGGTTGAGTCTTGTGTGGTTTAGATATGAAGGTGACTGTTGTGTCTTACACTGTAAAAGAACTTCTAAAGTTATCTCTATCCCTGATTTGAAATTGTACAACAGAGCAGCAATAATAAAAAAAACCAAACACATAATACTGGCATAAAAACAGTCATGTTGACCAATTGAATCAAATTGAAAAACAGTTGCAAACCTACACACCTATGGACAATTGATTTTTGACAAAGAAGCTAAAATTACATAATGGGAAAAAGCATCTCCCACAAATGATGCTGGTCTAACTGCAGGCCTGCATGTAGAAGAACATAAATAGATCCATATCTATCACCCTGCACAATCCTCAAGTCCAAGTGGATCAAAGACCTCAACATAAAACAGTATACACTAAATGTGACTAAAGAGAAGGTATTACAAGGACACTTGCTCAACTATGCCCTTAGAAGCAGGAACTGGAAACAATCTAGCTGTCTCTCAACCTTAAAAAAAATGGATTTAAAAAATGTGGTACATTTACACAGTAGAGTATTACTCAGTCATTAAAAATAATGACATCTTGTGATCAGATCGATCACAACTGTGCAACCCGGAACCGGAAACCACCTCTACCACTAATTCCCTACCTGCAGAAGAGGAAAACAGAGTCTAATCAGAAGTCTGCTAACTACACCAGAGCACTATATTAAACACCCTCTACAGAACGAGTGGGCACTCTTATTTTTTTCAAAATAATAAAATCAAAACTTGGCAAATAGACCTTTGATTGATCTCTAAGTTTGATACTGTTTAAGACTTTTGGGCTCTATACAACCATATCCAGCTGTCTAGTAATTTAATGTCTTCCTCTGACTACTCACATTTTTATTTTGTTGTTGTTGTTTTGGTTTTTTTTTTTGGGGGGGGGTGGGTTCTAGACAGGGTTTCTCTGTATAGCCCTGGCTGTCCTGGAACTCAATTTGTAGATCAAGCTGGCCTTGAACTCAGAAATCCCCCTGTCTCTGCCTCCCAAGTGCTGGAATTAAAGGCATGCGCCACCACTGCCATCACTTCTTAAGGATGGTATTGAGCCTGTGTGGGAAGATGAGAAAAACAAACAGGGAGGACAGTGGGTAAAATCACATTGAACAAAGGGCAGAGAGGAAGTGACCTGGATCGCATTTGGCTAGAGACACTGCTGTGCCTTACAGGAGAATCTTTTGATGACTACAGTGATGTGTGTGGAGCTTTTGTTAATGTAAAGATGAAAAGATAACAATATGGACTACTGAATGTGAAAACAGACACAGTCACACACATAGGGAAGGCATATAAGGAAAGGTTAGGAATTCCTCTGAAGATAGTGATAGGTTATCTGTCCCACGCAGACACAGCTATGAATAGAAGCTCCACCATGAAATATAGGTTTGTTGTTTAAGAAGACACCTTCTGAGTATTCTCACAGGAGATTTCGTCATGCAGGCCATATTGGTAGCTGAGTCAAAGCCTCATCAAAGAGTGACTGCACTGAAGTTGATTCCACCCACGTGTTGCTAAGATATAAGAGAAGTCTCATTCGCCTTTGTCTCACACTTCTGTGTTCATTCTCCTTCTCTACCCCCAATTTTTGCTAGGGTGTCCACTATCCCAATCAAAGAGTTAAAGTATATGACACCCCAGAATCCAGACATGTTCCTGGCCTGCTCTGTAACAGTTGGTTAGAATTATCATGACATACACATTTGCCTTTCCACAGTATTTGAAAAAGAACTTGCATTTCTATTACCTTAGCAGGAACGGTCTGGATTTGTTCCACTCCAGGCAGGAGTGGACTTTGCTGGTGTGAGAGTCGAGTACAGCTTTCTAGCAACCTTCTGTTTCCTGTCACAGAATTGTCCTTGCTGTCCTCTTGCTGATGACTGCCGGATTTTAATTTATTTGCTTCCCTCCTTGAGAGCATTAGTGATTCTAACTTCAGTTTTTCATTCGTTTTGCTTTCGGTTTTTTCTTCATGTAACATTGGTGAAGGATCCAGGAACATGACAGAAAAGTAGAATAAACATTAAATTTGTGCATTCTTTGGTAACTGTTTCTTGTAACTACAAAGCTTTGCCACAAATTTATGCATTTCATTCAAATCAGTAATTTATGTGTGTGTATAAAACTGTAAATAAAATGTGTACACTAAATTGTCTTTAAAGAACAATACAATGGCGTCATGAAATTTGCAAGGAAATGGATGGAACTGGAAAACATCATCCTGAATGAGGTTGCACACACCAAGAAAGACAAACATGGTATGTGCTTACTTATAAGTGGGTATTAGTCAAAAAGTACAGGATAACCATTCTACAATCCACAGGTCCAAAGAAGCTAAGTAACAAGGGCATCTGTAAAAGGAACTAGATTAGAGGGAGGATGGGGCAGGGAGAAGGAAACAAGGAGATGGAGGGAATGCATACTGGGAGAGACAACCAGGTTTGGATGGGGCTATCTCTGGGATGAGCTAGAAATCTAGGACAGTGAAAACTCCCAAGAATACATCAGGGTGACATTAGCCAAGATGCCTATCAATGGAGGATAAGAAGGCTGTGGTGCTGCCTGGCTCCCTGGTGCAAATGGTGACCAGAAGGCTCCTGTCCCAGCTGCTCCACTGATCATATGCCCTGTGCGCTCCTAGCTGTTCCCCTCCAGAGAGATATTGGAGAGAATGTGGAGATCTCATCTCCACGCTCAGAAGTAGAGGCTCAGCTGGGAAATCACTGTCTCCTGGTGGGCCATGCACAGAAGGCTGTGGAGCTGTGCGAATGGCGACCTGGAAGCTCCTGTCCCAGCTGTTCCACCCTATATATTTGTTAAGATAGACTCTTGCTATGTAGTCGAGTCTATGTTTGAATACAGGATACTCCTAATTCTAAATCTTCTCTAATTCTGGAATTACAAGTGTGTCCCATCACACCAGCCTTAAACTTTTCTGTAATTAGATAATAATACATACAGCTAATATTTCTTGATTGTGTGTTAGATACTTACACCCTGAAATTACTATAAATTTTATTTTGTACACATTCTCATATTTTATTTTTATAATACATTGGGATTGACAATGGTACTATCATTTTCTGAATTCACAAACAAGGCCACTGATACAAGGTCTGAGAGCAAGCGAGATGGCACGATAATTAAGAGCAATTGTTTCTCTTACTGAGGACAGATTTCAATTCCCAGCACCCACATGGTGGCTCACAAACATCTGTAACTCCTGTTGTGCAGCATCTGAAGCCTTCTTCCAACTCCCAAGATAGTAGGGCACTTACACAGTGCTTATATACACACACAGGCAAACATTCATACACATAAAAATAAAATAAATCTAAAATATTTAAAGGCAAAGCCTGGTTCCAAAACGTTTGTGCATACTATTTTAAGAATACTGTCTTTGGAAACAAAGAAGCCAAACAAAGAGAACCCTGAATTCGGAATCTTATGCTTCCATTTAGTAAAAGTAGTAGCTAAGTTTGATGAATTGTTGAAGTTCTGTAAGCATTGATTTCATCATTGCTAAACTCAAAAGCATACCAAGGAATTGAAATTACTTAACTCACTGTGTTTTCCCTAGTAACTATCTGAACATTAACCAATATTATAATTTATGATGTCATTGTTTTCACTAGATACAGAAGAAAGCATCTAGCATAATTTCAGGAATATAGAAAACACTTAATAAACACATCTCTTATGTATCTTCAAAAGTCTTCATAAGCTAAATTGACTAGGGACTACTTCATATGTGAATAGATTCTCATTGGAATGGAATCCCGTGGGAGTTTGAGCATGTATCTGTGAATGACCTTGGAATGAAAACCCAGGCGCTCCTTTTAATCCAATTTCTAAATTTAACTGTGTCATAGTCTCATATTATTCTTCTTATGCCAGAGAGTCTGGTGTTCACTTAACATACACTGGGAACATTTTTCAGTGGATCAGCTTTCAAATCCTGGCAGAGAAACCATTTCAATGACTATTCATATTTCCTCTGGAGTGGAATTTAATAAAAGATCTGTGGATTGAGAGGGGGGACAGAGTGCCAGGATGTGAAAGATTTGTGACAGCTCTGATATATTTCTTTCCTCATTTCAATAGCAAAAATCACAAAGCTCTTTTAAATTACTGAGAAAATTGCAACTGAATTGTTAGCAGTCTTTAAATCCAAGCACCATCAATGTGTGTTAAAATGAATATAGTACTGAAATGTGTTTGAGATTCAGTTCTTGAAGCAAGAGCTATGTGAGTACTGGTGAAACCTTTTGTACTGTCTAGTTACGGACATCTGTCTATAAAACTCAACCTCGGGTAAACACTGCAAGCTTAGGTCAACTTAATTGACTTTTATATATATCATTATTCTGTTATGTTTGTCAAAAGCAGAATTTTCCCATTAAAAGCTGTGCCACAGATAGAGAAATCAGAGACTAATCATTAGTCTTTTCATTTAGTGCTTTTCAAGAACAATGCTCTTCAAAACTGCAAAGTCACAGTTTATGGAATAGATCTGTTAACAAATTAGCTCAACCAACTCAAGAGGCTTGGATAAAGATGCTGTGATACTCATATTTCTAAAATGGTTTTAGAAATTTCAGGTATAAGTTACAAAAGTTGACCAAAGGCAAACCTGATCCTTTTCTGTTATCCCACAAAGTCAAGAAGGAACTTGCTCCAAATATCACTGTGCACTCAGGAAGAATTTGAGCTAAGAATTGTCATAAACACCAGTTTGAAAATAATTGAAAGTATGTGAGAGCTTGATCAGTTTTAACAAAAATTAGCAATGTATGTTAAATTTGTTTGGTTTAATATTCATAACATGTTTTGTTATATTAAAACAGACTGTAACATTAACTAATCATATTTAATACATTTATGGATGATAACTTACCTGGAGTTGAAGGTTTTCTTTTGTGTTTGGGGACTTTAGAATGTACCATTTAGTGTTATCTCATTGATAAATATGGGGAAAGGCAAAGCACAAATCAAGCAATTATTGATAATAAGCACTTCGGTTTTATAAATCTTACACTGGTTGTTAAAAGAACAATGCTTTAGTTCTTGGTATTGCTAGAAAATTGAAACTTTGTTTCACAGTGCAGGAGAAATTGGTTGAGGCAATTAATGAAATGAAAGCTTTATCTTTTCCAAATGCTACTTAAGAATGATAAAACAAAACAAAATACCCCTCTCTTTCCTACTTCCCATATAAAACCTTCTAGGTGACTGATCAATAGGGAAACTGGGTTTACTATCATACGCAAAATCCCAAATACATGACTTGATAATGAACTAGTATCTGCACACAGTGAACCTCTTCTTTTCTAAACTAGAAAAAGAACTATGGCCAAGGATCTGATGCGTCATCTCTGAGGAATCATGGTAGCAAAACAACTGCCAGTTGCTTGCACTCTGAGATTAAGCACTGTGTGTTGGTACAGTTGTGCACTGAACCCAAGGATGGGATGTCAGGATGGACAAAGGGGTTGTACTCTACTCTTCTTGATGCCCTGCACCGTAAACACAGTCTTTTGGTAAGACGTATGATTGATCAATGATGAATCTCATAAATCGCAGCTTCTCTGAATAGCTTTGAAGTTTTCTGCATCATTCTGGAAGAAATATGTTAATAATCTTGCTAATTGGGGCTGTGGAAATATAAACAAGTAATCAAGGGCTTATTGTGGTAAATCATTTCTCAGTTATAGCATAACATACTAAAAGTGACTTTCCGTTAATAGTGATTTATAAAATAATGTGCTGCACTCTAAAAATCATTTGTGAGAAAAAGTAGAGGTGTCTTTATGATTAGTTCTTGGCTTTTGCTCATTAAAAGATTAGGGGTTTTGTGTGTCACTGTTAAATTAATATAAGGGCCTTCCTTCTTCCTCTGCAAGCATTTTTTTTTTTGGTGGTCCCAGTTTGATAGTCTTCCTTATTCAGGAGGAAATACTCTGACATACGCTCTTTGACAGGAAGAATCTACAAGAATTCCCTGAGAAGACATTCATATGCAGCATGTGTTAGGTTTTTCATTTTTATTTGGCAACTTCTGACTCAACTAATTATGTTATCACTCAATGTAAACTTTAAAAAATGAAAGTACTCAGTTAAGAAAGAAACAAAAAAAAATCCCTAAATCCTTAAGGTTTTTCCCATGACTTCGTAGATATTCTTGACATTTTTACACAGAACAAAATTATGTTTGCATTTTTATACACTGACATCACTTTTGCCTTCTCCCTCTCTTTTTCCCTCTATCTCATTTATATTGAATTTTTCCTAACTTACCAATACATATTACATATATATATATATATATATATATATATATATATATATATATATATATACACACACACATATATACACACATATACACATAAACATGTGTGGAATGATCACATAAAGATAAAATTATATTTGTATTTTTCATAGCTTCTTATCTCCCCTGTCTCTTTTCTTCCCAGACATCCATCATTTATGTGTCTATTACTCTGGAAAGACTTCCTTTCCCCTCTGGAACACATAGCCTTTATTAATCTAAGCAGAATTTGTTGTCCCTTTCTCAATTGCTACTGTTTCCAGAGACTTACATGTTATCAGTCTTCCATTCCATCAAGACTATCTACAGCATATGTTTCTCATCTGTTTCTCAGGCTGTAAGTTATACAGAAATTTTGCAAAATGTAAAAATTAAATGATCATTTTTAACATGCATTGAAAAATGTGGCCATGAGCACAAGCTACCAGGACATGTTTTCATCGCTATAGTATACTTGAGTATAAGGAGCATCACTGTAAGTATGGGGTTATTCTTTGTTGTCAACTTGACTACAACTGGAATTTACTAAAAGACCCCCAAATGGCTGGGTGCACCTCTGAGGGACGGTCTGCTTAACTGGATCATTAGAACTATAATTTTAATCCAGATCTTTTAAGGTGATGGAAGAGAGATCCACCTCCAATTTGGGCCACACCTGCTAGAAGCCTATATAAAGAACATGGAAGATGGAAACCCTTTTTACCTGCTTCCTTTCTCCTTCATTAGCAAGTGTTTTCCTTCACTGGTGTTAAAGCCTTCTTCTTTGGAATTCTAATGACCAACTAAGACATCTAGCCTCATGGACTGAACCATTATTGGATTCTTGAACCTTCTATACATAAGTATCTATTTTTGGATTATCGGGATCACAGACCATGTCATTATAATAAATCCCATATATAGAATGTATTCAAATTGAATGTATATACATATGCATTCTTTAAGTTCTGTTACTCTAGAGAACTCTGACTAATATGCATTAATAACAAAAACTTAATTGCTCTTAAGCTGAGCTGTAAAATGTCTTCCTTGTTTATAGATCAAGAATATGAATAAAAAGGGTAGCACAGGTCTGATGAAGTGTGATTAGTTTATGATGTTGACATACTTTCCACCTTCACATAATTTGTAGTTTTTAAAAGATCTAAGGTGTCAGAGGATGCCTGAAGAGGATGTTGGATACCCTGGAACGGGAGTTACTAGTCACTATGCATGTGTGCTAAGAATTGAACTTCGGTCCTCAGTAAGAACAATTTAGTTCTTAATCATTGGGCCTTATTCCAATCTTCCACACGCACTTCCTGTGCAGAAGATTATTTTAACTTCCCTCTATCTTCCTCTTCATTAGAAACAAATCTATCTGGAGTTATTTTACTGACTGTTTGATTTTAGGCTACAGATTCTGCCCTGTATTTGGGTTCCTTCCAATCTATGTCAACAAATTTGGCCTCTCTCACTAATGTGGAGTTAATTTCATTTATTTGGCCTTCAATTAATCAGAGATAGTTAATCACATATACCTGAAAGCTGGCACACGTTTCTCATGACCTAGTACTATTATACTATATTATCCCAGACTAAATGAGCTATTCCAAAAGTACATAACAATTTTAAAGACATTTGATGACTTTCTTTTAAAAATGTGAGAGAGAAGAGGTTAGTCCCCTGTGCCATTCATCCTTCGCAATACCAATTTACTTAGTTTTCCAAAATATAAAGGTAAGAGGATACCCAATTATTCTGGTTTAAGCTCACAGTCCTTATTAGTGTTGTAGATTCTTTCTGACCTCCTAAGGGAAAGCAGTTTAATAATTAAAAAGTTGGTACCATAATCCACCCAGCTGGTTAAAGAATGAAAATTAGGACTCTTCTTCATGAAATAGATGATCTGAATTCATCACTGGTTCTTAAAGAAGAATTAACACCTTCATCCTTTTGTGGTAAAATTCATGTGAGTATAGATAGAAAAGAGGCAGGTGTGAAAAATGAAAATTATGAGTGATTCTATTTAGATGGTTGATTTTCTACATATTCACAGTGTATTAGAACTCTAGTATTAAAATCAAGAATAAGCTCGGGTTTAGGGAACTATTCTCTTAACCCCAGAGAGAAATTTCTAATAGCCACATAGCAAATGATAGGGAGTTATTTTCTTTCCTTCCTTCCTTCCTGCCTGCCTGCCTGCCTTCCTTCCTTCCTTCCTTCCTTCCTTCCTTCCCTCCTTCCTTCCTTCCTTTCTTCCTTTCTTTCTTTCTTCCTTCTTTCTTTCCTATCTTCCTTCCCTCCTTCCTCCATTTCCTTTACTTCCTTTCCATCCTTCTTTTTTTGTTTGTTTTCTTGTTTGTTTCTTCTTATTTTCTCTAGGCTCCCTTTTCTTCTACATTTATTGAAGATCTGAGCTTGGCCAAGCATTAGGAATGCAACAATAAAAGTGAATTCATCTCCCCCTTTGTGACATTTATAATGTATCAGAGAATATATATGTATATGTGTCTGTGTGTGTCTGTGTGTGTGTGCGCATACACACACACAGACACACACACACACACACACACACACATATCTCAAATACCATACAAGGCAATTATAGTGTATATGTGATCTACTCTAGTGTTTGGCAGATTGGTCTTTTTATTAGAATATTAAAATACATTTATATATAAATTTGGAAATGATTTTAAACCTCTAGCTAAGGGAAAATTTAGTCACCTTGAGGCTTCATAGGTCAGACAACTAACAATATTCTACTATAACAAGTAATAAATAAGAATGAAACAGAGTGTGAAGTAGGTGAAGAATTATGTTGATGATAAAGATAGAATCACCTGTACCTAGGGAAGACATTTATTATTAAGCTATTAGAAAAGTCTTGGACTTTAGTCTAAGAAAAATGGGAAGCTACTAGAGGGTCTTAAGAAATTATTGTATTGATTTTATTTTTCTACTTTTAACATCATTGGGACTTAAAATAAACCTAAGACAGGATAGATTGAATGAATGATGGAATTAATAGACAGCTATTGCAGTATTCTGGATAAGCCCACAGCGGTGGAGATGAGAACTGAATAATTGGCAGCAGAGTGGGAGAAAAGTGGATAAACTGAAGAGCAGTTGAGAGATAAAACTGTTAACTAGTCACTTCCTGTTATTATGACAAAATACCTAAAGCAAACGGCTTGAAATGAGGTGTGAGGAACTCTGCTGTAGGTCTAAATAAAGTAGGACTAAAGATCACACCTGAGGGCCCTTGACAGAGCAAAGGTGTTCATCACATGTCAGCCAGAAAGCAGAAAGAGACAAAGGAATTGGCCTGTGATAAGATACATATTTCAAGGGCTTGGAATAAAGACTACTTGGTTACTCTGCACAACATCCTGGACTTGTATTCTTTGCACCGTAAGTGTAAACCTCTTTGACATGACCACACAGATACATACTGAGCTATATATTGGAGGTGATGCTCGTTGATAGTCAATATTAACCATAACAATACAGAATAATATATCAAACCATGCTCCAAAAATATTTTCTCCTTTAATTTGTTTATGTCAGATATCTTGCTATTGTTACCCATACCTTATGAATTTAAAATTACAATCTGGTTTGTCTATTTCATGATTCCTTAATACTCTGTAGTGTAGAAGTTGAGTAAGCTCAGAACTACTGCATTTTGATGGTTCTTTGTAAAGGGTAGGTGTATTAATGTCTCTACTGATACGATAAACTATCACTAAAAACAAGTTGAGCATTAAAGGGCTTATTTTATCCTACAGTTTGTATTCCATCATTAAGGGAAGTCAGGGCAGAAAATCAAAATAGGAACTTGGAGTCAGGAACTGATGCAGAGGTCATGTAAGAGGAATGTGTACTGGCTTTTTGCTACTGGCTTGCTCACACTCCTTTCTCATAGAACCCAGGACATCCGAGCACTATCATCACAACCCACCATGATCTGGGCCTTACCATATCAATCATCAATTAAGAAATGTCTAACAGACTTGCCTACTGGATGATTTGGCTGGATGTTTTCATGATTGAGATTTCTTCTTCTGAAATATCCCTAGCTTGAAGTAAATTGACAGAAATCTAGGTCTCGTCCTGCACAGCCTACTGCATATGTATATGTATATGTGTATGTGTATATGTATGTGTATGTGTATGAATATGTATATCACATGCACAAGCACATATACATATACATCACACAAGTTGATTCCAGTCCTTCTTACCATTTTATTCTTTTGAAAGTATTTTTCAAATAACACAAACCTTTATGAAGTTACATGTAGTAGTTGGCTTATTTATTCATCATACTTTGGGTTTGGTTTTCTTAAGTTTTGGATATTTTTGTTGTTTTTTCCATACCCTAATTTTTCATTTCAGACATTACTACAGCTTTCACCTCTATAAATATGACTTTTTTTCTTCAATATTTCTACTTAACTTTTGAGACATGGAATTCAGGTATACTAACTGCCTTGCTGTCCTTGATTCTCCTAATTCTTACACCTGTGTCAGTTATAAGTCAGTTTTGATTGATAGCCTCCTCGATTGTGTCTTCTTGCTTCACAGAATGATTGAGTACTACACCTCATGGATTTTCCTGGTTGAGTGACTATTTTCATATTTTCATAAATACTTCTAACTTGTATGCACTTAACTTACACAGAGAAGGATAGGTTAGGATCTTAAAGTTAGAACTTTTTATGCAGTTCCAGGAAAATAGCTATCTAGGCCTAACTATAGCTGAGTGTAGAGAAAAGACTTTTCTAAGTATGATACCCTATGGTATATAAACTATGGCTTTTCCAATCTAGCCATATAGAATAGGTGCTTTTTATTGTCTCTGTATAAATATTAAAAAAAATTCCTTCAATTTTTTTTTAGGACGGCTTTTTCAGAGGCTGTGGTAGTTTCTTCAAATGCACACATTCAACAGTACTACAATGAATACTCAGTAGGGAACTTTGGCATATCTGACAGTCTTTCTCTGCGTAGTTATCTTCTCTGTGGTATTGTGTTGTGAACTCTAGGCTGTCTGTTCTGCACTCAAGCTTCCATCTCATGAAGCATCTTCCAGATCCTGTTCCCTGAGCTGTGACCTCAATGGTGACAGGGCTTCCTTGATTTCCTTTCCATCTATTTGGGATAACCATCTTTGCACGATACCCGGTGCCTATTGTTTCATGCATGACATTAAATCTTCCCACTGTCCTCCCATCTCAGCTGGAAATTAACTCTTAGCTGCATAATCAAGAGAGCCTTTAGGAAGATTTAGAAACTAAACACAATTATATAGAAAATCAGTATAATGTCACATGCCTGTAATCTGATATTTGGAAGATTGAGGACACAGGATCAGTTCAAGTTCAAAGCCAGCCTCAGCTATAGAGATCCTATTTCAAAACAAAACAAAATTCTCAGTTTGAATATTGAATAAACTTCTTACTACTGACACACACACATATATGCCCACATATATGTGTATATATTAAAATTATATAATTAAAATATATCCTCCTGCTCTAAGTATTTATTTTAATGAATGAGAAATGTCCAATCATGTGGACAAAGAAAAGTAACTTGAACACTGCAGAAATGTCTATCATTTAATAAGTACTGATAACTTCAGAACAATATGTACCTCACTTCTATCCTCCAGAATCCCTTTATATTAGAACTATCCTTAGATCTTAAAGACTTTTTTTTTCTATTTTATTCCACCGAGGAAGTTTTGAGCTGACTCTGTCAAACAACTTTTTTATTTTAGATCAAAAGTACAATATAACTAGTAGAGTATTGAGTTAGATGGAATGATAAACCTTGTGAAATAATTCAGTTTTTTTTTTTTAGGAAATGCTACCTTGTCATATGAGAGTTAATTTACTGTGCATTTGTGAATGGAGGTATGCAGAAATACCTGCAAGATTACTTATCTCTGACAAGTTTTCAACAGAAGTTTTGTTATAGGTAAGCTTACATTCACATTATTAATTTTATGTAAAAGCAATAACTTTACAGAAAAAGAAAACCTTTAGCTTTCAATATGAAGCACAGAATCCTAGATTTCATTATATGCTCTTTAAAAAGTAAACTATTTAGTGATTAACATGTCCTAATACAAATCATGTAAAATAGGAAGCATATAGCTAGAATAAAAAATATGTAGAAGGCTTAATTCTTATTTTTAAGAAATCAGTTTTAAGCTGCTCATTGGCTTAAACAATTCACTGTTACAAAAATTTGTATCTTGTAGCAAAGCTTAAGTGTTACATAGATAAAATGGGGAGTTCTTATTGAAACTCTTTTCAGAATCAATAATCTGGGAAATATGATCTCAAATGTCAAAAATTAATTCTTACAATCTAGGACATTTATTTGCTATTCCCTATATTTCATTTAAGTCTATGTTTTAAATTTTTAGCATGTAGCCTAGAGATAGTCACTTTTCTTCATTTTTTTTTCACCCACTGAAGATCAAGTTATCGGCAAAGTACAAAATGGTAATTAAAAATTTCTAGTTCAGTGCCAGGCACACATTGTTCTTTTAATGAATCAGATTATCTCAACTTTGTAAGGATTAATTAGGTACTTGTAGCAGTTCCTTTAAATTTCTCTGAACACTCTGCCACCAGATAACTAAGTGGCAGCCTTATAAACTCAAAGAGTTAATAGAAGCTCAGAAAATCCATTACACTTAATTCCACCAGAAGAGACAGGAAGTTTTGATTAACTACAGCATTAAAATATTATTATAGTTTTTCATTTAAACATTAACTACAGATTGAGTTAGGGCTGAATATCATTGAGGGGAAATAGATAGCAAGTACTATACTTTTTTCTTCTAGTAAAAAAGAAAGACAAATACAATATTTGTAATATATGATTATAATTTCTCTACAAAATCAGTAAACATTAAGATTTTAACAGAGGTGATAGTGTAGTGGACAGGAATTTCACAGAATCTCCATTAATTTACCTTTGCATATTATCACATGATTAGAAACTTCACATAGGAATGAGTATCTTAGAAAAATGTACATCTTCATGACATCACAGAAAGGGTGTATAAACTCCATGTATGATCCTGTTATAACCTTGATTGGCTAATGTATATTCCAAAAGAGTTCTCCACTGTTTCTCTTTCCACATTCTATTATTCAAAAGTATGTAACTAAGTCTAACCCATATTCAAGCAGAAGAAATTAAACACCACTCCCAGGAGGAAGGAGAGTATAAATTATTTGGAAAATTTTAAGAAAGCAAGATTTTCCCTTTATCTCCTGTTTTATTTAACCAGTAAGTTTTATAAGGATGTGTAGGCTTGTATTTTTCAAAACCTTCTTTAATAAGAGTACTTAAATGCCTTAACCTCCCTTCTAGCCCACCACCCACCAGAGGCAGTGGAAAGGAAAACTTAATAGGGTAAGGGAGGATGTGGACATCTTTAGGAAGAGTTCTTTGGGGGTGGATCCAATCTGCATTGTTATGATATCAGTTGTTCAGTTCACACTTATCAGCAGCACTATCTTTATATAGTCACAAATACCATTCATGAACCATCAGTGGCAGAAGAAATAATCCAGAAGAAACTGCAAGGCTTTGTCTATCAGCCAAATCCGTAGAAGCCACAAGAAGCTGCTGGACCACCATCAGAAGTTCTTTGGTGTGTTTCTCATGACAAAAAAATGGCAAGGTGAACCAGTACCACACAGCATCATCCACTGACTGTTGTGCTACATTTATACCCTTTCCAAGTGTTCTCTCAAGCATCTGCTTTAGCAAAACCTCACATTCCCTTTTTCTAGGCAACTTCCAGAAGAACTCCTCGTTTTTGACATCTTCCCACACATCATCCTTTCATAAGACAGTTTCCAGAAAAACGTCAGATGACACAACTGAGTCTCCAAAGAAATCAGAAATTTCTACCTCAAGGATGTGTTTATAAATCTTTTATTAGTGTTGCCTACTAGGTGGCTTTCATCATAGAGGGCATGTATTCGTTAGCATATGTCCCAGTATACTTGTTAAAAAATTAGAGGCTATAATAGGTGGCTCAGCATTTAAGATTGCATATTACTCTTGCAGAGGACTTAAGGTAGGTCACCAGTACCCATGACCAGCAGCTCACAACTGCCTATAACTCCATTGCCAGGGAATCTGATGCCTTCTTTTGGCCTCTGTGAGTACCTGGATATGTTATCATGCATTCATGCAGAAACACACACATACATATATGTTTTAAAACTTTGACCCTTGAGAGGAAATTCTACTGCCACTTTCTTAAACTAGTTTAATTTCTAACTTCATTATAAAAATGTCTCCCTATTCTCATGGACAAATACAGTTACAACCCTTATCAAAGAAGCTTATTTTTGGCAGGCAATGGAAACCTACAATTGGTCAAAATGCAGAGGACAACAAACTGTGGCATGCCCAAGTCCAACTGATGCTACAATGCAACCCTGCACTCAATACTACAAGAACACCTCAGATGGGTGGACAGAAAGGTTGTAGTAGCCAGAGCTACTATAGGACATCTGCTGTGAGGTAGTATTTTCTACATATGACAGGGAAGCTGTAACCAAAAAATTTTTTAAAACAGACACTTAAAAATCCAAATGACAATGCCAATCAGGATAGAGTAAATCTCACAGGACTCACCCTTAGGTACTTAACCACAGGCAATTAAGAGTTTCTCAGAGAGGGATAAGTATCCTTTTCTAGGGATAGGTACCATGATGGTTATTCAATTCCAAATGGCCTACAGAAATGTATATACATACAAGCAATGACAAAATGAACTCAGCAGGTTTTGTGTGTGTGTGTGTGTGTGTGTGTGTCTGTGTGTGTGTGTGTGTGTGTGTGTGTGTTCATACAATAATAAAGAAGCTATAAATTTGAGAGGAAGTTGGGGCATAGAAGGGATTTGATGGGAGAAGGGTTCAGAATGACTAAAATATAGTACTCTTATATGAAATTCTCCATAAATTAAGCTAAAAATAGAAACATTTTGTTTCTTAAAAAACAAACAAAACCAAATCAACCAACCAATACAAACAAGCAAACACACAGACACACAGACACACACACACACGGGGGGGGAGAGAGAGAGAGAGAGAGAGAGAGAGAGAGAATTCTAAACCTAGGTTTATCTTATACCTATTTTTTACTGAACTCAGAATCAGCTATTTTCTTTCACTAAAATGTATATTCAGAAACAAAGATGAGTCTACTTATTGTCTTATTTCCCTTTCTATTGATGTGAAGAGACAGCATGACCAAGGCAACTTATCAAAAGCATTTAACTGGGGACTGGCTTAGAGTTTCAGAGGGTGAGTCCATGACTACCATGGTGGAGAGCATCTCAGAAGACAGGCAAGACTGGTACTGAAGCAGCAGCTGGGATTTGTATCTGATCCATAGGCATGTGACAGACAAGGGGAAGGAGGAGCATCTGGCGGTATCTGAGTGAGCACTAACTCGGAATGGTATGGGTCTTTGACACCCCAAAGTCCATCCCCAGTGACATAGCTTCTCCAATAAGCCCATACCTACTAATCTTTCCCAAATAGCTCCACCAACTGGGGACTAAATGTTAAAATATATGAGTTCAAAGAAACCTTTCTCATTCAAAACTCCACACTGGGAAACTAGAAGTATCTCTGCATTTTTTTTTTAACTCTTTGGAAGACTGAGATCAAGAATCTATGTATTATGCAAACTGACATTTGCACACACAGCACATATGCACCTGGTCTTCAGTATTTGCTTTTCACATGCGCATGTTTGTATTTCACCGATTTGTATAGTTATGTCTATTTAATGCAGCATAAACTGCCTCTGCTACCCTACTCCTACTGCATTTGTCACTTCCGTCTCCCATGAAAAAACCTGGTGTTTGATTGTCTACGGTTTACTCAGTTATTTGTCCAAACATGATATGCAAGTAAAGTGGCTTCAGTGCTCCCAGCCAACTTGGGAAAAACAATAAATAAATAAAATAAATTTTAATAAATATAAATAAATAAAATAAATTTTGGTGAATTGAGTCAGCCCAGAACAGTTTTATCTATAGTTCTTTTTGTTTTTATCTAGTATCCAGTCAAAATGCTGCTTTCTAGAGTTAATTCAGGTCTCCCTCTTTCTTTTTTTTGCATTAAATAATGTAGTATGAAATACAATTTTTGCACGTGTGGCTTAGTGAGAGACACTTTGCCTAGCATAGGTGAGGCTTGGGCTGATTCTCAAGTACTCAATCAATTCAAAAAACAGAAATAACTTGATAGTTCTCTTGCATGAAATGTACAAGATACTGCCAAGTTCGACATCTCTGGCTCTCCTAAATTAGTTACTTTCAGTTAGTTCGCTCCCGGTGATAATCTTACAAGTATCATAAACTTATTTAAAAGTGTAATGTAAAAAGATATGCTAGCTTGCAGTTTACCAAAACAAACTGCCATAACTTAGTTGGCTTGAAACAACAGAAACTTATTCTTTCACAGTTGTGGCCCAAATTTTGAAGTCAAAATGTTGCTAGTGCTGTTCTCCCTCTGCAGGCTTCAGAGAAGTTACTTTGCTTCCTTGGGCATTTGACCTTTAAATCACTAGTTTTAGTCACATTGCTGTATGTTTTCTATTCTCTTCTCTATGGCTATGTAAAGACTTCTTGTCATCAGCATCTGGAATGCTATCCCCTTAATGACACTTTTTTTTTTTAATAAATAAGAGAACTGCCACAGGCTCTGAGGAATAGAACATGTTTGGATCTCTTGGAGAATGATCAATGTCTCAATGTCAAGTTGATTTTTGTCAAATTGATATAAAATTAGACATAATTAGGAAGAGGGAACACCAAATGAGAAAATGCTTTTAGCACAGTGGTTTTCAACCTGTGGGTTGTGACCCCTTTGGCACATATCTATCTCCAAAAGTACAGTTATGAAACAGCAACGAAAATAATTTAATTGTTGGGGATCACCACATGAGGAACTGTGTCAAAGGGCTGCAGCTTAGGAAGGTTGAGAACCATTTTCTAGGAATTTACCTATAGGTAAGTCTGTAGTGTAGTTTCTTGATTAATTATTGATACAGTTGGACCCTGCCTACTGTGAGAAATACAATTCTGGAGCAGGCGATCTTGGGGTTTAAAGTGAGACACCCATGGAGAGCATCCCAGTAAGCATGATTCCTCTATGATCTCTGCTTCAGGGTGTGCCTCCAGGTTTCTTCCTTGAGTTCCTGCTTCACCTTTCCTTCTTGATGGACTACAACTGTACGAAGAAATAAACCCCTTCCTTCTCAAGTTGCTTTTATGACAAAACAAAACTAAACTAACAAAGAAAATCATTTGACCTGCTACAGTGGCAGTCAACAGTTGCAGGGTGTGTTTGTAGACCTTGTACCAAGTTCCCTGCATGAAGCTTTCATCTTTCCGCTCTGTGTCTTAACTTTTATCTGATAAATTCTCTCTATTGACCTGAGCCCATATTTTAGGTGTTTGGTTTCTTCTAAATTGATTTTACAGGAATCTGAGCTCCATCCAAGTGTTACCAGTTACTAGTACTATTTAAAATGTATGCACAGATCCACAATGTATCCAGCCTATACGATGTTCAAGGACAAAGATGGAGAAGAGATGGAGGGAATGGCCAACCAATGATTGCCAAAAACTGCAACCCATCTCATGAACAGGAACCACCACTATTAATGATGCTCTGTTATGCCTGCCTAGCTAAACTTCCTTTGAGAGGTTCCATCCAGCAGCCAATGCGAAGAGATGCAGAGATCCACAGCCAACCATTAGCTCAGGGAGTCTTATGGAAGAGTTGGGGGAAAAGATTGGATAGGGACTCTGCAGAAAGATCAACAGAGCCAACTAATCTGGAATCTTGTGGTATCCCAGATACTGAACCACCAACCAAAGAGCAAGCATGGGCTGGACTTAGCCCCCCTGAACATATGTAGAATATGTGCATCCTGGTCTTCACGAGGATCCCTCAACAACAAGAATAACAGGAGTGGGGCCTGTCCCTGAATCTTTTATCTGACATCCTGTGGGTCCCATTCCCCTAACTGGGCTGCCTTGTCTGACCTCAGTGACAGAGGATGCTCCTAGTCCTGCAGAGACTCTGTATGCAATGTGTGCATATGTGTGTGTGTGTGTGTGTGTGTGTGTATGTGATACCCAGAAGGAGACTCCCTCTTCTCAAAGCAGAATGGGAGAGATGAATGGGAGGAGGATTTGCATGAGGGGGTAATTGGAGGAGGGGGCCTGATATTGAGATGTATAGAGAACACATAAATAATTTTGATAAAAATATAAAATACATAAAAAATAATTATGCATAATAATTTTCCCTTTAAATGATTATAAAATACTCTATATTGCCTTTCAAATTTCTTTTTTTTTCATGAAAGCCATTATAAAATAGTTCTGAAGACTATCAGCTCTACAGAAATTGTACCTGGGTTCAAATACTTAGACCTTTCTTGAGCACACAGTCATATTCAGTGCTTTCTATGCCTGAGGTCTTCCCAAAAGCTTACTGAGGACCTTACACAACACAAGAACACACTAGCTGGAGCACAATCTAGGATGGAGGAACACTGCATCAACAGCTATCAGTGTGGAGCAATCAATGCAGTGCTCTCTCTGGATAACACCTTACTGATAAGCTCAACTCTCCATCCATTCTCATATTAGTCTGCACCTAAAATGTTTACAGAATTTTCAAGGGAAAATCTAGAAGTGCTGAAAATTTCAGGTACAAAACACTCACCGCAGATAATATACAGGCATAAGGAAAAGTGTAACGGAGTGAACTAAAAATTGCCATTTTAGAATCAGGAAAATTGGTTCAGTTCTAAGGGAGAAACCCTGCTGTTCGGAGGATTTGTTCACCTTTAGGTCACTGCTTCTCATTCAACTTGTGACAAAAGTAATTGAAAATCACTGTCGTTTAAAAACTCTTCCAGGCCAACTTAGGAAAAAGTTGTTTGCCTCACTCTGGTTTCAGGTGGCAAAATTCACATCACAGTGAACATTCATTACATGGCATTTAAGTATTTAAGCATTAACTTTCGTCCGAGTTTTCTGAGAGGCCTGGCAGCTGATAGAGGAAGTGTGTAGCTAACATGCCTCTGCCAAATTTAATATGGATATAAGCAATAATATCTCATAAATCCCACTGAAAAGCTGATACAGTGGGAGACTGTGTAATCACATTGAAGTTTCAACTTAAAATTATTTTATATTCTAAATGTCTTAATGGATCATATCCAAGGGCTATAAACTATCACAAAACTTTGATAAGACATATGCATAGTAGATACTTGAAAATTTAAATTTCATATTATATTCATAATAACAAATAAAATTGTCATCTTGTTTCTTTCATATGTGTGTGCCTGCTAACTAGAAGCTAACATATTACTATATGTAATAATACTGAAATATTATGGATATGATGCTGAAAATTATGGATTTTTTTTTAAAAAACAGTCATTTTATACTACTAAAAGCACAGTTAACCCCCATATAGCATCTACTGTGTGCTAGATATTATCCTACCAATATATTAATTTATTAAATATCCTTATATAAGGAGTGCATTTTGGAAAGCCAGGGGACACAGAGGTAGAGTGATTTCCTAATGTTTTAAATGGCAGAAATGATAAAATAGGTAGTTGGATCACAGTTTTTTTTTTAACTAACAATTTTTCTTATCCACATGAATTCCTTGTTTAATCCTAACACAGATAAAAACCAAACAACCCAATCAAAAAATGGAGTGTAGAACTAAACAGAGAATTCACAAAAGAGGACTCTCTAATGGCTGAGAAATGCTCAAAGAAATGTTCAAAATCCTTAGTGATCAGGGAAATGCAAGTTAAAATGACACTGAGATTCTATCTTACACCAATCAGAATGGCTAAGATCAAAAATTCAGGTGACAGCACATGTTGGTGAGGATGTGGAGAAAGAGGAACACTCCTCCATTGCTGGTAGGACTGTAAACTGGTAAAACCACTCTGGAAATCAATCTAGAGGTTCCTCAGAAAATTGGAAATAGATCTACCTAAAGATCCAGCTATACCACTCTTGGACATATACCTAAAAGATGCCCCACCATGCTACAGGGGCACATGCTCCACTATGTTCATAGCAGCCTTGTTTGTGATAGCCAGAAGCTGCAAACAACCCAGATGTCCCTCAATGAGAGAATGGATACAGAAAATGTGGTTCATTTACACAAAGGAATACTACTCGGCTATTAAGAAGGAGGACATCATGAGTTTTGCATGTAAAATGGATGGAACTAGATTTCAAACTTCCTAACCATCCTACTAACTAAATTTCATAGGTAAGAATTTGTGTGGTGAAAACAGTTTTTCAAGTAAATGGTCCCAGGAAACAAGCTGGAGTAGCCACTCTAATATCCAATAAAATAGACTTTCAACCAAAAGTCATCAAAAAGGACACAGAAGGACACTTTATATTCATTATAGGAAAAATCTACAAGGAAGAACTCTCAATTCTGAACATCTATGCTCCAAATGCAAGGGCACCCTCATTCGTAAAAGCAACTTTACTAAAGCTCAAAGCACACATCATACCCCACACAATAATTGTGGGTGACTTCAACACCCCACTCTCCTTAATGGACAGATCAGGGAAACACAAACTAAACACAGACACAGTGAAAACAGCAGAAGTTTTGGACCAAATGAATTTAATAGATATCTATAGAACATTTCATCCTAATTCAAAAGAATATACCTTCTTCTCAGCACCTCATAGTACTTTCTCCAAAATTGACCATATAATTGGTCACAAAACAGACCTCAACAGATATAAGAAGATTGAACTAATCCCATGCCTCCTATCAGATCATTACAAAGTAAGGGTGGTCTTCAGTGGCAACAAACACAACAGAAAGCCCCCCCCCACACACACACGGAAGCTGAACAATGCTCTACTCAATGATAACTTGGTCAGGGAAGAAATAAAGAAAGAAATCAAAAACCTTTTTAGAATTTAATGAAAATAAATGCAAAACATACCCAAATTTATGGGACACAATGAAAGCAGTGCTAAGAAGAAAACTCAGAGCTCTGAGTACCTCCAAAAAGAGGCTGGAGAGAGCATACACTAGAAGATTAACAACACACCTGAAAGCTCTAGAACAAAAAGAAGCTAATACACCCAAGAGCAGCAGAAGGCAGGAAATCATCAAACTCAGGACTGAAATCAACCAAGTAGAAACAAAAGAACTATACAAAGAATCAACAAAACCAGGAGCTGGTTCTTTGAGAAAATCAACAAGATAGATAAACCTTTAGCCAGACTAACCAGAGGGCACAGAGACAGTATGCAAATTAACAAAATAAGAAATGAAAAGGGAGAAATAACAACAGAAACTGAAGAAATTCAAAAAAATCATCAGATTCTACTACAAAAGCCTATACTCAACACAACTGGAAAATCTGGATGAAATAGATAATTTCCTAGACAGATACCAACAACCAAAGTTTAATCAGGATCAGATAGACCATCGAAATGGTCCAATAACCCCTAAAGAAATAGAAGAGGTCACTGACAGTCTCCCAACCAGAAAAAGCACAGGACCAGATGATTTTAGTGCAGAATTTTATCAGACCTTCAAAGAAGACCTAACATCAATACTCTTCAAACTATTCCACAAAATAGAAACAGAAGGGACACTACTCAACTCGTTCTATGAGGCCACAATTTCACTGATACCAAAACCACACAAAGATCCAACAAAGAAAGAGAACTTTAGACCAATTTCCCTTATGAATATCGATGCAAAACACTCAGTAAAATTCTTGCCAACCAAATTCAAGAACACATCGAAATGATCATTCACCATGATCAAGTAGGCTTCATCCCAGGGATGCAGGGATGGATCAATATACAGGAAAACATCAATGTAATCCACGTCATAAAAACTCTCAAAGAAAAAAAAACACATGGTCATTTCATTAGCTGAAAAACATTTGACAAAATTCAGCATCCTTTCATGTTAAAGGTATTGGAAAGAACAGGAATTCAAGGCCCATACCTAATCATAGTAAAAGCAATATACAGCAAATCAGTAGCCAACATTAAACTAAATGGAGAGAAACTTGAAGCAATCCCACTAAAATCAGGGACTAGACAAGGCTGCCCTCTCCCTCCATATTTATTTAATACAGTACTTGAAATTCTAGCTAGAGCAATTAGACAACAAAAGGAGGTCAAAGGAATTCAAATTGGAAAGGAAGAAGACAAACTATCAGTATTTGCAGATGATATGATAGTTTACTTAAGTGACCCAAAGAACTCCACCAGAGAACTCCCACAGTTAATAAACTACTTCAGTAAAGTGGCCGGATATAAAATCAACTCAAGCAAATCAGTAGCCTTCCTATACTCAAAGGATAAACAGGCTGAGAAAGAAATTAGGGAAATGACACCCTTCACAATAGCCAAAAACAATATAGAGTACCTTGGTGTGACGCTAACCAAATAAGTGAAAAATCTGTATGACAAGAACTTCAAGTTTCTGAAGAAAGAAATTGAAGAAGTCCTCAGAAGATGGAAAAATCTCCCATGCTCATGGATTGGCAGGATTAATATAGTAAAAATGGCCATCTTGCCAAAAGCAATCTACAGATTCAGTGCAATCCCCATCAAAATCTCAACTCAATTCTTCAAAGAGTTAGAAAGAACAATTCTCAAAATTATCTGGAATAACAAAAAAACCCAGGATAGCTAAAACTATTCTTAACAGTAAAAGAACTTCTGGGAGAATCAGTATCCCGGGCCTCAAGCAGTACTACATAGCAATAGTGTTAAACACTGCATGGCATTTGTACGGTGATAGGCAGGTAGATCAATGGAGTAGAACTGAAGACCCAGAAATGAACCCATACACCTATGGTCACTTGATCTTTGACAAAAGAGCTAAAATCATCCAATAGAAAAAAGATAGCCTTTTCAACAAATGGTGCTGGTTCAACTGGTGTCTAGCATGCAGAAGAATGCAAATCAGTCCATTCTTATCTCCTTATACTAAGCTCAAGACCAAGTGGAGCAAGGACGTCCACATAAAACCAGACACACTGAAACTAATAGAAAAGAAACTGGGGACTAGCCTTGAGCCCATGTGCACAGGGGAAAATTTCCTGAACACAACACCAATAGCTTATGCTCTAAGATCAAGAGTTGACAAATGGGACCTCATACATTTACAATGTTTCTGTAGGGCAAAGGACACTCTCAATAGGACAAAATGGCAACTAACAAATTGGGAAAACATCTTTTCCAACCCTATGTCCGACAGAGGGCTAATATCCAATACATACAAAGAACTCAAGAAGTTAGACGCCAGAGAGCCAAATAACTCTATTAAAACATGGGTGCAGAGCTAAACAAAGAATTTTCACCTGAGGAATATCGAATGGCTGAGAAGCACCTAAGGAAATGTTCAACATCCTTAGTCATCAGGGAAATGCAAATCAAAACAACCCTGAAATTTTACCTCACACCAGTCAGAATGGCTAAGATCAAAAACTCAGCAGACACGAGATGCTGGTGAGGATGTGGAGAAAGAGGAACACTCCTCAACTGCTGGTGGGATTGCAAGCTGGTACAACCACTCTGGAAATCAGTCTGGCGGTTCCTCAGAAAACTGGGTATAATACTATCAAAGGACCCTGTTATACCACTCCTGGGCATATACCTAAAGGATTCTCCATAAGGACATATGCTCCACCATGTTCATAGCAGCCCTATTTATAATAGCTAGAAGCTGGAAAGAACCCAGATGTCCCTCAATGGAGGGATGGATACAGAAAATGTGGTATATTTACATAATGGAATACTACTCAGCAATTAAAAACAATGAATTCATGACATTCTTAGTCAAATAGGTGGAACTGGAAAATATCTTCCTAAGTGAAGTAACCCAATTACAAAATAACACACAAGATATGCAGTCACTGACAAGTGGATATTAGCCCAGAAACTTGGAATACCCAAGACACAATTCACATATCAAATGAAGCCCAGGACAATGGAAGCATAAAGATTGATACTCTGGTCCTTCTTAGAAGGGCAACAAAATATCCACAGGAGATAGAGAGACAAAGTGTGGAGCAGAGTCTGAGGGAAAGACCATCCAGAGACTACCCCACCTAGTGATCCATCCCATATACATTTACAAAACCCAGACACTATTATTGATACCCACAAGTACTTGCTGACTGGAGCCGGATATAGCTGTCACTTTGGAGGCTCTGCTAGGGCATGACAAATACAGAGGGGGCACTCTCAGTCAGCAATTGAACTAAGTACAGGGTCCCCAATGGGGAAGCTAGAGAATGGACCCAGGGAGCTGAAGGGGTTTGCAGTGCCATAGGAGGAACAATGATATGAGGCACCCAGTACTCCCAGAGCTCCCAGGGACAAAACCATCAACCAGATAGTAACATAGTGTTACCCATGGCTCCAGAGACATAGGCAGCAGAGGATGGCTTTGTTGAACATCAAAGGGAGGAGAGACCCTTGGTCCTGGAAAGGCTAGATGCAGTAGTGTAGGGGAATACCAGGACAGGTAAGCAGCAGAGGGTTGATTGTGGAACAGAGGGAGGGGAGATGGCTTATGTAATTTTCGGGGGTGGGGACCACAAAGGGGAATTCATTAGAAATGTAAATAAAGAATCTAATAAAAATAAATAATAATAAAAAAGTTGTTTGTATCTACAAATCCAGGCCTACAGAAGATGCTTGAAGGAAAACTCAGGTATAAAGAGGTTAATGGAACACTACTGGGTGCAATTGTTTCATTGAGTTTGCCATCAGTTCACCTACTTGGGTAAAGAGTTATTTCTCCAATCGTCCCTAGTCAAGTCATGAAAAACAACGGTTGCACCAACAGGCCAGGACAGACCCAAAGATGAATTCCCGAGGAACTGTTACATAGCTACTGTGGTTTCTGGTAAGGCGTGCCCCTAAAGCTAATCTGTTTGACTGTAGACCATCCACAAAGGCAACACTGATGTGGCCCTTTGCCCCTTTGCATCTGTCGGTGTGTCTACTTGCTGTAATGGGAGTTGCATGCTTTCTAGAAGACTAGTAACCGAAGCAGAGCTACTTGCTAGTCGATATCCTTGGGAGGAAACCCCAAGTTGGTCATGTCCCACTATACCACTTGGGTAGCATTTTTATCTTATGCATTGGATTGGCTACATGATTGAGTAGTTGCCCCCTTCCCCGAAATGGCCAATGGCCTAGAGAAGATATTATGATTTCTGAAGGTAGTACCTTTGAGGCAAGAATAGAAGCAGGGTGTGTGGTCAGTCGTATGCATTGCTGTAGCTCACATCTTCACAGAAGGATCTTGCCTATACGAGGAGTAATTACAATGGGAAAAAGACACACTGCTGTTCCCTCTTGTAGTAACCTCTGGTTTGGCTGGGAAAATGGGAGTTGGGGGAGAGAAAGGAGGGAATAAAAGTGTTAGTACAAATTATATCTGTACTGGACTCTTTTCTGAAATCCAAAAATTTGCAACCCAGGGGAATAACAGAATAAGGAGGAGGGAGAAAAAAAGGTGGAGGTGATAGAAGATATTCTTCAGGTCCAATTTCTAATACTGTAGAAGAAAAAAATGTCCAATACTGCATGCAGATCGGGCTCTTCTTAATGACCGAGTGCAAAAAAAAAAAATGTAACCATCAGGGAATGATGTACATCTGAATTACTTGAATTAGGGCTTCTCTATGTGGACATGTGCATGGTTGTCCTAGTGTAGGCAAATGTGAAGGACAGAGATTGATATGGTGACTTTTTCAATTGCTTTTAACCTTGATTCAAGCTATTTTATGTGTATGGGCATTTTTTTTTTTTGAGACAGGGTTTCTCTGTGTAGCCCTGGCTGCCCTGGAACCCACTCTGTAGACCAGGCTGGCCTTGAACTCAGAAATCCGCCTGCCTCTGCCTCCCAAGTGCTGGGATTAAAGATGTGAACCACCACTGCCCGGCTGGCATTTTTTATTTTTCATGTATGAATGTGCATCACGTGTGCAGAGGTCAGAAGGGAGCATCAGAGCCGCTGGAACTGGATGGTTGTGAGACACTGTATTGGTTCTTGGAAGTGACCCATGGCCTCTGTAAAAGAGACAAGTACCCTTAATAACTGGCCATCCCTCCAGCCTGCTTTGTCTTAAAGATTTATTTTTATCTTTTAAAAATACGTGTATGTGTATGTGTGTTTGTGGGTAGGATGTGCCTGTAAATGCAGGTGCCTACAGTCTTGAGGCGCTTCATCCTGCAGATGGAGATCACGTGATTGTAAGCAGCCAGATGTGGGTGTTTTGAACTGAACTCAGGTCCTCTGTAAGAACAGTATGTGCTTTTAACTGATGATCCATTTTTCTAGATCCTCCACTTTATTTTTGGAGACAGACTCTTTCACTGAGTATGGAGCTCTGCATTTCTGTAGGGCAGGCTGAACAGTGGGCCTGGGCGTTCCCTTCTTTTCACCCACCTAGTGCTGGGTTTCCAGGCACATGTATGTCACCACATGTAACTTCCCGCAGTTACATCGAATGGGTTTTCTGAAAGGGAAGCTGGGGATGTATGGGAAGGTGGTGAAAAGAGATAGAGAGCAAGACAAAAATTGCTGTTCAAGGTCTCAAAGTTTAATGGAGGACTCCAAATATATAGGCAGAGGAAAACCCTTCCCCCAAAGGCTGGAAGCTTCTCTCCAGAACCGGTTCGGTTGCTCCACAGGTGACTAGTGTTTCTCAGGAAACTGCAAGACCTGGAACAACACCTTGGTCTGAGTGCTCCACCCCAGGTGGAGGGGATTATGGCTAACACAGGAGTCCCTGCTCAAAGGCTGGGAGAGGAACTTCACATTGGTTGATGTCAAGTTCCTGCCAGGTGGCAATGGCACCCCAATAAGGTTCTCTGCAATCATATCAGGCTTTTATGCCTGCTGGAGATCCATCTCCCTATCTGAGTTTTAAACAAAGTTTAAATTATTTCTTGCAATGTGACTCACTGTGTCACAGTGAGACACCAGAATTTGTGATTGGTGTAGATGCCCTGGAAGCAGAAAAATCTGAGCAATGCCACTACCACTCCTCCTTGATGTGAAGATTGTGTAAACTGAGGCAGTGAGAAGTCAGCTGTCCTCTGACGGACTGGGTCATGGGAGCTATTACAAACAGGAGCTATTGCTGACAGCTGAGTTTCCCACAAATGCTAAGAACTGGGAGATTACTGGGAATGGGCGAGGATTACTTAGAGAAATGGACAGCGAGAGAAGTTTGCTGCTTACTTCACAAGGCCTGATAGGGCTTTGTGTACAGTATAGTTAAGGAGTTATCTGAGTAGGGATTTCAGGACTGAGATGAGGCTTTAGTGACTTTGCTGAACCCCCATGATGGAAACGGTCTTTAAGGGGCAAGAGAGGTTGGGACAAATAAGAATGATTTAGACTAGCAAGTAAATCAGGTTCTTAAACTGCTAATGAATCAAGAAGAAAGAAAAGTAGGGGAAAGCAGACAAAAAAGGGTCTACTTAGGTCATCCAATGGCAAACTAGATGGTTTTCTAGCTGCAGTACCTAAGGGGGCCAACTAATAGAAGTCTAAACAAGGAGAAAACAGTGTAGGAAAAGCACCCTTTGTCCTATGGTGTACAATCATTTTCCAAGCATATTGCTCTACACAGTTTTATTCTGGAAAAAAGTTTATTGGGAGTAAAGACTTTTCACCCACACCTGAACCTTTTCCAGCAGCCAAACCTGGCTGATGGAGAGGAAAATGCCATGGTTTTCGCCCAGAGCCTGTTCGATCTAGGAATGTGGCTTGAACTGCAGGTCTAGCAGGTAAGGACACAGCCCTGCTTCCCTGTTCCAGTTTCCTCCAGGCAGGTACATAGAATGCAAACCTGCCCTATCTGGCTTTCTGGGGGTAGAGTATATACATCAGTACTAAGGCAGCACCCAGGGATGAGGAAGCATGGCAGCTCGTGAAGCTGTAGATTATAGCATTAAATAAGGCAGAATTTTATCCATGTTGCTGTCTCCATAGCTTATGTATTTACATATTGTCTTTTTTTTCAGTAAGTAATTGATACAAGTGTTGAGGTCTTGTCATGCTGTATTGGACATGCCTCATGCCTTATTTTAGATTTCCCTTAGTTCCTAAATCCTAAGGCCAATTTGCAGTTTCTAGAAATGAATGGAACTTCAGAGATAAAGTTCACCCTTTGTGAAACCATTTTATTGTATAATGCTAGCCTTTGGGTGCCATACAGATTTAGAAAAGCATCTAGGAGAATAATAAAAGAAGGTGAAGAGTGCAAACTAGGGCTACTTGTGCAGGCAGACAGAGTCTCCCAGCCATAGTTATTAAATAAAATCAGAGTGCCAGAGATTGGCTATCTCTTGACTGTTGCAGGATTGGCAAATCCTAAGGGTCATAGACACTGTTACTGGCAGCATGTTGAAACTAGACAGGAAGTTCTTATTGCTGAAGGCACCACATAGTTGTTGTAGGACTTGGAGAAATCAGCCTGAGGCTAAGCTGTAGTCCGTCCCACTCCCAGTCATTTGTATTGCCAGAAGGTTGGAGAGAGTTACTGGGAAAAAAAGCTGTCATTAATATTCTTAGGCTGGACCTTGCATGCCATGCTACCAGCATACAAGGGACGCACACTGGTGGCATAAGGGCAGACTAATGGGTGCAAACACCTGCTTTCCTACTGGACTTAAGACTTATTTCCTAGGAAAGGACTGATCTGGTAATAGAAACAAGGGCAAAGCCAGTGGCTGGGGAGGTTACAAGGCTCAGGTGGGGCAGTACCTGAAATGATTTGTGTTGATCTACATCATTCAGTTTTGGCTACTCTACTGCAGCACCCCTGCAAAGCTTAAAATAATCTAAGTTACCTCTGCATTCCTTGGGCATTTATCATAAATTGCACATCTTCATTCTGTCATCCTCTTAATCTTAGTCCGTCATCTTCTCTCCTGATTATGACTTTTGTCTCCTAATTCTCTACTTTCTGTTCTGCTGAACCATTTGCCAGAGAGGGTATTTTATTTTTTTCATTTTAAATAGTTTAAATGATTTTGTTTGCCTTAAATCTCAATACCAGCCCCTCTTCCCTCAGTACCCCCTCATATAGATCCTCCTCCCTTTCCCCCTCCCCTTCTCCTCTGAGAAAGGGGATCCTGTCTCCTGGATATCACCCTTCACCCTGGTTCATCAAGTCACTGCAGGATTAGGTGTATCCTCAGGGAGGGTATTTTAACTACAAATCAGACCCTGAGTTTTCTCCTCAAATCCCTCTAACTGGAGATCTGTAAGACCAAATAGGTACTCGGCATTTGCTCAATTTCTGGCATGCTCCTGCTTCTCTGGACACCACTGAGGCTAGTTTCCTCTCTCTCCTTCCCTTTGCTCCGTTCTGTCCTGAATACCTCAATTCCCCATTTCAGAAACACGTTGCTATTCCTCCATGGCTGCGTCTTATAGCAGTGCAACCTAAACGTCAGCAGCAAATGTTTTTCCTTGAACACCAGAACCAAAAGAGGTACATTTGATCAATGTTATTCTGATGCTCCAGCTCCACTGGAATTGGCTTATGCGATACTTATGACAGTGGAACTGAAAATCCCATTTAACCATGCTATGTGGGCAAGAGACTGGTGTAGGAAACGAGGTAAACTAGGTTCCTGTTCTTATAAAACTTGCCTTTTAAAGATTAACACAGAGCTTACATTGTATTTACTGTAGCATAGAAGAAAATGGGCTGAAGTAGTATATTCAGAAAGAATTATGGGCTTCTTAGACCAGCTATCTTAATGAGGGCTGGAAAGAAAGTAGCTAAGGAATAGAATTCCCAAGTGGCAAGCAACCTCAGTGTTCACAGAATTCTGTCAGATCCTGGAAGGTCCATGCCACTACAGTACAAGGAAAATAGATAATAATGATAGTGACGAAGACTGTATAAATGTTTTAAGGAAAGCCAAGTTTATATTTCACTCTAAGTGAAATGACATACCATTTAAATTGTTAATGTATACTGTAGAGTTTAGCTATTCTAATCACGTAAAACTGGCAACATCAGTATCTCCGGAAAGTAGTTAAAATTATATTCTGGTACATGGACCCCAAACTCAGAATGCACATTTTCACCAGTATGCATAGGTTGACTCATATCAAGGTCACATTGGGAAACACTGGTACAGGGAGTAGGTAAAAATGGGAATATATGGGTGATATCAGTCTGTGTAAAAGTGATAAAAGCTGATTTTAGACAGTGTTTATTCAAGAAAACTTTAATTTTCTTTTCTCACCCCGCTTCCCTTTTCCCCTCCTAATCAGTGCTTTGGTTTTACACTAACAGGGGAATGCTTATACTATGAAAAAGACAAGTTGGTTCAGGTCTCTTAGTCAACTAAGTGGAAATTTCAGTGTGAGTGATGAAAATTTAGATTTATGAAAGAAAAAGTGCATTGAAGTTACAAATGTGGGTGTCTACTAGGTAATTTATTTTGGGGTTCAAATCCTCCCTCCATTTGCAGGTTGTTTTATGACTTTATCTATGATCTTTGGCTATTCACATTGAGGTTATTTAATATTCTTCATTTCTTAAATTCATCACAAAACCCTGTTTTAAATGTTTAAATCCAAAGGCAGATCAATACTTTTTTCTTTTCTTTGGTTTTTTGAGACAGGATTTCTCTGTGTAGCCCTGGCTGTCCTGGAACTCACTCTGTAGACCAGGCTGGCCTCCGACTCAGAAATCTGCCTGCCTTTACCTCCCAAGTGCTGGGATTAAAGGCGTGCACCGTCACCACTGCCCGGCTCCTGTTCCTTCTTCATAGACTCTATGATTTTACATTTCCAGATTTCAACTGAGAAAGTTATACTCAAGACTGTCCAGTTTTGAGGTGCAAAGTGAACTTGCAACCTCCTGAGTAGCAAGGTCCATTTCTCCTGGTGTTCAAATCTGTATTCTTTTTAAAAAATATTGTATGTATGTGTGCCTGTGTATCAGTATACATGAGGCAGGGTGGACAATACTTGAAAGTTGATTCCCTCCTTCCACAACATGGGTTCTGGGGATATAATTCCGGTTATATGCCTTGTAAAGCACCTTCTACTTAGTGAGCCATTATGTCATCAGACCCCCATTCTGTGTTCTTATTGGACTGAAAGGACAGAAGATAGTCAGTCATACTTGGGAGCTTGGCCAGAAGCAGTCTTGCTTTATCACTGTGATTACGCAGAAGAGTGCAGTACGGTTTAATGATGTTCTCCCAGTCATGTCTCATCAAAGATAGTTTTGTTGGTGAAGAGCTCCTGGAAACACAAATGCCTGATTTCTTTCTGTATAGGGAACCAGGAAAGTTCTTGTTCTTGCTGTGACTTCAGCGACCTGGCTATCCATGCACATCTGTGCAAAAATCTTTAAAGACTCCCTTGGTTAAACTCATGAGGCACATTAAACTTAGGGCAGTAGGGTTGCTAAATGACATTAAGATCCTAAATAATTTCATGTTCTTTACATTTAACTGTTGTCCTGGTGAAGTTCCTACTTTTTGAAAATCATCGACCCTAGAACAAACTCCCGAAATGAGAGCAGGTGTTTGAGGAGAGGTGACCACCAGGCAGGAAGGGGAAGGGAGAGGGAATGGTGAGACCCGCCTCCCGGTAGCCAGCCAGCACTGTTCAGGGCTCTGGGGGCCGGCCCCGAGAGTGGGCGGGGGCCCGCGCTGAGGACGTGTGTCCCGGGCTCACCCTGGCCCTCTCCGCGGCTATAAAGGGCAAGTCCGGGGCGGCTCGCCTAGGCTCGCCCGGCTCCGCCCTACCGCTCGCACTCCACTTGGGCCACTCGACCCTCTCGGGCCTCGGCTACTCGGGCTGCGGGGAAGATGGCGGCGCCGGCGGCTCCTGCGGCAGCGGAAAAGGGCTCCGAAGCTCATCTGGAGGCCGCCTTGGCCGACGTGCCGGAGCTGGCCCGACTCCTGGAGATTGACCCGTACCTGAAGCCCTTCGCCACGGACTTCCAACGCAGGTACCGGGGGAACCCTCCAGTGCCCTCCGCCTGCGGCCGGCCTTCCCGCGCGCGCGCCGCCCCATTCCCCTCCGCGCGGTCCCGCCCCCCTCACCGGCCAATCATGCGGTGGGCGTGGCTCCGGTTTTCCGGCAGGGCTCCCGAGGCCAGGAGTGTAAACTTGTTGCTGCACGTCCGCCCCGTTCGCGAGCAATCCCCAGTCGCGCGCTCTCCTTTACGTGCTGGGACTCATAGCACTGGAGTCACACAGCCGCTTCCGGAACTCACAGGCCACTCTCTGGTCCTGGGAGTTGCAGTGGACGTGACTCAAGGCGTGTGTGATTGTGCCTTTTAAACTTTGTAGTCTACTTCCGATCCGCGTTTGTGCAGTCTTTCAGGCAGCCTTTTAACACCTTGCTCCCTAGTGTTTGCTCTTGTGAGTGCTTTAATCTTCCTTTCACTTTAATCGTTGATCAGATCTCTTCTCGCTTAAACCAACATAGAAGAGCTACCATGGCGGGTGTTTGACCTTACCTTCCAGGAGAGGAAACAGGACATGGAGAGCTAACTTGCAGAGCCCAATTCAAAAGCCTTTGAGTTTAGCTCCTCTCCCACCAGACTTCCTACTTATTAGAATTTTATAACTCCATTCTGCTCAGGTTTAGTCTGAAAATTAAAATAGTATATAAATCAGAGTAGTTATGAGTCCATTTCAAGTATTTTGCTGCAGTCACATTTGTGATACTAGTTTCTGCTTTAAAGCCGAGATAACTGCAAAAATCAAAACTACCTTGACAACAGACTATAGACTATTTTTAATCATAGAAAGCATCGAACTAGTTAGTGACTTTGGTGATTATGAACAGAGGTTGATGTGACTTGAAAACACAAAGACCCTTAAAAGCTCACATCCTAGCTCTGTCATGGTATTAAACATATTCACTTGAGTAACTTTCTAGAAAACCCGATGTTCTTGAGATTCTAAAACGGTAGGCTCATTCCAGAGTTTACATTTTCTAATACAGGAACTCTTCTCAAAGCAGCCTGCTGGGCTGATGTTTACTTGGAGCATGTAGTTATGACCTTCGATTAAGTATTGAGGAGGAGTCTGGTAACATTTCATTCAGAATATGCACACCTGTGCCCTCTGAGATAATTAGCATGCACTCCTTATGGTTAAAATTCTTGTTCACTTGAAATAAGTGACTTTTAGAACAAAAGCAAATATTTTATCTGCTTATTTTTGTATGAAACATATTTACATGGATCAAAATGAATATAACATTAAAAGGAGTATGGTAAAGACTTTCTTTCCTCTGTCCCTGTCTGCCTTAAACCTTCATCTATTTTCACCATAGAACTTTTAATATAGAGTCACTTTATTATAATGCCCACACAAATTAAAACAGGAGGTGATTAAAGTTAATGTCCAGCTTTTTTTGGAGGTGCTTATGTTTGTTATGAGTTTACTTGTGTGATTTGCTTGCAAAATGACCTGTAAGAAATTTCTAAAGCAAGAGGTGTAGAAATATTTTGCCTGTGTCCTGTTTTCAGTTTTCACTCTTCACAAGTAGACAAACACCATTTATTCTCTTCTATTTTTTGTTTTTTTGTATACTTCATATTCAAATCCACTGGGATCGAAGCAACTATAGTCGTCTTTCATGGTTTGTCAAAATTAATGAGAGGAACAAAGGCCAGAAGTGGGGGAATCCAGTGTTCTTGGTGAAAAGTCTGGCCCAGAGGGTCTTTATGTGCTTCTCTGTGACCTGGATTCTACTTATGTCCTGGGTTCTGGGTAATTGCCATTTTCCAGCACACATGTTCCAATTAGGCATGTCAAACAGTAATTTGGCATTTGGCAGTGGTGACTTGTATTGTTACCTGGTGGAGAATAAAAACTTTTTCATAGTGTCATCATGGTCATTGGTGTGTCCTTTGCAAATTTTAGGTGCTACAAGTGTGCTGTATAGCTGGGGCCTTTAAGACATGACTAGGCCATGAGGGTTCCTCTCCTGAATGATTTAAAGCCCTTATACCCATAGACAGCTTGAAGCCTTGGTCAAAGAAGCATCTTTTGGCAGTGGACAATGGTCTAATCAAAAGGGACTTTTGAAGACATCCATGACATCTATTCTAATACCCAGGGACCATTACAGAAGAGGGGGATAGGGCTATCAGAGCAAGAAGATGGAGAGCCATACTGTAAAAGTCTGTCTTTGGAAATGACTTTTCTGTGACTGTCATGTACACACAGCATCTGTGACCACTTGCCCAGGATAGGCATATACGCACTCACCCCAAAGGACATTAAAGTAAGGGGAGGTGAGTTGGGAATAGGAAGGGGAAAGAGGTTACCGGGGATTGGAGGACGGAGAAGGCTGTGGAGGAGAAATGTTCTAGCCATACACTGCATTCAAATAAGAAACTTTTAAACGATTAAAAACTAATTAAAAATTGAACAATAAGAAATTTGCAGTTTGGACTGTTTTGCCCTTTTGCCTTTCTGCTTTGTAAGGACATTGCACTCCATTCTCTTACAGGGGACGTTAGCGGGGTGCCATTTCACCTCATAGCTTCACCCGTGGGCATCTTGTTTTTAGACTCCTTAGTCTCAAAGTGTGAGGAGATACGATTTTACTTTTAATAAACCATCTATTTTGAGCATGCTGTTGAAGCCACGATAATGGTATATTTTATTTTTGGATTATTTTAAATAACCTGCTCGTGCAGGATATCCTTGGCCTGACAATACTAGACAACCATTTAGTTGCAAAGCGTGCTTATTAAAGACTTCAGAAAATATGAGGCACAATTATCAATACGTAAGAGTGGTGACAGGGAGGCATTTTCTTCTCATTGATAGATTATCGAATTCTTTCCTCATCAAAATTGCTCCATTTGAAATTCTATTGTGAGGGATCTTTTTGTCTTCTGTGAGAATTCCAAATCTAGAGTTGTCTCCTTTGCAAATTTTAGGTGCTACAAGTGTGCTGTATAAAGAGCTGAGGCCTTTAAGACAAGACTAGGACAAGAGGATTCCACCCTCACAAATGAGTTAAAGCCCTTATATGGGTAGACAGCTTGAAGTTTTGGTTAAGAAAGCATCTTTTAGCAACTCATCTATAGAGTTGTGAGTTACTTTGCATTGTAAAGGTAAAAAGGAAGTACATTAGTGTGTGAACACTGGCTCATTGATTAGCTCATTGATGGTGACATCTCCTCCTTGGCTCTTTCTAATTTCTGTCGAGCTGTTGATGTACTCCTGTCAGTTCTCATTAGTGATCGCCTTTGCTTGCTCACATCTTACATGGCCTTGTGAGTTGGCCACGGGGCTTCCCTCAGAGCTGTCATTCACTGAGGTAGGATTCTAAAGGATTTGTTTTGAAATTTCCTTTTCAGTTCCTGGAGACTGGAAATAAGAAAGTGAAATTAGGAGTTTTCTTTATAATTCTTTCCTAGCAGTGAGCACTTCCTATTGAGCTGTTGGTCCAAGCAAGAGGTTCTCAGCCTGTTGGTTGAGACAGGTTATAGACAGTTGTTTTCCTGCGTGAGATGCTGGGAACCAAACATGGATTCCTTGCTGGGGCCAGCAAGTGCTCTCATTCACTTAACTATCTCTTTAGCTTCTATTAAAACTGTTCTTAAGAAATTCATAATCATTGAGGGAGAGGGGGAACTGCAGTCGGAATGTATTGAAAACAAAAAAAAAATTCATAAACATCGTCTTGAAAATTTATTGTATATATTCCTTCTCCTTAGAATTGAATATTACTGACTCTTTCTTGGCTCCTGGTAGCCATGGTCTTGCTTTTCCTCCATTACTTTTGTAGGTTTTACTTCAGTATCCTTCAGACCATATAGTATAAGAGATTCCAGGGTGCTTCCAGGTCTTTATCTTCTTTCTATGCCATTTATTTTCTGCATAATATTCTTTCCTTAGACATTTACATCTTCCTTGTGGTTTCCACCTCTTAAAAATACTAAAAAACTGTCTTTGTTCCAGATTTTTGTGTTGGTCTACAACATTATTCTAATGGGCTTCAGTCTAAGGACCTCTAAAGCCCAGCAAACATAATCTCAACATATTTTCATCTCAAAACTGTTTTTCTTTTCATACCCCAACTTGGTTGTAGCGTCTTCATTGATGAGTGAGTGATTCAGTCTTGAAACCTAGCATTTTCTTCATGCATGTGTGTTCATGTGTTGGTATGAATGGGTTCATGTGTATATTTACCATTTATTTTAGACTGATTCTCTCATTCCTGGAATTCACCAAGTAGGCTAGACTGGTTAGTCAGGGAACTCCTGGGATTTGCCCATCTGTCTCCCCAGGCTAGCATAATAAATAAGTACAGTGCATGCCATACCATCTGGCTTTTTACCCATGGCTTCTGGTTACTGAACTTAGATCCTATGCTTACAAGGAAAATACCCTAACAATGGAGCCATCTTCTATCCCTGATAAGTTCTCAAGTACTGTTTCCTTCATCTCTCAGTTTAGGCAATCGTGTCACTTGACTCTTAGAATATACACACATCTGCATGGCTATCGTTACCTTCCTTCAAGCTGCCTGTGCATCTAGACAGGTGTGAGAACAGGTTCAGAGCTCTTAGTTCTTTTTCAGACGTTCGCCCTACTCCATCTGCTCTTCCCTCTTCATTCCCAGCATCACAAGTGAACGTTGAAATAGCGTATGTGATTATTGTAGTGGCTTAAATGAGAATGTCTTCATAAGCGCCGGTATTTGAATCCTTGGTCCCCACTTGATGGTGCCATTTAAGGAGGTGCAGTAGGCCCAGCCCAGCATCCATGATTGCAGACAGGCTTTGAGTGCTGAAAGCCTCCCCTGCTTCTGATTTGCTCTTTGTGCTTGCAGTTCAACCTGTGAGCTCATCATTTCCTGTTCCTTTTGCCATCACTCCACTTCCCCATCATGGACTGGCAGCCCTCTGGAACTATAAGTTCAAGTAAACTTTTCTTTTGTAAGCTGCCTTGGTCATAGTCTTCTCTTACCGTGGCAGAAAAGTAACTCAATTATGAAACTATTCTGCTTGTACCCTTTCAATAATTCCTCATTTCTGTTAACCTACAGCAGTCTGCACTATATGGTCCCTGTTCTTAGTTCTAATCTAATCTCTATGTGTATCTCATATCCTCCGTCTCTCATCAAATCCCAGTTTGTTCCCTCTAACAAGACATGGGGCGGGGTGTTCTGTAAGGGATAGTAAAGTCTTTAAAATAATTGGAAGCAAGGTATCTTTTTTTTTCCACTGATGTTCCTTTAACACTGAATGTTGAATATTTCCTTTTTACAATTATCTGTATATACATAAGAATTTGGGGTGGGAGTTTAGGATAATCATTGGATAAAAAGCAAGATTTCAAGAACAGAGATAAATTCTGTTCGTTATTGTAAGAGGGAGTCTTTTAGCTTAGTACAAGAAAATTATGCGGACCTTTTCTTGTATCTTTGATAAAATAACAGACAATATATTATATCAAGTAGACATTTAATACACTTATGGGTACCAGCCTGAAGGTGTGCCAACACATCCTGTTTTGCTGCCTAGTTGTGTGCTTTAATGGATTCCCAGATGAGGCTGTGGTTTTACATTCACTATGACTTCTGCTTCCTGCATTTTTCATTTCTGTCTCATGACAAAATCCTGTACATGTGTTGGGACTCAGCTTAGAATGTTTGGATTGGAAGTGCCAGGGATCATACCCACGGTTGTTTCTCACAGCACAAGAATTTGAAAGGTGATTTGCCAGTGTACTTTTTCCCCTCACCCCCAGCCACTCTGTGGATTCTGAAGAACATCAAATGTCAGTGGTTTTAGAAGGAGGGCAGGGAGAAGCCAGAGTTCTGAGATGCAGCTGACCCGCTTTCTTATACCAGGACACTCATTTGCAACAGAGATCTGTCCTAATTCCATAGTCACTCTTGGATTATCGATGGCAGTGGCCAAGAGTCCCTGACCTCTTCTCATTTTCAAAGTGTCTTGAAGTGACATGATAGGACATTTTGTTTAGAACAGGCTCCTGTGCCAGCTGCACCACCTCGGAATAAATCTCTTTTTACATGATAACTTCTTTGTTTCCTTCCAGCTCTCACTATGCTGGGCCCTAGGTATGTGATTACACGGTCCTTATGAAGTGTAAGAGAGGGTTCGTGCAATTGGACTCTTATTTAGAGGCATAGAATAGGCTTCTCTTACCAGATATTAAATGGATGGAAGTCTGTTTTTCTGAGGGAATTGGGGCTACTGGGTACCCTTCACCTAAAGTTAGGATAAGTGTGCTTGTGCACTACACACACACACACACACACACACACACGCTCACGTACAAACACCAAACAGAATTTTATTCTTTTGGTGATATCTGCTCACCAGTATTTGTTCACTGCTGTCGTGAATCCAGGCTGCTTTTATGATTCATAAATGAAGCCCTACTTCATTTTGTGTTAGGGGTGATAGGAACCTGGAACCTCAACAAAAAGAAAACATTAAACAGGGAGTTTTATAATTTATATTTATTGATTTATTTAATAATTTCATTGTATGTTCTCTGCTACTGTATAGCTTTGGTAACTAACTTGTAAAACTTGATTTAATTTTTATCTTTGTATGTGTGATTGATGTTTTCATCTAAACCTTATTTTTTTCCAAGGTAAAAAAATAATTAAATTATATTGCTCTCCACCTCTCCCTCTTTCACCCTCTCTTGACCCTCGCTTCCTCTTAAATTCATGGCTTCATATTAAAATTATCATTGTTTTACACACACACTCACACACACACACACATACACACACACGAATAAATATATAAATACAATCCACCGAGTTCATTAAACGTAGCTTGCTTGTATATGTTTTTGGTACAAATTACTTGGTATTGGATGACCAGTTAAGGGCTCATCTTTGGGGAAGCTAGTTATCCCTCAGTAGTCTCCAGTTGCCTGTAACTCTTCATCTGTGATTGGAGTACTGTGAAATTTCCCTCGTCCTTGTTGCCATACCAATTGGTGGTGTTCCATTTTAGGTCCTGTTTAAGCAGTGAACCTGTTGAGTGAGTTTCCTTGTGTAGTTAGAAGGCATTCTCTTTTAGCAGGCTTTCTAGACCTTTTACTCTTAGACTGTTTCTGCATTGTTCCCTTAGCCGTAAGTATAGGGTTTGTGCTACAGACATACCCAGTGGGATTGGACACTCCCTGTTCAGTGGTTTTGCATTTTAGTGGTCGTGGCTTTTTATATACAAATAATCCAGATAATTTTGGCTCTTACCTTAGGGCCATTACATGCTGTGATGGTTTGTATATACTTGGGCCAGGGAGTGGCACTGTTAGAAGGTGTGGCCTTGTTGGAGTAGATGTGTCACTGTAGGTGTGGGCTATAATACCCTATTCCTAGCTGCCTGAAAGTCAGTATTCTGCTAGCAGCCTTCAGATAAAGACATAGAACTCTCAACTATGCCTGCCTGGAGGCTGTCATGCTCCCACCTTGATGACACTGGGTTGAATCTCTGAACTGGAAGCCAGTCCCAACTAAATGTTGTTTGTAAAAGAGTTGTCTTGGTCATGGTATCTGTTCCCAGCAATAAAACGTTAAAACACATGCTAAATAGAAAAATATTGTGAAGTGGTTGCGTTATGATGTTTAGGAACAAGACAAGACTGGAATCGTACCTATTATAATTGCCATGTAGATTTGAGTCCACAGAAAGATGCTTCCTGGAGTCTCTTGAGACTACAGATATATGCAAAGATGCTTAATATGCCACAACTTGATGATATTAGATAGCTGCCCAGCTTAAATATTATTTTCACTGCATTTTATTTTGTTACATTCTTTAGTGCAATTTTTTAAAACTCAAGCTCAGACCCTTAACTTGCCACTATGCTTTGTTTTTCTAATTAACTTCGTTGTTCATTCTGGAGGGACTCACTCTTTGTCCTGGAGAGGTGATTGGACGAATGAGGTGAGGCAGGTGGCAGTTTTAATCACAATGTAGTAGAGAAGGAAAAGATCATGTTTAAACTTTGATCCTTAATTTGGAGTGGAAATGAGGAGGTAATTGCGAGTTCCCTGTAAGCTGAAGGCAATGTGAGTTCCGGGACTTAAGGTGCACAAAGCTGCTTTCCTTGAAAGAGGTAAATGCTAGCCTGTAGAAACCCCAACTCCCAGTTCTCTTGATCTCCCCTCCTGTCTTCTCTCCTCTTTCATCTGACATAAGTGTTCATATGCTTGAGCATCAAACAGCTGCAGGGATTTTCTTCCCCCTGAACTCGGGATACTTCAATGGATGATCACACCGGTTTTACCAATAGCCAGGATAACTTTGAAAAGAAGACCGATGTGCAAGAAGGGATAAAGAAAGATAGTCACTTAAATGTTTGAAAATGAAAGTATGGTCTGAGCATGTTTTCATGACTGTTTGTTAGTAAGAAAAAAGTTAAATTTGGTGCCCCTTCTTTTTCTTTGTTTTTTTTGATATTTGATGATGTCAAGGTAGTTTTTTTTAAAATAAATCTGATTCTTTTAACATATAGGAAATAAAGGAATGGAATATGTATATGTATTTAGTGATGCCAGTGAGCAGTCAGCTACAATGAGATACAATCTCTGAGCAGATATTCTACTACTGTAATCTAAAACTGAAGTTTCTAAGTTTGTAGTTTGCACGAATACAGTTGGAGTTTCCAAAATATTCAGCAACTGTTTGCTTTACCAATGCTGTGTATTACTAAATATTATCTAATTAATTTTCTTTAGTAAGCTCTTATCCACAGATTACATTTAGGTGTGAGTAGCTGCACAGTGTAGATTGTTAAAGAAACATGGGAATATCACTTATACACTTAGTTCCACTGAATAGAAAAGCTGATATTATAGCAGCAGAGGGTTAAATTTCTCCCTGAAATTAAAGGTGAAAAAGTTCTGGCTTCCACAAGGATCAGTTTATAGCTTTCTACTCCTTGGCATTTAATTTTAGGATTCAATTTCTACCCTCATAAGATTAATGGGCAAATCCACATCCATGGTCTTACCGTGTAGACATGTAGATTTACTGTGTTTATTTAATCAGACATAGGCTAGCTATCTTGATCTTTTCCAGTACTAGTAGCCAATCAAGAGTGTACTGTGGTCATCCTGACCTGGAAGTGAGCCAGAGTCGTCAAGGCTTTAAGTTGCCCAGCTTCTTCCTGAGAGATGCCCCCTTTCCAACTCATATCCCTTTCAAGAGCTCTTTCCCTTTTCCAAAGAGGAGACATCAGGCTAGAACAGAAGAGACCTAGGAAGGAGAGCATGGTACAGTCTATCATCTCTGTGGATAAGTACTCCTGAGCAACATCCAGCCCCTGCCCCTCCTTAGCTCACCCTACCCCCCTTCTCAAGAGAAGGCTGAAGCCATATCCTTTAACGTCACTCCCCTCTGGTTCATCACTGTGAGACCTGATCTGTCTTTATCTTAGATTCCTTTCTTGGAGGACTATAGAGATATTTGGCTGCCTGATGTCAACAACGCTGAACTCATTTGTTGACTTAATTGACACCATGTCTTGGGGAGCTCTGTTGTCTCCCCTTTCAAATTTTATAGACAGTGTATTCTTTAAAAATAAGAAAACATGCAGCCAACCACTGAACTGATCACTGGTTCCCCAATGGAGGAGTTAGAGAAAGGACTGAAGGAGCTGAAGGGTTTGCAACCCCATAGGAAGAACAACAATGTCAACCAACCTAAGCTCCTAGGGTCTAAATCACCAGCCAAAGAGTACACATAGAGGGACCCATGGCTCCAGCCTTATACGTAGCAGAGGACGACCTTGTTGCACATTAGTGGGAGAAGAGACCCTTGGTCCTGTGAAGACTTGATGCCCCAGTGTAGGGGAATGTGAGGGCGGGAGGCAGGAGTGGGTGGGTAGGGGCACACCCTCATAGAAGCAGGAAGAGGGGAATGGGGTGGCGTTTCTTGGGGTGGGGGATGGGTAAAGGGGATAACATTTGAAATGTAAATAAATAAAATATCTTATAAAAATAAGAAAACATTTAAAAATTGCTTCACTCATTATTAACTAATAGGTTAACTTTCAGTTCTGTAGGAAACATAATATTTGTGAGAGAAAAAGAATGGATTTAAAATGTCAGCTAATTTATGCTCTGTTTTGTTTTGTTTTGGTGTGTTTGTTCATGATGCACATGTGTGAGTGCACACATTCAGGTTTGTGTATGTTTTTGTGTGTAAGTAGGGGTATAAATATGCCACACAGTACATGTGGAGGTCAGAGGACACCGTGCTTTTGAATCCGAATCTTCTTCTTGTTGGCTACTGTGTATGCTCCCTGAGTTGGCCTTTTGAGCTTCTCAGCTTCTAATCAGCACAGAAGTTCAGAGATAACAGGCACCTGTGCTACTGTGACAGGCTTTATATAGGTCTTTGGATTCAGACTGAGGTCCTCATGTTTGGATGACACTTTCTTTACCCATTGGGTGATTTCAGCTCCTGGCCTCCATCTTTAAGCCAAGAATTGTTTTGTTATCTAACCATGGATGTATAACCTTAGGAGACTTTGCTGGTCTAGCATTCTGTTTTGCTTTTATAGAGCTTCTGAGGTATAATTAAAACTGTCTTGCCAGAGAGTACTTTTCAAATAGATGTAGGCTTATGTTATCATAGGCAAGTGCAGTGATTTCATCTTTGATGACAGGAATAAAGTCCAGTTTGTGCCAGAATAACCCTTTTGGTGTTAGAGGACTAGGGATTTCTGGAGTCATGCCAGTGTTTTCTTCCTAAGAGATAGGAGTCTATTTTCCATTATCCTTCTATATTGCTAGAGACTATACATTAATTAGTCACTAACACCTGAGATGCCATTGCATTAATTAATTAGTTTTTGCAATTTGTTCCTCAGGTAGACTATTATTCCAGGATTCTGAAGGCTCACAAACGAGTTCATGGCTGATGTTTCTATAGTCCCTTTCCCCAGCCATTGGCATTCCATATCAAGAACAAACCAGTTCCCTACATTTTGATTCTCCCATACCCTTCACCAGGCTTGATCCCCATGGTATTCTGTTGAATAACTGTGGTGTGGCACCAATAGCAGGAAGTTGAGGTTGGTGCAATCCACAGACTTGTTCACGTTTCTTCAGTTTTACAAATGCTTATTCTTGTGCGTGTCTACTTCTTCATGGTTTTATCGATGTATGTATTAATGAAACTGGCACCGCAGTGGAGATATAGAATTGTTCTGTGACCACAAAGAAATCCCTCATGCATAAAATTCACATTACTACTGTCCCACCATTCCTAAATTTGACAATTACTGACCTAGTTTCTAGCTCCATAACTTTTTTCATTTTGAGAATACTATATATATTATATTATATGTAATCTTTTGAGACTGACATTTCTTCCTCTCTTCTCAGCATAGTGCCTTTGAGGTATAGCCTAATTGTTTGTAACAATGGTTGGTTTCTTCTTGATACTGAGTACTATTTCATTGTGTAGCTGTACCATCCATTGGGTCCAGTTTGTTTATCACTTGCCTGTTGAAGGTCATTTGGTCATTTGGATTTTTTCCAAGTGTTCAAACTATTTCAGTGAAATGCTGTGAACCTTCATGTACAGAATGTATTTGTCTGAAATGAATCAAGGCTGGTTATGTGGTAAGCATATGTTTATATGCTTAGTATGGTAAGAAGTTGTCAAATCACTTTCCAGAGTTTCTGTTTTCCTATGTAATCATCTATGAGCAACCCAGTTCGTTTCCATCCTTGTCAGGATTGACACTATATTTATATTTATTAGCCCCCACATTAGCTATGTAGTATGTATATGTATTCATAGTTCTAATTGGCAGTTTTCTCATGGTTCATTAAAATTACCATTGAGTTATTTGCTATCTGTATGCTTTGTGTGCTGAAATGCCTGTTTATGTATTTTGTTTAGTTTTTAAACTACTTTAATTTTTCTTCCTTTAAACAAGTCTTTAAAATTGAGAATTCTTTGTATATTCCATATTATAATTAAGAAATATTTCTCTCTCAGCCTGTAGCTTGTGGTTTCAGACTGGAAAACAACAGCAGCAAAATACAACAACAACAATTCCCAGAACCCATTTTTTATTTTGAAGTACAATTTCTTGAATTCTTTTTTTTTATGGGTTTTATCTATTTTTGTTTTTATGAAAACACTTCCTAGCTTTAAAGATTTGAACTTATTTTTCTAACGGCACTGTTATTTTACATAGTGCATTTTAAGTTTGTTTTTCAGTTTGAGTTATTTTTTGTTGTAAGGGTTGGATTAAGCTTATTTTATTGGCTATGAATCATTTTATGTTATAACATGCTGGTCTTTACTCAACTCTGAAAAATATAAGAAAGCACAATTGTAATATGTGTTATGGTTTGCTTATAGTATAGGGATGAAGTAGTCTATCCACTTCCTTATTTGTAATGACATTTAAAAATTTTTAAACTCAGTATTTTAACACAGCTAAAAACTTTAGGATGTAGGGCAAAATCTGAGAAATATATAATTTAATCTCAAAAGGTACTTTTATTGCTTGTTTTATTGTTTAATTTTCTTTTCTATCATTTCAGAAATTATTTATATTCTAGTTGTTGAAAATCTGTGTGGACTTCAATTTCTTTTAGACTTCAATTTATAATCTTATTTTGTTTTAAAATGTTATAAGATTTTAAGTGATATGCTTAGAATGGTTTTATTTGACTCTATTATGTACTCAGTGGATAAAAATTATAAGAAATACATATTTTTAAAATAGTTTGTTCAGTTTATTTTTTCACTAGATCTAAATGACAGATTAATCCTTTAAAACTTTTTCTAATGTTTATAACTGTAGGAGTGAATTTGTTAATTCTTAACTAATATAATATCAATATTTTCTAAAATTAGCTTCTTTTTAATCTAACTGAAATTGGCCTTTGGTTTATTTCAGTCTTAATATTTACTTTGATGTTTATCAGGGTTGATTGTTCTGGAAATACTGCTAGTAATTGGAGCACATCAATTTCCAAAGAACTTGGTTTGATGTTGAAATATAACTGTTGTTAGTACATTTATTTGACAAAGGTTGCAAAACTTTATGTACCTTTATATATAGTGGACAAGTGTGTCTTCTGAGAAGTTCTACAATTATAACTCACTCTAATGTAGGTAGGCAGTCCATGTATTAACTCAACTAACTAATTTACTAGATTGGTTTGAAAGGCATAATGACCTTTTAAAACCCCGACTGAAGGGATCATTGACATGATCCAGGTTGCTTTTCCTTGCCTCTGCACTATGACTTTCACAGTTGTACTTGGAGTTTTAGGGTGACATATAAAAGGTGACATGCACAGAAGACATATTCCCCAGAAATTGTGTTCCAGGCATCTGAGTTGTGGTCTGCTTGTTAATTTGGTTTAGAAACCTATTCCCACAATTCTCTTTGTCTCGGGCATTTTTCTACAGGATATAACAAGTGCAAGTAGAACAGGCTGCCTTTCTGACAGCTGCTCAATTAGAGAAGAGAACTTAGGCAGTAGAATAAACCCAGTGTAATACTGATGAAAGTGTAGTCATCCTGTTAAAGAAGGGGGCATGTACCTCCAAGAACTGCAGTTTACAGTCTTAAAATGATTTTTCTCTAAAAGGAAGGACTGATCTTTCAGGATGTGGACAATTCGATGAGCCTCAGGATTCAAAGCACTAGATAAGTCATTAATCTTCATTAAAATAATTAGTCAAGGTATCATGTAACCTTATACAGGATTTTGTTACTTAATTTGAAAGATTCCTTGCCAAAAAAAAAAAAGATTTCAGTTGCAAAATGTGCTTGTCTAAGAATTGCCACATTGTGTAAGCATTGAAGCTTGTAAAATACATTGTAAATCATATCTGATGACAAACCAGCATGCTTCTAGCAGACAAGCACATTTTGGAAGTGAGAGTGGACTATTTTTAGAGGCAGTGAGCAATTCCTAAGTAAGTGAAGGTACTCCAGCTTTGAATGAGTCAGGGGGCTATTAAGCCTAGTGTCACTTGGCTAGGTGGATTCCAGGGACACAAACAAGTGTCCACTGCTTTGTCTGCAGCTTCCCTTAGGTTTCTTGCCTACATCAGCCTTGTCTAATAGTACTATAATATGAATCATGCATATAATTTAGAATTTTCTAGTAGTCACATACAAAGACAAAACAGATGAAGTCAGTTAAATGTCTATTATGTAATTCACTGGTTTCAAAATATCACCCCAACATGTAATTAAAATAATTCTGGCCATATACTTCGCATTTTACAAATTAGGTCTTCAAAATCTGTTTGTTTTCTCCTTAGAGCATATTTGGGCTCTCTTTGTAGCAGTGTGTTGCTAGTGACTACTGTGTTGTTCCACAGGGAAGGTTTAGATTATGTGTTAGAAGTAGGAGCTTTTAGAGAGAGTTAGCATGGCCCCCACAAGGAGAAGAAAGGTGAAGATTAAGCAAGTAGCAAGATTCAGTCGGCTTTGTGTTCGCAATAGAGGTAATTAGACCCATAGAGATTACAGTTTTACCTACGAGACTCCCCAGTTATTGAACCCTAGTTTTTTTAATACTCAAAAAACTGAAAGGAATGGTATCATAAACAGAGAACCATTCCACGCAATTAACTGGAGGTAAGTAGATAGCGATGTTTCCCCTCCATCCTTTGAGCCAACTAATCTGCACTGGCTCCTAATTAATTAAGGTGATTTTTATGCCAGATTCTTTTGATGTTAAATGCATTATATCTGTCTCATAAAGCAAAATCACAGATAATATGACGCAAAAAATGTGGGCCAAAGTAAATCTGATAGAGATCTACTTCTTGCTGAAGGGACTAAGAAAGCACCCCAGTTGTCGAATTGAAGACCTTTCTGGGCGTGCCAGCTTCACGTAGACTTAGCCCAAATAACAGCTGTTCATACTTCTGCTGTCCCAAGAATTTTGCTCCCGAGCAGTGGTGACTCATTATGACTTGCATTATTCCAGAACAGATCTCTTTAACGGAGAGGAAGGTTGGAAAGACTGGTTCGCTGTCACTCTTAAAATAGTGACCAGGTTGTAGTAGGTTCATGCATGCTGGACACGTTGGTGCTGTGTATCTTATGACCTTTCCTTCATGACGTGTGTTTGTTTCATATAGATCAAAAATTTATCATTGTTCCTACTTGTATTTAGTGGGCACCTATTCTTAATACCTGATCATTCACCTTGTAATGATAAGGGAAACATTGCTGTTTATGGGTATTTGACCTGTAATTGTCAATTAGGCTCCTTCTGGAAGGCTGCCTTTTTGCTCTCTTCAGTGTTACGGTTTGCCTTAGTCCAGCCTCGCAGTACGTGCTGACTCACGTTAGCATCCCGGGATGTTACACACGTGTCTTGAATTTAAGAATAGAAGAATATGGTTAGGGAACACGTTATTGTCTTTTGGTATTTTCTTTGGAACGTAGAATAGAGATTTACACTCTAGGGGTGTTTTGTAAATACCCATTGACTAGGGTTCTGGTCTGGCTTGTTCTGCAATATTAAAAACCTAGAAATATTTATTACTGTAGTTGTTTGGGTGTCCCTAGGAACATTTGAGAATAATTCTTCAATCATGTTGTGTCCTGTGGTGGGAAAAACCGCGCATACACACAGCTTAACCTTTCTCCTGTCTAATACAAGTACGAAGAAGATTGTAATTTGTGCATTGTGCTTTTATCGGGTTGCCGTTCCCAATGCAGTTAGTGTAATTTTTCATTTCCTACAGTCCTCGGGCAATTCTGTTAAACATGCTTTCTATTTCAGAACATTCTTCTATTTAAAAAACTTCTTTTTTTTTTTTTTTCTTGCCTCAGGGCCAACATGGTTTTCTAGCTAGGCCAGTAATTTCTACCCTTGACGGCTTTACTCACCTTCACTGTTAAAATTCTAAGTAGATCTACTTAGGATGCCTTTCCTGATTGTTTTCTGACAGAGTTAATGCTGGGATGCTGCTGGTTTGTTGACATTACGTTTGGTTGGCAACAATGTTATTTACTACTAAAGGGAAGAGATGTTTTTTATTTTTATTCTTGTGGTGGTGTAGTCTGTATTTATTTAGTTAATATGTGGAATTTGGACTTTTTTATTTTTTATTTATTTTTTTTTTTGAGACTAGGTTTCTCTGTGTAGCCCTGGCTATCCTGGTACTCTGTAGACTGAATTTGGACTTTCTATTTATTGAAAAACCGAATTTTTCAAAATTACACTATCTACACTAAAAAAGAAAACTGATCCATTGATAGCATCCACAACCAAGCCTTTGTTTTTATTCCATAAGCTTCTTGTCAGTGTTGAGGGAGATGTTGAAGCAGCTGTTAACGTAATCAAGAGATTTTTAGGAAATGCATAGGTAGCGAACTGAGGTTATACTAGAATCAGAACTCTGAGTATGTTATAAAGACACGATTGTGTGTATCTTAAATGTGTATTGTCTGAATAGCTTTGGTATCGTGCTTTCTTGGTTGGAGTTTGTGTTCTTATCCACCGTACTTATTTCTGTATATAGACATGGGAGGAAAAGGGATTTTCTTCTTTTAGGATCGTGATCCTAGTGTTAAGAAGGAGGAAGGAAGAGCTCTTCCCTTGTCGATTTTGTTTGCTTTGAACTTTCATGGGTGCTCCTCTCAGCTGTCATCTGGTTGACTTGTAGGAATATTGTCACTGATCTACCTCAGATGGAATATACAGCTTGTTTTGTCCAGTGGAATGCCACTGGACTTGCCACCCACACTTCAGGGCAGGCCCCATGTCTGCTCATATTTGACCAGTACAAAACAGATTCCATTTCTTTTGGTAACCTTTTATTTTGTTTTGATATTTTTGCATTATTATTATTATTATTGATCTGTTTTCTTTTGAGAGAGTTGGTGAGAAAGAACATGGAGTTCATAAGTGTGTGGCTAGGAAGGTGGGGAGGATCTAAGAAGAGTTACTAAAAGGGAAAAATATGATAAATGTATTATGATTTGGGAAGGGAAAATATGATAAATATATTGTATTATATAGGAGGGGAAAGAAAATGATAAATATATTTAATTATTTGGGAGGGGAAGAGTATGATATATTGTATAAAGATTTTAAAGTACAAAATAAAATTAAAAAGCAATTTATCATTATTATTATTATTATTATTATTACTATTACTATTATTATTATTATTATTATTATTTTCTCGAAAGAGTTTCTCTGTGTAGCCCTGGCTTTCCTGGAATTCACTCTGTAGACCAGGCTGACCTCAAACCCAGAAATCTGCCTGCCTCTGCCTCCCAAGTGCTGGGATTAAAGGTGTGTGCCACCACTGCCTGGCTAGAGTTTTTTTTTTTCCTTATTAATTTTCTTAAAGATATGGTGTCACTATGCAGCCCTGGGTAGTCTCGAACTTATTTTATAGACAAAGTTGGCCCCAAACTTACAGCTCCACTTCTTCCTCTTGGAGTGCCTGTGCTCAGGGTATGTGCAACTATGTTTTGTCCAAACTTATACTTTTAAGTGTGGCTAGTAAATGTTGCTCAAGCTTTTAGTGCTTCAATTATTATTTATTATTAACCACTTAGGAAGTAATGGGAACCTTTTGACCTAAATTCAGAGACATTATTAAAATTTGAAACACAATATTTTATAATTTCAAAGAGATGTTTGTTGGAACATATTATTTGTAATTGCCATTCCCCGGTATTGTGGGTTTATCTTCACTTTCTTTTTTAATTTACGTATAATTATTGACCTGAGAAATAATATATATCTGAGTAAACAGAAACCAGATTTGGGGTTATGTGACCTATATGTTTCTCTCTCCTTCTCTCTCTCTCTCTGGTAAATAATTTGTGGCTTGACCTTTGTGTAGTAACTAAGCCCAGCCACTTGACTATCTTATAGTATTCTGGTATTCTTTAATAATAGTTATGATGGATTTTCTGTTTTGATGAAACAAAGTTTTATGTTTTAAACAAATTGTGTGTGTGTGTGTGTGTGTGTGTGTGTATGTGTGTTGAGTTTTATGATACTTTTAAGCAACTTAGAAGTTTGTTGTAATTTCCTCATGTACTTTCAAGACTGGTGATCACTTGATGGAATAATCAGCTTTAGTACTAAAGACTATGTAACAGAAATTAGGGAGTAGGGTTATTTAGAACCAGTGAACTTGAGTTCTATTAAAGTCAAAAAACCAAGTGGTATACATCTCTCAAAGGTAGTCACTTTCAGAATGGAAAGACTAGGACTAAGGGATGTTTTTGTGTTGCTGGGCAACATGGCTGAGCAGTATTTATATTATACAAGGCTATACTTTATTCACTGGGAAGCTGGGGAAGGAGTAATGAAGCTATTTGTTTCTTTAAGTGGAAGGAATTACAGTGAAATTCCTTTGAAGAAGGGGAATGTATATGATGTTTAATTAAGAACTAATGAAAAGGAAAAAGATATTTTAAGAGCATGTTAGGTTTTCTTACATAACATGATAATAAATATAGGGCCCTCTAAACTGAACAGACACAAGTGGGTGTCACGTGAACAATTAGTCATTTCAGTAATGTTAGGGGTAAGACTGTTTTTAAGTTTCCTCTCATGGAGTCATCAGAAATGTCTAGGGCAAAGTCATTATTAGAGTTCATTGGCATTATTCTGGTGTTTCTGTACCATGAGATGTCAGGATTGGTGTAGGCTAAGCTAATAATTCTTTCCATTTCTACAGTGTAGTTTCTGTATAACATTGTAGGAGCTAACTGGTAATTTCAGAGCCAAATATATACATTTTACCTTATGAATCATTTTGTGCTAACTGGCTGTGTGTCTGGGCCTTTCCTCCTGTTGTGGTTCCATTTCAGTCCTCTTACCTTTAAGGTTGATTTTTCTGCTAGCTATCCAATGGGAGATTATAACTGGAAATGACTTAATAAATGTGTATTTAAATGACAGGGTATATGCTGATGGTCCTCGATCCGCCTTTTCAGAAGCTGTGGGAGCTTTGGCTGTGAGTGGATACTTTATCTGTTCTCCACCTATTTGGACAAGAAAAACAAAATAAAACACAACAAAACAATGAAAAACAAGAAAAACCTCAAGTCAGTCGTGCCCTATTTGGTTGCATGCTGCTTTTAAATGCCTGTTTGTGTTTGTTTGTCTGTTTTTGATTTTCCTTTTCTGTAAATGCACTAGGAAGAAGAAAACTGAAATAGAAAGAAATTGATGTAATAACCAGTCAAAGCCTCCTAATCTGTGCTGATCTCAGACTGGGACTTGTAAGCTACCTAATGCCTTGATAAGATTCTGTCTATTCTGTTTACTTTCGAGTAGTTACCGGATCACCTGCTGCACATGGACTCAGGAAGCCAGGGACTTTGCCTATGAACTTTCGTTCTTAGTCAGTAGATTGTGCTGCTGCTAGACCTGTCCATGGTGTAAAGGCAAAACTATGTGTAGTTGATTATGTGGACTACTCACACTTCTCCTCAGATTATCTATTTCTTTGCTAGCCAGGGAAGACTGGGCCTTAGTTACAACACATTTATCTATACTTTTGTGAATGTGTGCATGTGCGTGTGCATGTGCGTGTGTGTGTGTGTGTGTGTGTGTGTGTGTGTGTATGTGTGTGTTTGTATCTGTGTGTGTAGGCCAGATGTTGATATCTGGTATCATCTTCTATTAATTTCTACCTTATTTGTTGAGAAAGAGAATGTGGCAATCAGTGTGTCAGCTAGACTAGTGGACCAGCAAGCCTGTGGGATTTGCCTGTCTCTGTCTGGATAGCACTGGGGTTATGGAAGAGCCTGCCTTGCCTGGCTTCTACGTGGATTCTTGTCATCCAACCTCAGTCATGTCTGTGCAGCAAGCAACGTACTCATTGAGCCATCCCCTCACCCCATATTTTTGCTTTTATATTTTCTTTAATAAAACCCTGGCATGGTAGACCCATTTGAAATTCCAACACTTGAGAGGTTGTAGTGGTTTGAATATGTTTGGCCTGTGTAGGGGGACTATTAAGAGGTGTGGCTTTGATGGAGGAAGTGTGGCTTTGTTGGTGGAAGTGTATCATCATGGGGATGGGCTCTGAGACCTTCCACCTAACTGCCTGAGGATAGTCTTCACATGTCTGCCTTTGGATCAAGATGTAGAAGTTTTGGCTTCTATAGCCCCACGTCTGTCTGGGTGCTGCCATGCTCCTGCCTTGATGATAATGGACTGAACCTCTGAACCTCTAAGCCAGTCCCAATTAAATGTTGTCCTTTATAAGTTGCCTTGGTTATGATTTCTCTTCACAACAATGGAAACCCTAACTAACAGAGACAGCTACAAATTCATGATTTTGAGGCCAGACTGGTCAATATAGTTAGACTGTCAGCAAAGAAATAGAACAAAGCAAAATCTCACAAACAAACTTTAACACTATGTCTTAGAAAGAGAAATCCCTAAAACTTATCAGATAACATTATTTTTTTTATCTTTATCCCAATTTTAAAACTTTGGAGTACTTGCTTCTTCTGCTTTGAGTGGCTATCAAAGATGGAAGGGTTTATATATATAGACAACTCATTCTGCTTAATTTCAATATGTGCTGAAAATAATACAGTCAATCTTCAAATAGTTTAGTGATCGCTTAATCTTTCCTCCAGCATTGCCCTGCTTGCTTCTATGTCTCAACATTTGTATTTTGATTGTGGAATATAGTTACCAAGTCTGTGTTTCACCTCTAGTAAATCATGGTTCTTGTATATCAGCTAGGGGATCATTTTATATTTGATTATGATGGTTAGTCTTCATTGTTGAACTAAGTGGGTTGATACTTGAGATTAATGCAAACAACTCACCTATGAGTTTGTCTGTTTGGACATTGCCAGCATAGATTAATTGATGGGACAGACTGACCCTGAATGCAGGAGCACCATGCAGCGGGCTGGGAATGTGGATGAAGTTAAGAGGGAATGTGGAAGAAGGCAGATGGTGTAATCATTGTCTTTTTTGCTACCTGGTCTGTTACTTGTTTACCATACTCAGGGTTCAGGGCCCAGAATCAGAAGTCAGCTGTAGGCTGAGACATGGAAATTGTGAGGTAAATTAAATCCTTTCTCCCTTAAGTTGTTTAGATCAGTTGTTTTCACAGTGGTGAAAAGTCTAACTAACATGCTTATGATTCTTGAACTGTGTGAAATTATGCAACACCTAATATTCAAATGTCCACAAATCCAGAGAAGGCTATCTGGAGAAAATTAATCAAGAAAAATTTAATACAATATTCTGGGGAAGTGATTTCTGCAAAAGGAGTCAAAGGCACAGATGGCAGCTCATATCTTTTATACCTCAGAAGCTGAGGCAAATGATTAATGAAATTTTTTTGGTTAGCTTGGGCTGTACAATGACAGACCCTATCAAAAAATAGTTTTGTATAAACTGAAAAGAGTACCAAAAAATGTACTTAATGATTAAACTGTGGAGCTTGGATTTGGGACAAGGTTTGAATTTTGGCTTTGCTTTGGGAATGTTTAGTTTCACAGAGCTACAGTTTTTTCATACCTGACAAAGGTATACAATGTCAGTTCTGAGAACTAACTTTAGTGGACTATGTATTTAAGCCTTTCATCACATTTCCTGGCAGGCACTGAACACTGAAACGAGGAATACACATTGTTGGTTTTATTGCTTTTAAATTTTCTTGGTGCCGAGACAAACTTAAGATATGAATGATATAAAATGGAAAGATATATATGAAATAAAAAACTATAATATATAGTATGCTTAATATAAATTGAGATAGACATGTCTTGTGTTCCTTATCGAGTCTGGGTTTTACTGTATTTGAGCATGCTGACATGGCTCTTGTAATTGGCTTAATTACTTGAGACTTGGTTCAACAACGCTGTCGTTTAATCTCTTTGAGAAATCCTAGGCATCTCTAGCTTTGAAGGAAGGATGACTTCATGAGTAGACTGGTAGCGTATGTCTTTCTGGGTTCTCTTACCACACTCCAATTCTTGTGAGCTACTAGAAGACCCATCATTGAGAAAAATATGTGGGTGAGAGGGAGACAGACCTTGGTGGCAGCTGTGGTCTTGGGAATGTCACTAGGATATGCTGCCATCAAACTTATAGGTGCTTTGATTTCAGTGGCTACTATGGCTTTTCTGGAATGTAAAGGATTCGTCAGTGTTCACGTTTCAAGAGTAAAATGGCTGTACTTTTCATGATAGGCTTCAAGTGTGGAGTGGCTGTCTATAGATGCAGATGGAGCCTTCTGTACTGGTTGCTGATGAATCACAATGTCTTTAGGAATGTAGTAGATTGGCAGCATTACTGGGACTTTACTTCTCTCTCTCTCTCTCTCTCTCTCTCTCTCTCTTTCTTTTTATTAGATATTTTCTTTATATACATTTTGAATGTTATCCCCTTTCCTGGTTTCCCCTCCGAAAAACCCCCTATCCCATCTCCCCTCCCCTTGCTCATCAACCTACCCACTCCCACTTCCCTGTCCTGGCATTCCCTTACACAGAGGCATCTAGCCTTCTCAGGACCAAGGGCTTCTCTTCCCTTTGATGTCCAACAACGACATCCTCTGCTACATATGCAGCTGGAGCCATGGGTCCCTCCATGTGTACTCTTTGGTTGGTGGTTTAGTTCCTGGGAGCCCTGGGGGTACTGGTTGGTTCATATTGTTGTTCCTCCTATGGGCTGCAAACCCCTTCAGCTTCTTGGGTCCTTTCTCTGGCTCCCCCATTGGGGACCTTGTGTTCAGTCCAATGGTGGGCTGAGAGCATCTACCTCTGTATTTGTCAGTTATTTGAGGGTTTGACAGAAACTTGACTTGTTTTACTGATACGGGAGCTCTGTAATAATGGAAGATTGAGTTTTCATGAGAGAAGACATGGAATACCTACCATAAATAAATACTTTAAATCCTGTTGCTTACCAGGAAAATGCTGATGCATATAAAAATTGATAAAAATGTTCTCAGTCCTTGGGGGAAATTTATATGTATGTGAGATCAATTTTGATGGATAAGTGAAACTGGGCCTTGACCTATGTATGTATGTATGTATGTATGTATGTATGTATGCATGTATGTATCTGTCTGTCTATCTATCTATCTATCTATCTATCTATCTATCTATCTATCTATCTATCTATCTAGAGTTGTTTGAGCCAGGGTTTTGCTTATGTATGCAGAGCTGATATCAACCTCATAGTCCTCTATCTCAACCTCCTGAGTGCTGGAATTATTGATGTGTGTTACTATGGGTTGACCCTCAGTAAATTAACTCTTGTTTGAATTTGTGTCATGGTGAGTCCAGTGGATGGCTGTAAGATGCATATAATTTTTAGATGTTTTCTATAATGATTTATTATGGAATGGGAACTATTTAGGGAGACCCAATGCAGCTTTAAACTGCCATTCACTAACAGAGGACAAAGATGATAGCTAGTATTACATTCCTATCTAAATTCAAAATATTGGACTCCTTTCAAGGTCTGATGGAAGCAACAATAGAGATTAACAAAACATCCTCTTGATTTACTATTTTTTTAATTTTTTTATTTTTTGAGAGTTTCATAATGTGTATACATTGGAATGTGATTATATACAGTTCTCTTCCCCATGTCTCCCTCCAACTTACCCTAACTCCTCCCAATAACTTCTCTCATAAGTTCATTTCCTCCCCTCCTCTGCTACCACCTCCACCCTCTCCTTCCTCTCTTCCTCCTTCTCCTTCTTTTTCTTCTTTGAAAACTCACTAACTCTTATTAGTCCTGTTTGTATGTAGATAGGCATGGGACCAACCACTAGAACACTGGAAAATTACCACTGGCCACACCTTCCAAAGAAAATGATTCTCTCTCCTGTAGCTATATAAACTGCCATTAGCTCCTACGTGTGGCAGGAGGAGTGGGAGTAACCTTCCCCATCCATATGAAAATTTTGGCTGTGGTACCTGTTGTAGTGTTTGTGCAGGTGGCCATAGCTCCTGACAGAGGGGCTTCTTTTTTGGCAGTGCTCAGCGGCCAGTGCCACAATGCTGCACTGGTGAAAGCACAGAAAAGGCTAAGCTGTAACCCTTCAATAGTCTATCTATCTCCCCACTCCACTGCAGTGTCAGGGCTATAGGACAGGGAAGAGTGCCATGAATTACTGACATATAGACATGACACAGTTGTTGCACTCATGACTTGCTAGTTTTATGGATGGATCTTAGAGGATAGTCATCATAGGGCAATCAATTCAGTCCTTTCTATGCTGAAAAATTAAAAATAGTAATTAGCAAGAACACTGAACATTTTCATGATTTAATGACAACATGACTATTTCCTTTATCTCTACCAAGACATGGTACTTTGGGATGGTAATCATTTGAATATCTTGAACCTCTCATCCATGTCCAGTATATCCATAGATGGAATGATACCTTTGGACCTGGTGGACCACATGTAGTAGTGAGTAGCCTAGACACAGGTCTTAAAAGTCTCACAAATGTGAGATGGTGGTTGCTAAGCCCTGATCTATGATGCCGCTGGGTACTTTGTAAACCTTGATTTAGAAACAATTAACAAAGTACTAGTTCAACATTTTGCAGTCTATAGGTTTTATTTTCCTCTAATGTCTGGTCTATATTTAAGGGGAAAAAAAACCATACACCCACTTTAAACAAGTTAGTATCGAACTTCTGATATCTGAATTTCTTCATAACTTTTTGACTTGAGTTTTAGGTTTAAACTGTGACTCCTCTTAACTGAAGGTCTTTAATGAGACAGTAAATATATAACATTAAATATATATTGCATACATATATGCTCACAAAAATTAACATAGCACTTAAAATACATCTCTAGCTCAATCAATTTTGTGTAAAACCAAAAAAAATATTTTAGAAATAACACTTCCAATCTTAAGTTGCTTCTCATTAATTGTGTCTAATGCTGTGGCACAAGTAGGATCATGTTAGTAAAATAATAGTTGATGCTGGATAATCAGTTTTATAGGAAAATTCCCAATATTCATTTACTCTTTGTTCCAGAGAAGAAACCAGCCACCGTTGGGATCTGGGATATTTCTGAGATTCCTTCCAGGAATCTTTGCTCCTGTCCAGGAAGAGCATCTGGCTTCCACTTAATGCTCCTCTTCTCTTCAGCAACCACAACATCACTGGCCTCAAGTTAAAAGTTTCTTTTCTGAGCAAACTAAATTTTTAAAAGATCTTTTGTTTTGATTTTTCTTTTTGTTTGTTTCCAAGTGTCGCAGTTTGTGTTTTAGAAAATAGCTAACAATGCTCATGGGAACTTCTGAATGTCAGTGCTGCCTTTGAATTCCCTCTGCTAGGCAGTCACCTTTGAACTCAGTTTTTCAAAGACCTTCAAGGGCATTGGCTAAATGAAGAAGTGTTTATTTCCAAAACTTAACATGATGGCCGCTAATCCTGTGTCTAACAGTGTTCACCCTAAACAAAATCTTCTCTGTTTGCATTCTGAGCTCCCACTAGAACCACCCTTTAAGCTTGGCTGATGTAAGCATTCTAAGCTTTTTCTAGCTTGCTTCAAATGTCCCCACATTCCTCCCACACATCACCTTTAAAGGTCTCTGAAGTGCTGGGACAGGTATGGTAACAGAGACAGCTGCTCTGCTCAGTACCACTTTTGTATATTAAGCACATTTCATCACTGCAACAACATATCTGGATTATACCACCGAAAGGAAGGAGGGTTCTTTTTGTCCATTGCTTCAACCAGTCCTGGCTTTGGTCTGTTACTGCCAGGCCTGTGATTAGTGAGTTTGACAATTATGGTGAGATGTGTGTAGTGAAGCAAACCACTTTCCCTGTTGATGAGCGGAGACAGACATAGTGGGAAGAGCTTGGGAGAAAGATGTTCTTTTCCACGGCACAGCCCAAGTGACCTACCTGCTATAGCAAGGTCTTACCTATTGATGAAGTTAGCCTTTCTTGGGGATACTGAGTAGGACAGCTGGAAGAGTCCTAGGGGCTGCTTCTCCCGTTGTGTTATTTGTGCTTATTCTCACAGGCATTCCTACAGAAATTAGGAACACAAAAACATCTTTGAGGATAGAGGATCTTAGACTGCAGGATGTTAAAAGGAAACAGATGACACACTGAAGCAGTGTTTAGCAAATTTACTTAGGAGAATAATCCTAGTATAGCACAGTGGGTCATTTCAAGTGCTTAACTCTTGAGTTATCACTTCTAATGCTGAAAGACTGGAGGAAGAGCCTTTCATACAATTCTGGTAGTCAACTGCAGGAAGGGCATGTGGAGAACAAGTGTTCCTCTCCCTTCCCAGGCCCCAGTAAGGCTGGAAGTCTATTGATATTATCTGTTCAGGGATGTGTTCCTAGGGCAGAGGACCTGGTATGAAATGATAGAAAATGAGACCTAGGGACATGTAAAAGATGCTTGGCACAGTCGACTCACTTTGCCTCTTGGCCCATGTTCTTTTTCTTTTCCAAGGTAAAAAAAAAAAAAAAATAAAGTCCAATTCCACCTTTGATGATACATAAGAGTCCCATAAGTCACCTTGTAATTGAGTGTTGTCAGAGACCTGGTACCCTACCCAAAACATAACACTAGCTACCCCAGTCTTCATACAAGGTAGCCTGAGACAAATAGAGAGATGGGTTGAACATCTCACAGTTGGAACAGGCCCATCCCTGTGGGTGAGCCTGAGACTCAGTTTATAATTACCAGTGTTTCTATGTTGGCTTTCTGAGGCTGCTTGTGAAGAGTTCTGTAAAGAGGGACCTGTATGGTTCGGTCCCTGTTTTGTTTTTGTTATGTTCCTATGTATTCTTAGGGATAAGGGACCTCCCGCGCCCCCACGTTTCTCTCTAAGGAGTTAGAGTGTATGTGTGCTGCATATTCCTTCCCTAATATTGCTAACCTAATGGTCTTAACCCTACGGTAGACTGCTTATTAATGTTTGCCATATTGTCTTTGTCTAGTTTAATTTGATACTACTTTGCCTGTTTTTATATTTACGAGAAATTTGGATGATGCGATTTTGAATTATTCCATTATCCATCTTCGTTAGGATAGATGTATGGCCAGGGTAATTGGGATACTTATGAATATAATTAGAATAAATCAGTTTTTCTTGCATTGTCGTAGTTCCACTGCCTTCCTACCCATACAGTTTCTACAGCAGAAATTACTAATTTTTTTTAAAACTTTAAATTACTTTTGATACATTTAATTATGTTTAAGATGACAGTTGCTTTTGTTTCTATAATATGCATGTGGACCAGATCATTGTTTGAGGAGACATTTTAAAATTCAGACAGTTTGACATTGTCTTCTTTCCTCTTCAGTATTGTTGAGTCCCTTGGTTCATTTGCAACACTTTATAATACTTATGATGCTAAATATATATACGAATAAACTAGATACCATCAGGAAAGGATTATTTATTATAAAGGCAGTAATTGGGAGAGTAATTACTAATTGAATAGAACTGGATGATAAGATTCTGAATAGCGACTATGTCAGCATCTTTGAAAATCGTCTTTTCTGTGTAGCGGGGTGGGGGTGTCAGTGCTAGTGAAAGAAGGCTGCGTAAGAATCTATTACTCAGGAGGCAGTCAGGATAGGCTGGAGTTATGAGAAACCAAATGTCACTTCAATTTATTTAGCATGAATTCATCATCCAAAAAGAGCTTTGAAGGATACTTGTCTACAGTTTTCTTATTTTTTTCTCCAAGTTTTATTTTATGTTGACATTTATACTCTTCTTTGTACTTTAGCTTGAAATTTGTTAAAAGGTTTTTTTTTTCCCCCCTAAATTGGACAGATTCTATTGAAGACCTTTGTCTTTGTGTTACCTGTGGATTGTGGCCTGATAGCCAGTTAAAATTCTTTATATCTATAAACATTCAAATGCAAACATTTAAATTTTACAAGTCAGTATTGGTACTACTTAAGCAGTTTGTCACTCGGTAAGTCCACATCCCTTGGCATATAGATCCTCTGTCATTCACCTGATAAGGAGGGATCCCCTCTGGATAACTTAGTCTACAGTGACTGTTTAGTTTGTTCTCAAATAATGGGTTAGACCTGTGTTCTTTTTTTTTTTTAGGGTCTATGGCATGCATTCTTTGAAGGGATTGAGTGTGTGCTATTTGTAAAACTTCTATGAGGAAGTTTTGTCTAGGAATTAATTATGTTTATATTTTTATTAGAGAAATCAAACATCCTGGTCATTAATTTCCTCAGTTGTGTTAAATGTTACTGTAGCCATATTTCTTCCTTATGGAAGAGAATACAATTTGCAGCCCTCCCCCCTCATACCTATAAACTTACATCTCCATTCATCATTACTAACTGGGTCTAGCTAGGCAGGACTATTTAGGGACTCAACAGCTAACAAAGTAAGCCACAGTGAAGGCTGTGACGTTTGGAATAATGGCTCTGTTGGTAGAGGCTGGCAACACAGCTTGTAAGCTTGTGCACTGTGTCCCAGTGTTGCCTAGCATCTTATATCGCTCTTCTATGTATAGTCCCTTGAGTGGTCTCTCCTTTGGCTTGTTCTGATAGAAACATCTTGAAAAGAAAACAAAGGCTTAGTCTAGAGGTGGGACACTTTCACATACGATCTCAACTTGTCTCAGAGTGTCCTGATGTCACTTTCAGTGAAGCACACAAGCAACGAGTTGAAATAACATCAATGTTAATAAAATAGCCCTCAGCAAACAAAAGCAAAAAACTCTAGAGGAGCTGTATTGACAGAGGTTGTAACCATGAAAGGAGAACTATGATTGTATCAGAAATAAACAGATTTGAATTTTACCAATTCTAGAATATGAAGTACAACTGAGTTTTTGATGTGATTCATTGTATTTCCTGAAAAAGACCAAATAAATAAATCAGGAAGAAAAAAAAATAAAAAGAACAAATTCCTCTTGATAAGTTTAAGTAACCTCCAGTAAGATGTTTGCAGGGGTGAACATTTAAAACACTTTGGAGTACATATAGAAAAATGTATGTATTTTTATGCCTGTTCATGACCGCTGACTTCAGAAATGTCAAGTCAATGCAGGTCATTGAAGGGTAGTTTTAAATGGTGATACTTGCATTTGAGGATTTACATGACACTTGCCTAGGGTTAGTGTCAGCATTTGGCTTTCGAACATTTATGCATGAAGACGTATTCACTTTCCCCCAGAACTTAGGTTTGCTTTCCTTTAAGAAATTTAATTTTGGCTGTCAGTGTAAACTGTACATTTTTATGTATTCAATGAAATCATTAAATAAGTGTTTGCTCCCTGACCGTATTATGGTTCCACAGGGGTTTTGAAACTGTTACAGGGAGCGAAGATGCCAAAAAAGGACATTTTGCAATGTTTTTTTTCTTCTGGAGAAAAGTTTATTTATTTATTTATTTATTTATTTATTTATTTATGGTAGGTGACTGTAATAACCTATTTGTAATTTACTGTGAGAAATAAGTGGGGGAAGAGTATGTTAATGAATATTATGTAGTTGAGAGCATTTTCATCTTCCACGTTAAGAAAATTGATAAGGAAATGGTGGTAAGCACACTTTAATGTGGTTTTAGGTCAATTTCTTCCTGAAATGCCCTATATAACATATTCTAAGGGAATACATTTATATTTGCTGCAGAATAAATCTTTTGTTGCGTTCAGCCTTCTCTCAATTACAGCCATGCTCACTGAACCAGGGCAGGAACTTAGGATGGAATCTGGTGGAGAAAAATATCAAGCGTCCTTTTCTCTGCAGTTGTTAAGCTGCCCAGTTCTTGATGGAGACAATTATTACTCAAGGGTTGACTCTGGTAACAAGTTAAAAAGGGAGGGAGGCTGAAGCCCAGTGTTTCCCATGGATTAGAAATACAAACAGCAACCCAGGAAGGAGAGCGAGGGAGCATCCAACTAGATCTCCAGCTTTGATGCTGAAGTCGATTTGTGAGGCAGAATGCCAAATGCTTTCCCTAGCAGGTGAGCAGGAGGTGAGCAGCTAGATTGGCTGCCCTATGCTTAATTACACAGCTGCCTCCCTCTTCTCTGGGAATTTTTACATAGAAATGATGTTACTCTTGAGGGTGCAGAGCCTGCCTGTGCGCTCTGGTGATACCCAGCCTTGGAGGAGAATGAGCTCATCATGCTTCAGTGCCCCTGGTCTCTTAGTATTTATTGTTTGTAAGGATGTTTTCGAGAACATTGCTGAAGTCAGAAGAAGAAGAAGGGGAAGTAGGCATTGAAGCAAACAATAATAAAATAGATCTGTCACGGGGATTTTATGTGCAACAGGCAGTGAAGTAATTTAAGATACACCTTGCTATTTGTTTGTTTGTTCAAGGAAAACCTGGGAGGTGGATAAACGGTCTGTTCACTTGTCCTGTCACCATTGCAGCCTCGTTTCCGTTGTTTTCCCTGATTCACAGCTGAGACTATGCATGTCTGCAGTGAAGTGGAGTTCACATTTTGAGAGTAGCTCAGGGCATCCATGGGGTTTTACATGTTGTATCCTGGAGAGAATGATGATGCAAGAGAAAAGGTCAAGGGATATTTTACTGCTGGTGTCTTCTAATATTCAGGTAGCACATTAGATTTGAGTTTTAAATAGATTATGCATATTTGACATTAGGAATACCTGCACACCAAGGTGGAATGTGCGCACATGAGCTTAGACTCGGACCTTGGAAACAAAGCTTTCTTCTGAGTGAAAAGAAATGATTGAAAGGCTTGGGGGAGTGAATGCGGGGAGAATCAAGCTGTGTTCAGTTTTCACAGGCCTTATTTCATTTGTGTGAATCATACTCCTAAACTATGACAGTTAGGACTATAAAAATTACTACATTTTATGTGTCTCTGTGAGTTAAGGTCACAGTCTACCATGACCAGATAACTCCTCTGAGCTTGGCTCAAAATGGAGGACTCCCTTTACCAGCAAGGCTTCCCCTTCTTTGACCTTGTCTGGGGATACAGACCCCCCAACCCGCCCCCTCTACCTGGGGAAGGTCAAGTAGTCCTTAGCAGACTTCTTTCCGGATAAGAACCCTCCCAGCTAGTACCTGGGATTCCTGGAATGCCTGTCCGTACAAATGAGGCATTCACAGTATTTTCATTTACTCTGAAAACTCCTTCCCTCTCTCCAAAGTTCATACATATAAATCATTTCCACCTGAATAATGGGTATGCTTACAAGCCTATATCAATAAAAGCATGTGTGCAAGCTAAGATCTTCTAAGAGAGCTGTTTCACAGCAGATGGGCAGAGAAGGCCCTCCTTGTCTGACCCCGCCCCCTACTCCCGAATCCCAGCCAGACTGGGATCCTGCAGATCCCAGCAATTGCAGACTCTACTCCATCCTTCCAGCCTGGTACACAAGGTGTGGAGCCATGTCTGGACACCCTGAGAGTGAGAATCCAGAGCCACAGTTGGTCCCCACGCCTGTCCCACGTGTGTGCCCTAGTATGTGAATGAACATTGTGTGATGAATAATTAACTCTTAGACATCGGAAAAGGGCATTGAATCTCCTGGAACTTGAGTTATAGCGGTTTGGGAGCTTTTGTGGTGTGGGTGCTAGGAACTGAACCAGGGTCCTCTGTGAGAGAGTAGTGAGTGTTCTTAATCTCTGAGCCATCACTTCACTCCACAGTCAGGACTTTTATTCCAGTTCTTTGAACAGCTTTTTTTTTTTTTAAAGTAGCCAATAGAAAATATGCTTAGCCTTTAAATTTTAAAACTTCTAAAATGAAAATCAAGAGTAATCTAAATATCTCTGTCATTTATTTCATGCTACTTTTGCATGCTTATACTAGAAAAATAGGAAGTAGAGATAAAAGTAAAGAAAAACTTGCTCAGTTATATTCTGTCATAAAATACTTTATTTCTGTGGTATCAATATCTAAATACAGAGCAACCTTTGAATTTAATTCACCATTCATGTTGCAGTATAGATGAACCTTGTATGTTACTAAATATAGATCTAACACTTGCTGATATTTCATGTATGAATGTCACATACATATTCAATAAAATCCTATCTGTGCTATGCATGGACAGTGCTCAGTATCTAGAACTTAATATGCAGAAGTATTAATTCTAGCTGCTAAATTTTCCCATTAGAACTTTGGGAATTATTAAAAGTGATTTGAAATTGAGATGAATCAATCACTGTTACAAGTCATTATTATGAGAACTACTATTTTTAAAGATTCTTTAACATAAAGTTCAATAGATTCTCTTTCAAAATTCTGTTTCTGCCAATAGTTTTCTGAGAGATCTTGGTCAAATAAGTTAACTTTTTTGGTCCCTGGCTTTCTCTATAGTTTCAGTAAGGCAGAGTTTATTCCCATATAGCAGTAAGAGAATTAAGTAAGATATTGCTTACAGAGTACTCAGTATCTTGTTGGATGCATAGTAAATGCCCAATAATAGATAGCAACTCTCAGCGCATTGACTCTTGATTAAGACAGTTTCTACTCTTTCCAGCATCCCATGGCCAAACTTGCTGACAGAACCTTTTGTTTATACCTTAATGAATTATGTACAAAGGAGTGAAAATATAAAATTGAAAACAAAATCCTGTTAGCTTTAGTACACATATATCTATTTGTGCCGGTTAGCTTTTGTTAGCTTGACAAAAAAACCTCCATGTTTTTGGGAAGGAGACTCTCAACTGAGGAATCACCTCCAATAAGTTGTCCATGGCATGTCATTGGGGCATTTTTTTTTTTTTTTGATTGCCAGTGATTGTAGAAGGGCCCAGCTCACTGTTTGCAGTGCCACCCCTGAGCACAAGATCTGGGGTGTAGCAGAAAGTAAGCTGAACGTGTTCTGGAGAACAAGGCAGCACCCTGCCCTCCTCCATGATCTTCCGTTCCTGCTTCTCGCTTCCTGTCTTGTGTTGTTGTCATGGCTTCCCTGGATGATGAACTATAACTTCTTAGATGACTGAGCTTTTTACTCCATCCATTGGTGTTTGATCATGGTGTCTGTCTCTGCGACAGAAAACATTTTAGAAGATCAGTGAAGAATTCATAATATTGAATGATGGTACTGTTTTGGAAGACTGGCCTTAGCTTTTTGTGAACCTAACCTTGGGAAAGTTGACCTCGAGCTATGGGTAGGCTATAGGAATTCTAGTTCTGTTATTAATAGGGCATAGTATTAATTGTCAGCATTGCTCTAAGGTTTGTCGGTATACTTTGGAAACACCAATGTTTGGAAACAACAATGGGAAATTGTTGCCCATGAGTCACAAGTATTCTTGGTGTATTTATAATCCCATCTTACTGATGTTGAAAAGACTACTGAATTATTAATTATGGCTTTGCTAAGAAGCAAATTTGGTACTATATGAATGGAATTTAATTCCGAGCTTTTACCAAATCTGTTTCTAGCATATGATCTTTGTTATAGGTGTTAATTTATTATAGGCACTTTTGGTAATATGGTAAATCAAACTTATAAATGTTATTCTATGTTCATGTTATGTTATTCAACTGTATAAGAATGTTCACTGACAGCACTGTGGTACCCATTCTTAATCCCAACTTGGGTATAACTTAAAAGCAGAATATGTATTTTGGGAGCCATACAGGCTACTGTGCCTGCTACTGTGCTTTCCAGGCTATTATAGTTGGACCGTATTAGGTCATTATTTGCCTAATGAAATTTATGGAGATGTGTATTCAAGACATATGAGTTGGCCATACAATGTGATATTTTTTAATAGATATTTGGATAAAGCTTGAAATTTTATCTCTTAAAAGAATTCTTGCTATATATAGCGAGTGAATGAATATAAATGCTGTTCCACATCTATAGTTTTGAGACCGACAACATTTTGAAACATTCATCTCCCATTGTAAAAGTAAAAAAAAACCAGATCTTTTGATAGGACTTTGGTATTTCACCATATTTCTAAAAGATGTGTTTTCCCGTTGGAGGTCAATATATCTGTACCAAAATATATCTTCTTGGCATTTTTGATATGTATTATAATAATGTGTGTCCATGCCATTATCAAAGTGAACATTGGTACATTGACACTATTTCTAATAATAAATAAAAAAAAATCCCCATGGCTGACTGACTATAGCTTAGTAAATTCTAGAGTGTGGTTGAATAAGTACAAATATGCACTAATGTTCTGATGCTTTGTGAAAAAAAGTTAGAGTTTGTTGGTCTTAATCTTCTGAACAATGGGTTGAGATACTCACTCTGTTAGAGTGCTGTGTAGGGCTAAGTATAGCTCCGGTTTTGTTGACTATCAAAACAGTACTCAAGCTATATGTCAAATGGTAACAAAAGTAGTGTCCCCCTTTTACAGCATTATTGGGACGAATTATGGTATCCCCTCTCACTCTAAATTCATGGGCAATTAAAGGCATCACCAATGTGGCAGCCATACTTTGTGTCTTTTTTTTCTATTAATCATAATAAATAGTGCATGTTCAGGTTTTTTTGTGTGATTTATGGTTATTTTATTTTTGATCAAATATATATATTTGTATATATACATTTATCGTATATGTATATATACATTTACTATATATATATATACCGCTCTTGTAGCAGATTTTTCTTCATTCAATTTATTGAAACATTTAAGCATATTAATTGAGCAATTTTTTTTTCTTTTTTAAAGAAGGTTAAGTCTGTTAGAAAACCACAAACTCTTAAAGTTGAGATTAGAAGTGCAGATATTCTGGAGGCAAAAACCCCTATTTATTTCAGTTTCACCAACCTACTACTTCAGGAGTTTGGCTTAAACAGCTTACCTTCCTTAGTTTCCCCAGGATCTCTTTCCTATCCTGATTCATTCTGAAGTTTAATGAATGGACATGGGCCATTCCTGCCAACAATGCCTGGATTACAGTGAGGGCTCTGTAAAGTGGCCATTCATAAAGCATTGTGCTATTCATTTTTTTCTGTTCATAGAATATTCTTAGTGTTTTATTTACTATTCTTTTTACATTCTCTTGATACTTGATAAGCTACATTTTGTTTTAAGGAAAAAACAACATTTATAAAACTGTGTGTGTATGTGTGTGTGTGTGTGTGTGTTATATTCAAGGTGTCTTGGGATGCATGTTTTCTTTACTCTCTTGGTTGGGTCAATGTACTATACAACTAAGAATTCAAGAAGCTCTGAATATGGATTATGTGTTGTTAGACCTGGATGTGGCATTTTAGCTTTAAGAAAGAGTAACCCCAAACCTCCATGCTTATTTTCCTTAGGTCTAGGCTGTGTCGTTTGATTCATTAAAATGTGTCTGCAATTGTCTTCTATGATGGGTATGAAGTTTTTGACAGCATTTAAGTAATGTGTCATTCGTATAAAAAGACAGAAAACTATGCACGGTTGTGTTCAATCTGTTCATTGGACCAGCTAAATTCACCACAGGACCAAGATTTGAGCAGGGTTTTGGGAGCTTGGAATTGCTTCTCACCAAGCTGGATGGCCACGGACTCTCAGGGGCACCACAGACTGTGGTCTGCTGAGTAGAGGATCCAGGGCGTCAGTCTCCAGTTCATACAGCTGGTGTTCCCGTGGAATTTCCAAACAAGGAAACCTGAACACAGGCGAGCACGCTGCTGTTTGAGCCAAGGCTGTTGAAACATGAAGTCAGAATTCTTTGTAGAAATCAGTAGCCTAAGACTGCGTTAGCTCGTGTTTCAGATTACACAAGAGAAAATAAACTGAAAGGTCAGTTGAACAGTTACAGCTCTGCCCTTTTCGGCGGTAATCAGCTGAGCATGTAGCAGAGACGTGAACAGGAGCATGACTCGAAAGAGGGTCTGGGAAAGAGGCTGGCAGCTTCTGCTGGCGACAATTCCTGGTGCTCCCAGGACTGACCAGATGGGCTATCTCCCAAGGTTTACCTTCAGTAATTCTGATTTATTGCATTCAGAGGATTTTTTTTTCTAGCTAGGCAATCATGTTTTCACTTTGCCAGAAGACCCCAAGAATTTTAATATTGACCATTAATCATGCCTTAGTAAACTGCAAGGACAATACATTATTAATTTGCTCACGACCACGAGACAAGGCACAGTGATTAAAATTAATTTCTACCTACGTTTTGTTAATTTATTATAATTAATTAATCTGTTTAGAAGTCAAAATATGTTTACATTAATGGCTATATAGTAGGTGTTTCCCTGAGTTTCTTCAACCATATAGCATTTACATTTGATAGGCAGAATTCTAACAATAAATATTTTACAATGAAAAGAAGTGAATTCTACATGACTTTTAAAGTAATATCAAGTGGACCTTATTTAGTAATTATGAATTAAATATGAATATTTCATTAGAAAGTGGAGATCTTAGTCCTGGTAGGATTTTTGCAGTGGTCTTAGCTTTTCCTCATGTGTGGCTGTGTGCCAGAATTAGGAAAGAACGTTTAACAAACAGCAGCCACTCTTTAGTTTCAGTATACTAAGAGCAATTCTACCTGTTAGAGGGCAAGAAATTTCAATGGACTTCCTTTTTCTTCCTCCTAAAAATTTTAAATAATTTTGGTATAAACAAGAGACCATTTTTAAAAATTAAGTTTGGCTATATTGTAACTATGAAAAATTGTTATTTAAATAGCATTTGTTTCAGAATATTAGAAAGTAAGAAGTTAACTCTTTGTTGTGGTTTTGTGATTTTTATTTTATTTGTGTGTGAGAGAGAGAGAGAGAGAGAAGAAGAGGAGGAGGAGGAGGAGGAAGAGGAGGAGGAGGAGGAAGAGGAGGAGGAAGAGGAAGAGGAGTAGGGAGGAGAAGGAGGAGGAGGAAGAGGAGGAGGAAGAGGAGGAGGAGGAAGAGGAGGAGGAGGAGGAGAAGGAGGAGGAGGAAGAGGAGGAGGAGGAAGAGGAAGAGGAGGAGGAAGAGGAGGAAAACAAAGACAGAGAGGGACAGAGACAGAGAGAGAACCCACATGCAACAGGAGTGTGCCCAAGTGCCAGCAGACAGAACATGAGGTCAGAGGCCAATGTTTGGGAATCTGTTCTCTCCTGCCACCCTGTGGGATCCTGGAATGAAACATAGCTCAAGGTTGGCCAGTGACTTGTCACTGACTAAGCCCTCTCACTGCCCCGAATAGGAATTGTTAAAAGTTATACTTTGGAATGTAACTTTGTTTTGTAATTGAATTAATGCTTAGATTTTGTAAAGCTAAAATCAATATCGTAGAATTGTTGCAGATTTTTGTGATTTGACATTTTCTGCTTCTTTTTTAATGTTTTAAAAATATTTTATATTGACTTTCAATGCAGGGTCTTTCTACATATCTACATATCCTCCTGAATGCTGGGATTAAAGGGATGCACTGCCAAGCCTGGCTTTCTGCTTCTTTTAAAAATCTCTCTCTCTCTCTCTCTCTCTCTCTCTCTCTCTCTCTCTCTCTCTCTCTCTCTCTCTCCTCCTTCTCTCCCTCCCTCCCTTCCTCCTTCTTTCTTCCTTCCTTTCTTCCTTCCTTCCTTCCTTCCTTCCTTCCTTTCTTTCTTTCTTTCTTTCTTTCTTTCTTTCTTTCTTTCTTTCTTTCTTTCTTTCTTTCTTTCTCTTTTTTTCTTTCTTTTTTAAGAAGGAAAATAGGAAATACCACAGATGAATCTGCAGATGATCTTGTATAGTCAGTAAATTTTATCTTATATCTTAATAGAGTATTGCTTTTTCTGTGTTAACCTAAAATGAAGCAATCTTCCTGAATACATTTATCACTGTATCAGTGTGTTAATTAGTTATTTCATGGAAAAGGTTTTTTAGGTATATTACCATTGTGTATTTATTAAATTGGTTTTAGTATGACCATTTCAAATTATTTATGGTGCGAAGGTGTAGGGTTTAGATTTAAATTTGGGTATATTCCTTGCCTGGATTCTAACTTTATTCCATCAACATTGCTTATGCATATCCTGGTAAAGATTAGGTACTCACTAAACACTCCAAATTGAGTCTTTACTATGTCCCAATATTTTAGGTGTTTGTAATACATTAGATTACAGAACAGTTATTTTTCTCCATATTTGTGAAATGTACATTCTGATCAGTTCTCTTCCTTTTTTTTTAAAAAAAATCATTTTATATATGTGTATGTATACTATCTGTAAGTTTGTGTATACATGCTCTTGCCTGTGATTGTGGCACATGCATGTAACAGTTGACATGTGTAATCACAACACAGTCTTGGGCATCCTTCTTTCTTTCCTTCTTCTTTCAATCCAAATTCACTATTTTATTTCCACACTTACAGACACGAATATTTTTAACCCCACATCTTTATTTATCACTATAAAATGGGTATTGTTTTTATTTTTTTAATTAGATATATCATTTATTTACATTTCAAATGTTATCCTCTTTCCCAGTTTCCCCTTTGCAAACCCCCTGTCCCATCCTTCCTTAACCTGCTTCTATGAGGGTGCTTCCCCACCCACCTACCCACTCCTGCCTCACCACCCCAGCATTCCTCTACAATGGGACATCAAGCCTTCACAGAACCAAGGGCCTCCCCTCCCATTGATACCAGATAAGGTCTCTGCAGTCCTCCTAGCTCCTCCATTGGGGTCAGTCTGACAGTTGACTGACATCTTTCCCTATGTTGCTTTTGTTAGAAACAGGATCTCTCATTTGTCCCTAAGTATTTGAGGCTAGCTGTCAAGTGAGCTGACTGGGATTACTCTCCCATCATTTCCCATTTCTCCTTAGGATCTCTTGGATTACATAAACAAACTACAGGACTAGTATGTTTGTTATAGAGATGCAAACGCAGGCCATTAAAAGTGCACAACAATCCTTTTACCCCCTGAGCTGCCTCTGTCAGCACTTTACCCATTGCATTCTTATGCCTTGCTATCTCCTTTGCTGTTTTCACACATACATAGTCTTATCTCTGCTCACAGTGGCTGTTGCATGCCAGACAGAAAATAGATGCTCACCAAGTGTGTGAAAAGCAGGTGACTCAACCTGCTTGTCACCTGTGTTGACGTGGTTCTAATTCTGCCATTTCCAGGTAAAAGTCAAGAGTGTATCTTATGGCTAAAGATTGGAAACATTCCTGAAATTGAAATAGAATGTTAAAAGTTCATGCATTTATCTTGAAGAGAGACACTTAAAAACAGGGAGTCCCATTTAAAAATAAGGAACCACATTGATATGGTTTGGATGTAGAATGTCCTTATAAAGGTAATATGGACAGATAGAATGTGGGGCCCTGTGAGCAATGTTTTTTTGTCCTTGTGAGCATGACTTTATAATTGTGGGACTCTGTTATCTCTCACCATTTGAAATGTACCCATTTTGTTTATGGGCTCCACCACAGCATGCCAGTCTTATCAAAGGACGAATTAACAGGACTGTCTAGCCTTAGAATTGAAACTCTACAACTGTGAGCTAAATAACCTTTTCCCTTCACAGGCATTTTGATTTAATTTAGTTAAAAGTAATTTTTGACAATTGATACATGTAAACAATGTTTGATGGCCATGTTTATCCCCTCAACTCTCTTATTCTCCTTCCCTTTCCTATGACTTCTTTTCTTCAAGACTATTCCTCTTCCTGTTTTTAGTTTGATTTTTGTCTGTGCTGGTGATGCACAGGTCTACACCCTGCTATGTGCTCATGGTTAAAACAGGAAGTCACATCCAGAAGGCAGCGTTTTGTAGTGCTCCTCTCTGTCATCTGACTTTTACAGTCTTCATCAGCTCTGCTGCGATGCTGCCTGGCTTTGTAGGGTATAATATAGATATCCCCATTATATCCGGTTATCACATCCACTTACAGAGATCCGTTTATAGATCTCTCTTTATAAAGTTTGCTGCTCCATGTCTTTTGTTACATGATGCTGACTCATGCCAACATGCCCTATGAAGTCAAAGTTTTAATTATTTTCTATAATCACTTTTGTATAACAGAATTCCTGTGCTTTCAACATTTTTTTTGGATAATAAAGATTTCATTAATTTATAGACCCATAGTAGCAAAAAACCACCTTTCTAATTATTACCCTTAAACATTTCTCTGCTAACTATGGTGGTAAATCTCTATAATTTCAGCATTGTGGAACTGACATATTGGGGCTTCATTGTTGTTAAATATCTGCATTTGAGGAACATAAAATACTCATTCTAAAGTCTTCAGTGCTTAGCCATCATTTGGCAAGCTCAAAATGTAGATACTTTTGTGCATTGTGGATATTTTCCCTGTAAAAAGAAAATTCCTGCTAAACATCTATATTAATTATTTTTTAAATATTGCTGTGAGAAGACACTACGACCTAGGGAAATTCTAGAAAAGTTATTTGGTACTTACAGTTTCAGAGGGCTAGCGAACAAGACTGCAGAGCTGATGTAGTATGTGTCAGGCAGCTGGAGCAACAGGAGACAAAGGGAGCCCTGGGAGGTTCCCCAGGCCTTAGAAGCCTCACAGCCTACTCCCAAGACACATCTCCAACAAGGCCACACCTCCCAGTCCTTCCCAAACAGTTCTGCCAACTGAGGTCCATTCAAACATATGAGTTTATGGGGGCCATTTTCATTCAACTCAACACAACACCTGAATCAGTTTAATGGTTGACTCAATGCTCTTTTGTCTTTTAAGAGCACAGACTCTACTGTGCTTCTCTTCAGTCTTTTCCCCTTACTTGTTAGGAATCTAGCTCCTAGAATCTACCTTTGTGCTTCTTCCCTGAATAGATAATTTCCTCTAGGAAGCCAGAAACAGATTAAAATCTTATAATCTGAGCTACAGAGGAAGGACCTTCCCCTAAGAGTTTCTTTTATTTTTATGCTCACTCATAAGAACTTGAGCATGCGTTCTACATTTTTAGTTAGGTCATGAACTCTTCTCTAAGATACATCAGTGGTATTCAGAACCTTGTCTGAAATTGGAGCATCGATATGGACATAGGATCTAGTGTAAGTCATCTTCTAGGAGCACAAATTTTAGCCTGTTTCCCTATCCCCTACATTCCTATTTCCTTAGAGTAGCCTCTCTGTGGGTTTAGTTCATTCAATCAATTTTGTTTTTAACTCAGATTTTATTCCAAACCTGTATATTACAGTCAGTATGGGATACTGAGAACATGTTATATGCTTACCTGACTGTTTTTTTATGGAATAGATTCTCAGAGACATTTGAACTTTGGGAGCAAAACATAAATGTTGCCTAATTAACACGTACATTAAAGTTTAAACACGTGTTACAAATTAAAGGAAACTGCTATGTTTAAAAGAATAGTGATGTGCGGCTATTTCCATTTAGAGAAAAGCTGCAGTTCCTGCCGACTGAGTACATGCTGGCTGATGGGGGAAGGATCCCACTGTGCCTTCATTGATTCCCCCATGACCTATGAGGTTTCTCTGCTTTGAACAGGGGCAGAGAGGGAAGAGAACAGAACTTTAAGTGGCTTATTCAAGGTCACATACGGAGGTTAAAATAATAAGTCTGGACTGATTATTTCTAAAGATGAAGCTGCTGTTGTCCTATGCTGTTCCTTCTAATTGTAAGATGAATAACCATAGGAGCAAAACATAGGCACTGCCTTCTTAAGGACGGATGATTTTAGTCTGAGATATTATTGAAGATACCTCTTGGGACCGACAGTGATACATCCTATTGGTTTTATTTTCCTGACCTTGAGTAATGTATGTCTATGTGCCTCTATTTTTTCTTTCTTTAAAACAGGGTTAATTGATAGAGGTTGCATCCGAAAGTATTTACAATAATTTTTCATGCCTGTTCAAAATGCTTGGTCCTATATTAACATCATAATATAGTTTTGGTTACCAAAATTTGACCTAGTTTTTAAGTATCCTATAAATTCATAGAAAAGATATTAAGGGAATCGACTATAGCCTGAGAGGGCATAGGCATGATGAGCTTGCTGTACCTCCGGGCACTTCCTTTTCTGAGCCATAGTGATTTCAAAGTGGAATGTATATTCCTGTATCAGAAGCTCAGGGGCTGACCTTGCGGGGAGGCAAACTATTTGGTGAAAGTAATAGAGTGCTATAATCCTGTTTCCATTGAAACTTTTCCAAATGGAGCACTGGACCATAATCTTAGCAAATTTGTAAGAATGATTTTTTTTAAAAGCTCCTTAAATATAAGAATGTTTTTAATCCTTCAAATGTAGATTGACAATAAAATAATTATATGTATTTAATCTCCGGAAATGTGTGTCTTTAAAAACTAAGTTACATGAAAGATCAGTGTGCTGGCTAGCTTCATGTCAATTTGACACAAGATAGAGTCATCAAGGAGGAAGGCAAGCCTACAGGGCATTTTGATTGAGGTGGGGAGGACTCGGCCCTTGTGGGTGGAGTCTCCCTGGGCTGGTGGCCTTGATTTCTATGAGGCTGAGCAAGCTCTTCTAAGGCCTCTGCATCAGCTCCTGTCTCCAGGTCCCTGCTCTGTTTGAGTGGGTGAGGAACAGTGATTTGGAAGTCAAATAAACCCTTCGCTCCCCTTTTGTTCATCTGTTTCATTACAACATTTGTAACCCCAAGTTAAGACAGTCCACTTCGTGGTATGTTCCTTTCTTTTTTACTGGTTTCTTTTTTCAAATTTGCATCAGATGTAAAGATGATTTAGTGAAAAGAAGTAGAAGTTTTTGTTTGTTTGTTTGTTTGTTTGTTTTTTGTTGTTGTTGGATTTATTTTATTTTTCAATGCATCAGGAATGATCCTGGAATCCTGAGGAGCTAGAGGAGGGTCAGGAGCAGCCACATACTTGCTGTACTTACCTAGTTTGGGAATCATCAGTTTCACTTTATGCCTACTGGTTTAGAGTAAGGATAGACAAACTACAGCCCACAGGTCAAATTCAACCTGCCACCTCCCAATATTTGTAAATTCTCAGTTATTGGAAGCAAGCGAGCCTTTCATTAACATATTATTTGTGGCCTCTTTCATGCTTCACAGACACAGTTGAGTAGCTGTGACAAAGAGACCAGATGTCTGCCAAAGCCTCTGCCCTATTGCAGGAAAATTTTGTGAAGCTCTGGTGGAGAGCAATTTTATTTTCTTGCTGATTTGACTGTGCTACTTTCTTTTTGTCCGAAGGCACCATTTCTAACCTCTTTTCTTTCTTTTGTACTTTTTCAAAGGTATAAGAAGTTTAGCCAGGTTTTGCATGACATTGGAGAGAATGAAGGTGGTATCGATAAGTTCTCCAGAGGCTATGAGTCATTTGGCATCCACAGATGTTCTGATGGTGGCATATACTGCAAAGAATGGGCCCCAGGAGCAGAAGGAGTTTTTCTTACTGGAGAATTCAGTAAGTATTTTTGAAAGCATCGGGGATATTAATATTTTATTTTTCTGTCATGAAGACTTAATTTGCATGTTTATATTAATATTAATGATTCAAATAGTTATCTGACTTTCCAGCTGATGTCATAGTATTCACTAAATATTTTACTTCATGTGGTCTAATTGCTTCTGCTATCTTGTAATACATGTATTCATGAATCTTTACTTTCTAGAATACAGTGCACAAAAAAATAACAGGATGTGAGTAAAATAGTGTTAGAAAGAGGACTGCAAATTACTCAATATTGCTGCCATGTTCTGACGAAAAGGACACAATATTGCTGAAAATATTGGAATAGATAATCTCATGAGCTTTTGCGTCACTAGCTGATATCACGTTTCTTGGATCCACTGTAGACTTATATTGTTTTTGAGTCTTCAGTAAAAGTAGACATTCAGTCTACTAAATAGGGACTTTGATGGCTCAGATGCTGTTTGTCTTTGTCATCTTCATCTTTCCTTTCTTTTGTCATCTATACTGTTGCCTACACTAGACAGAGCTAAATCTACAAACAAAGTACAATATCAAGAAATAAGGCTTCTTAGCTTGAAGTCTAGTGGTTGGAAGGAGAACCAAAACCAAAACAAAAAACAAAACAAATAACAAAAGCAAAAGAAAACAAGAAAAAAAAACCCAAAACAAAAAAACATACCAAGAAAAGCTACCCCCATCCCCCCCCAAGACCCCCTGTAAGACAGCCTGCCTTGCTTTATGTGTAGAGGTTAAGCAAATACTGTAATACTACAAGGAAGAAAGCTATCTTTTGAAAGTGAAATAACTGGATAGAATAGACATTGTCAAAAAGTCTTTGATATCAGCAAAAGAAACATGAAAATGATTATAATCTTTAGTATCATAGAGGAGTATAATAATACTTTAGATTTGATATTGTTAAATTAAAATTTTTTACATGATATATTTCTAGACATTCTGGAAATGCCAAATGTATAGGGATATAAAATAGACTATTTGTTGTCAGGGGATGAGGGCATGAGGATACTGTCTGGAATAAGAAAAATGTTTTAAACCACAGTTACTATGCTGGTGTGTTAGGTACTTTTTGTTGCTATGTTAAAGACCATCATCAAAAATGAGCAACAGCACCAAGAGTTTATTTGGTGGTTTGTGGTGGTTTGAATAGGTTTGCCCCCTCCCTCCCTCCTTCCTCATACTCCCCCAGACTTATGTGTTTGAATGCTTGGACCATTGGGAATGGCACTATTAGGAGGTGTGGCCTTGTCTGATGAAGCATGTCATTGTGGGGTGTAGGCTTTGAGGTCTCCTATGCCTAGGCTCCACCAGTGTGGAATCAGAATCTTCTGCTGCCTGAGGAAGACAGTCTCCTCTTGGCTGCCTTTGAATGAAGATGCAGAACTCTCAGCTTCATCTCCAGCACCATATCTGTCTGGATCTTGCCATGCTTCCCACCATGATGATAATGGATTGAACCTCTGAAAATATAAGCCAGCCTTAATTAAATGTTTGCCTTTATAAGAGTTGCCTTGGTGATGGTGTCTCTTCACAGCAAGGGAACCCTAACTAAGACACAAATCTAGATGGAGAGTCCATATTTGTAGGGGAAGTGTTGCAGCAGATGTTAGAATAAGAACTTGAGAGATTGCATCTTCAACCACAGGTAGAGAGAAGAGCAGAGCAAGAATGGGAGTTTTAGCGAGATGGGGAGGGAGAGAATGAACTAGAAGTGGAGTGAGGTTATGAACCTCTAAAACCTGTCTCCTATGATGTACTTCTTCCATCCTTAAAGTTGGATAATTCCTCAGACAGCACTGCTAACTGGTGTCCCAAGTGTTCAAATATGTGAGCCTCTGAGAACATTTTTTATTCAAACCACCATTGGTGATTATGTGACTGTATGTATTAATCAAACTGTATAGGACTATAAACAGGAAGTAGTTTTTTTTTTCTTCTGCATGTAAGTTATAGCTTAAAGAAATGAACAAAACCAAATGTGGTCATCCAGGCTGCCTGGATCTTGAGATGCTTACTTCTGAAAATCCACCTGGAGTGTAGAGAGAATGAAGAAAAGATAGACATAGATACATGGACAGAAAAGCTGGGGTCAGGTGGGTTATATGTACTCTGATGGAGTGGTGTCAACTACAGCACCAACTTGGAACTTCAGCATGTTTGTTCTATACAACCCAAGGTCAGGCCTCCGTCATACAGAAGAAGGAAGCTACAAGTGCTACATTTTACACACACTGGTCTATTGTTGGCTAGCACCTGTACTTGCATTCATTGCCACCATTTTATTCTCATACCAGAGGAAGTCTTTGACAGTTGCTCTGAGCTTTACCCATGTGGGGAAGGCCTGGCCATTTTCACATGGATCTGAGGCATTCATTCTTGACATGGCTGGCTCATTCCAAACAATGCACAGTCACTCAAGGCTTCACTAACTCAAGACTTTACTCATTCCCTACAGTATAACTTTAATTCCAGCAGTTGGGAGATAGAGGTCGAAATTCTTTATGAATTTGAGTCCAATCTGGGCTACATAGTAAGCTCCAGATCGGGGATATATAATGAGACCTTCTCTTGAAAGTTAAAAAGAAACAAAGACTTTAGCAGAAGTTTTAGGTTTCATCTGAGGCAGTACTGTCTTAAGAGAAATAAAATTCATTGCCCTTAGGTAATTCAAGATTTTTAGTAGTAGTGTGAAGTACAAGAACACTTTAATGACTATTTATAATATTTTATTTAGCCTAATGTATAAAGGTATTATCAAATTAACATCTATTGGTTTTAGAGCTCATTAACAGATATTTTTATTTTCTTTTTGGACCGTGTCTTTGAAACCTGATTATGGCGGGCTTGATCTCAGATACTGACATTTCATGAGAAGTACTTAACGCATATTTTGATTTAACAAAATTGCTAGTTTAACAATAGATTCACAAACCTGGAATTTTTTTTTTCAACTTAGTTAAAATTTTCTCAGTAAATGACTTGAATAACAGTTTTAAATATTAAATTTAATAAAACAAGAAAATTAATGGAAATGAAATTAATATAGAATTCAGTGTCTCAGTAGTATTAATTAACCTCATTTCTAATTATCAATAGCCATATTTGGTTCTGCATCTCTCATTAGCATTTACTTTTTTTTTTTTTTTAATTCAGTGCTGATTGTTGAGCTCTGGGTCTCATCCATGCGAGGCTCAAAGCTATCCTTCTCCTCCTGCTCTGCCTACTCTCTACTCAATTGTATCTGTTCTTTCTATTTCCATTCATTACACTGTGAGCATTTATTGAGAGTATTAAAGTTTTGAGCCCTGCCCCCATGCTGTTAATTTTTTGCATGTGTGTTGGTATATGTGTGCATGTTTGTGAAGGTTAGAATCTTGCAGGAGTCGAATCTCACATTCTACCATTTGGGTCCTGGGACCATGTAGGTCCAAAGGCTTGGTGGCACACTCCTCACCTACTGCACCATTTTATGGGTCCTCAAGTTAAATTTTATATAACATTCCTACTCCCAAAAGTCATGTAAGAATTTCAACTAAAATGATACTAGTATTTTATTGTCATATTTGAAAATAGAATAAATAATTTTAAAATTCATATCAATATGTAAATAAGAGACTGAAAGATACATTTTGAAATAATAGTTATTACAAATGGTAATTTATTAAAGGTACCAGAGGTATTTGAATAATTAGATTTAACATGTGTTCGTACTGGTTTAAGTTAAGTACATTTAAATATTAAAAGTATAATGATTTAAAAGTTTTCGTAAAGTGAAATTAAAATTATATGGTACATACTTCACAAAATACTTGTGTGTGTGTACCTGTGTTTCTCAGAGGGCAAGATGTAGAGTCTTCTTTTCTTCCACTGTGTGGGTTCCAGGGATCTGAGGCAGACTGTCAGGCTTGGTGACAGGGACCTTTCCCTGTTGCTCTGTAGTCATCTGTGTTTTAATGTGAGGAAGTCCCATGGTAACTTTTTCTCTTTTGTGTTGAATTGAATTTTAAAATCCCACCTTTCATGAAGTTGTGTTGTCTAATTTTAATGTTCTCCATATCCTGGAGATAGCATTTACCCAAATGATTTTTGATCAACCAAAATTTACTTAATGATCAAGGTAGCCAGGACCCCACATTTAATAAATGAACCTTATTTCTTTAACTGCGGTAGGGTATCAATACAAATGAAATTGTGATTAAAAGCAGTCAAGACTAGACCCTATTTTAGCGATATTCAAAATTCAAACCAATTATATTGTAATAAATGGGGGAGGACAATTTTTATTTTCCTGCGCATCATTCCATGGTCTCAGGGGTCTCTCCATGTGAGGTCTCAACTGCCTTTGTCACCAAAGAGCTGGGCATAGTAGTTCACACCTGTGATTCTAGATGGAAAGTTGGTAGTTTATTTGGATTACACACTGAGATACCGCCTCTAAACCACACAGTGAAACAAGCAAGCAAACAAACAAACAAGCAACATCACCACCACCATCTTAACCTGGGATATAGTTCATTGGGAGCCATCTTGGCTCTTGTGGCATCTGTGGATGAAGTCTCCTGACTGAAAGAGCAGAACCTTTATAAATCAGAGCAGAGAGAAATTTATAAGCCAGTCATGCATTTAAAAGAATATTTATTTCAGGGAGTATGTGCATTGTAAGGAAGCATGAATCTAAAATACAGAATTTTACCATTCTTATAAAATATTCCCTAACCACGCCCTTCCCTAACATAAGAGATTCTCTTTTTTTTTTGCCTTTTCAATAAACATTATCTTTTTTTATACCCCACACAGATTAATTAATTGAATAAGAAGTTATATCCCCGACCCCCCTTTTAGCTTTTTTTTTTTCAAGACCAAGATTATTAGAAAATCTTATTTTAAATTTTCTGGTAATTAGATATTTGCTAATATGAAAAAAAGATGTTGATCAGTTCATGAATTACAATCAATTTCAAATTTGAAAACATAATAAAATGTTTCTCTACAGGGCTTTGATGAAGATAAATTGTTTTTAAAGGAATTCAGCTATATATGACTTTATATTTAAACTGTTTTGTGGAATTAAGCTTTAGCCACACCATTTTAAACTTCTCTACATGGTTAGCTGTTGTGATAATTTTAAACTTCTCTATGTTTTCCTTTGTCATGCAGCCAAAATTTGACTTGAAGCATTGCTTTTTAACCTGTTTTCTAGGAATAAAAAAAAAAACATATTTCTGCTTGTGTTTTCATTGTAGTAATTAAAAAATGCGTTTACGCCGGGCAGTGGTGGTGCACACCTTTAATCCCAGCACTTGGGAGGCAGAGGTAGGAGGATTTCTGAGTTCGAGGCCAGCCTGGTCTACAGAGTGAGTTCCAGGACAGCCAGGGCTACACAGAGAAACCCTGCCTCGAAAAACCAAAAAAAAAAAAAAAAAAAAAAAATGCTTTTACGATGATTTTATCCAGAAACGTCATAGTTAATATAGAGCCAAGCAGCAAGGATTGGAGAGATGGCTCAGAGGTTACAAGTGTTGACTGCTCTTCCAGAGGTCCTGAGTTCAATTCCCAGCAACCACATGGTGGCTCACAACTGTCTGTAGTGGAATTTGGTGCCCTTTTCTGGTGTCTCTGAAGACAGTTACAGTGCACCCATAAATAAAATAAACAAATCTTAAAAAAAAAGCAACAAAATATTATGCTTCTGCTAAATGATAAATTAACTATTATATTTAATTGACAAAGAAAATATATGCCAAATTCTTTTTTCTCTACATGGTTAGCTGTTGTGATAATTTTTGAAATTAAAATTAAAATTAAAAATTTTTATACTTTAAAAAAAAAAAAAGGGAGGAAAGTATAGACTCCTCTGGATGGTGTAGTCCAGGATCTTAGTGAAGCAAGGCCTAAGCAGGAGTAGCCCAAATTCAACTATCACTGTAAAATGAACGAATGGCTAGATCACCAAGAGCTGGACTATGTCTCACAGGCAGAGTGCCTGCCTAGTAGACCTAAGACTCAACTTCAGAGCTCAGAAGGGCAAGAGAAGAATACATGATCTTATTCTGTTTTGTGGAAAATTATTCCTGTTTTTAAAAATACTTTAATACAGCACTTTCCAATCAGTGTCTTGGTTTGTAATTTATTTAGAAACTGACAACTCTATATATTACATTTGTTGTTTTTAGGGCCTAGTCATAGTTTTTTTTTTTGTTGTTTTTTGTTTTTTTGTTTTTTTTTTTTTTGACCTGAGAACATTTTAGTTAGAATTGCTGTGAGAAAATGAACATAAATGCTTTTTAAGAAATAAGTTGTAATGCGTTGGTATTTAGAAGGAAGGATTTGAGTTTGAAAATAGCCCTGAGTTCCATAACCAGGTCTCTTCATAAGGCTCAGTGTGAGACAAAGATGCTATGTTGATATTTCCTGCTTGGTTTGCTTTGGTCCTTCTTTACAAATGTGAAACATCTATACCATGTTCAATCACACATTCGTGAGAAGATGCATTTTCAAATGCTAAGAAATTACTGTATTCATTTCAGAAGCAGTTAGACCTCATAAAAATTAATGTAGACAATTTTGTCCAAACTGAGGAAGACCTAACTATTGCTATTTATTATTTTTAAGACAATTTAATTTATTATTTGGGTGCATATGTGTGTTTTAATGTGTGGTGTGTATGTGTGTGTGTGTGTGCGTGTGTATGGGAAGCTGGACCTCAGTCATCTGGAATCTGTTTTTTCCTTCTACCTTAGGATCTGGAGAATCAAATTTAGATACTCAGACTTGTATAATATTCAGCCTTACCTGTTGAGCCATCCTGCTGGCCTGCCATATGTCTTTTAAAAACTTCTTGACAAAAGAACTTCATGTTTTACAAAGTATGTTTATTTTCTTTATTTGAGGAAAAGCGAGACAATTTTTTCATTTTCTTTCACTCACTTTTAAAGGGGCACCTGTGCAGGGAGGTAGCAGTTGTGGTAACAACCAGAAATGGTACCTGCAATGCTATTTAGCACTGGAGCATTGCCAATGATATTGAAATTACCTTCAATTTTAACAGCTTTTTGTTTGGATTTCATCTTCCTAATTTTATGTGAGATCTAAATTTGATTCCAAATTCTACAGCGGTATAGTTGATTTAGTATCATAGTTTGAGAGGTACTGACCAGAAATGTAGTGATTATATTGGTTGGTTTATAAGTATTTTATAAACAGAACACTGAAATTCTGACATCACTTGCTTTGTATTACCTTCCATCTCCTAATCTAAGATGGTGGCAGTCAGCACTCACTACAGTGTGGTTGGTGTCTTACACATGGCTCCAACATTTGAACAGCCTATAAAGACAAAGCCTTCCTTACCTACTCACATTGGCTTCACTAGCTGTCTTAGTCAGGGTTTCTATTCCTGCACAAACATCATGACCAAGAAGCAAGTTGGGGAAGAAAGGGTTTATTCAGCTTACACTTCCATGCTGCTATTAATCACCAAAGGAAGTCAGGACTGGAACTCAAACAGGTCAGGAAGCAGGAGCTGATGCAGAGGCCATGGAGGGATGTTTCTTACTGGCTTGCTTCCTCTGGCTTGCTCAGCTGTTCTCTTATAGAACCCAAGACTACCAGCCCAGAGATGGCACCACCCACAAGGGTCCCTCCCACCTTGATCACTAATTGAGAAAATGCCCCACAGCTGGATCTCATGGAGGCACTTCCCCAACTGAAGCTCCCTCCCTTCTCTGTGATAACTCCAGCCTGTGTCACATTGACACACAAAACTAGCCAGTACACTAGCCAACTGTGACTCTGGCCAGTGTGTCCAATTCCTTGAAGAATACAGGATAATGGAGAAACATCTACTTGGGTCATTGCTGATCTCTTGAAAAATGGGTAGTGGTAGGGAGAGGAAGATCTGTGGAAGCATCCTGAGGTGGCTCTAAAGGCTTTGACTTAGGAGTCAAATGTGATTTGTAGTTTTCCTTCATCACGTAATCCAGACCAGCCTTATGTCAGTGAGACATGCTTAGAGGATGAATACTCTTTCATGAAGATGCTCATTACAGTCAGTAATACAGTCACCTGTCCCTTAAGAACAAAGATACAGCCTACCCTTAGGTAGAATCATTTCTTGTTTCCTGCTATTTTGTTTCCATGGGCATACCATAGAATGTACCAGATGGAGACTATAAAATCACTATACTATGTAATCTTAGGGAACATAGGTGCATGTATATTTTAGTTGTTGACTGAAATGTCATTGTATAGCACATGCCTGTATAGGATTCCAGAAAATAGTCACACTTTTGTATATCATGTATACATTTTGCAGATTTCACTGCAATGTTTGACTTTAATTTTTTTTTTTTTTTTTTTTTTTTGAGGAAAGGGAGTTGGATGGGCAGGAGAATTGCTCTACTTAGATTGTTTAGAAGTTTCTTGGTTTCTGACTTAAGGATTCCAATGGAGCTTCAAAGGAATTCTTTGCCTGGTAGATATTCTCAACTCCCCATGAGTTTTCTGTGCATTGTTACATGGTGTACCTTCAGTTTGCTTACTGGAGTTTTGATGTTTCTATAAAGCAGGGTTTTAGCACTATTCTGGGGACTGCTTAGCAGAGGGGGTGGCAAATTGCAAGCTAGGTCAGGAAAGCTTTAGAGTGCTGCTTACCAAAACAGTGTCCCTGCTGAGAAATGTCCTCTGTAATGACTGTGACTCTAAAATAAGCAATCAGTGAAAAGGCATTTTATAGAAAGTTCTCAGCACCTCCTCCCACTTTCAAACTTGATGCTGGTTCTTTTGCCCCTCTTCGGTTTATTGGATTTAGTGCATTTGCTTCTGTTTATAGACACACTGTAAGTAGTGGCCATTGACTCCCAAGAAACACTGAGCACTGAGAGTGGATTTCTTCCTTCCTGTTCCATGCATGCAGTCTGCGTCCACCTCTTGCATCTTGTGCATATTGTGAAGTGAACATTTCCTCCCATCCACCATCTCGTGAATGATCATTCTTCTCATTACAATTCTGTGCCATAATATTAGATGAAATGATGAGCTATGAGTATGACAGAAAATAAACTCTTGTGGTATTAGCAAAGTCTGAACAAGGATAACTTGGAAGAAATAAATTATGTGCCGGTGAGATGAGAGAAGATCTACATTTAAATGAATTTTAAGTGCTTACCCCCTACCCCATACGTCTTATACGTTTCATTCCACTGTAATTGAAATGGAAGCAGAAGCTGTAGAATTTGTACTGTTTTTATTGTTTCTGTAAAGCAAGGCTGCTCACAATCCTTGTAGAAGATCCAACTGAAAAACATGGTTTTAGCCTTCCATCAGAAGATAGGGTAGATACATGCTTATGTTTATATTTTCTCTTAAAAATATTTATTTGTATAATTCATACATGTATAGATACATGTCTGTGTATTTTCCTTGTCCTGTCTTAGCTAATATTTTATTCCATGTACAGTTTCAGACTCCAGTTGGGCTAGATCACAGTCTTGTTGGAATGCTCAATGGGATTATATTTGTGGAGACGCATCCTCCCTAGGATTTTAGAAGATTGCTGTTAGAGACCTTAATGCTTGAAGGGAGATTTTGAACTGCATGACATAAGTAGTAATTTTCTATCACCATATTGCCTTTTTTATAAAAATCCTCTTAAAATTTTATGCTGTGTGGATAAGATGACACTTCTTGTTAGTTTTAAAGTTTTGATATTTCACTTTTATGTAGAGTCTATAAACTTTTAAAATGAATTTTTACCAATTGTCTATTGAAATTTTAACAATTTTGTCTATCAGAATGATTTTATTAAACTTACCATTTACTCACACAAAGGTATATTAGTCTTTTTTTATATTAGAAGCTTTCTTAGAGGAGTGATGCTCTATATTATAATCATCACATTGATCCAGGACTGTGACAGTGTTTAACATAGATCAACATTTTCAACCTCTTGATCTCAATGCAGCTATTCATTTTAACTTTGAACAAAGAAACTGTCATTTATGATAGACACTTAAGAAAATTCCAGTTTAATTTGTTGGTATTTTCCTTCTTATGACATAGATACCAAATGTAGTAATATCATTTTGCATTGTGGAAAGGTTTGTAGAAATGTAGTTTACCTGTCAAAGGTGGATAGCAGTCACTGCCTGTCCCCCCACCCCCACACCCGTGTATTTATCCTCACAGCACATGTCTGTCATTTTCTGTGTGGCCTTGAGGATTGCTGCTGGCTTCTCATCTCATTCATGTTTCACATCCACCTTCTTTTTCTCTATTAGCCTGAACTCTTCATGTTTTAATATTTTTTAATTGAAAACAGATTTTTTTATACAACGTATTTCAATTATGGTTTCCTCTACCCCAACTCCTCCCCATTCTTCCTTACCTCCACACCCATCCAAATCAACAAAAACAAACAAATCTAGGGTTCTAACTGGGGTCGAAATCTGTACAAAGCCAAACAGAAAAAAAGCCCCTCCCCGCCCCCAAAAGTTCAAAACACACATACGAATGCTGAGATTAGCACACTGGCACACATGGAAAATCCATACAAACAAAATCATGAGTAAAGAAAAGTGCCCAGGAAAAACATTGTGAAACAAAATCTTCCCCAAATCCCATTGAGTTACATTTGTGTTGGCCGTTTCCTCTTGAGCACAGGGCCTGGACTTAAGTGTGGTTTTTACACCCAGTGAGACTTACAGAGACTGTGGCAGCATATACAGGTCTAAGCCAGTTGGGTCTCTAATCCAGAGGCTATCTTAGATTGGTAACTACTCACAAAGGAAAATTTATTTGTATTTTTCCCACCAAGGGTCTCACTGGGTATACAAACTAAATTGTTAATTCTTATGAACTATTTTTCTATAAACTTCTGAATGTATTTTAAAACATGACTAGATTGGTGTGTGTGTGTATGTGTGTGTGTGTGTGTGTGAAAATAAACTACCATTTCATTGCATTTTTGCCATTTCTCTTGTGAAAATGTGGATTTTTTTCAGCTCTAGTTTAGATTTCCAACCCCCTTCCTCTCATAATAGATTTCTGAGAAAAATGAATTCAGTCATATTAGGTGCTGGTAGTTGGTAGCAGAAGTACCTAAAACATGTTTTTTAGGAACCTGAAAATAGCTATATTTTTTTAAGAAAGATTGAAAGTCCTTAAGCATTGAGGTAGTTATATAAGAAGTCACTACCTAGCAACCTTGGGGAGAGAGAGAGTTTTTGGATGCCTAACTTTCACTTCCACTTTTTGTCTTAATTTTTAACCTATCAGAGTAGAGTGATAATCTTGCAACATAAAATTAATCAGTTTAAAGTGTATGAATTGTTGGTATCAGGAACCGGCTTGGGTGATCAACACCGAACTCAGTGGTGTCGCTTATAGGCGACAGGGACCTGCGCATGTGTTGCCATGGCAACCACATACATTCCCAGAGTCCACTTCTCTCTTCTTTCTCTCTTTTCTCCCTTTGTCTTCCTTCCCCCCACCCCCACCCCCTTCAATAAACCTCTGCCACATGGAACAGCGTTGGCCTGGTGTGGTCTGTTTGGACATGAGCCTCGATTCCAACACAATGTGTATGTTTTAGTTAGGGTTTCTACTGCCGCAATGAAGCCCCATGACCAAAAGCAAGCTGAGGAGGAAAAAATTTATTAGGTTTACACTTCCACATTGCTGTTCATCATTGGAGGAAGTCAGGACACGAACTCACGCAGGGTGAGAACCTGGGGGCAGGGTCTAATATAGAAGCCGTGGAGGGCTTCTGCTTACATGGCTTCCTTCGTCCTGCTTTCTTATAGAACCCAAGACCACCAGCCCAGGAAGCGCACTACCCACAATGCCCTACAGCTGCATTCTCTCAATTGAGGTTCCCTCCTTTCAGAGAATTCTAGTTTGTATGTGAAGTTGACATAAGACTAGCCTGCACAATGTATAATATGTTATGTGAATATTCTTACAGTCTAATTACAGAGGACATGGTTATTTCCTCCACAGACCACATAGCTATTCTCCATGTGACATTCATGTGGTACTTGTGTGTCCGGCTACTTTCTCTTAGCATTAGGTTTTACAATCCTTTTTTTTTTTTTTTGGTGTATGTGTCATGTACTCCCCTGGAATCCCGTTGTGTGTGTGTGTGTGTGTGTGTGTGTGTGTTTGGCTGTTTTCTACTTTTGTCTATTGTGAGTACTACTACATGAAAATTAGTTACTGTGTGTGTGAGCATACATCTGAAATTCTCTTGTATTGCCTTGGTTACTGCCACTCCCCCATCCTTCTCTCATCTAATTTCTTTGTCAGCTCCCTTGACCTCTACAAATATGGAGTTACTTTTGTGGTGACTCTAGTGGCAGAGTGGAACACTGGATAAGTGCTGGCTCACCTTAGATTTTGTATAAAGCTTTCTCCTTTCTTGGCCGCAGTAGACAATAGATCTTACTTGTTCCCCCCTCCCCCCGCTATAAGCAGGTTCATTTTGTCTCAAACTGCCTCGAGAGGGGGTTTCAATCAGACAGAACATGACTCAATAAATACATCAAATAATTTATTTTGATCCTGAAGTAGTCACCAAGATAATGACTTTATGGAACAAGAACATGCAGGCTCCCGGGTTTTGAGTTAGTCTAAGAAACTTAGAGGAACTTCTGAGTTGTTCATTGCGTGGGGAGTTTGAGATTAGCCAGCATTGTACTGAGTTTTCCCTGAATGTGATTTAAAGGAACAGACCATAAAAGCCATATTTTTTTTTTAAAAAAAATTTTTGTATGTGACCTCACGGTTAAATAGTATTACACTGTATATTGTATATTCAGAAGAAGAAAGGTTCTATTTCTGTTTTTTTTTTTTATTATTTTTTTAGTCTAGAATAGAGTTCATTAAGGGCATGAGGAAAGGAGTTAAGAGGGGAGTAGGGGAGTAGAGAAAGAGAGAGAGAGAGAGAGAGAGAGAGAGAGAGAGAGAGAGAGAGAGAGAAAGAGAAAGAGAAGGGGAGGTCAGCTACAAGTATGTGGAGAGAAAAGGGGCAAAGGAGATTGGGAGAGAAGGAGGAAGGGAAGAACAAGAGTAAAAGAAAGCAAGAGATCAAGAGCATGTTTCTTTTGTTTTGTGGATTGATTCCTTTGTGACCAGACAGTTTGGTAGGACTGAATATAGTCTGATGAGACACTTCTGCTTGTCCCTGTAGATATCACAAGTATTTGTAAACCGGCCATAGGAAATTAGAATTTACTCCAGGGTATCTTGGTGGGAAGGAAGTGCTGAAGCCTGGAGGGATCCATCAGAGGAACTTTTTTTTTTTTTTTACCAGAGGAGGAAATTGCTTCCTGTAGAAAGATTTTACGACTTATTCCACGACCTTGCCTGACCTTGGTGGAGAAAGACTTGGGAGTTGAGACATTGGTAGACAGACACACCTGAATCAGACTGCTTCTTATCTCTCTCTCTCTCTCTCTCTCTCTCTCTCTCTCTCTCTCTCTCTTGTTTCTAAGTCTCCTTCCTATCAAATCACAGAGTAGAACTGGACAGTGGGGAAGGGAGTGGATTCTCTCGACCTCTTTGCCCCTCTTGCTAATGTGACCATTAGCTAACGTATAAACCTAGCTTTTCTGCCTTTCACTATTAATTTGTCCCATTGAATTGGATTATTGAAGACATGTTTCTGCTTCTTGAGGTGGAGGCTGTGACCCCTGGGTTTTGTGACTCCTTCCTCTTCCTTTCTTCCTTACTTTCCTCTTCCTTCTTCCTTATTTCCTGTATGTTACTCTAGCTAACCTAGTATCAGGCTTCCACAAAAACAAATTGCTAGCTTTATAATAATCTATCAGAGGCGTCTAAAATATTATTAAACAATTGACTTAAGATTATTTATGCATCTAAACCATATATAAATTCTATAAATTTTGTCTTATGTTTTCCTTAGCTTAAAAACATATGAAAAGATTCCTAAGTTTCATGAAGTTTTTGAATCAGTTCAATTCTTTAACTATTTTCTGTCTAAAAATACCATAGCATGTATACAATATAGTAACTTTTTCTTCATATTGCACTATTTTCTTCATCTAAGGTACAATCTTGTTTATATTCCAGATACTATGCTATTTATTGGAAATTCTATAATGTAAATGAGAGTAAAAAGTGTTCTTATCTAGTAAGTGTATGAATGAATGGTAACCACATAAAATAATAACATTATATTGAACTTTGTTCCTATTCTAAGTATTTGTTGGCATTTGTATGTGACTTCTTAGTTAAAAATACATTTATAAAAGTAATCTTTATGGAGATGCTTTAGTAAAGAATTTGGGAAGTGTGGGGTTTAATTGAGAATGGCTCCCTTAGGCTTATATATTTGAATGCTTGGTCTGTAGTTAGTGGAATTGTTTGAGAAGGATTAGGAAGTGTGACCTTATTGGAGGAGGTGTGTAACTGGGTTGGGCTTTGTGATTTTAAAAGCCTACGTTGTTTCCAGTTAGCTCTCTGTCTTCTTTCTGATTCTCCCTTTTCCCCTACTTTCTCTCCCCTCTCTTTTTCTCTCCCAACCTCTTTCTCTCTCCCCATACCTCTTCTTTCTCCCCACGTCTCTCTCTTTCCCTCCCTCACCTTTGGGTTATTGTCTCAACATATAAACTATCAGCCTTTGCTTCAGTGTTCTCCTTGCCTGCTGTTGCTGTTCTCCCCACAACGATGCTATCATGTTCATGGACTCATCTTCTGAGATTGTAAGCAAATCCCCAATTCAACGCTTTCTTTTATAAGTTGTTTTGGACATGGTGCCTCTTCACAGCAATAGAAACGTAATTAAAATTGGAAGACATTTTCAAAACCATGCTCTAAAGCGAGAACAAATGTTGAGACTAATTTTCTGAGACTTGTAAATAGTATGTTTGTCATATTACCTTTTAAACATTTTGATTATTTAGTTTGCTGAGAAGTTGCATATTTACTTTTTAAGCCAAGAGATTTGAAAATAAGCTTTTTGGGTTATTTCTAGGAATCTATAATTGATTTAAATGATACATGAGACATTTTTTTTTCCCCAAACTGATCTGAGCTAGAAAAAAAAATCTCTTAGAATAGCTGTATTTAGATTTTAATGAAACGTGGCAGAGAGGAGACTAAAGTGAATTTTCCTTTTAGTCTTTTAAATGAAAAAGTGCATCATTTGTCCTATATATCTTATTCATCATCCGTCACAGCAATGCATTCATTCCCAGGAGGGAGATAATGGATTCAGCAAGCCTAAGGAATGGAAGAGTGTCATTCAATGCAGATGAGTTTCAGTAATATTCTTATCATAAAAAGTTGGGTTCCAAAACCCTAAGATTTAGAATTAGGTTACTATAGATGTATTTAATTAAAAATAGATTGCATTAACCTTTCTTTAAGTTAGAAATAGGTTTAAAATCTTAAATTAAATTTATAGTTAGTTTGTATCTAACTGATATTCAGGACTCATCTTTAATATGAATTCTTTATAAAATTTAGTCACCAAAAGGTATATTTTAATTGAATATTATAGTGAACACATGAAGAAAGTTTTTGAGAGAATTTTATTACCTACTTGTTGGATAGATATAATTTATATTTCCTTCTAGAGAAAGTAACCAGACTTGCCAGTTCTGAACAAAACAATAAAGTGAGACTATACTTTCTTACTTCCCATCATATTTCAGTGGCACAGCTCCTGATCTTTACTAATATTCTAATGTTATTACCTGGTAGACTAACTTCTTGTTTTAGCACTCTCCCGTGAATATTAGTCTTCTTAAGTTATAGTGAATGACAGAGTAAGTTATTAAAGCATAAAAACACACATGTGAGACTGTATATTGTTCAGATATACTGGCCAGATTGCTAACTGTCCCATACCAAGTTGGTTTAAGGCCGCCCAGAGGAAATCTTAACACGTGACACATACTCTGTGCTTCAGCCTCAGTGTCACTACTGAAACAGCGTGAAAGAGTCTATGGAGCATTACAGAGGTGAATGCAGAGAACCGCCTCCCTCCTCACGCCTTCCCCCACCCTGGGTCTGCCTTTTCCCATTTCAGGATACAAAGCTGCTTTCTTTGTCCTGAGCGGGTGTTGAGGCCATACCAATTTGCCTGCCCGACACAAGCAGGAGGAATAGAGAAGGGATAAGATTGGTAGCTGCAATCTGATCATGCCTATGTTTCCCGCCAATCAGCTCATACCTGAGTATTACTCCTGTAGTCTGAGGATTCTGAAGTCAGGAGATGTCATTTTATCCTTTACTCCTTTTCTGTTTGGTCGACTTTTTCTTTTAGGTGCTTTATCAAACATGGGAAGTAAAACTTTATTATCATCATTATTATTTCTTTTTTTTTTGTGGCCATGCTGAGTAGCACAAAAGTATCTCAGATTCATTGTACATATTAAATCAAAACAAACTCTGTCAAAAGCTAAGCCTGTTCGCCACGATTTTCATTTCATTTTGAAAGGAGCGACTTCTATAGAAAATAGCCTGTGTTTGTTCTCTTTTTTCCTCATCTCCACGGGATGAGGAATCACGAGTTGAAATCTCCTGTAAATATACCATCATTACCCTGAAGGTAATTGCAACATTATAGAGTTGTTAATCTTTTCTCAATGAAGATTGAGATTCATTCACTCTCGGAGGCTTAGTAAGAAAGCATGCTCATGTGAAGCGTACAGAAAATTGGAAATCATTGTTGTAAGCAGATGGATTATCCTCATCTGTACTATATTTTGTTGCAGACTTCCATCATTAGCCTTGCAGGAAGAACTTAGCATGTACAGTGTTAGATTGCTGGTAAGATCAAATGGAAGTTTGCTTCTTTCTTTCTTTATTTTCTTTTCTTTTTTTTTCTTTTGCTATAAGGACAACATTTAAATGGGGCTTGCTTACAGGTTCAGAGATTCAGTCCAGTATCATCAAGGTGGGAGCATGGCAACATCCAGGCAGGCATGGTGCAGGAGGAGCTGAGAGGTCTTCTACATCTTCATCTATAGGCCTCTAAGAGAAGACTGGCTGCCAGGCAGCTAGGACTAGGGTATTAAATTCCACACCCACAGTGACACACCTATTCCAACAGGACCATACCCATTCCAACAGGGCCACACCTCCTAATAGTGTTTTTCCCTGGGCCAAGCATATATAAACCATCACATTCCACTCTCTGGCTCCCATAGATTTGTTCAAACACATGGGTCTGTGGGAGCCATAACTAGCTAGAGCATTTAAAAAAAGTACATTTAATCCAACTTTCACTATCTCCATAGTCTATAGCATTCTCAACAATTTCCAAAGTTCAAAGTCTCTTCTGAGATTCATCCAATCACTTAACTGTAATCCCCAAAGCAAGAAAGGAAAGTAGCTGGTCAAACTCTGAAATCTCTCTGTCTGATGTCAGAGTGTTCTTCAGATCTCCAGCTCCTTTTCCATATTTGCTAACTGCAACAAATTTCTTTCTATTGGGCTGATACCACTCCGTGTTAGCAGCTTTTCCCATCAGGTATCCCATGGCTCTGGCATCCTTAATATCTTGGGGTCTCCAATTCAACTCCAGCTTCATAGCTTCTTCTTCTGGAATCCACACATAGTCTTCTGGACTCCTCCAAAGGGCTGATGTTGTATCTCCAGCTCTGCCTTCTATAGCACTCTAGGCTCTGGTTGACTCCATTCCACTGCCGCTGCTGTTCTTGGTGATCATCCCATGATACCAGCATCTCCAATACACTGGGGTCTTCCACTGCAACTGTAGTTCACCAATAACCTTTCATAGTCTCTCATCATGGTGCCAAACCTCAACTTCTTTGCATGACCCCTTCAGTCCTGGTCTGTCAACTACAACTGAGACTTTACCTTTGCCAATGGCCTTCCACATTGCCAAGCCTCAGCTGCTCTTCATGACCCCTTCAAACCTTCAAAACCAGTGCCACCGGGATGATTCTTACACAGTACCAAGTCCAGCTGCAGCATGAGGTACAACCTTGCCTATCTGTAGAACATAGTTTCTTTGTACTCTCAGAAAGCAGTTCCCAGATTTTACCTCAGTGATGCTTGTCTCTTCTTCTTCTCCTACCCCCCCTCCTCCCCTTCCTCCTCCTCCTTCTTTGAATGGATATTTTCTTTATCTACATTTCAAATGTTTTCCCCTTTCTGGGTCTCCCCCTATTCCATCTCCCCTCCTCCTGCCTCCATGAGAGTGCTCCTCCACCCACCCACCCACTCATGTCCTCCTGCCCTAGCATTCCCCTACACTGGGGCATGTAATACCCTCAGGCCCAAGGGCCTCTCCTCTCACTAATGTCCAACAAGGCCATCCTATGCCACATATGTGGTTAGTTCCATATGTTGCTCCATGTGTATTCTTAGGTTGGTGGTCCAGTACCTGGGAGCTCGGGGCAGGGGGTGGGGGGAGGTTGGCCTGTTGACACTGTTGCTCCCTACATGGGGCTACAAACCCCCTCAGTCCCTTCAGACCCTTCTTCAACTCCTCCATCGGGGACCACCCGAGCTCAGTTCAATGGTTGGCTGCCAGCTTCTGCTTCTGTGTTTGACAGGCTCTGGCAGAACCTCTCGGGATATAGCCATTTCAGGCTTCCATCAACAAGCACTTCCCCCGGCATCCACCATAAAGTCCGGTTTTGGTGGCTGTATATGGGATGGATCCCCAGGTGGGACAGTCTCTGGATGATCTTTCTTTCAGTCTGTACTCCACACTTTGTCTCCATATTTCCTTCTTTGAGTATTTTCTTCACCCTTCTAAAAAGCACTGAAGCATCCACATTTGGTCTTCCTTCTTCTTAGGCTTCATATGGTCTGTGAATTGAATCTTGGGTATTCTGAATTTTCGGGCTAATATCCACTGAGTGCTTTTAGCATTGTGCCTTCCGAGAAGCACATTCAGAGTAAATGTTTTTCATGCCTTAATTTTGCATTGCTTTTTGGAATCTCCCAAAAGTTTAAATGAATACTATGAATAGTACAGTCTATACTGTGAAGAATATTCCCTCATGGTATTAACTTCTGAATATCTTGGATGGAAAAGTAAGGTTTCTAGTTGAAATTATATCAGTTTTACTGTTTTTTCCTATGTAATCAGCGGACTGAACATGGTTATTTTAATTATTTTTCCATAGCTGTAGTAGTAGTTCCTGAGAGAGAGGAATTTGAAGTGAAACAGTACTTATTTTGGCTCATGCTTTCAGGGGTATCCATCCATCACAGCAAAGAGCATCAGTTATAGGAGAACAACTGCCATTGTGATGAGCAGAAAGACAAGGGAGCCATTGCACCTGCAGGTTTCCTCTCCTTTTTCTCTTATTCGTCTGTGTTCCAGTCTATGAGTTAGTTATACTGGCTTTTAGTGTGGGTGTTTCCACACTTGTTGTGTATTCCTTCTTATTACCCTAACAGGGATGCTTAGTCACTGTTCTACTGCTGTGAAGAGACACCATGACCATGGCAGCTCTCATAAAAGAAAACATTTCATTGGGGCTGGCTTGCAATTTCAGAACTATGGTCAGTCTGTGGCAGGGAGTATGGTGACAGCAGGCAGACATGATTCTGGAGAAGAAGCTGAGAGTTCTACAGATGAATCTGCAGTTCAGAGACAGATGTCCATGACCATCATGGCAGCAGACCGACAGGGATGGCACCTATATACCTTATCCTCAAACAGGCAAAGGCAGGAGGCAGGGAGCAGGTGAAAGAAAGCAGGGGGCTGGAAGCAGGTGGCAGGAGTAAGGAGTTGGGTCAGGGGTCAGGGGTCAGAGGTCAGGTAGCAGAGGCAGAGGCAGAGGCAGAGGCAGACTGGATTTGACACAGGTATTTGAAACCTCAAAGCCCATCTCCAGTGACACACTTTCTCCCATAGGGCCACCTGTATTAGTCAGGGTTCTCTAGAGTCACAGAACATATGGGTAGTCTCTATATAGTTAGGGAATTTGTTGATGACTTACAGCTTGTAGTTCAACTCCCTAATAATAGTCAGCAGTACTTGTGGATGGAAGTCTAAGGATCTAGCAGTTGCTCAGTCCCACGAGGCAGGCCAGGAAAAAGCCAGAGAGTAAATCTTCCTTCTTCCAGTGTCCTTATATAGGTCTCCAGCAGAGGGTGTGGCCCAGATAAAAGGTGTGTGCCACCGCGTCTTTAATCCCAGATGACCTTGAACTCAGAGATCTCCTAATCTTAATCTTCTGGAATTCATAGTCACTATGCTTCAAGATCCCCATGCAGAGATCTAGGTCAGAAACTAGTATCTCTGAGCCTCCCGATAGATTAGGATTATAGGTGAGCCTTCCAATTCTTGGTTAGTTCATTCCAGATTTAGTCAAGTTGACAACCAGGAATAGCCACTATACCATCCTTCTTATTCCCTCCAAACAGTTCTACCATTTGGGGACCATATTTTAAATATCTAAGCTTATGGGAATCATTCTCATTCAAACCACCACACTGATTTTGTGGCTTCTGAGTGCTCAAGTCTAAAGAGTGCTAGACAGAATATCGCTGTATTGTTCCAGAAGTCCCACTGTGCTCTGTGGAAAGCAGTTGGCCCAGGGAAAACTGATGTTAATGGCTCTATCCCTGGAGTATTAAAGTTCTGAAAAGCAGACTCTGAATCCCCAGTCCTGTAGTATGAAGTACTCCATTATTGGAAACTTGAACACCAGTGTCTACAAGTAGAGAATTTCACACCAGGAAACTTCATTTCAACCATGAAATTACTAAAATTTATATGAAGTGAATAAAATATACATAAAAGCTAAATGAAATTTATATTTAGTCTTGAGTCCCATTACAAACATGTCATATATATATATGTATATATATATATATACTTCACAATATAAAAAAGAGTAGAAATAGAAAATTCTTATGGCACCACACATTTTAGGGATAATGAATACAAGCTGGTTATGTCTATATTGTAGTCTTCAGTGCTCAAGAAAAGCTGAAAAGCTAAAGGAAGCTTAGTTGTATAGTCTGATCATGAATAGTGCAGTAAAACCAAGCCCTCAATCCTGAGAAACTAATAGTATGGTGACTAGACAACAGAGCCAGGCAGTTTAAGCAGATGGATGTAATTAGAACAACAAGTTAATGATTTTGTTTCAAATTTAAGAGTTTTATGAATTTGATCAGTAGTTCAGTTGACAAGACTATTTGCCTTATTTTATATTAAATATAGTTTTCTTAAATTAAAAGCTAAAATATCATACTAGTAAATAATCAAAATGTTTCTTTAATGGGATTGCCTTTAATGGCAGTTGGCTTTATTCTTGAGCATGTTAAGCCTCCACATAACTTGACAGTATTTTCCTGAAATTGAGTCTCTGATTTCTGAAATGGGAGTGGGAAAAGATGTGAAAAATGATGGCCTCAAGCTTTTTAAAATCCAAATTGAAACTTGTACTACAAAGAGAGAAGTTTAACCTGAGAGCTTCTGCCTCTATCAGCATGACACAGAGCGGCAATTGAAGTTTTCTCACACCCCACGGTTCCAATAAACACATTGGTTCATTTAAAAGAGACTCATCTTTTTCTTGGATTTTGAAGTTCAGAAAAGAAGGAGCATAGTCTAGTGCATTACATACTATATATGCTCTAAATGTACAAATCACATTTAGAAGACTGTTTTAGATGCCAGTAGAGTTTATATATAGACAATTAAGCATTTTATAAATGTCTAAATAGGTTGTTGAGCATTATAGAGCACTGTTTGGTTGAGTGGAAATAATCTACTGAAAGGTAACTTATGTACATACATAATAGATATCTAATTAATTCATGTTATATAACATATATATTATACATGTTATTTTGGAATTTATGTCATAAAGAATTTTAAGATCTATCTTAAATGATAAATAAATTAAGCCATGTAGTTTTTAATTTAATATGCTCCTACTATTTTTAGTTATAGATTTGATATGAATCCTGATTAATTGGAAAAATTAACAGAAATAACCACCTACATTTTATGTTTTTAAATAATTTATATCATTTGATACAACACAAATAATTTATTAAGGTATAAGAAGAATACCATTTATGACAACCTATCAAACAAAATTAAGGTTTTTATTAGTTTTGCTTTTTATTAAATTGTCAACTACCCAATTAGGTTCATATTGTCTTGATTTGGTACAAAAAGTTCAAACATGATGTCTTCTTTATTATGTGTGAAGTTCTGTGTTAGGTTATTGAATATTGAATAATTACAATTTATGTACATACCTAATATATTTAATTTATGCAGATTATATAAATTCTATTTATTATATACATTGTTTGGAATTTGTAACAAAGAATATTAAGAATCTATCTTAAAAGAGAAACTTATTATGCCAAATCCAGACTATATTAACCTAATTGGATAGTTGGACATTTAATAAAAAGCAGAATAAACAAAACCCTCAACCTTGTCTTATGGTTTATTATAACTTATAGATCTCACAATGCTTATGCCTAGATCTCTGAATTTATATACCTTACAGTAAGAAGAAGAACAACAAAAAATTCCTGTAATTGTTTGGGCTATGTGCGGGGAGATGAGCTGGTTACTCCTATTGATCCACAAGTTGGCTATAGCCATTGTTTTACAGCAGTGTGTTGTGTGACACAATATTATAATTCAGTCTATAACAGTGGTGGCATTCACTTGTCACACATGAATCTGTGGATCAGTGAAAATGAGTGTTTTAAACATCTAATAAAAGGAGAGGAAGGAAAGCACTTGAGATATTTTGATGAGAGACGAGGCTGCTAGAGAACAATTAAAGACAATTGTTGGAAATCCCGTTTTCTTCTTTTAAAAATTATTTTCTTCTTAAGAGTTTCATACATCTACACAATGAAATATGATCACATCAAACTCCCATTTCCCTTCCCAAACCCCTCCACATCCCCAATAAGTTTCCTTTCCAAGTTCATGTCTGTTTTTTTGTTTTCTTTTCTTCCCTATTTATAAAATAAAAATAAAATAAAAAATAAAAAAACTACTAAGATCAGCTAGTGCTTCCTGTGTATGGGAACCATCCACAGGAGCATGGGAAACTGACCGGTGGGAATATGATCACAGAAAAAATGGTCTTTCTGTCCCTCAGCATCTATCAGTGCCAGTAGCCCTCAGGAAGGGGCAGGACTTCAGTTCTTCCCCCAATTATGCTGAAATTTTGACCAGTTTGACCTTATGCAGGTCTAGTGCATATAACCCCAGCTACTGTTAGTTAATGGAAATCTCCATCAAAATTTATTTTGAAAACTAGAACTATCATTAGGCAGGCAGTTATTTATTTATTTATTTATTTATTTAATGCTCTACTCCCATTTAGTCCGAGCTGTGGAGACCTCTAGGTTCACGGTCCACAACATTCTAGTGCCGTGGTGACTAACTACTTTCCTTTAATCCTATATAGACTCCTGACTTTGCTCTTGAGTGTTTCATGTCTTTTCAACCTTGACTTTCCACCATTCCTGCTCTAGAGATCTGTAGCATTGCAGACATCAAACTGTCTAATTTTTCTTCTGTGACTATGGGGGAAAAAATCCCATGGTCTTGTGCAGTACTGCTTGTGCACTATAGATTCATAGTTGCCAGCTGCCCAGAAATCGATTGCACACTTGGGACTCCACTCTCTCCATTCTCTTCCCTATTTATTTTTCTCACACTTGCTGGAATCCTTCTCTCATTTTACCGTGGCACTGTTTTCTTTTATCATAGCACTTAATCTGACTTCTCCGAGAGAACAGAAGCCAGGCGAAAGGCGACATTTCAGCCACCACGTGTCCCCCCTTGATGCTGTTTGTGTTTATATGTGCTTATAAAAGTTCATATAAAAAGTGATGTTGCCGATCAATGCATTCACCCCTTTTTACCCTTGCCTCTTTGACAGTGTAAATCTGTGTTCATTTCCTCTTTCTATGCTGCTTCCACTTCTGTATACAGAATTACCACATCTCTCCTTCCTGAAGTATATTTATAAGGAAAAGACTGTCCTTCTGTCATAATTCTTCCCCCCCCAGACTTATTTTATTACTTATTCATATGTATTTCTTTGTGTCCAAGTACTTATGTAGAAGTCTCTGTCAGGCCACAACAAGGTGTCTCCTGTTGATAACTCTACTAACACTGCTCCTTATCCATATTAACTGGACTAGCTTTCAGATATCCACACTCTCTTACTCCTGGCACCACCGTGGTTTCAGAGTAGTGACTGGAGCCTAAGGAGGCCTGGCCAAGTGTTTCACTGAAAATCTAAGTAAATTGATATCTGAGAATAAGAACGGGGATTGAAAATTTGGAAATCACCATGAATTCAGCCTGGGACATTTTAGGCACTGATCTGATCTGAAGAAATGGAGGAAGAATTCGAAAAACTGGGCTGAATGTGAAGAAAAGTTTGCTTCCCTGTACCAGTTTGTTGTGTTTGAATGTTAGAAACAAAAGGATCGAGATGGGATGTTCAGAATCCTCAGAACATCAAAGGATCATTGAAATAATATATTGAAAGAGCTATGAGGATCGAATTCAGGTAGGAATTATTCTTAAGGAAAGGGTGGAAGGAAATAAAATAAAATAAAAATCAGAGGCTGGGGAGATGGCTAAGTGGGCAAAGTACTTTCTGTGCAAGCATGAGAACCCCAGTTCAGATCCCCAGAACCCTTATTAAACGCCAGGCATCGTGTATACCTGTCACCCCAGCCTCAGAAATAAATACCAGTGGGTCATGGGGCCTTCCTTTGTAAGTCTTTCAAAAAAGGCATCTTCTATATTCAGTATGAAATCCTGTTTCAAAGTAAGAACAGAAACAAAAGCAAAAATAAACCATCAAATGTGGTGGAAGTGAGTGAGGAAGAACAGTCACCTGTGTTCTCTGCAATAAACAGAAGCAGGAAGTGGTGTAGGTAGATGTCTGTCCAACTGAGAGGCCTTTTCTCTTACAGTTCCAGTTTTCTCTGCAATAATAAACTCCTGTCTTCTGCAGGTATTTGTACTTACTGCTGAGACAGGCAGAAACCTGCCCAATAGGATCAAATGAGCTATTTCTCTCTGTGTGCCTCTCTCCTCTGTCTTTCTTTGGATCTATTCTTGTCTGTCTCTGTATTAGCACCCCCTGTCCTTTCTCCCTCCCTCCCTCCTTCTCCCATTTTTTCCTCCTCCTCTTCTTTTTTTCCTATTCTTTCTTTATTTTATTGTTATTTCCCATAAGTTCATATGTCAAGATTACTGCTGGGTTCACTGTAAATAACAAAACTTGTTAACATTTAAGGTTGAAAATGGGCATGATGACTCAGGCAGGCCTGTGTTTCCTGCTCTCAGAAAATAGTTGTTGGAGGAACAGGAGTTCAAATCCACCCTTAGTAATATAGACCTCAATGTTGGCCTGGGTGAGATCATCTCATACAAATTAAAGCATCGCAGGAAGTCTTCAAGTTTGACATTCCAGGGAGAAGAAGCCAAAGTAACCATGTGCCACTTATTTAGAAGGTGGGGAGGATGACTCCCCTGGCTGTAGGAACCCTCATCTGGGATTTGGACGTGAACTGTTCTTCCTGGGGCACAGAAGTCATGGACTGACTTACAGCAAGCAGACAAATAGGATTAAGCCTTCCTACTAAATCAAAAACAAACATCAGACAAGGCAAAAACAAAACAAAACAAAACAGCCAAATCAACAATGGGAATAAAAGAAAACCAAACAACATACACACATATAAAATCTACACGCAGATTATGTTTCCCAGAGTGTAAGATTCTAAGACAAGAAACTGCAAAAGCAAAATGCAGTTATGAGCCTCCCATGAGCTGTACTATGAGTGTTGTGATGCTCTGTCATGCCTATGTTTACCTATGTCCAAGGCCGGAGCATTGGGAGGTAGAGTCTTTGGAATGTAATTAGATCTTGAGGGGAGAGCTTTTAGGAATGCAAGGAGTGTCTTCTAAATCATAGACTCCTGAGAGAAGACTTCTTTCTTCCCTATGAGACTGCAGCATGAAGATAGCGCTCCCCTGCAAGAAGAAGAAAATCCTTAATAAAAACCTCACATGCTTGCTCCCTGATCTTGTTGCCTGGCTTCTAGGACTGTGAGGGGAAAAACAGTTGAAGTATCTGTTGTTGCAGCCCAAGGTGACTGGGACAGATGTTTTCTGTGTTTCTACTGGAGACAGATGATAACTGGATCTAGATGGCTTATTTATGTCAGAGAGTAAGAAGAGAGACTGAAACAGGAGTCAGGCTAACATGAGTCTGACCCTGACCTTGTCAGACGCTCCGAGACTTGTGTCTTGCTACCCTCGCTCTATGAGCCTGCTTCATTATCCATCAAGTGAAAAGTCTATTGCTGTATAGGACTTCTGAGATAATTGGATCAGGTATTGAATGCCCAGCAAAAGGAGAATCCATAATTGCTGCAGTCATTTTCATCAGACCACCTACTTACTGCTATTGTAACATTTTCATTGCTTTTTTTTCATCATCATAAAACTCTATTCCTGTATCCTTAGGCAGAAGACAGACTCTGGGCCTCTGTTCCCATCATTATAAAAAAAGAAAGCGTATAGTATTTTTTATATTTGTTAGTTCGACTCTCCTGACCCAGTCATGTTTATTCACATGGGAGACATCAACCTATAACTTCTCTTTCTTGACCATCTGGGATCGACAGTTCTTAGTGTTATCTCTTTTTTGCATAGTTAACTCTGGTACTTAGCTTCCAGTGTATTTTTGAAGGTTTAGACTTTCTAGGGTACAAGATTTTTGTTGTTTGTTGGTTTTGTTGTCTTTTTTCTTTTTCTTTTCTCCCTTTCCCCTTTTATTTTTGAGATCAGGCTTATTTATTTATTTACTGTGTGTGAGTACACTATTGCTCTCTTAAGACACACCAGAAGAGGGCATCAGATCCTGTTACTAATGGTTGCGAGTCACCATATGGTTGCTGGGAATTGAGCTCAGGATCTCAGGAAGAGCAGTCAGTACTCTTAACTGCTGAGCCATCTCTCCAGCCACCCCAACAAGTCCCCCATCCCTCCTGTTTTTCTTGATAGTGTAGGCTGGGCAGGCAGGCTTAAATCTCATCTGTAGCCCAGACTTTCCTCAAAGTCTCAGCATTCCTGTCTCAGCTTCTTCAGTGTGGGTATCCAAGTTTTAACCCCATACCAGCTTAAGATAAATTCTTAGGTCATTATCAATAGCTTTGTGAGCATCTGTTGGTAACCATCTGTACAGATGTAGCTAGCTTGAGCTCTAGATGGAAAGATGGTTATACCTAGTTAGTTTTGGTTCAAACTGTTTTGTCTGCTCTCTCCAGCCCTAAATCCTCAAATTGCTCTACCTTGGCAAACCTTTAAACTTTTAGTCATTTTCTCTTCAAAGACATCTTTGTCCATCAAACTTGGCTTTTCATTCTACCTATTGACCAGACTATCTTCTTAGTGTTAAATTTTTATATGTCTCCCTATGTGGCCTTTTCCTTGACAATATCTCTGACAGAACTTGATTTGAGTCTAAGGCAAAGATCCATAAACACAAACAAATAAAAGAAGGCTACCTGAGCTTTGTTTCTGAGTTATTTTTAACAGTTTCATTCAGATATTTCTCAATATGAATTAATTCTTACAGCATGCATTTTAACCATATAAAGTATACAATTCCCATACTTCTAGTAGAACAAAAAACTAGCTAGTGTAGCACCATTCTCAATTTTAAAACATTTTTTTTTTAATTTCAAAAGAATCCTGGTATGTATCTTAAGTGTCATTTTATAATTGTCACAGTACCCAGGCAACACTATACATTTTGCCTACTTTTCTTTTCCGTGAATTGGTGTTACATCTAATATTCTGTTAAATGCAGAAATACAACCTGCTCAGTCTGTTACCTGTATGTTTTCTGAACTGACCGTTTGGTATTAGATAACCAATCAGTGTGCTGTTCCCTGGGACATTCCTTAGTTGCCCATAGTTCTCTTAGGGTCACGGAGTTTGGAGTGACATTGTGGCTTCTAGGACTATGAGAAGCTAGACCCATAATTCCTCACCAATATGGATAGGGGAAGTCCTCGAGTTCTTATTACTACGCAACAGCTCTCAGATTTTAAAAACTGATTTCTGGGCTGTGGAGATGGCTCGGTGGCTAAGAGAGCTTCCCATGCAAGCATGAGGATTTGAGTTCAAATCCTCAGCACCTACATCAAACTCAGGCACAACCAAACATGCTTGTCACCGCAGTGTTGAGAATGGACACTGAAAGATCCTTGGAAGCCAGTTTAACAGAAAAGCTGAATTTCTTTTTCAGTGAGAGACCATGACTTAAACGACTAAGGCAAAGGGCCATAGAGGAAGATACTTGATGTCTGGCTTATGCTTATATTGATAGATATCAACACGTACATCTTCACAAATAGGCTCAAGTAGGCACACACCACACACTTACATCATACACAAAAAATCTGAGTCCTGTCTGTTGGACTCAGATAGGAGGGGAGAAGGTTAGAGGGTCACAGACGTGTAGGGATATGTCGGGCAGAGCACTTCTCCTTTGATTTGTTTTATATAGTTTCCATGTTGGAATCCTCTACAAAATTTATTGTAAGAAAATTGAATGGCTTCAGCTGCTAAAAGTAAATAGGTTGGTAAATAAATAAATGCTTTGATTGCCACTGTATTAAGGCTCAAAGCAGGCCACGTTATTATCTTCATTTCAGCAAAAGTAGAAATTAATGAAAGAAATTTAAGAGGAAATGTAATAGAACTCAATTTATCCCAAATAACAATAAGGTTAAAGAGAATAATCAGTGTCCCAATTACAGCCTATTTTTGAAAAGAAATGAAAACAGTATATATCAAATGTTATTGTTACAGCCAGAAAAATAATGAGAGAAAACTTCTCTCATGCTGGTTGTGCATCTGATCCATGGAACACAGAAAATGATGTGTCTGTTTTCTCAGTCCCCACAAAGATGGTACAAGTTCTGTTCTTGATGCACTGAAGAGGAGTTTATTTATTACATGCTGAGGATCCTTAGAGTACTAGAGCTTGATTCTTTCTGTGAACCCTGGCTGAGCAACACAGGGCATGGTGTGTTATTAAAATGATAATTCCTGGTTCTGTTGAGGATATGGGTAGTTGGACATTCCCCTGTGTGGCCGGGAGGAGTGTGAATTGAAACTGCCAACCCAGAAAGTAGTTTGCTGATATGTATTTGGAATCATCAGTATGTTAAGATCTGATGTCCTTTGCCTGATAGCATCACTTTATAATTGACAGTAAAGAAAGCTATTTGGACTGGTGTGTCTGCAAAGGAAGCGAAGTCCTATATTTGTTCAGCTAGTTTCAATGGGACAAATATTTTGCTTGTCTTGTTTCAATTCTTACTCTCCCCAGTGTATATATTATTTTTTCCGATCTTAGAGAAAATCATCGTAGATGTTATTTCACATTCTCATTTCAGTCTTCATAGTTTTGTAACATGCACATCTCTATCCATGACTTTCTACATATTGCTTGAGGTTGACATAAGAGGTATTTTTCTGTTCCCCTTTGAGTTTCATGTTCATTGGCTCTGATACATCCCTGTAACTTCTTTGTATGACATCCTATTATTTCACCTGCCCATCTACCTAGGTTTTACTCATTCTGTAGCTTATTTATAAATTGCTTTCTTCTTTTTCTTGCTCTTCTTCTTCTTCTTCTTCTTCTTCTTCTTCTTCTTCTTCTTCTTATTATTATTATTATTATTATTATTATTATTATTATTATTTGCTTTTGTAATTAATTCTTCAGTGAGCAGTTGTAAATAGACTCTCGTATTGACTTAGGGGAATTTGTCTGGAATATTGCCTGGAAATAGGCTTGTTGGGCTATTGAGTTAGTATCACTTGAGTGCCAAGTTGTTTTCAGTCATTTATACCTTATGTAGTACTGTTCTTTTATGTCCTTATTTTGATATTTTGAAACTTTGGCCTTCTTCCTCTGGATTTTTCTTTGCCTGCTTCTTTTCTGTTGGTTTGTTTCTTTGTTCCTTGTGTTGTGTTTTTCAAATGTTTCCTGTTGCTTAAATGATTGAATATAGGTGTTAGACTGCATTGTTAGTCTATCTGATATAGAGATAAACTTATATTTAGTGAACAAATTTAGCAGTCTTTTCTTTAACATTTTAATTAATTAACTAATTAATTATGTTTTTGGTGTATGCTTCCTTTGAAAAAAAGAAATCTCTATCCAAGGTTGTAAACACTTTTCCCTATTTTCTTCCTAGGGACTCTACAGTTTTGTTTGTCAAATTTGGCATACATGTGTGAATGATTCAGGGTGTGAGAAGGTCTTGATCCATTTCTTTTTCTTTTTCTTTTTCTTTTCTTTTTTTTTTTTTGCAGTAAGCATACCCATAGCTCTCGTACCCGTGGCTTAAGTATTGCAACTATGTTGCTTCTCTGTGTACAAGGGTTGAGTGTTGTTTATAGGGGATTTTCTCCCTCATCTCAAGCCTAGTGTCCTGTTACTCCATATTCAAGGTTAACTTTCTATCTTTCTGATTGAGGCATTTCTCTATAGTTTATTTGAGCTAGTTCATATTCTTATGAATTTGGGTACATAAAACTATTTCAATAAACTTTTATGAACATGCATGCATCTTATCTAAGAGGCTACAGTGTTCTTTCTTTCTCATATAATTTTTTTTGTTGGTATTTATTTAAAATAACTTTTTTACTTTATATTTACTAATAAATGGATTAAAATTTGAAAGTGCATTTGAAAGTGGTAAAATTTGTGTTTAATTTGAGTAAACCGAAGGTAAACTTTTAGAAGCATTATAAAATTATTTTTACTTACATTTAAAAATTATATTTAGGTGCCTGTATGCAGGCAGGTGTGTGTGGTTGCACATATTAAGGCGTGTATAATGAAGTTCTAGAACAACTTGTAGTAATTGTTTCGTTCTTTCTACTATGCTTGCCCGAGGGATTGAGTTCATGTGATTAAACTTGGTGACAAACACCTTTATACTCTAAGCATCTTGCTACCTCAGAAAAACATTTCTTACAAGTTTTGAACTCTCCTATGTTTTTCTAAGTGGCTCATGGAATACTTTGATTATTATTAGAAAACAGTTTTCTTTTTTTTTTTAAAGCAAGTTTATTTTTATAGGCTAGCACTGTGTTCTATCTTACTTTAAATTCATAGTCCTCGCAAGTTATTGGTTACATGATCTTTATGTTTTCAGGTGGTTGGAATCCATTTTCTCACCCATATAAAAAGCTGGAATATGGAAAATGGGAGCTGTATATCCCACCCAAGCAGAACAAATCTCCCCTGATACCTCATGGGTCCAAACTGAAGGTATGTTCCCTCCTCTGTTTTTGTTTGTTTCTTTCTTTTTCTTGATGAAGTATTTGCATATAGTCAAACGTGCCCCAAATGTAGTCTTAGGTGTGCAGCACAGTACCTCTGAGGCCCATTTAAGACCAATTTTGAAGGGCTCTATTCAATAGCTGGTTCTTTCTTAGTTCCGTAGGTTCACCTGTTCTGAGAACTATGTGGATTTACTATCTTTCAAAAATATTATATTATTCTTTCCTTTATCTTATTTAGATAGTTTTATGAGCCCAGATACTTCTCTAGCTATTAAAATTAAGTATAGAATAAATGAATTTCAAAATGCGGTTTCTATGTAAGTGGGTAAAATAATTAAATCTGTTTGTGAGCTTTTCAAATCCAAAATTTCAACTCTGAAATCTTCAGAATCAGAAGCCTTTTCACAGCTGACATGATGACACAGTGGGAAAATTCCATACCATGAAATTTTGTTTCTTACATAAATTGTCAAGAATCTCTAATGCTTATCTTCAGGCTATGTGTGGAAGGCAGAGATGAAATATGTATGAATTGTGTGTTTAGATTTCCTCTCTAAGATGCCTCGTTTATATGCAAGTATTAAAAAGATGTTCCTAAGTATTTTGATAAGGATTACTTAGCCTGTCCCAGGGGTGAATGCTTTATGTTAGTGCTACCTTAGGTGTATTCCTCTTTACTCTGATTGAAGGCCTTTATAAAGTTCTGCCTGGGTTGCATATTACATTACGCTTCTTTTTCATGCGTGGTCTACCTTAATCACATCAAATAATGTTTGAAATTATTTTAACAGATACTACTATATCCCCCAAACAATTAAACTGTTCTGTTAAAACAGTTTTTACATTCTCATCTGGGTTCTTAAAAATAATTGCTTTAGTGTTGGAAAGATGGCTCAGAGGTTAAGAGCACTGACTGCCATTCCATAGGTCCTGAGTTCAATTCCCATTATCCTCATGGTGGCTCATAACAGTTTATAATGAGATCTGGTGCCCTCTTCTGGCATGCAGGCATAAACACTTTATCCACAATAAATAAATCTTTTTAATGTCCCTCAATGGAGGAATGGATTCAGAAGATGTGGTATATCTACACAATGGAATACTACTCTGCAATTAAAAACAATGAATTCACGAAATTCCTAGGCAAATGGTCAGATCTTGAAAATATCATCCTTAGTGAGGTAACCCAATCACAAAAGAACACACATGGTATGCAGTCACTGATAAGGGGATATTGACCCAGAATCTCGGAATACCCTAGACACAATCCCCCTATCAATAGATTTCTAAGAAGATGGAAGGAGAGACCCCTGGTCCTGGAAAGACTGGATGTAGGGGAACTCCAGGACAGAGTAACGAGAGGGGGTTGAATGGAGAAAAGAGGGAGGGAAGGGGGCTTATGGGACTTTCGGGGAGGGAGGAAACGGGAAAAGGGAAATGATTTGGAATGTAAATTAAAAAAAATAATAAAATAAAATAAATAATTAAAAAAAAATAAAGCCAATTACCAGTTTAAAGCAGGGAGGTATTAAATAAATATTAGGTAAACTGTTCTTCAGTATGAAACTCTAAAATTTATAGTGAGGGTAACTAAATAGAGACTCTGATGCAAGATATTATTACTAGTGTTTAGACATTTCAAATGATAAGGGTACACTTAGCTGCTACTGTAATACTAATCAGTGATGTATTTATTTATTCATGTGTGGAAACTGATTTACCTTTTGGGGAAAGCTATTAAAATCTCTGTAAAAGACAACTGATAGGACCTTTTTGGCCCCTTACCCTGATGTTATCCCTAGGTATTCTCTCTTGGTAATTAAGAGCTGTTGTTTAAGCAGGACTTGAAAATCTATTTCAGTCCACAAAGGGATTACCTTTTTTTATTGTGAAAATCTCTTTTGAATTATCTTGTAACCATTAACAAAATAAACATTACATACTGCTGAAGTTATCATTTTGTTCTCTGTAAAACTCTTAAAATTTTCAACTGAACTATTGAAAAAAGACTTTAACTACTTATATCATGTTAAAAGTAAAACCTTTAATTTTTTTAATTCAATAATATTTAGAGATAGAATGGTATAAAATAAATTAAATATTTATGCCCTTAAAGATGCAAGGAAGACCATTTACCTGAAGTCTAATTACATTCATATTATTCATGTTCTTTATCCTTCAATGTACATTATTTGTAACATTGTAATTTTTTTATAGTTACTAAGTATCCTTTTTTGTTTATCTACTATACTTTCCTGTATGTTCTTGAAGTGTAAGTGAACACACACACACACACACACACACACCAACACTCAGGTATAGCATGCAAGAATTTAAAATAGAAAGTGCTATTGGATTAAATAATGAATAAACAGTATATTCATTGTATGATGTGTATGACAGTAACAGAAAGTTACAAGGGGCCGTGACATTCAAGCATTTAGATCAGAGAGCTCGCAGGAAGAAAGTCTTTCTAACTGGATGTGTGCTGGATGAATAAAGGTGTGCATTCTTCCAGCTCCCAAGGGGGAAGCAAATAGCACACACAAACAGTACACTTTAAATTGGTATTATTTTCAAGAAAGCTGTTTTCATATGTGAGCATGCAAGGAAAAAACTGGGGAGTTCACAAGACTGCTGAGTTAGAAGTCTCAAGAATGTAACCCTCTCTCTGCCACTAGAAAAAAAAATGATAACTGGAAACCCTGTGGGAGGATTACACCATCTTTGTAGGAGCACTGGACTTCAGTTGAGAACTAAAGTTAGTCTGTAACAGCCTTTCAGTGAAGGAGCCAGAGAAATCAAGGAAACACTGATCTGGTCCCTCATTCCCCTTTTATCTCTGATATCTTCTTGGAGCCTGACACTGGCCAAAGGTCTTTGGAATCAGAATCCCAGGTCGTAGGGTTCCCAGAGGCCAGACTTGTGCTTCAGAGACATGGGTAAAGAGATCAGGAAAGTAAACTGAACAGATTCATTGGGGGAAAACTGAAGATTTCCTTCCCATATACTAGCCCTTATGTTGCCTAGCCTAGCCTTGCCACCTCCCCTCTCCCTCCCCCTCTCTTGTTCCCTTCCCCCCCTCCTCCCCTCTCACTCCTCTCCTTTCATCTCCCCTCCCATCCCCCTCCCCTCCCTTCCTCTCCTTTCATCTCCCTTCCCCTCTTTCCCTTCTCTTTTACTATTCTAATTAAAACTAAAACACTAGCAATGATCTTTAGATTTAACTTATTTTCACTGTCCATTTATGTCCCCTAACCAATCAGGAAAAGAAAATGCACCAGAGACTTCTTGGCACCAGGCCTTTATCATTTACAAAGGCTTGTCTGTTTTATTAGTAAAAGCTGCCATAACAAAATGCCATCAAATGGATAGCTTAAGTAACAGAGATGTACTTGCTCCTAGTTTGAGATTCTGGAAGTCCTAGAGGTCATGATGATGTTCTAAGCTATCCCTCTTAATCCCAGAACAGGAGTTTCCTTGTTTTGTCACATAGCAGAGAGAAAGGAGGGTACACTATTAGAGAGTACATGTGTATAAACTCTACTGAGTTTTACAAGGGCACTGAGCCCCTAACTTTGTTTCTCCAAATAGACCTGATTAACTCCCATGGTCCCATTTCTAAGTAACATCATCTTAGGAGACTTTCATTTCTAAATTTGGATAGATGTAGTTTATTACATAACAGGATGATCCTGCTTTTCAATTATAAAACATTTAGATGTTACAGAATTGTTAGAAAAGAAGCATGAAACCTCACAGCTACATTTGCTATTTTGACAATAATTGGGAAAATTAGAAAATTAGAGGTTATATTCATTTGTTTCCATCCTTCATTGTATTACTAGGAAAGAAGTGAGTACTTTTTAAAGGTAAATTTACAAGATTACAAAGTTAATGCTTTATTGTGTCTTCATTGGAGTCTCTCTAACTGCATGGGTCATATTCTGGAATGTGCTACATGCACGGCAGGATGAGGGTTCAGATGGAAAGGGAGAGTGGAGAGGCTGGTCCAAATGAAGTAGAATGGGAAACATGTCCAGGATCTAAAATTTCATGTTGTACCATGATCATTGTTTGGGAAGTGACCTCCATTTTTTTTTTTTTAGCATTCTGGAAGACAGAATATTAACTCTTTTCTGACTAAAAGGAACAATAGATAGTTTGTAGTTTGTGGAGAGAGTCTAGGGGATAAGATGAGTAGATTAAAAGTAATGACTGAGAACCAGAATGAGCTGGATAGGTATAAAGACACAATGAAGAGGTCTGTGCTAGGAATGGAGCACAGAAGAATTTCCTGTCAGTCACTGCCTCAGAAGATTGATCTGATAAGTTTGATCCTTCATCTCTAGAACATTTAACGTACTCTGTCATTGTCAATTTTCCTCTTTCTGTCATTTTGTGCTTTTAAGGATACCTAATATTTGTATATCGAATCTCTGAGATTTTGTCTTTTTCTCTTAACCTATGCATCATTTTGACTTTCTTTTACACTTTGAAAGATGATCTTGTATTTCAGCCACTTTGATTTTCTGGGTGTATGTTCATAGTCTCTAACGATTTGCTTTTGGCCTCTACTTTCAAGTTGGGTTATATTATTAAGTGCTTTTCTTTCTGGTCATATTTTCCTGTGTTTGCTTTTAATCTCTGTATGTCATCTCACAGGTTGTACTTACTACATGATGATCCATGATTATGGAGTTACATTTTAAATTTAGTTTGGAAAGGCCTCTAATTTCTATCTGGTGAGTTTCATTGTTAGATAGTCAAAGAACGGCCTTGGTATGAACTGATAGGAGTGAGTAAAAGGTTCTGTTTTGATTTATGTTTTTTTTTTCTCCCCTCTGGTAATGTTTTCCTTCTCTTGGGCTGAAATTTGTAGTGTATTATAGTGAGTGGACTGTATAGTAGTCTATTGTTGGGAGCTAAGAGCAGGAAATATGGAAGAGTGGTCTACCTACTTTCAGTCAGGTTATTCACAACCATCTTCTGAGCTCACTGTTTATCTAGAGGCTCCTCATTCAGACGTTTTCAGAGAATAAACTGGAATTTCCCATTGGAAGGGTGCAGAGGACTTTATAGAGACCTGACTAGCTGACAAGAGGGCAACACCCAGCAGCCACATGTTGTTATTTTAAGCCCAATCTTCTTCCTTGTCCCAAGGGCTCCTGGATGCTGAGTCCTTCAGAGGGCCTCTGCGGGTGTGGTTAGAAAACTGGTACTTTAGGATTCTTCCTCTGTAAAGTTGGATTATGGATTTGCCTTTCTTTTTTACCTTTTTAAAAAATGTATGAATGTTTGCCTTCATGTGTATATAGGTACCACATGAATGCCTGGTACCCATGTAGACCAGAAGATGGCAAAGCATCTTGTTGGTTGTGAATTATCATGTGGTTTCTGGGAATCAAACCCAGGTCTCCTGCAGAATCAACAGGTGCTGTAAACCACTGAGCCATCTCCAGTTCTTTTTTTTTTTTTTTGCCTTTTTGATTAGTTTCTTATTCCTTTAACTGTTTTCCATTTTTATAAAATTTCATTACAATTTATGATTTTTTTTTGTCTTTCTCTTACTTTGTTTTTGCCATTACTTATTTGCTTGGGTGAGAAAAGAAACTGTGGGGGAATTTGTCCTTTTTAATTCCAACTTCAAAATAACCCCTCTAAGATGTGAGAAGCTGAGAGCACATCTGCTCAATGGAATACTTAATGATTTGAGGCTTCCTCTGGGTCACTGCATTCCTGTAGTGTATGGTGATCATAAGATTCTGGCCATTGTTATTATTTGTGTCATGTGATGTCCTTACTTATTATATGTGATATTATTTTTCTTCTGTGACCCACAGAAAATCCTCATTCACTTCATTTGTTACCCAGTTCAACTTCATCAATCTTAAGACCTGAAACATCTAATTTTTGGGAACATGCACAGGTAGAATTAGATCCTTTCCTTTACTGCAGAGATGATGATTCTTTGTGTTTGCAAATACAATGAATGTTAATGAACCCAAATAAAGGAGCAGAGCAGGGCCTCTTTCCTGTAGATGAGAATAGAGCCCTGTTAAGAATGGACTCTTCCCTCTTTTCTTTTGTGTGTGTGTGTGTGTGTGTGTGTGTGTGTGTGTATGTGTGTGTGTATGTGTGTGTGTGTAAATTCCTTAGCATATTGATATGAAACACAAAAAATTGTAAATAAAAGTAATATTGTATTTTTATCTTTTATATTTGTGGCTGCAAAACTAAGTGGTCAAGTAGATATGCCTTTTTGTATTTTATGCTTATACTTATAACTTAAGAACAATCTATTTTTGCTTCTTATTTTCTAACATAGTAGTTAACAGGGATTGAATTTTATGTTTTTTTGTACTGGGAGTATCGCACTGTCAGTTCAGGACACAAGGTATGAAGGGACGATGGCAGTGTTTTTCTTGAATAGAAAAAAACAAAACCAAGCAAAGCATTTGTTACTATGCGCTCTAAACACAGTTTCAATTTCACATTGTTTTCCAAAAATGGCCCTATCATTAGAAAACTTCAAACTTCCTGTCCCAATTTTCATACACTATTCAGAGAGGCCATCAGACTAAGACATTGGATTCTCTTCAGGTTGTTCTCCAGTTTGAACTCATTGTGATGAAATTCCCTGACCTATTTGCTTCTGTGTGAGACTTTTGAATTAGTTGATAAGAAGCTTATGGTTCAGTTTTCATGTCCCCCAGAACTTTTCTCTTTGACAGTCACAATCCCATGTGTGACTGTCTCCTTGAGCACTTACCCTTCTTCATGCCAGTGTGCTTTAACTTACATCATGAATTCCATGCCTCCTGGCTCTGTGCAGAGCCTCCCATTTCTGCCTTGTGCTATCCACTTCACTTTTATCTTTATTCTTTATATGAACCATACTTGTCTACATGTTTTTTTTAATCTAGTTTTGATTAGTTTGTTCTTCTTTCAGAGCAGTCCAGACAATATCCATTTTACACAGAATGGCTTTTTCCAGTTTTATAGCCTTAGAAAGAAGCAGTATTTAGGTGGAGATACTTTCTATATTCTCAAACTCCAGTTTCCCGTCACTGAGTGTCCCTTTCCCTTCTAACCTTGACTCTTCCTTCTCATGCTGTGACCAATATCTACTTCAGTCATAGAACAATCTATAATCCTGTCTGTAATTGATCAGGAAACCACTTTTTACACAGTGAAGTTTTGGAAGCTTGGTAATGTCTGATTTGTAGGAACTACCCGAAGTTTATTGTGTTCATGAATGGATAGGATATTCACTATTAATAACTGCTTTTCACAATGGGAAATGCTTTTGTATTTTCATATCAAACTGAAAGTGAAAGGAATGTATAAATTTCTTGTGGAAATGTTAATATCCCAGGAAGAATGCATTTTCTAGTATAACATCTTAAACAGTATTTTTTAATAAGTAGAATTTCTGTGTATTAGAAGAGACCTGTTTTGGTCGGGGTTCCTGTTCCTGCACAAACATCATGACCAAGAAGCAAGTTGGGGAGGAAATGATTTAATCAGCTTACACTTCCACACTGCTGTTCATCACCAAAGGAAGTCAGGACTAGAACTCAAGCAGGTCAGGAAGCAGGGGCTGATGCAGAGGCCATGGAGGGATGTTCCTTACTGGCTTGCTTCCCCTGGCTTGCTCAGCCTGCTCTCTTATAGAACCCAAGACTACCAGCCCAAGGATGGCACCACCCACAATGGGCCTTACCCCAAAATGTCTTACAGCTGGATCTTATGGAGGCATTTCCCCAACTGTAGCTCCTTTCTCTATGAAAACTCCAGCCTGTGTCAAGTTGACACACAAAACCAGCCAGTATAACACCAGTTAGAAAGAGAAAAAAAACTTCAAATAAATATTATTTTAAATTTGTTTTAATGAATCTTTACCATTTTCTATGGTTCTTGGTATTTTAAAAAAATCATCATTAGTTTTATTTGGGTAATTAGTATTTTGCTGTATATTGTGTGCATGTATGTGTGTGTTGTATGTGTGTGTTTGTGTGTGTGTGTGTGGTGTGTCTGAGATAAATGCAAGTTGTCATGCATATTGGTTAAGAGCTTAACCTGTGAGCTCTATCCTGAGCCTCAGTTTGTCTTCTTAATTCTGGAAAAGTCTTTATTTCATTTATGATGCTTTGAGTGGGAAATGTCCCCCCCCAAGGAGTGGCATTTGAATTCTTGGTCCCTGGTTGGTGACACTGTTTGGGAAGATTTAGGAGGTCCAGCCTTCCTGCAGGAAGTAAGTCACTCATCAATCCACTTCCAGTTCACTCTCTCGGCTTCATGATTCCACTTTAAGATATGAGCTCTCAGCTTCCAGCTCCTGCCAGCCAGCATGCATGCCAGTTGGCGCCATACTTTCCCTTCACGGCCTGCTATTAGTTCTCTACAACTGTAAATCAATATAAACCTTCTCTTTTAAAGGTCTCCATGATCATTTTGTTTTATCACAACAACGGAAAAGTGACTAAAATCTCAAGGCTTTGAAATATTTTTATTTAGTGGATTCTTTTCCCCTTTCTTTATCTAGAAGCTAAATATTAAGTATCCATGACCTGTAGCACTTAACCTCCGCCGATTTTTGTATGAACAACTGTCATTTCTCATTCTGTTTTCAAATATTACTTTACAACTTGTTTTTGGTAAGAAAAAGAGATTATGTCAAAATAAATTTATACAAATTTGGGAATAATAGTCCTAAGTATTTATTATTTCAAATCAAGACTGAAGGTGGCTTTAATAGTACCGCAACTCAGCTGTTCATAAACAGACAAGGCCCAGGACTTTGACTTTGTGGTTGAATACCTGTTAAGATAGGCGCTTCCAAAATATATTTATCCTGCATATGTTAGAGATTAGAATGTTCAGTGGTTTATGCTTGTAATGTGAGAGAAGTTCCAGTCAGGAGATGATGATATGCTAACCTCAAATTAATAACTAAAGGTTATTTCTTGGCATAACACACAAGAGCTCATTCAATACTTTCTCAAACCTTGAAGAATAGTCATTTTGACATAGAAAAAATTTGAACTGTATTTTGTACACCCTTGTCTACTTGAGGGACAGTAAATGACAGCAAAAGATGAAAAACGGTGGCCTGTCTATTTTCAATGTCTAGAACCAATCTTATTTCAGCTTGTTTGTCTTTAAACTGATCCCTTTGTGTTGGAGCTTCCATGTCAGGGTCATGGGGGAACAGCTTCTGTAGTTCTGTTTTTGCTTTTGACTTTCAGCTGAAGAGCCACAGAGTCGTTTCCAGTATGTCACCAATGGGAACAGAATTACAAATTAACTGCTAATGGGCAGCTTTCTGGGATAGCTCCTTTATAATTGAGTGCAGAGAGATGAAAATCAAGCACAAAGATAACTCAATTTTATCATTAACTTGGACTTTGTTTAGTGCATGATTGTTGTGCACCAAAGCAACTTTCCTGATTCGTTTCTGTGTGATGAAGAAAGTAATCATGTTCAGCTAAGGAAACAAATACCATGTGTTTTTCCAAAAGGGTCACCTTTCTAGAAAATACCAGGGACATCTTTGTAGACAATACTAGGGTCAACTTTGTAGACAATACAAGGGTCACCTTTGTAGACAATACCAGGGACACCTTTGTAGACACTACCAGGGACACCTTTGTACACAATACCAGGGACACCTCTATAGACAATACCAGGGACACCTTTGTAGACAATACCAGAGACACCTTTGTAGACAATACCAGGGTCACCTTTGTAGAAAATACCAGGGTCACCTTTGTAGACAATACCAGGGACACCTTTGTAGACAATACCAGGGACACCTTTGTAGACAATACCAGGGACACCTTTGTAGACAATACCAGGGACACCTTTGTAGACAATACCAGGGTCACCTTTGTAGAAAATATCAGGGTCACCTTTGTAGATAATACCAGGGACACCTCTGTAGACAATACCAGGGACACCTCTGTAGAGGATACCAGGGTCACCTCTGTAGACAATACCAGAGACACCTTTGTAGAAAATACCAGAGACACCTTTGTAGAAAATACCAGGGACACCTTTGTAGACAATACCAGGGTCACCTTTGTAGAAAATACCAGAGACACCTTTGTAGAAAATGCCAGGGACACCTTTGTAGACAATACCAGGGACACCTTTGTAGAAAATACCAGAGACACCTTTGTAGAAAATACCAGTGTCACCTTTGTAGACAATGCCAGGGACACCTTTGTAGAAAATACCAGGGTCACCTTTGTAGACAATACCAGGGTCAACTTTTGTAGACAATACCAGGGTCACCTTTATAGACAATACTAGGGATACCTTTGTAGACAATACCAGAGACACCTTTGTAGACAGTACCAGGGTCACCTTTATAGACAGTACCAGGTACACCTCTGTAGACAATACCAGGGACAACTTTGAGGACAATACCAGGGACACCTTTGTAGACAATACCAGGGAACCCTTTGTAGATAATACCAGGGACACCTTTGTAACAATACCAGGGAACCCTTTGTAAAGAATACCAGGGACACTGCCCACTGATGCTTCCCCTTCTTGTTTTTCTTTTTATAAACACTCTAAACAATAGTAACATAGTTACACATATGTAATGGTTGGCTAGTCAGAATATGTTTCCTAATTTACTCTATGAGAACGTTTAAAATTTACTCCTTATAAAACATCCTCCTCTGTTTTCTTTCCTCTCCTAGTCTTCGCTTTCCTTCTTTTTCTTTTCTTAAAAAATATTTATTTATGTCTTTATTTATTCATTTATTTAATGTATGTGAGTAAACTGTATCTATCTTCAGACACACCAGCAGGGGGCATTGGACCCCATTACAGATGGTTGGTAGCCACCATGTGTTTGCTGGGAATTGAACTCAGGACCTCTGGAAGAGCAGTCAGTGCTCTTAACCGCTGAGCCATCTCTCCATCTCTCTTCTCTTTATTTTTAACTGTTGAGTACTTACTATGGATTAAGTACTATTTAAACACTTTCTGAAGATTAGCTATATTAGTGCTAATATTAACACTTCCCTAGAAGCCTTATTATCATTTAAGGAGTAAATTCTGGCACAGAGTGTTAAATGTTCTTTTAAATGGTAATTTTTAGCAATTTGAATATATTTTTATAGTAAAATTTTCCAGTGTATCATGACAACAGTCACAGACATGCGATCGTTCTGGTATCTTTCTGTTAGGATTGATCAGTAGAAGAACAATTGAAGATAAAGTCCCCCAAAAAGCCCATACACATAAATTGGCTTGGCTTGATCTAATGGTATTGCTTGTCTCCACACGTGTTTAATTAGTTTTACGGCTATTTAAAGAAGAATATTAAAGGGAAAGTAGAAGTTTTAATAGATAAATGTAAGGCTGTGTGGAAGCATATTCATGTTTTATTTCTGTCACATTTATTCCTTGTCAAGCTTACTTGACAATTAGTGATCTCCTAAAAATAATCAGAAAATAAAAACAAGCAAAACACAAACAAACAAAAAAATCAAGTAGCAGTCCTAGTGTGTAGATGAGATTGCATTTGTTTGTTTGTTTGTTTGTTTTTTTAAAGAAGGATATCAATGACTTTATAGAATCAAAACCTACAACAGCCATAAAACAAAACTGAGAGAAGTGTCAGAAACTAATTGTTCATAAATTGTTACAGCTACAGTGACTATAGATGAGATCAAACTGATTGGGATTCACACACACACACACACACACACACACACACACACATACACACACACACACACACACACACTTACAAACACACACACAGACTATAAGAACTAGAGTCAGGGAGTGGCTACTTTGAAATTCTATCTTCTGGCTCTACTGTGTAATTTCTATTTCTTTTTTGTTTACATTTTTTTTAGATCTTTTCTTTATTTACATTTCAAATGCTATTCCCTTTCCTCTTTTCCCCTCCGAAAACCTCCATCCCATCCTCCCTCCCCTTGCTCACTAATCCACCCACTCTGCTTTCCTGACCTGGCATTCCCCTACCCTGTGGTAATGAGCCTTCATGGGTCCAAACATTCTCCTCTCATTGATGTCTGTCCAGGCCATCCCCTGCTAACCATGTGGCTGGAGCCATGGGTCCCTCCATGTGTACCCTTTCATTGGTGATTTAGTCCCTGGGAACACTGCAGGTATTAGTTGGTCATATTGTTGTTCCTCCTATGGGGCTGTAAACCCCTTCAGCTCTTTGGGTTCTTTTCTGTAGCTCCTCCATTTGGAACCCTGTGCTGAGTTCAGTGGTTAACTGAGAGCATTCATCTCTGCATTTGTTAGGCACTGGCAGGACCTCTCTTTAAGAGCTGTATCAGGTTCCTGTCAGTAAGCACTTGTTGGCATCCACAATAGTGTCTGGGTTTGGTAACTGTATGTGGGATGTATCTCCAGGTGGGTCAGTTTCTGGATGGTCTTTCTTTCAGTCTCTACTCCACACTTTGTCTCTATATTTCTTCCCATGGTTATTTTTTATCCTATCTCAGAAGGACCAAAGTATCCATATTTTGGTCTTCCTTCTTAAGCTTCATGTGGTCTGTGAATTATATCTTGGCTATTTCAAGGTTTGGGGCTAATACCCACTTATCAGGGAGTACATACCATGTGTGTTCTTTTGTGATTGGATTACCTCACTAAGGATGATATTTTCTAGTTCCATCCATTTGCAGTGGTTATCTGGAAAAAACCTGCACAAGATTAAGCCAGTCATAATGCCAGAATAAATGGAGAATTTCTTGAAGCTTTACTTATTCTTAGCTGTTGTCAGTTGAGAGCTGCCAGAGCAGGAAGAACATTCTTTTTCTAGGGTGTGATTACTGGGTTCAGTGGATGATCCCATAGCCCTCCATATATGGACAGCACCAAATGGATATCATGGGTTATAGAACCGGAAAGGATGTGACATCAGGAGGGAAATGTGCTGGAGGGATGTGGGGCAGATGGAGGGGGAACAGGGAGTACCATTATGATCATAGTAAGCTTCTCATGGGCCTCATGGAATAGCAAATAGGATATAACATTTGAGAATAAAAATTGCTTAATATAGTGAATACTTTAAATCGAAATTAAGTATGCTAAGTAATTAATATATTTTAAGGATATTCCCAGAAAAACAGTGACTATGATTAAGGAAATGAAGTGAATCAGACAAGGCTGACTGCTGAACTTCCGCCATATTGTTTCTTGTGATCCCAATGTGCTTTGTTGTCCCACAAATATATTGATTGAAAGGTTAATTGCTCTTGTGGAATCTGTGTAAATAGAAGGGATGATTATAAAGCTTAGGAAATGGAGTTAGCAACTGACAGCAATCTGGCTGTGTATGTTTTCTGTTTGTTTGTTTCTTTCATTTTTGTTTTTAGGACAGGGTTTCCCGGTGTAGGTCTGGGTGTCTTGGAACTTGATTTGTAGACCAGAGTGGTCTCAAACTCAAGAGATCTGGCGGCTTTTGCCTCTGGAGTGCTGGAATTATAGGTGTGTTACACAATACCAATATATAAATCACATATAACATGACATAGAGCATATAACATGTAACACACATATATATGTATGTCTATAAAATAAGCCAACAACCTGTAAAACTGGATTTAGAGGAAAGCTTGGTGGGAACATTAGAGATAAAAATAAATGTTAAGAGTTTGGAAGATTGAGGCTGGTGCAGTGAGTGAGTCAGATTGTAAAGGCGTATGCCTCCCTCCAAACCGGATGATGATACCACATGGTAGCAGGAGAGAACTAATTCCTTTGGTCTACACAAACACACACACACACACACACACACACACAAAGAGGCATGTACACAGGCGCATATGGATATATGAATGATAAATAAATATGCTTGAATGAGGAGAAACAATGAGTTTGGAAGAATGCTTTTACTTCTTAACTAAATTTGCAATTACTAAAATAAGTTTTTGTAGTGATCATGAACCTCATGTTGAAGCAGATTTTGTTGTTTTGTTTCTATACTGATTATTGGTATTGCTTTTGTTGGTATTTTGTTGAATATTGTATACTTCCATTCAGTGCTTTAGTATTGAGGTACATTCTCGTTCCTTAACAACAGATTCAGCACTTCACACTTTTCCTTGAACAAATACTGTGGAACATATTAGGGAAAGGGTATATGACAACATTTGTCTGTTGTCATAAGAATTCGTGAAAAAAGTCTTTTAAATATTTTACACAGTACTAGATGCACTTTATAAAGAAATCTGCTGTTGAAGTAGGGAAGTTGACCGACCATTTCAAAGGCAAACCTTAGTCAACTGAACTTACTAAAATAAGAACATTCCTGAAAACTGCCTCTTGTAGTGTATTTGAAAGTAAAACTATAAAATATCAGCCAGGACAATTCTTCAGCTTACTGTGTCTAGTGTACCTTGCCACTTCTCTAGTGATATTGACCTCTTCTGCTCTGCACCTTTCTGCGATGACTACAGCTTACCTATTAGCTCTCCTAAACTACCCCTTTCCCTTGTCCCTCCCAGCCATGCTGATGCGAAGGTGAGTCTTTTCCTGTCCATATTTTCAATTGGGTATCCCTGAGCAAATGACAAATATAGCTAGACAAATTACAGAAGAAAAAGCATACAAACAAACAAACAAACCAAATCTGTGTTAATGAGTGTGTTGGGTGCATTACATGTGGGAAACCTGATAGAAAAGGTATTTAGAGTAGTTGTTTAGAATTCCAGGGTTTATGCCATCCTTGACAATGAATGGTAGTATTATAAAATAAGGTCAGAATAATAGGAAGCAGTTTTAGGCATCCTCAGGAGAGAGGCACCCTGGAGGTTACTCTTGGGATGACACTAATGGGGTGAGGTTTATTTGCAGGTTCCCATATCTTCTCTGGGATTTCTCTATCCAGAGAAATATCTGTATTCTGTCCTTATGTAGAAAAGGGGGAGTGCAGAGAGAACTATTCTTTTATTTGACTTCAACTAAAAATTCTTATGTCAAAGAGGAACCAGTCACATTGTGATTTTGCTTCCACCATAGCCATCCACGCAAGTCTGTGTGCCAAGGTGTAAGCTCTCTATCACCCAGGAGACAAGTCATGCTTGTTCAGTAGATCAGGACGGCCTGGGAACTTGCATTTAACAATTATCCAAGCGATTGATCTTAGTGTTACTGGAGACACAGTGGGGCTGATGCTGCCAATCCTAGACCATATTCTAATAACTATTCAAAGGATTTTGTTATTTGAGGCACATAATCATTGGATTGGGATATAGAACTTTGAAAAATGGAATTGTTTCTTATATATTCTCTCTCCCTTCCTTCCTTCCTTCCTTCCTTCCTTTTTCTTTCTTTCTTTCTTTCTTTCTTTCTTTCTTTCTTTCTTTCTTTCTTTCTTTCTTTCTTTCTTTCTTTCTTTCTCTTTCTTTCCTTCTTTTTCTCTCTCTTTTTCTTTCTTTCTTTTTCATTTCTATCTCCTTTGTAGATATCAGGTCCCTAGCAAAAATGTGAAGACTATTTTGATTAGTTGTAATATTATAACTGTGCTAATTTTAATGAAGAAGTATACAAATCAGATGAGAAGAGCAAAGGTTAGTTTACTTTGTTCAAAACAGAGGGTAAAGGTAGTGACATCTTTATTGAATGTTCTCTTTCAGTTCCTCACCACCTATATTTGCATTTTACGTTTCCATAAGACACAACCATTTTAGTTGTAGAAAATCAACTACAATAATAACAGCAACAAAGGAAAATGATCTCAGAAATTTTCTGTAATCCTCTTCTAACAAAAGGATAAGATGCAGGAATTCATACAGTTATGTTAAGCCAATAAATTGTGCCCCTACCTGAGCTACCCTAACGGGATGACACTAGAGAAGGCACAGTAAACTAAAGCAGTGGTTTCTAGGACCCATGTCCATTTAGCATCTTATTGGTTAGATGTCATGATACATTATATTGTACTGTTGGATTGAAGTAAAAAATCTTTGGAATGTAAGGTTTCATTATTTCCTAGTTTTAAGTTGTATTCCTTTGAGCAAATTACATATCCTTTTTTCTTTTCCTAGAAATATCCAATATATTCAGGGCGTTTTCAAGAAAAAAACAAAAACAAAAACAAACAAGTGATTTCCAACTTTCTGACTTATATTTGTAATAAATAAGAACTGTAGTAATGACTTTTATTCTACTTGGGTCCATTTTTCATTCTTTAAGGTTACTTCTATAACACATTTGATAGTGCAACCTAGCTCCTTGGAGTTTACTGTTTAACACACTTGAGGAAATCATCCTCTTTCAACTGGCTCTCTTATTATGTACACAACACAGGTTAATATAATATAACTCCCTCCCAGGCACTCTGTATCACAGAGGTCTTGCTTTATGATTTTACACATGTTATGACCTTTCAGGCGCTGCCTGGCCCAGTGTTCTCCTGCAGTGGTAGGTAGCACAATGTGTAGAAATGTAAACTCCATCTAACTTTCATCCGCAGCACTGGATAACAGCATGACTTTTGACAAGGTAATATTTTGCTTTGTCTATCCAATATAATGGGATGTAGGACAGAGATAAAGTCATTTCCTTGGAAACTCTGCTCCTTCATTATTACTCCATAAATACCTAGCCTATTCCATGCACAGGCCAAGAGACCATGCTGCATTAAGCCCTCGGTGATTGTCTTGTTGTACACATTATGACTACAGATCTGATATTTTTCTTTATTTTCTATATTTTTTTATTTACATTCCGAATGATTTCCCCTTTCCCGGTTCCTCCCTCCCCGAAAGTCCCATAAGCCCTCTTCAATATTGGTTAGCATGTCATCTATGGGTTTCAATAATGCATGTATGGACTTAGAGGGTACAAAATGATAACAGATATAAAAGCAGAAAATATGCTGTATATGTATGCTGACACATAAATATATATGTATCTCTCAATATATAAAACGTACATTATGCATATTATTGATGATGTGTATCTGAGAAAAATTGGAAACTATTTTAAACAACAATGCAGTTTTAGTTTGATGTACACATCAAAACTTCCTGGGAATGAGACCCATTCAATGAAAAGCAACCTTTCATCTGACGTACTGTGTGAAGAAACACAGTCATTATTACTTTTTACTTGTAAACCTACATAACCTTCTAAATTCCTTATTGCTCTCAAAGGGTCTACTTTCCTCTTGGTGTCTTCAAACTACAAACTTATAGTTCTTTTACCTTTTGTCTATTTTTTTTTTGTCACTTTCAATCAGTCAGGAAATTTAGCAGATTCTACCTCAGCAGGTTTTCTAGAATATTGTTCTTTTCATCTTTAGCACTGGCCTTTATTGTCTCCTCTCTAAATTACTCTGGAGGCTTCCTCTTTCTACTGAAGAAGACCTGGGCGATACATGCCTGTTTTGAGCACTGTGCTCCTCGGGAGACGGCTGTCTGTTCTAATCACACATAAGTTTCCAGAGGTAACTTTCTACCACCATAAAACAGATAACAGCTCTCTGTTTTGAAACAGCTTCTGCTCATTTTTATGCCTTACTGTGTTTGGAGCTATTGGCGTGTACAAAAAGTGGTGAGATGATCTGAGTTATTGTTTGACCCTTGGAACCTCGATTTATTTGCTCTGACCATGTATACATTGAATATCGTGCCTAGTGGCAGTGTCAAGAAAAGCTCAAAATGGTGTATTATTATTTGAATGTGAAATGTTGTCCATAAGCTCATGTGCTCTCCAGATCCCGGTGCTGTTTCTTTAGGTTGTACAACCCCCTAGGAGGAGGGGCCTGCTGGAGGAAGTGGTTTGTTTGATCGGGGTGGGGCTTGAGGAATTATATGCTGCCAGCTTCCTGCTCTTTGCCCCCTCCCTGATTAATCATGAAATGTTAGCAGCTGCCTTATGGTGCCCATAGTTCCTCATCAAACTGAGATGTAGCCCATCTAACTGTAAGCCTAGATAATGCTTTCTCCCTTAGGTTGCTTCTAGTTAAATAGTATCTGCCGAACTAAGGAAAGTTACAGGTAGGTGACTTATGAAAGAGGATATTTTACCTTGTACAGTTGCTCGGGAACTAAGTTCTTGACAGTTCCCTGACTGATAGTAATCCTAGAGTCAGTGTGGCATTTCTGTTTTCTTTACTTTCAAATTTCTGTTAAGATTACTAATTTCTTAGGTGTATAGTCCATTTTATGTTTTCTCTGATTTATGTGTAACCCTTATTACTATTTTATTCCATTTTTTTAAAATTTTGTCTTGATAAATCAGTTTTCATCTTCAAAATAGCTTGGTATTTTTTTGTTATTGAAAAATGTCTAATATAACTAAAAAGATAGCACACATGGGCTCAGAATTTCTATATGTTTTAAAATTATTTTCCTGTTATCCTGTCTTCTCTACTATCTTTGCCTTCGTTTCTCTGTATACTTATTTATAAACACACACACACACACACACACTCTTCCAGACATGTATACACACACACACACACACACACACACACACAGAGAGAGAGAGAGAGAGAGAGAGAGAGAGAGAGAGAGAGGAAGAGAGAGAGTGAGTGTCTTAGGGTTTCCATTGCTATGAAGAGACACCATGACCAAGGTAACTCTTATAAAGGGAAACATTTAATTGGGTCTGGATTACAGTTTCAGAGGTTCAGTCCATTATCATCATGGTGAAAAGCATGGTAGCAGACAGACAGACAAGGTGCCGAAGGAGCTTAAGAGTTTTATATCTGGATCCAAAGGCATCCAGAAGGAGTCTGTCTTCCACAGGCAGACATCAAAAGGGTTTCTTCTGCACTGGGTGGAGCCTGGGCGTAGGAGGAGACATAAAATCTTATTCCCACAGTGAAATACTTTCACTAACAAGACACACACTCATATACATATGCATATATAAAATCTTTGTAATAACGATCCCAGAGTTGCAAGAAAGTAATCACTGTAATTTTATTTTACAGCTAATAAATTTGAATTTTGATGTAAGATATAGCTTGTCAATATAAAGCATCACCTCATGATTGTGAGGTAGAACCTTTATAATATTACCTGATGCTTATTTAGAAATATATTAACAGTTCTTTTTTTATTATATTAGTATAAAGATATCAGTAGAAATGTTTTTATCTATACTGTCTTTCAAAATTATAGATAGTATTCTATAGATAGTCATTTTTATGTACAGATTATATATATTATATACATATATACATATGAGCTCTCTATAACAATATATATAGTATATATTATATACAATAATATAATATGCATATTATTTATAACCTTAACATATATAGTATATAATATATAGCATATGACATTATATATCATATATAATAAAATACAACATATATATGATGTATATACTATATGTATATATAGTATATATTATTTTTACAAGTTCAGTGTGGTGGTGTATGCCTCAGGAGATTGAATCAGGTGAATCTCTGTGAGTTCAAGGCCAGCCTGGTTTACGTATTGATTTCTAGTAGTGTTGGAGGTATGTAGAGAGACAGAAAATCTCCATTTTAAGTATTGTATATATTGAATATTTTCAACATTTTATTTGATCAGTTGCTTGTTTGATTTTTGACTCTTGATCATAGTACTACAAAGTATATATAATTATTATAGCTTAAATAAAAATCTGCTAATTAGAAGTATGACAAATTTCATCTCAGGACATACATAGCTTAAATATTTAAACTCTATTCTCTGCCATGCACTGACTCCATCCATGTAGAAGCTGAGAAACTCTAGGAATCTTAAGTCTGATTTCAGAAATAAATAAACAAATCTAAAATCAGATGTATTCCTTTAATCTTGGGTATGTGTGCTTGGTGTCCTTGAAGAACAAAAGAGAGCACTGGATCCCCTGAAACAGGGGTTACTGACAGTTGTGAGCTACCATTTTGATGCTGGGAGTTAAACCTGGGTCTTCTGTAAGAGCAACGAGTGATTTTTTTTTTAAAGCTACATTCTGATTAAGAAAGGCAAACCAACCATTTTTAACTACATTCACATGGCAAGAAGATCAAATAGTTGTTCAGTAGTGTGCTGCATTCACTGATGCTCTGTTTTAAGCTGATACTGTGTATTTCAACTTTATATGTGTGTGTGTGTGTGTGTGTGTGTGTATTTTCCATCTGTCAATATTTAACCTACTGGCTTTTATTCTTCTTAGAATGAGTTTCCCAGAGTGGTGCTACTGTTTTTATCAGACTGAATCTGGGACCAGCTGCTAATATTCTTTATTTCATGGTTAATGTTTATTCTCTTAGTTCTCTTTAATTGACTCTTTCAATACATTGGATTTCTTTTAAAGTTGGCTTAAAAGGTTTATTTTATTCTGATTTTCAAAAATGCATTTTAATGGTATGAGTTGGTTTATGTAGTGTTGTGGATATACATTTCAGCAAAGAGAAGCTATATACCACATTTAATCTTGAGTATTTTTTGTTATTGTTGCCAGATATTGCCAGTTTTGTCTGTATCTCTTCTGAATAGTAAGAAATCTGAATATCCAAGTAATAATTGGAACCCACTCAGTTTAGCATCTTTAACATCTGAGGTCCTGGAATCCCTCAGTCTCTTAAAATGCAAACCCTATGCTTTAAAATGTAAACGTTTACAAGACTTGCATACTGTTTTTATTTTACAACTGAAAACTCTACAGAGAAATTGGAGCAGCTTTTCATCTATTATTGTGGACCATGATTGCTTCCATTGATTTAACTATACTCTTTATGCAATTAATGTTGAGAAGCCTAAATAAGCATGGAATCTATGTTTTCCTTTAAACTGCTGTTGGACCCTTACCAGATGTGTCATTTCTGTGCTATGCTGTCACTGCTCCCTCTTTTGGGAGTCAAAGCCATGTTGTTTAGATCAAGAGTAAATAGTTCTCACACTTACTCTTTCTTTCTTTCTTGATCGTGAAGAAGTAAAATCCCGTTTTTGCCCTCTCTGAGGTACCCTCCATGCTTGGAGAGATCCTGTTACTGCTGCTAAGAGCAAGCCTGAGCTCACAAATGAACACGGCCATTTCTTCATACATGGAGAACCCCTTCCTCTCTATGGGGTTTGAGCCCAGAAAACTTGTTATTATTTCGAATACTCTCATTTTTATTATTTTTATTTTAAGAGAAGCACTTGTTCTTACTTTGTGGTCATTAGGAAAAATTTATAATGTCTATACACAATTACCTAAACCAAACTAGTAACAAAGAAGAAGATGAAGATGACCGTCAGGGACCTGGCCGCGTGGGTGTTCTTCCTACTCCTTTTTCCTCAAGCATTTATAAATCTGTTTTTCCCTGACCCTACTTCCTGTATGTATATGCTATTTATTATCATAAAAATATCATTAAACTACTCCCCATCCCACTTAGTGTATCAAGCATCCTTTAAACATTGAATTATTATCTTAACTTACTTGAATCAAATATATACCTAATGGGCTTATGCCCACTTCAAGAGTGATGCTTAGGATAGTAGGGGCTTCTATTTACTCTGGCATGCACTTTATATTGGTGTGAATATTATAAAATTATAAATATTTATTTTTATATTAGTATATTCTGTACTATTTTCTAAGTAGCTAAATATCTCACAATAATCCTGTGCTTTCTTTTTATTTAAACCAGAAGGTTACATGTGCACTGCAGTGAAATATAAGAATCATTCCTTTTCTACCTTGCTTAGTTCTTTGTGTATCTGAATATAAAAACTACTGTGGTTTTATCCTCTAAATTGTTCAACAGCATTGAGGTTTAGCTAAAAAGGATGAACATAAGATAATTCAGATTTAAAAAAGAAAAAAAAACAATTAAAATCAACCAAGGAAGACTGCTATAAATATAATGTAAAAAGAAAATATTTATAAGCATTGAGAAGAGGTTATTGTATTTGTATCTAACTTCACTTTGGTGATTCTCATTTATTTCCTTAATCTTCATAAATTACTTTAAGGATCTACTCAAAAGTAAGCCTTCTAGTGAAATTGCAAACACTGTCAACCTTGAGAAACAAAATATGTTGTACAATAACGACACTGTGTATGACTATTTTGAAACATGGTTGTGAATTGTTTCTGAGTTTTAAAATATCTTCTTAATATATATATTATAATGTTATGCAGTAATACAGATTGAGGACTATATAGTATAATGTTTTTTCTCCTTTGTCAATGTCATTTTTATATTTGTATCACAGTAGATTTACTGAATCATCATGCTAAATATGGTTAGTTTGTGATGGCCAATTAATTCTGTGTCACTGACTGACATCCTATTTATAAGCAGTCAAGGGGACTTGTTTGAAGGGATAACAATAATGAAACAATGATTTGCAATGTTTTGCATTGATGATTACAGACAGAACTTTTTATACTTCTCCGTTCTTATGAATGCCCGCACCAGTCCTTCAAGCAAGCATTTGACACATGGAAAAGTAAGACCACAGTCACCATTAAATCACAGAACCTTATAACTGGGAAATAGATAATTTTACTTTGGACAGTTTACATGAGTATTTGATTGATAATAAAGGCAGTGGGAAGCTGAGTTAGAAATTTTGCCATTTGTCTGGTAACAATTTGTCTACTAACCTCATTTCTCAGCCGAACAGCATTAACTTTCTATTTGGTTCTGAGACAGGAACACATGCTTAAGCCGATAATTACTACAATAGTTTGGTTAACTTCTAAAGAATTTGGTTCCTGTTTCTAGAGACTTTCACTGTAGCAGGCCCATGCCGATGGGTTTGGTTCTACAGAAACTCTTTTGGCCCTGGTCAACTACTGTTTCCTTCTCCTCAGTCTGCCAAATTACCAGAAGGACTTTATTCTCTTTCTGTTCTCTTGTTCTATAATCCATACTGCTTTTCACAGTTCTTCCTGTGAGCCTGCCTACTGTGCCACTCCTCTTAGACTTGCTTTGATCATGACCTTTGAGTTTGGAAGCTAGGTTTGTCCTTCTGTAGGGCTGTCCTTTCCTGAGGTTTACAGTCTCCATTCTCCATCCTTTCTGTTGACTGACCACTTGTGTTTGGTTTCAACATCTGTAATACTTTTTACACAATAACTTTCTTTGAAAGTCTGCTGATAGAATATACATGAAGTTTTAAACTTGAACTTTGAAGACACGTGCTTCAGAAAGAGTTTTGCTCATATCGAACAATTCTTTTGCAGTTCTTTTTGGCAGGAAAGCTAATTCTGAATATGTATGTAATCAGGTATAGGAAAGTCTGTATAGAAACTACGAATACGGTGAGCTACTCCATTTTCACAGACAAGTTGTTTTTTATTTTATTTTTTATTTTTTTGTGTGTTTTCCATTCAGTGCCTAAGAAGATAGCATTTTGTTAGAGTAAACACCATTCAGGGTTCCTGGGTTAAAGAGATCAAGGTCTGTATGATGTACTTAATTTGCTCACTCCCTTCTTCTGGATTTTCCTTAGGACCTACTACTAGGCCTACATTCCAGGGAGTGGGAAAAATAGTATTCTAAACTTTGTATTCTCTCAGCCTCATTATTGTTCCTTCAGAGGTGCTGGAAGTTTTCTTGGTGAAGAGGCATTACTTGCTAAAACAATACAAATTATGAATCAATTGGTAGTTAAAATACCAAAAGGAAATATTTTCATTTCAGTAGTAGTAATAATTTAATTTGAATTTTTTAAAAAGTTCTTATGTAAGTAATTCATGGGCATCTAGAAGTTAGATGCTATAAAAAATTTCTGTTTCCTAACTGCATTTTATAGAAATACTTTAAACTTATGACTAAGCCTTTTTGTCTTTGTATGCACATACAGCAAATATCTTAAATTTATTTTATGATCTTTCTTCTTTCATCCATTGTGTTTATAATATATTAAATGTGATTCAAAGTCTGAGGAACTAAATGCCTTCTTCTATTGTACCCTAGAAATATACAGTTTCAAAAATAAAAGTCATGTTTTAGTGACTTTTTTGCTGTAATAGGCATCCACTTTTTATTTTCTTTCTAAATGATTTATCTTTTACTTGTGTGTATGTGTGAGTAGTTTTGTGTATGAGTATGTACATATGATGTTGTTGCCGGTGAAGACCACAAGAGAGGCCTTATGCTACCACCGAGAGAACCAAACTCTGATCCTCTGCTAGAATTCCTAACCTCTTTAGACCATCCTCTATTTTTGTCAAGCTAGCTTTTATGTAACAGTTAATCTTTTAACAATATGTCAGAAAAAAAAAACAGAAGTTACAGTTTGTTACTTAGTTGTTTATTATTTTTGCTCATGTTTAATAAAAAATCTGCACTTTCACCAAATATGCCCTCAACTAAAAATAAATAAAGGTATGTGTATAGGATGTAAACTTTGACTTATGGAACAAGACACATTGTTCTACCATTTTTATGTTTTTGACATTTATATTTGAATTGAAGCTTTATTGAATACCACAGCTAAGTGTATGTTAAATGTCAAAATTATTGTTTAGTCTATTCAAATTTAAAGGTATTTCTTCCTCTCAATCTCTCTCCCGTCTTCTCTCTCTCTCTCTTGTCCCTCTCTCACTTCTCTCTCTCTTAATTATCATGCTGTTAGCTCAAACCAATTTTAATGTAATAATAATATAAAATTTTCCCCCTATGAATCAGTTTATCCTAAATAGGAAAATAAAAATAGATCATTTTGGAGAACGACATTAAAATGGCTGTTATATATCTTTTCTACATATCCCAGCAACATGGGGGAATTGCTGGTATATGCTCAAATTTGGTAATTTGAACCTAGCTGGATGAGAAAGGTTTCAAGTGAATAACTGTATAGTGATCATCCTAGTATTGATCACTGCTTCTTCTCATCTTCATTGTTATAGTCACCGGTGCCCGAGCCCATTATTAAAGGTTCACTTCAGTTCTTGACCATACTTTTATAGCCACAAGGGAATGTATACAGAAATCAATTGACAAGAGGGTGCCAGGTGTCCTCAAGTCACATCCTAAACCACGTAGTCATTGCTTCCCGCTATATGAAATATTTCTTCCCATTCACATTTTATGTCTATAATAATTTCTCTATCCTTGTTTATATAAGCCTACTTACAGTTACTACTTGTATCTGAGAAAATTCCACTTGTCTCTAACACAAAATATAGATTTTTTTCTATAGAGGATAAAAGAATAGTGACAGTGTCAAAAACCAATATTTGAGACTTTTATCTCTAAGGGATTGTATGAGTACCCAGAATCCAGAATTGCTATTATTGGCTAATTTATTTATAGTCATTAACTACTCTTGAGGACTATATCTTAGTGTACATTAAATACATAATTAAACGATTTCTTAGCTTGTAAATCTATGAATTCCTGATCAGTAGATGGTTTTTTGGGATCTCTCTTTCTCCTGGAGGTTGAATCATTTTCTTTTTCTCCCTCTACACTTGAATTTTATTTTAATGAAATAGCACTTAGAGTGATTGCTTAAGAATCATATTCATTCTTCAATTGATTCAGTTTATCACGTAATAGACTTTTATAACGATAGTTAATAAAATGTTTTCTGAAAACTTCACCTGGTCCGTGGTAAGGTATCCTCTCTCCTATTCCATCTGAGTGAACGATTTAGGTTTTGTATTGGCATCATACCAGATTACAACTGTGTTTACTTAATAGAATTCCAGCCTTCACTGCCCATGGATGAACGTCTTTGAAACTCACCTTTTCAATAATGAAAAGTCACTGATTTTTTTTTTATCCCCCTCTCTCATGGCTTTTTTTTTCTTTTATTACTATATTGATCCTGCGATATCTTACATGTTTAAATCCTTTGTTTTTATATCATAGCTAATTCGTTTGTTTTCTGGCCTAAGACACCTAATCAATCTTCACCTGATTACAGCAGCTCAACATTGTTCCTTTCCTTTTGACTTAGGTGTGGTTCTCCTCACTTGCTCAGAGATATCATTTTCAATACCTGCTTCCCAAATCTCTAATAATCCATTTGGATTTTCTCTTTCTGTAGTAGTCTTCCTTTATAAGGTTTTTGTTCAGATAATGTACTTGAAATGAAGCAAGCATTTTATCAGTTCTGCTCAGTTGTCTCTTTATTTCTTAAATATTTGTCTCTGTGGAGAAGCAGAGATAGGAAAAAATGCAGTTGTAATACTTATTATGGGTTAAAAGATTTGGGAACTGGATGTAAGCCTTGGGGGAGAGAAATTATTTTTATAGGAAGAAAACATCTATCTTTGTAAACCATTGTAAGCAAGGGGCTTTTAGGAGAAACAACTACTGCTTTCCATTCATTCCCCATTGTCAGTATTCTTCCTTTCTTTTCTCCTATATTATAGAGATGAGTCTTTATGTCGAATTCTATAATTGCTGTTAAGCCAAAGGCAAAGAAACTGAATATTTTGTCTCAGAAAATAGTCTGTTCTTGTCCTATATGGGGGTGTTCTTTATCTTTATTATGTTTGGTATAATTTTTTGATCTTATACTGATAGTGTCACATTACAGATTTGTTTTGTGGCTAATATGTTTAGTATATGTAGTTCTTTTTAAATCACTCTAATTTAGTTAATGAAGTCTTTTAACTATTTGCACACAAATTCTTATGCATTCAACTTGGGCAACAAATCTTTTTTTTAAAAATTTTTCACTGAGGAAAGAAAACTAAATTGTCATAATTTGTTTCAAAATAAGCAATCCCTTCTATATATCCTCTTGTTATTTTTAAATGTCATACAAAGTTTAAACAATGAGCTAAATATTAATTATAAAATAATAAAAATAATTTTATCAACAGATTACTCTTTATGCATCTAAGCCCCTGGTCAGGTTATCTTTCCTTCCTCTGTGTAGTACCTACCACTGCATAACACGAGACACAGGGCGCTTAGTCTAATCATTTAATCTCTCAGCCATTTCTCTTAATCTTTTCTGTCATTGTAGTCGTAAGGGATATGACGAGAATGTTTTTTTAATCTGTATATGTTTGTATATCTGTATATGTTTTATCATATATCTTTCATAAGGTTGAGTGAAACTTATGAACTTAAATGAGAAAATATACGAACCTTGGTATCAGTATAAAACTATGAAAAAACTAGTTTTTTTAAATAACTGCTATGTTTATTTAGTACTCAAAGAAGCTCAGTATACAAATAGTAGTCATATCATTGTGGCTCAAATATAACCCAAGGTTATATTAAATCTCCGATGAGTTTTTGCAACATTAATAATAAATGATTCAAGAAGTATTCATCAGTCAAGATTTTCTAGGTGAAGAATATAAACAGTAAAATAACAAATATATTAAGGGTTTTATGAGATGGCTTACACAATAAGAGCTGAATAGCATGATCACGAATATCTTCATGGTGGTGTATTTGCAACCCTGGTAGCTGCTCAGTCTGTGAAGGTAGATAGCTCAGTAGATCCAATCCAGTGCCGATGTTGTGAAAGTTTCCTCCTAAAGTCACTGAGTTCTAATCCATTGTTGGAACTGGAAGAAGCTGGAAACTCTCAGGAAAGGCTGATGGTAGCAGCATCCGCAACAATAGTAAGATAACCATGTTCATCAGCAAAAAAGTGAAGGCAAGCAAGTCAGCCACTTTGCCTTTCTCTGTGACCTCTTTAGCTCTTGGCGACCAGTTGAAAGATGCTACTAGCTCTAGGAGAGCTTTCCATCCACAGGTAGATCTTTCTAGACATGACCGCACAGAGCTGTTCAAATCTTATCTCTCAGTTGATTCCAGATCTTGTCAAGTAGAGAAGAACATTCATCCATCACAAGTACCTTGGTCATTTTGTGACTATCTTTATATACCTCCTTCACTAACAGAAACTAAACCACCAACCGAAGAGAACACATGGAGGGACCCATGGCTTCAGCTGTAAATGTAGCAGAGGATGGCCTTATCTGGCATCAATGGGAGGGGAAATCCTTGGTCCTGTGGAGACTCTATGCCCCTGCATAGGAGAATGCTAGGGTGGTGAGGCAGGGGTAGGTGGGTGGGGTAGCACCCTCATAGAAGCAGGAGGAGGGGGATGGCATAGGGGGTTTATGGAAGGTAAACCGGGAAAGGGGGATAACATTTGAAATGTAAATAAATAAAATAACCAATAAAAACAGAAAACAAAAAACTCACAATGAAATACATTTAAATATTAGAAAATATTTCTAAGTTTCCTCCTTTTAATTAGAAAATTCATAGTGTGAGGACTTGATGAATGTGCTGTCAGAAACTTGGAAACAGTCAGAACAGCCTGGAAACAGTTGGCGTTATAAAGAGATCTCATCTTTGTCTCAAAAACCAAAATAAAGGAGAAAGCAATGTATTTTTTTCAGTAAATCTTTTTCCTTGTGCTGGGCTTGGTGGTTGTGCTGGTTTGGATTGGCTTGGGCCCCATAGACTCACGTGTTTGAATGCTTGGTCCACAGGGAATGGCACTGTTAGGAGGTGTTTTCCTGTTTGAGAAGGTGTGACCTTGTTGGAGGAAATGTGTCATTGTAGGGGTTGGCTTTGAGGTCTCCTAGCCTAAAATTTACCCAGAGTAGAATCAGAGCCTCCTCCTCCTGGTAGCCTGAGGACTATAGTCTCCTTCTGTCTGTCTCGAGACACATGTTTGCCTCCATGCTGCCATGCTTCTGACCATCATGATAATGGACTGAACCTCTGAAACTATAAGCCAGACCCAATTAAATGTATGGCCTTATAAAAGTTGCCTTGGTCATGATGTCATTTCAAAATAGCAATAAAACCTTAAGAAAGAAGTTGGTACCAGGGACTGGGATATTGCTGTGATAGGCTCACCATGCTTTGTTTGGAGGAATGTGGGTTTTAGGACCTTCAAGTACAGTGGAATGCTTTAAGTGGGGTTTATTGGGCTGTACTAGTAGAGGCATGGAAGATAGTGGTGTTGAGGGTCATTTGATCTGTGTGGGCCTCGGTCAAGAGGCTTCACAGGAGAAGAATTTTAGTATATTGCCTGGAGATTGTTCTTGGGGTATTTGGTGAAGAATGTGGCTGCTTTTTGATTTTGTCTGAAGAGTCTGCCTGAGGCTGAAGTGAAGAGATTCAGTTTAATTGTATTGACAAAGGAATCTCAAAGAAGCCTAGCATAGACTGAGTCCTGTGGTTCACTCTTGAAGAGTGTTTCAATCGGCTATGGCAAACTGAGAAAAACAGTACAGTGTGTATGATTCAAGGATTAAAGAAGTACTAGGAAGTGGAATGGAGCTAAATCCTGTTTTTAAGCATATTAAATGGAACTAAGGGAGCGGTGACAAGATACCAGCCCTGAAGAGGGAGCAGTGGCAGGTGAATCTCAGAGTTTTAAGACGAGAGCTCTTTACATAGTAGGCTCCAGGCTAGCCTGGGTTATGTAATATGACCTGTGTCAAAAACAAAACAAAAAACAATGGCAAAACCAAAACCAAAAAGCAAAACTTATTTTTTTTCATAGTTTTCAAATGAATCTTTTCTAGCCCCCCTCCGTGCGTGTGTGTGTGTGTGTGTGTGTGTGTGTGTGTGTGTGTGTGTGAGAGAGAGAGAGAGAGAGAGAGAGAGAGAGAGAGAGAGAGAGAGAGAGGGAGAGAGAGAGAGCATTTAGAGGTTAGCCTGAGAATTGAGATCTCTTTCCACCTACGGAGAAGTGAGAAGTGCTTTAAAACTCATTTCTTGATATATAGCCATTCACATATGTAGACACATGTATGAGAAGTGCTGATAGCAAGCATTGTACACAGGCTTGGCTGTACTCACTGAGATAAAAAATATTTTTATATTACTGAGTACTTATAGAACAAAATTTAGTCACTACTGTGTTCCTCCTGTAATTTCTAAAATTCACCATAACTCAGCTGCTAGTTAGTTAACAGTTCACAAATTAGAAGCCTGTACTCGGCAGCCTGTCTCATATGATTGGAAGGCATATTTTGTATATGTTCATATATACTGTATTTATGGGTATATGTATGATAACATCATTTTCCGTGATGCTTGCTATTTTAGTCAATTTTCTCACAAAAGTAGGAGTACAGGAGGAAATAAAGAAGAGATAGCTTTGTCTCATAACTTTGAAATGACTTTGGTTGTATCCTTTGTGACATGAATTCCTTAAAGTTTCTTTAATCAGTACCATTTTATTTATTTTCAACAGGATTTTTTACGTTTTTTTTTTTTTTTCTGTTTTGGTAAATGACTGCTCCTTCTAACATGAGATTTTGAGATTTTTGTGGACTGATTTAGGCAAACTGAATTTTATTTTATATCTGCATTTTTCTGTGTGTCAGTCATGAAATTGGAGTTACTCTCAGCCCTGTCTTCCAGAAAATGGTAACACTTGGCTTGTTATAACCAGCTAGGCACGCCCCTGTTTTTATACAGAAATTCTGGCCACCTGAAGAGAATTCTTATTTCAGCAATTTTCCAGTGCATCGAAGACATTCCTTTGCAAGAAAGATTTCAAAAGATATTCATTCCATGACAGAACACTGATTTATTTATTTATTTTTTTAGATATTGGCTATTCACCAAGCTTTTTTATATTCTGTATTTGAGTTTCAGATAACATTCTCTCTGTAGAATTTGACTTCACACAGTTCATTTACGTCAATTGGACTTTTGCACATCTAGAGATTTCTTTTATTGACTCCTTTATTTATTCTGATAGTGTACTTTTAATATAACCTTTGCATAAGGTATGTAATTAGTTCAATGTATTAAATAAAATGCTCCTCTAAAATAATTAACATTTATATCAGTGTTATAAGTTATAATCTCACAGATTTTTGGCCATGTAAATGTTATTATGCTGTCCTACCTATTACTGTGCTGATACATTTTATTGAGTAAATGGATATCAATAAGGTAATGTATAAAAAAATTAAAATTTGTAATCTTCAGTAATGTTTTCACATTAAGAGGCTATACAAGGGATAAAGTGGTAATTGAACGACAAGTGGACAATAAAACCTGCAATCCCCCTATTCTGTGCCTTTACATTAGTGAAGTTTAATACGTTTTTTTTTATAATTTGAAAGAACATTTCTCAATTAAGGATCAGTAGTGTGTCTTTAACATTTAGACATTCATTATTAAGTTTTTATTAATAAAATTATTAAATGATTATTAGACAGGGACATCATTTTTATGGATACACTCCGTGGAACTAGTTACATAATTAAAATTGTTGAAACCTTGAGATTATTATTTATTATACTTCTACTCTGATAAATTATATTTAGAGGTTTTATACTCAATAGCTGTGAATAAGATCTTCCCTATGAAAGTATCAAATAGAATTTTGTACTCACCCATTAGTAAATTTTAAAAGGTTGACTTACTGTAGCATGCAAGAATACTAACATCTGAAATGTGCTAAATGGAATCAGAAGTTAATAGAACATAGGAAATATTCAGGAAGCCAAGTCCTCCCTCCAAAAAAAAAAATCTAAAAACAAAAGTACATACAAAAAGATATCTTTTCCTTTATTAGTCTGCCTCTTGGGTGGATTTATCACAGTACTATTAATTGGCTTCTAAGAATAAAGACATTGTGTAGAGGCACTGAACAAGAATTGTTTATCCTGAACAAGGTGTGTTAGTGAGGAAATCACAACAGGGAAGTCATTAGAAAGCCATGATGTAACATCCATATAATGTTCTCATTTTGTGGAAAGATTGCTCTATACATCATTTGTACTTTTCTATGATAGGGGAATGAAAATGGGAGTTGACATTCTTTACAATGATATGTGTCCCTAGGTACAAATGTTAGAGAAAGGAGAAGCAGAACAGTTGAGTAAATGATGCGTTCAGTGACTCTTTGTCTAGTGTGTCCTTTGATTGTATCTTGTGAGGTTTTCTGTTACCACTTCATAAATTCTGGCAGAAAGTTTGAGACTTCCCTGTTGAAGACAAATGGCTTATTACTCAGAACACTAAAGAAGTTGAATACCGTGTTTTTCTCTGCTTCTTCATTTTTAAGCCACACACAAGTGAAAGTGGAGGCTCAGTTGACCATAGCTTACTCATTGGTTTTGCAGCATTGTAATGGGCTGGGGAGTTCGGGAACATCCATTTTTATGTAACATTCAGTAAGCCTGTCTGCTTTGTAATTTTCACAAAGCTGATTCTAGCACGACCTTAAGAAATGGAGTTAGCATCCCCAGCAGGAGCATTAGATTCTTTCTGTAACTGAACACAAGGTCTAAGAGCCTGGATGCTAATAGTGGGTCTGCTCCTTCTGGCACTTACAAAATAGTGGCTTATGATGATATCTGAATGTACAGGACAGCCAGCAAAATAATGGTTCAACATGATGTTTTGTTCTGTTCATAAAACAGAAAAGATAGCTACGTGTTTCTCAACCTGTGGGTCATGACCCTATTGAGGGTCAAAGGATCTTTTACAAGAGTTGGATTTCAAATATACTACATATAAGATATTTACATTATGATTCATCACAGTAGCAAAATTATCATTATGAAGTACCAAGGCAATAATTTTATGGTTAGAAGGTAACCACAACTTGAGGGAATGTATTAAAGGAATGCAGCATTAGGAAGGTTGAAAATCACTGTGTTAGGAGAATACTATTTACTGGTTATAGCATTTTATTTCCATTTAAAGACATTTTAAAATTGTATTTGTATGCATATACATTTCAAGTATTAAACAATTATACTCATTTAGCATCTGAATATGTTATAACTTATTCCCACAAAGGAGTAAAGAAGATGAGGACTGTATTATTCTTTTTTTCTCAGTCCCAAAGAAGAGGACTATTTCCTCTGGATGATTGACTTACTGATAGCAATTTCCAAATAATCTTGTCTTTTTAGTATATACAATATGTTTAATTAACTACTCTGATAGTTGGTTTGCAAACATGGAAATTGGGAGAGGGTCATATAATATACAATCTATAAATATCTTTAAGATCCTATGGTAATAGCAAGTGAGCAAAGAATTTAAATGTATTTTTTGTGGCTATACCCCAGGGAACTCACCTAAATTCCTAGCTCATTCTGCTCCTGCGTACAGTAATGCTCATTAATGGTTGTAGACTCTACTTTAGACTATTCTAAATCGGTACTGCCTCCTTTTCTTTTTAGGTAGTCATTACTAGTAAGAGTGGTGAGATACTGTATCGCATTTCCCCATGGGCGAAGTATGTGGTCCGTGAGAACAGCAACGTGAACTATGATTGGATACACTGGGATCCAGAAGACCCCTACAAAGTGAGAGCCATGGATTTTTTCAGTTATTCAAATATTTCAGTATTTGGAAAGCAGTGAATTTTTACTTGTGTAGCTTTTATAAAAAATGCTCAAATTCTTTCTTCACTCCTTGCTTAGTGTTTTGCATGCTAGTGTTCCTATAGTATACATCTTACATTAAAAAAGTCTGTCATATTTTGCCAATGAAACATAGAGGTACATTTTTCTTTCTGCCTGTTTTGAAGTTAGCCAAACGAGTAAATTTCTATAAACATAACAAGAAAAATATTAATATTTGAGTTATAATTTCCAACTTACAAAGGTTTAAGTAATTTAATATTCTTACTACCAGAGATGTGGGGATGGATTAGTGTAGTTATGACAGGGAAATTGGGATGGCAGATTATCTAATAAATGTATTAGGGGATTTTTTTGTTTCATATCTGTTTCATATATATATATACATATATATATATTAATTTTCCATGCTTTTGTAGTACACTATCTTTTTTTTTTAAAGACTTATTTATTTATTATATGTAAGTACACTATAGCTGTTTTCAGACACACCAGAAGAGGGCGTCAGGTCTCATTACAGATGGTTGTGAGCCACCATGTGGTTGCTGGGATTTGAACTCAGGGCCTTCACAAGAGCAGTCAGTGCTCTTAACCACTGAGCCATCTCTCCAGCCCATACACAATCTTTCTAATGAATGATTTGTATTGAATACCTAAATTATATGCACTTAAGACTACATTTTTCCTAAAGCATAAGCTAAAATAATACATACACACACACACCAGTCAGTGTTGCTACATGAGCCATTATATGATTGCTTTTGAATAAATGGGTTTGTTGATACAACCCTGTAGATGATTAAGAAACACAGTGCATACAGTCATTGTGTTAGATGTAGAAGGTTAGTCACAAGTGTTTCTCTGAGTTTTTCCATTGTTTAGTTTCCCATGCTTGACTAGATAGTATCACAACTGAACTCTTGGTTTAATTCCTTATGTAACTTCATCTTCTTTAGTTCAAGCATTCCAGACCTAAGAAACCAAGAAGCTTAAGAATTTATGAATGTCATGTGGGAATTTCTTCCCATGAAGGAAAAATAGCTTCTTATAAACATTTTACCAGCAATGTACTACCAAGAATCAAAGACCTTGGTAAGTAATAATTGTGATTTTTTTATTCAGATAAAATTTTTAATGAGACTGTTCTCTTATTAGAAAAGCTAATTACAAGTGTCTCTTTTTTGAGTTACGAGATTAAATATGTAATAGAAATGCATTTTATTTTAGGCTTCTCCAATTGCTCTGTAATAGTGATAGCATAGAAGAGAAATGGAATAAGATAAAGCATAAGCATTCAAGATATTATTCCAATTTCAATTTAAAGTAATGTGAACTGATGGCTTCCAAATTGTAGATAAATATGCGAGTCTAATTACTTTCCTACAGAAGATAACCTTTATCATTTGTCATGGACATTGATTATAGCCTGTCCATTTTAGTACCATATGGAGAAAAAAGTCTTGTATTTATAAGGAGTCTAGAATTCGTTTGGGGCCAGTTATTATATAGTGTCAATGTCTGGATGACTTTTATCCACAAACATTTTGGACCACATTTGGAACATGCTGAGAAGTGCATGTATCAGACTACCATGACATAGACAGTCTGCAGAGATGCAGCGGAAAGAATAGTATTTGGCTGACTACTTGCTTCAATAGATATTATACCTATTATATTTCTTTTTATAGATAATGCTGTTCATCAAAAAATCTTGCAGCATATTTGGTACCTGCTGCGCTAGCTAGACAGGAAGACAAAGCACATTTAATTACATCACTTCTGCCAGGTAGTTTAGTTTTTAGCTACAGGGAAGATTTAAATGCAAGTCAGGGTTAAAGGTTTCACTTATGGATAGGTCCTAATTATCTGTGATTCTGAAGTATGATTTCAGAAAGCAAAATTAATTAAATTTATTGTTAGCATTGGTAGATAGGCATGATGTTACAAATACTTATTGAGGAAGTTCTTTCCTTATTATAGAATAATAAATTATTTATGCCTGGATTTTTATAATACAGGCTCAGCAGCACAAGATACTCCTCTACTACATTGTTTACATTGCTTAGCGCAGTACATAGAGAAGACACACAGAGGGAGGCATGACTAGTGCTATTCAGATAAACGATGGAAATCTGAGGTGGTACTCTATAAGAAGAGTACTTATTCTGTAATGGGCATTTAACTGAAAACTCGCAGTTTCATTCTAAGATATATAATTGTGTCCATCATCTGAGCAAGAACCAATCCCCATGTTTCTGTCAGGTATTATAGAATTAAATTTCCCTTTTTCAACAACATGCCAATGATGAAACCATGGAAAAATGCATTTAAATATATAAATTCCCAATCCTGAATTTGCCTGTGTAACTGTTAGAGAATCCATAACCTGCTAAAATACAGTCATGAGAAGCTGTAACATAGCAGCTGAAGAGAAGAAAATTAATTTGGATTTGGTTTTTGCAGAAGTTCATTTATATTTTTAAGTTATTTGTCAGTGAATCTGCTTTTATGTACTCCTTAAAAAACTATGAAGTACATATGAATTGGACTTTAGGAAAATAATAAGAATATTTAGTACATGTGTTGTAGGAATATAACTTTCTAAGCAACCAGATCATATGTGGAAAATGATCAAATTGTTTTTGGAAGAAAAAAAAACCTTTGATTTTTAAAAAGTTTTTCTGTTTTGTGTTTTCATTATAAGATAAAGAGGTTCAATCTTTTCTCTAATTGTTTACTTGTGGCTAATTCTACTTCTACTATGAATTTTAAAGAACAAACCCTACTTTTTGAATGGCTTCATTTACCAATAGAAAAAAACATAGTCAGATGGAGAAAGAAAGGTTGTGGGTTTGTCAGTGTTTGTGTGTGCACGTGAAACACACTGTTGCTTTAGCTTAATCCCACAGGGACATCACTCCTAGCTTCAAAAGTGCTACTTTATAGAAAGAAATGAATTTGGTAATTTTTCTGAAGCTATATGTTAAAGTGTCTGAATCCTAATGAAAAGAGGCAAAGGAAAAAGCATATATCATGCAATCAGTCACTTTTATGTAGCCCCATAATCTTCAGTATGGATATTGCAAGTAAAACTGAAGTTTAGCATATGCAGATTTCCGCGTTTAATATTCTAAAGCAAAATTATGTATACATTTGCATATCATTTATTGCTTATTAAAATGGAGACATTTCAAATGAGTAGGCAGCATGTGACTCTAAGAGACAAATGTCCTATAGTGTTAGGAGGTCAGACAACTAAATTGTGTCGATGTGGTAGGTCTTTGCATGATGATTAGAGCTTCCAGATTCTTTGTAAAAGTTATGTGCTCAGAAAAAGATTTTGTTAAATTCTTTTTAAAATGTAGTCTTGACTTCCTTTGGGTTTTGTGCATATAGGGTATAACTGCATTCAGTTGATGGCGATCATGGAGCATGCTTACTATGCCAGCTTTGGGTACCAAATCACCAGCTTCTTTGCAGCTTCAAGGTAAAATGAATATTTCACATTTATGTGTATTCCAAACAATGTAATCAAACTGAATTTTAACATCTAACCTAGTTTTGTTTTATAACCTCATTTATGGTTGATGTTTAATAGATGGTGAATGTTTTCTTTTCCTGAGGTCATTGACTTTCTTCGGATGTATATAGTCTTGATTAGCCTAGACTTCACGTCACACTCCATGGAATGATATCAGCTGGTAACTGTCTGCTTACTGACTGACACTTAAACTTTTGGATGCACACACTTTGTCAGAAACTGTGTCCTGTCCAAGCCAGTACTAAAGAGCTCACACCTTTCTATAGGATGGAATTGATACAAAGTAGAAGCCTGTAGGTAGGATCTACACTGCACAGACTGCTCTCTCACACTCAAATCTCCCAGAAAATGAATCTATAGGGAGAAAGATGACACAAAATGGTGCCATGTGCCATACATTGGAATCCCCACAAATTGTCTAAACCCAACATTTATTCTGCCTCGTGCTGTTTACAGTGTGGGAAATAGACATAAATTTAGTATCTAAACGTAGAATATTTTCTACTGTTAGTAACAGCTAACAATAAATTGTTGTTCTAATACCCCCAGATTGACTGTAGATTTAGTGTGATGTGATATTTGAAGTGGGCTGAAACCATATTAACAGTATAGCTGAAGATATAAAATTAGAAGCGGACTTAAATAAGAGTCTAGAAGGAGATACTAAACAATTTCCTTATATCTCCCTGTAGTTCTCATTGCATAAGCAACACACACACACACACACACACACACACACACACACACACACACACAGTCTCTATGTGCTTTATAACTGTTATTTTCTGAACTTACTCAATAAGCTGTCTCTCTCTACTAAACAATGTGTTTGTTAAAGCCACTGGTGACCTTCACACGTGACATACAGTGGCTTCTTGGTTACCTCTACCTGTCAGAATTCTTTGACCCAGGCACATCCTTCCACCTCCTTGGAAGACTTTTATTATTTTCTTTAATTCCTGAACAATGTATCCTGGCATGGCCTCTCTCCCCTCACTGTTTTCCTATGTGCCTTTTCTCCTTCCTTCTTCTCCTCCACCTGCATCTGTCCACTGAACAGGAAACATTTTAGTTCCATTCCATTCAGTTTCTATCCCTTCCTTTGACTTTAATGCACTTCCTGTGCAAATTTCCAACTTGAAGTTCATGTAGGTTATGTTCCTCAGCACTCTGTATATCTAATACATGTCTTTAATGTTACAGATTAAATGTCTCACCATGTCCTCTGTGGTCCTTTGCCCTCATTTTTCTTATTCAACAAGTGAGATTTTCATTTTCTATTTGATCAAGCCTGGATCTTCGTTCGCATGATACTTTTCTATTCCATTTATGTCCGTTTCTGTACTCTACTTATTATAAACCTTAGCCGTCTGCCACTCCATACTGTAGCCTAAATCTGGATGCTCACCTGCCCCTGTCCTTCTCTGGTCCATGTTGCCAATCTTTTACTTGGTTTATTTCAGTAGTTCTCCACTGGCCCTTTGAATTCTTTCATCTTCATTAAATTTATCTTGATTCAAATATCTCTTTTCTGCATGATAGCCTAAGTAAAGCATTTAAAGACGAATGTTAAAGCTTATGAATTCCCTGTTCAGTTCAGATTCCCCTTCAGTGATTTATAGTCTCTTCCAGAAAACTACAGATTATGTATTGGACATATGACAGCATTTATCAGACAGGAATGCTCTTTCTCTCTCTCTCCCTCTCTCCTTCCCTTCTTCCATCCCTCCCTCCTTCCCTTCCCTCACTCCCTTCTTCCCTCCCTCCCTCCATTCCTCCCTGGACAATGCCATTTCATGTCTAGTTTTGTCTCATAGGCTTTTAGCTCCTTGCATCCTATCTGCTCCAATCCCATACTCACTTTGCTGATGCTCTCCTTGGAGATGTGTTGTGTCTTTTCCCTCGCTTCTTTGTTGCTCAGTAGCATTTATGAGAACCATTCACAGATAACTGTTTTTAGAATAATGTTTTTTTTCTCATTTTGTCTTGGAAAAATTATTTGCTATGTTATTCTTCATATTCTGTTTGTGTTTCTCTCTCCTCATCCTCATGTAAATCCCAGAACAATGATGTTAATGATGTCCAATATGCCATCTCTAGACTATGGAGAGCTGCATGGCTCATGGTTGATACCTTAATACATATTTGATGAGCAAAGGGAGAATGAAAGAAATGGGTGAATGAAATGTGGGGCTGCACATTATTGAGCATGTTCTTCAGTGAGTAGAGCCAGCTCAGTGTGGCTATTGTAAGAAAAACAATGAGTACCATGCTGCAGGAGAACCTGAACCTAATGTTGTGAGAAAGGTCCTTCTCATGACCACAGTCTTCTCAGGGCACAGTCACAGTGTTTTTCTAAAGGATAACAGGATTTGTTTTACCTTTGAAAGTGACAGTTTTGGGAGGTCTGGTTGGTTGGTATTGTTGTTCTTCCTATGGGGCTGCGAACCCCCCTTCAGCAACAATATCAACCAACCCGACCTCCAAACCCCCAAAACTGCCAGGGACCAAACCACCAACCAGAGTATGAGGGACTCATGCCTCCAGGTGCAAATGTAGCAAAGGATTGCCTTTATCTGGCATCAATGGGAGGGGAGGTTCTTGACCCCAGTGGAGACAAAAGCCAGGATGGAGAGGTGGGAGTGGGTGGGTGGGGGAGCACCCTCATAGAAGCAGGGGAGCAGGGGGTTGGATAGTTGTTTTGCATAGGGAATCTGAGAGGGGGGATAATATTGGAAATGTAGGGAAATAAAACAACCAATAAAAAATAAAGTGACAGCTCTTAATTGGCCTGTTGTGTTGTTCCTTAGGAGAATTGCTACATGGTAAGCATTGTACTGTGTCACCAAAAGGCACATAGCCACAGCCTCTACTATATAAGAACATGTCATCTGATGGGGAAGAGAGATCATAACAAGCATGCTTATGTGTCTAGAGGGCAAAGTTGATGAAATAGCACTGGGAAGATGGTCCTAAGGAGACAAAAAGCATTCTGGAAGGGATTTTTATTTTCTACTACAGGTAGACCAGGAGACAACTTACAAAATACCTATTTCTTCTGCATGTGTAACCTATTGGTCAACCATGGCTCATTCTCTTAGCCATCTAATTCTTGGGATATTTTGGTTTAGGAACAAGCACGGATAACAAGGCCTGTTATCACCAGTTCAGTTGTATGCAGTCAGAAGGATAAACAGATGGAGAACATTAGTGACATTGATGGCTAGTTATAGTCATAACCGAGAAGATAAAAACATAGTTTATTATTTTCTTTTACTTTTATTCTTTTTTAATTTTTTGATTTACATTTCAAATCTTATCCTCTTTTCATGTTTCCTCTCCAAAAACACCCTATACCATCCCCTCTCCTCCTGCTTATCAACCCACTCACTCCCTCCTTCCTGTCCTGGCATTCCCCTATACTGGGGCATCAAGCCTTCATAGGACCAAGGGCCTCTCCTCCCACTGATGTCCAACAAGGCCATCATCTGCTACATATGTGGCTGGAGCCATGGGTCCCTCCATGTGTACTCTTTGCTTGATAGTTTAGTACCTGGAAACTCTGGGGGTACTGGTTGGTTCATATTGTTGTTCCTCCTGTGGAGCTGCAAACTCATTCAGCTCCTTGGGTCCATTCTCTAAATCCTCCATTGGGGACCCTGTTCCCAGTCCAATGGTTGGCTGAGAGCATCCACCTCTGTATTTGTCAGGCACTGGCAGAGTCTCTCAGGAGACAGCTATATCCAAAGTCAAATTTGGTTTAGCATATCCATTCCATTTAATAGCTTTAGTTAATTAATGTTTTTATTTAATGCTTTTAATTTACTTTAGAGCAAGTAGCACCTTTGAGTGTATATAAGTAGCATCGTACTGCATTTGTGTGTTTAGAATATTTAATATTGTGCTGGACATAGGCATTGATGCACAATTACCCTTTGGTTTCAATGGCATGTAATGATTCTCTGTTCCCTTTGCCTTCAGTCGTTATGGAACTCCTGAAGAGCTGAAAGAACTTGTTGACACAGCACATTCAATGGGCATTGTAGTCCTCCTAGATGTGGTCCATAGCCACGCTTCAAAAAATTCAGAAGATGGGTTAAATATGTTTGATGGGACCGATTCCTGTTATTTTCATTCTGGACCCCGAGGGACCCATGACCTTTGGGACAGTAGATTATTTATCTATTCCAGGTAAGTTTATATAACAGGAAATGTATTGTTGTTGTTTCAAATTCATTTCAATTATTTTCAATAATCAATTTTGTGTGTGTTCTTTTGCTGTTACTTAATGCTTTCACTTTTCCCTAAACATTATGTGAGGAATTATAGCAACTGCATGGTACACGTGTTTATGGCAAATTATGTTAACTTTCAAGTTTATAATATACTTTTAAAATACTTTGATGATATTGACACTTAAAATTTTAATGTAAGTCATTTATTATTAACATTTAAATGGTAGCTTTATCTTTTTGGATCAATCGTAGGAAATCTATTATTAAATAAATAGTTATTGTTTTAAGTGAGTCACTTAAAACTCACATTTCCTGTCTTTAGATTTCAGCAGTACTTCAATGGTTCTGTTTATAGATAAATTACTAAGCAAAAGTGAGATTATTTTGTACATATACCATATCCCACTTCAGGAATAAATAAAATAAGTTTTAGTGTTTAAAAAATTTAAATGTTTTTGCTATATATATATATATATGTAATATATATATATACACACTATATTTATACATAGTATATATATATACACTATATATATGCTATATATATGCTATATATATATATGATTTAATCTGATTAAGGATTCTGGTACCTTATAGAGTATTTTAACATGCATGCATTTTGATCTTAACCCATCTCATGAGACTGGATGTGTGATTTTCAATTTGTAGCATCAAAATTCCAAGGATTTCAGATTGTGGGATATCAAATACTTAGGCTAGGGACACTCATCCTGAATATTAGGTACTAGAATCTTTGCTACTTTCAAAACGAATGACATCCTGTATTTGTAGTTTCACTTATGGTAAGTAATGAATATCAATTGCAAACATTGTGAGTCTTCTACTTTTATCCAATTGTGCTATTTAAATGTAATCAGCTGCAATGCTCACTGTGTTGGAGAGCACGGTTTCCTGGCAGCTCAGGTGTGCTTTGTTTCTCTAGGTGATTTGGCTTGTCTCTGTTCCTTCCAGCTTTTTGTTTTAAGCCTCTTCTAAGCAGCTCAGATCTTCTGCCAGTGATTCTCAGCTTATTTATTCTTTTCGAAGGAAGGAACCTTGTGAATCTTGTCAGTTTCAGGGACTTTCTGAAGCTATTTTGAGTAGCTTATTTCCTGACTTATCAGCTTCTCTTTTGGATGGAGTCTTTCACTTCTACTTAGTACATCCTGTAGGTTCACTACTTTGTAGATATTCTGTCCAAAAATATCCAGTTGATCCACTTTTCTTTTTTTGACCTGTATATCTTAAGATGTTTCCTTCCAAGATGGAAGATTTTAACAGAAGAAAGGTAATTGCTACACAAACATTTACTGCCTTCTATTAATTCTTGCTTGTATACTTTATCATTATTCTAAAGTCATTTGTATAAGTTCAACATTCACAAGTCTACTCTGCTATTTTTTGTTTGTTTCATTTTGTGCAATTTGATGAACCATCTTCAATTTTGTGACTTGAGATACCAAGTGTTCACTCTGCTCTTGAACACACTTTTCCTGTTGTGTTCCGTGCAACATCTTCATTCTAAGTAGAACATCTACGTTCAGTATGATTTTCTCCCATAACTGACAGTTGCTGGTAGGCATCAGCCATGACCCTGAGCCACCCCATGTACTACTTGTGATTTTTCTTAAGAGACGGAATATTCATTATAGTCTTTCATATAGTTTGGCTCTGGTAGTTACTATAGAATCACTTCTGGTGTGAATGATTGGTCAGTTAGATTCATGAGGTTAGGGTAGTGGTCCCCTCATTCAGTAGGAAAACACCAGAGAATTTTAAAACTGAAGTTATGAAATCTCCACATATAACAAGATTTGATCACAATTAATAGACTACTTCACCAATTCAAAAGAGGTAATTAAGATACCTGCCCATGTGGAAAATTGTTTATCTCTACCATGTTCCTGCAGTATAGATAATTATATCTTTAAAAGGCAATGCAATAATGTACCTCTACATTTGAAAATGCAAAAGGCATACAAATTCAAAATAAAAAAGTATCCTTTATAAATATGAATAACTTGCTTTTTTAAAGGACTATAAGTGCATATCCTTCTCATGCATATAGCTGTGTAAAAACTCAATACTTCACATTTCCTCTCTTCATATGATAACTAGTCTGTCTACGATTTTGAGTTTGTGCTTTATTCAGATGAAATCAGAAATGACAATTTCCATTACATATTTTAAATATAATTTATTTTCTACTCTTTTCCTCAGATCAGTTGATTAATGTTACAATCTATTGACAAATAGATATATAAGTGGTGTGTGGTTCAATTAAAGTGTAGGCTTGTTCTTTAAAGACTTTAAAATGATTTTAAAAATAATTATATGACAGCTCAAGAAATTCATCTATATTGAATCACTTCTGCAGAGTGATGTTGCTCATTTTCATCTTATCTATATGTCACATCCTGTCACCATTTATAATCTCTGATTCAAGTGCCATCATCTAACTTATCAGAATTAAATCTCTCTCTGAGTAATGCCAGAGATCCTGACTATACTATTACCTGCCATGAATAAATTTCCAATCAGGAGCTGCCCATGTTTTAATTTACTGCCTACTCCACGGATCTGCCTTCTAACTCTGCTAAATTACAAATGATAGATCAGAGCCGGGAAAGGGTTGTCCTTTTTGGGTTGGTACAGAGAGGTTTTTTGATAAATCGGTCACCCATACATTCCAAGAGTACCCAGAAATGAAAAATGGCGGCTCTAAGATGGGGAACTTCAATTTTGCATTCTGCTCACACATTCCTCTGGCATTCTACAAATTGACTGGATAAAACAATGTAACATTGGTTGAAGTTAACTCCTCTGCCTCAAGTACCATCATCAAATTGTCATATGGCTTCCTTTCTTGTTAAATATCACTTTTACAGATAATATTTTGCATCTCAGGGTGATGATCACAGTCAAGTTAATGATCATTCCCTCTTAAAGTTCCTTTTAAATGTGATATTAGTATAGCTATATACTGGGTTCCTAAGTGTGACAACTACTGAAGATATTCTAATTGTATCCTGAGTTATTAGGCATCCTTGAGAAGAAGAGGCAAATAGAAATTACTTCTCTTCTTCTATAATCATAATTATGTTTGATAAAATTCCCCTTAGATTAGACAGTGTAATATTTTGCTTTTGTTAACCAAATGATTTCTTTTCTATAATTTGATGTGGAAGAAAACACAGAAGGGTCTTTGCTTAAAGTATATTTTAATCTTTAAAATTGGTCAATGATAATATATGAATTTTTTTCTTTCATTAATATGATGAATTACATTGATTATCTTTGATGTCAAACCAATTTTGCATTACTAACATAAGTCAATATAAATATAAATATAAATGCAAGTATTCTCTACACTATTCTAGCATATCTTTACATGTACAATAAGATCATTACTAAAACAGGTCTTAATGATAAATATTAAGTGGTTATTATACATTGATGTATTCCTTAATGAGCACGTGACACAACCATAACTGAATATGTTTAAAAACTATACATCCAGGATGTGGATGAAACTGTCATATATTGTATTTAAAATACAGGTGAACCCATAGTTTATGTTTTGTCATTAAGTAAACTATTTTTTCCTTGGGAAATATGAATATCCTTCATCTACAGAATTTAGGATATTTGGGTTTCTTATTTCAAGGCTTCAAATTTTAAAATATCTGTAAATATTTTATGAACTATATTTGGGGTATAACCAATTTTTTTCCATCAGTGTATTCATTTCTTTAGTTTATATCCTGATCACATCTCCCCTTCTTCCAGCTTCCACTTACACAACCCTTCTACCTCCCTTACCCCCTTCTCCTCCCTAGATGCTTAGTTTTTAAACATTGTTAATTGTGGTTGTATCATATGTCACGTGTCAACTTTTCCACTCATGATAACACATTGACACCTTCAACAGTTCACGTTAGGAGTATATTTCCAGTTTGAATTTTCAGATGAGGACTCATCACTCTGTAATGAGAATGGCAGTGCAAAGTTACATACTCAAGTCACAATGTGATATTTCATGGTTCACTCAGAGAGACGTGTATGTTAGGACATATTGCATGGTATACTCGGTTAGTTAGCTCCTCATGAGTTTGAGAGCAATGAGGGCTATATGAAGGGGATTTCAAGGGAGAAAAGGAAGGGAGAGTTGATGTCATTATGTTATAATCTCAAAGAAAGAAAGCAAGAATAAATCTTCCATTATTCTGTTAAAACCAGCTGGTCCGCATCTCTCTTTTCTTCTGCCATCTGCCAATCAAGAGGTAGAACTCTTAGCAGCTCCTCCAGCACCATGTCTGCCTGAGTGCTGCCATGCTTCCTGCCATGATGGCAATGTAATAAACATCTGGACTGTAAGCCATTTCCAGTTAAATGCTTTCTTTTATAAGAGTTACCCTGGCCATTTCGTCTCTTCACAGGAATAGAAACCCTAACAGTGTCAGGGAGTGCGGTGGAGGAGATGTGGGTTCAGCTGACTGAATCAGTTTACTGAGAAGTTGGGAAAAATGAAAACTTATAGCTTGAGCAGGAAAGGCTGCTATCTGACCTTTTATAGACTAAATATGGAATAACCACAAAAATATACAGTTTTAAAATTAGACCTCTTCTGATAAGTCCATTAATTTGCTAATTTGTTTACTTGAGAAACTTATGCAACATCTGTCTTAACCGGTGCACTTTAGAGGTTGTAATTTTCAAGATGTTTAGAATCTGTCACAAAATCCTAAAATATTTGTTTTTAATTTCTAGGGATAAACCCAGCACTTTAATATTTTTAATTGATGGGATACAGCATAATTTTAGATAAATTCTGTTCCATTTGCTGGTCATAAGAATAATGTGATTCGGTAGTAGTTAGCCTTGAATTTTGGCAAATAAATCCCCCCCCCAAAAAAAGGACTAAGACAATTATAAAAATACAGCAATAACTCATAGCATATTCTTCATTAAAATTCATTACAGGACTGGTTAAATTCATGTTAGGCCTAGTGTTAATAGCTTTTGAGACTATTTGGTATCCAATAAAAATAAGCTTGAACCGCAAAAAAAAAAATCACATCTAGTGTTTTTTTCCCCCCTTTCCTTTAGTATTTATTTCTGTTGAAGTCTTAACCTTACTTGAGCTTGATTAAGGAAAACAGTTAAGTCTACTCTTTCAAAGAAAGTCAAATTACCTTCAAAACTCAGACAGACTAATTCTCTTTGGTCGAAAAGATTAAGAAAGCTTCCACATCAACCTAACCTGTCTGGAATTGAGTTTGAATAGTAGAAATATAGCCTCTCTCACAGACTTGGAGAGATTATTCCGCCTAGCAGAAAGGTTTCTATGGATGCCAAGCCAGCAAAGGGGTGAGGCTCTATGTCTTTGTCTAGACTTTGTTCCTGGCATTATCTGTCTCATTTATTCCTCATGCGTCTGCGGCATAAGTGCCTGGGGGATATCATGGGAGCATCCTGAGTATCTCGGTCTCACTCACCTGTGCTATCTCCTTCCTAAGTTGAAACTCCGCCCAAAGTAGGTCAGTGTGGGCAAATTAAAATGCTGTCCACTGTCCTAAAGGCAACTTTCAGCTTAAGACAAGGCATGTCCTTGTGAAAATAGTTCTAAGGTCTATATTCAAGCAATTGTCCATTTAAGTCAGGGAATTTTGTGGAGTATATAATAATGATATCTGGGGGGTGGGGCGTTATGACTTTTTTTTTTTCTTTTAAACAAGCAGGTAAAAAGTAGAAAAAAATCAATTTTTCCCTGTTTTTATCTGTGTGTAACAGAACAACTTGTTTAAGCATGTCTATTTTCTAGAGTCCGGATTGCAGCTTTGAAACTCTAAAGAGATATTTCATGGTTTTCTAGCTGAATGATTTCCTTAGTGTTCGAGGCAGATAAATAAACCGTGTTGTACCGAGCCTCTTACTTTCAGAAAATATAGGTTTCTCATAAATTTGAAAAGGTTCATAAATAATACGAAATTGTTCATTTTGAGGACTTTCCCCTCCATTAATTTAGGTTAGTGACCAGAAATATTTTCCTCTAACTTGAGACTTCCCTAGATACATTTTGTAAGGTTGAAGTATCCCTAGGTGTGCACCTCTGGACTTTAGCATTTTTCTTTTTCTGTTCATCTGTTTATTTGTTTTTATATCGGTTTTGATTTTATTCATTTTTTTTGCTCTTGGATGCACACATGTGAACATGTGTACACATGTGCCAAAGCATGTGCGGAGGTCAGAGAACCGTTGTGTCCTTTCACTATGTGCTTTCTGGGGATCAGAGTTAGGTCAACGCGTGCCTTTGCAATACCTCTTCCCCATCCTCTCCTCCTTCAGAGCTCTAGGCCTCATATTGCCCTCGCTTGACTCACTCCTGAGCTTGTCTTTGTTAGAGAAACTAGTAGCCTCCCAATTGATTTCATTGCCTCTTTGTATATTAAACTGTTCATTCCTGCAAGTGCCTGACAAAAGCAGGCTTTTGCTTCAGAAAGCCTTTCAAAAAGTCTGCATCTAAAAGCACTAGTAAAATTTAGAAACTGTTATAGCTAGCTAGCATTCCTTCTCAGTGCTTCAGGTGACCGAACCCCAAGGCCTTGTGTTTAGCATTGTGTCAGGGTTATCAAAGGAGACTTGCTATCTGACCAGGTGGAGCTGATCACGTTGCTTGAGTCTTTTTAACTTTGTATTATTGGGTGTTTTCATCTATCCCTGACCATCTGATATCAACTTACTTCTCCAGACCCTCATTATTACCTATCCCTTCCTGATTCTTTATCATTGTGATGAACACTGTATGATTTTAAGAACATATAATTATTATTTTTTTTGTATTTTCATTACGGTATTTGCTTCTATATATGTTGAACATGAAGGTTTCTCCACAATGCTTATGTTTCATTTAAGCAGGACATAATATTTTGTGTCTCTTCTCTATTTTTCTGCTTCTCTTGCATAGTTTTGAACCAGCATGATTTGTGGTGATATTACAAAATAACTTTGTAAGGGATATCTTTTGTGCATATGTGTTTCACACGTGTGGACATATGGATGCGTAGGCCCAGTCGTGCACATGCTGAAGGCAAGGCGGAATGCCTCATATTTTTCTTCGTTTCTCCTTACTGCTTTGGGATCAGTCAGTCACTGAGATGGGATCTTGTTATTTCAGCCTGGTTACCTGGCTAGCGAGCTGTCAGGATGCAGTGTCTCTTCCTGCTGGTGCTGGGATCAAGGGTACGTGCAGCTGTGCTCTGTTTCTGACCTGACTGCTGGGGACTCAACTCAGGTCCTTCTCCTTACACAACTTGTGTTCTTCCCCACGAAGCCGCATCACCGTCCTTGTCTCTGGTTGGGTTTCTTCTTCACAGCTGGTTTCAATGAAAAGAAGAAAAAGAGACTTTTCACTCTGAGGAGTAATAGCAGCACAGTAATTACATCCATCCAAACAAGTAATTTGGTAAAGATCTGACATAATGTAAAGTTATGGCTGCTGGTTTGGTTATCTTTATCCCACAGCGTGCACCGAGCATGGTATGCCAGCATCTTGGTTTCATGTGTAAAGAGGTCATAAGGATGATATTTCTTAGGTACCAAGGGACACTAGTCCAGACTATATAAAATAATGTATCTTCAGATGTCTAACACAAGGGATATAGAATACTGTAGAATGATGGAGTTTTGCTTTGCTAAACAAAGCAGTTTACTTGGGGGAGCATGGCCAGGTCTTGCTTTTTGATAGTCTGGAACAAACAGGCCTAGTTTGAGTTCTGGGCTACTAGCAGGTGCCACTCAGGGTTTGTCCATGAGAACTCACGATCTCACTCAGACTCATTGTTCACTTAAGAAAAGTCAGAAACACACACACTAAATGAGTTCTCTCCATTTTTAAATGTCACACAGTTAGAATTTTGAAACCATTATTTAATACAAAGGAATTTTTATGTAAAATTGATAAAATTCCCAGCACAATAGGCCTATCTTTGGACTCCTGTGTGTGCTTTTGGGTCACAAGATTATATGATTCTCCCAGACTTCCAATTAAATTATAAGGAGTCAAATGTAGTGATGCTGATAATAATTTATGACTTAAATGTCGTATTCTCGCTCAATTGCCTTGTGTCAGCAAGGAGAATATTATAAACCTAAACTAACAGAACTTCATCGCTGAGCCGACTCTCAGTACTGCTTGACTTTAGTAATTGAGTGAGTGGGCTGTGTAGTGTAGCTACTAATAACATAATCAAGTAACAACATGCAGCTCAGGATCGAATGCATTACTAGGTTAAAAAAAAACTGTAAGATGCACAGAAATACTTCACAGTGTGGACAACAGCAGTGATCATAGCAATCCAAAAGAAGACCCCATAAGAATAAAGTAGACTTTTGTTTGTTTGTTTTGCTAAGAATCCCACTTTAAAGTTATCACCCAATCTCATTATTGGGAAAAAAGATTTTTTTTTATTTATAGTAAATGCTTTGACAATACAGAATATACTTTCCATTAGAACAGAGAGCTATAGTGCAGCATCCTAAATCCAACCACAGTAGTGCACTCTTATAATCTCAATATTTAGAAGGCTGAAAGAAATGTACTATGAGTTTCGGGCATTAGAGTTGCATAGAAAATTCAGAGCCACCATGGCATATATAGCAAGACCTTAATTCAAAGGAAATAGAGTCCTAAAAAGAGATCTGACTTACAGTGCAAAGTAAGGAACTAACTCAAAACTAATTAATAAAATGACTTCAGGACCTGAAAATATTTAAATACAGCACAAGGATGCCTCATTTATTCCACAGCTTGGAATAAATTAGTCCAGAGAAATAAAACCTTTATAGAAATCCTCACTAAAATTGGACAGCAAAGTGGAAGATAGAGACAGAGCATGGTGGCAGAATGCTGGCCTAGCATGCCCTGGGCTCTGGGATAGAAAAAATGAACAAGTAAACGCTGACTTTAGATCATTAGCATCACACTTAAAACATTAAACAATCTAACTACAGGTGCTTTTAAATTGCATTTAATCTTTCCCTGGCACCTTACGTACAAATTTTGAAAACAATTTTGAGTTTTATAATGACTCAGGTTCGTTATGATCAATTATTACACAACACTGTGGTCTAATGATGCCCAGAGGGACAATTGCAACCTGCAGAACTGTTTGCTGCAGCACCTAAGTGGCCTGGCAATGCTGCGCTTTCAGTTCTGCTTTCTCACCTTGATAGGCTTTCCCTTTCCCACTTCTCTCAGAGGCAACTACTCAATACTATTAGCTGTGGGTCACAGTCGGTCATTTCAACAACTGATTCTCATTTCTCTAGAAGAACTTCTCATGCCTTAAAAGCTAGCATCAGAGCGCAATGGACAAAGACTCACTGCCATTGTGTCGCATGCTTTGATGTTATGAAAACATGCTATTTCTTGCATGTATAACTTTAATAACACTCCCCAGGACTAAGGCAGCTTGGAAGTCTGACAACAAGATGATTTCCACAGTGATATCTTAACTGCAACATAGAATGTTGAACTAGGGCTGATGCTACATGGATACAATGTCTTCAGGTCAATAGCCACACTTTCAATAAAAATTTTCAACTTAGATATACAGAATTGAAAGTATCACAGTGAATGAATGCTAACTGCAGACGTCTTGGACAGGCTCCTACCTGGTTTCAGGTTGTCTCCCGAAATTGTGTGCTTATATCTGAAGGATTATTAGAAATACACTTTCCAAGAGTAAACCTTATGGAAAGAGAATTCAGGGGCTTTCGTGAAAGCTTGTAGCACACCGAGAAATCAATGAGTTCATGCAGCAAACACCTCCATGTCAGAAATATGGTGAGAGAAGTTCCCAGGGTCCCCAGCATGGAGCATGATTCTGTTGTTCCACTGCTGGGCTGCAGGCTCAGGAAAATTATACGTGAGGTTTACATGAAATAAGTGTAAAATGGAGACCCAGTGGTCCTGCTGAGGCAGTGATGTGACACTGCTTAAGATAAATATAACGCAAGTGACATAAAAAAATTAATTAGTAGCTGTGTAAAAGTATAAGGTAAAATAAGCAGAAAAGTGACTATATTTTCCTTCACAACTATGGGTATTCAAATAATTCTTTTCAATATTTAAGCTATAGAAATATATATACACATATATATTCATATATTTTATTTTTCATATTTACATATATGAATACACTCATGTATATTTAAAAGTAAACTATTTCCATTGGAAATATGAATTTATACATCTTGACTGTTTCAAGCATTCTTAAGTTGTACAGTTAGTGAAACTGGGTGTCAGTCCCTGAATTTCAATTGATAGTAATATAGAAACCATTTCTGAATCCATTTTAGTAGTCACCCTAACCTACTGCTAAGGGCTTAGTAGCCCTGTGTGCATAGTGTTGTATGACACATTAGTACGTTTGAGCAACTACCCTGAAGGCTTTTGCAGTAATGGCTTTGTAATTGATTAGATTTGGTAAATACACATCAATTTATTGAGCTAGTTGAATGAAATGCCATTTTATTTTTCAATAAATTTAGTAGCTGTGGACTCAGAGCATGAAAGTACGTGCTTTATAAAACACTAAATTTCAATTTCTCAGGAAATTGATGATGAACATAGAACTTGAACAAAATGTCCACTGACATTTATTAACCCTTAGCCTGCAGCAGTTTTATAGAACAGCCAACACAGTAAACAGCAATTTGTCAGTCAGCAAACATATAAATTTAATTGTTTTGGCATTCTATTTTTTCTCTGGCAAATGACCCAGGCATCTGTGATTTAGAAAGAATGATTCAGTCATTCTGGTTAAACACAAAATAAATAATTTACCAACATAACTCTGCTTCAAGTACTATAACAGCACTTGTTCTTTGTCGTACATATTTAAAAAATTCGGGGTTTCATTGAGTGGATGTGTTGCCTAGATAAATAGTGAAAAATGAAGTTTATGAATTTTAAAGACCTATTGTTTATTTACATTTTCTAAATATGATAGAATCATTGGGAAGCTATGATAGCAGTTATGGAGAAAACATTACTAATGTAGCATGTAATTTGGTTAGAGTTTCTTTTTTCCTCAGTTTCAGTTTCCTCCTAAATGGTGATATGATGAAAGAAGTTTTTAGATTTTCCAGAGCTCTTGTGTTTGTGTTGAATTCCACAAAGTTTCATGTGGCATCATCATCTCCACATCTACTATCTGCACTGTTAAAAGAGTCATCACTTCTTTGGTGATGAATTCATTTATACAGAAGTTAGAACCCTTCATGATAGGCCCCATTACTTAGATGTGTAGGAAAGGCATGGCTCTCATATCCAGGGACTCAAAATCTGATGAGTTTGATGCTCAAAATGCAGGATAACATAGCACAGGTTAATACTTAGCTATCTGAGCTGAATGAATGGAAATATCATAGATATCTCTGGAAGAATAATCACTGCCTATCTGTGAGTTAGGGTGGGAAAATGACTTGAATTCTTGTGTACTTGTATGTTTTCTTTAAAATAGTGGTCAACATGGTACTTACATAGAATTCCTGTAAAATCTTTAAAGTGTGTCATGTTTTAAAACAGTTTCAGACATATAATAAGACTTAGTCGCCTTTTTTGTATATGTTATAACCTTCCTTACAAATAGACTTCTTTGTTGTTGTTATGAATTCAGATCTGTATCTCTTACATTTCATTGTTACAATTATTTTAATATTTCTTTGAATTTATTTCTCATATCTAGACTTTATCTTTATTCTCTGCCATATATAATAACTGTCACAGATGTTCCTTCTCTGCTCTAATACATCCAAGTACATATTTAGTGAATAATTGAATTGAGTTTAACTTTGAATTGAATTCCTTTACTTTTTTTTGAGTACACCAAACAAGAATGTAGCCTTCAGCAAAACGAGTACCATATTTGTCTTGTTTCTTTCTTTATCTTTAAGACTCGAATAGAGCTTAGCTCGTTCATATACAGATTTGAAGAATGAATACATATGTAGGTACATTTACTCTCTCCAGTTTTCACAAATTGGAATATAGACCTCAAGACATCTTTCAGTGTTAATTTTAGAGAGCATCTCAGTGCCTGTCCAAAAGTACCTCTCAAATGTGTATTCATGTGAGTGTAAATGAAACACATTGCTCTATGAATTGATACTTCTTGAGTAGTTGGACTCCTTTCATTCCAGTTAGAGAAAATGGGGTTTCGTGTCATTTGTGTAATAACAATAGCTACTGGGTTTATCGCAGCTCCTTGTTCTGTGTAACTGCTTTGAAAAAGGTTTCCCCAAGAAGAAAAAATATTGTGGGTACCATACTATGCCCATGAAGAATGTTCAGTGCCCTGAGAAATTTAGTAATCATTGAATTATGGAATTTTTTTACACTTTTCAGTTGAAATTGTTTTTAGAATATTTAGTTAATGTGCATTTAAAATTTTTGACTTATTGAGTTTGTTTTTTGACAGTTTTATACATGATGAAGTGCATTCACATTGCTGTAATGTCCCACCCTCTGTAACCTGTATGTGTGAGCGTGTGTTTGTGTGTGTACACATACATGTTGTTAGGCAGGTAGTCACTGAGTTTGACCAGGATCCTCTGCCTTATTATGGGTAGGAAATGATCTTGGTGTCTGATAGGTACTTCAGTGTGTATACAACTAAAGCAGCGACTGTCTTATTCCAAGAATCCATCAGTACACAGTACTTTAGCAAGGAGGGGAAGGACAAGTCCCATGAGCCCTTCCACAATTTATTTTGACTATATTAATGGCTCAGTCTTCTGTAGGCCTATTGTAGGCAGTCATAGTGGCCAAACTCATGAGTCCCTTAGCTCTGCCAGTCCCCAAAATCAATATTCATGGCCTGTGTTCTTTTCTTATGCTCTGTATGTTCTTTCTGTCTTCTCTTCGGCAATGATTCCCATACACTAGAGGTGATGGTATAAAATGTCCTGTTTTGGACCTAGCACTCAGCTGTCATTTATTCTCCGAACCACAAGCAACCAAACATCTCTGCATTCCCTGATCATCATTGTAGAAAGGTCCCTTTGATGACTAAAGTTAGGGGAGCCTCTTTCCATGATTGTAAACATAAATGCTTTTGTTTGGTGTGCGGCAATATAGCAAAACCACTGCAGAAAGCTTGTCACTAAGACCTAAGAGTTGTCATCCATGAGTGTTTAAAGGGTTAACAATACCAAGTATAAATTCCCTCTTGTGAAGCACCCTTCAAAGTCAATCAGAGAATACTTGATTATTCCATGAACTGATTAATGGATAATGAAAATGAGACATATATACAAAGTTAAATTTCATTCTGCTGCAAACAAAGACTGCAGTTATAAAATATGCTAATAAATGGATGGAACTATAATAAAATTGAATTGAGTGAAGTTACTCCAACAAACAAATATAAAAGCCATTTATATGGCTTTAGTTGGGCATAGTGGTGCATGTCTGTAGTTTCAGTGCTTGGGTGGGAGAAACAGCACTTCGGAGACTAAGAATGGTCTAGGTAGCACAACAAGACCTTATTATAAGCAGAGAGAATGTTATCCAGAGAGAATGTAGTGTGTGTGTGTGTATGTGTGTATGTGTCTGTTTGTGTGTTTATAAAAGGCCAGTGAGATGTGAATGAGGAAGGAAAGAATTTCTCTTTGCCAAAGCACTTGTCAGTTGTCAGACCATAAAACCCCATAGGCCCTTGGAAGGAGTTTGTGTAATCTTCTGTTTTACTGTTTATCTATTGGATGTCAAACTGTTTCAGCAATTTTTTTTTAGTGCTTGAAAGTTGTTGAGCTCCTGGAAATATATTGCTGCTTACTACGTAAAAAATTAAGAGGCAGAGGGATGTTGCGTAGATGTAGAAAAAAATGAGCATAATAAAGAGACATTCATTTGCCCATTTCATTGTGGTGTCTTAGGTCTGTGCATTAACATCAATTTATAGAAGAATTCGATTAAAAACTGCAAAACATTTCGAAGGTAGACTTGAAAATCCTGCAGAATCATTGTTTATGTATGAGAAGAGGGAAAAAATGATTCTAGGTAGTAAATTAATGCTGTGGCTTGAGTGTGATATGTGTCCCACTTATCTGATATGATTAAGGGTTTGGTTCCTTGGATAGCAGGGTAGGGAGATCAGAGTCTCTGGGTGTGGTGTAACTCTAGGTGATGGTGTTCTCTAATTGTTTTCCATTTTGTTTGTTTTGTAAATAAAATGCACAAAAGCAAGCACTTGTGTTGGAAAATCTAAGTCCAAAGTATCTCAGTGAGTTGAGGACTGAAGAATTGTCCTACAAGAGAGTTGCTTCATCGAATGAATGAGGTGACATTCTTGATTGGTTTTGAGGATGTGGGACCAAGAAAATTGCATTTAATGGTGTGTGAATGGCATTTCCTTAGGAGTAGGGGAATGTATCATGGAGCGAGGCTGCAGTGGACTATTGGTATTGTTGGCATTTGGTTTTGGGGGCAGTCTTACCTAAAGAGACACAAAGTTGTTGCTTTGCATAAATCACATCCATGGCTTGTTGAAAGCCAGGAGATGGATAATTCTTGGAGTCATTTAGTAAACATTTGAATGACCATCTGCTTCCCCATTTCACTTCAAGTTTCATAAAGTTTCATTTACCACAATACTAATAAATAGCAACAAAAGCAATCATAGGTTTTCAAGTCAAATCTGTTAAATAATATTAATTAATAAGACACAGCAAGACATATAATTAATTAAAAGCTAAGGTTGGAACACAATTGGTTCAAACACACTCACTTCATCAAATTCTGCATACCGTTGCCTGATTAAATGTTCCAAAACGTAAAATGTAAATTTGATGTGCATCTCACAAATGTAAATCATGCCATGGCAAACTATAGCCTGTGGCCATTGTTTTCCAGGCAGATAATACTTGTAGCTCTGATAAAAATGACCTGACATCTGTTGTGGGTTTTCTTATCCTACAGGTTATCTTCCCTCTATATACTTTGTCCTAGTTTGGTCACTTTTTTACTTTTTGTTTTTTGCTTTTACTACCAGAGACAAATATAAGACATGCAAATATGGTTTCACATGGCAATTATTCAATGTCAAAGACAGTGTCAGATGTCTTTGAAATGCTCTTCTTACTATTTCTACAAATACCAAGACCTTGTGACGCTTCAGTTGCCTGAGTGGAGTAGAGAACAAAATTACATTCTTTTCTGGGTTAGCATTAAAATAGGCTGACATTAATTAAGGGGAAATCCTGGGGATGTGTGAGTGTTGTACATTGTCATTAAATGAATGGGTGTGTATTTGTGCATATGTCCTGTGTGATAATTTATATTTGTTTGACCGGGGAGTGGCACTATTAGGAGATGTGTCCTTGTTGGAGTAGGTGTATCAATGTGAGTGTGGGCTTTAAGACCCTCATCCTACAGCACCATGGGAAGAACAACAATATTGGCCACACAGATGCCCCAGGACTCCCAGGGACTAAACCATAAACCAAGGGGTACACATGGTTGCAGCCAAAAATGTGGCAGAGGAATGCCTTGTCGGGCATCAGTGGGAGGAGTGGTCCTTGGTCTGATGAAGACTCAATAGAAGCCCCAACAAAGGGAAATCTAGGGGGTGGGAGGTGGGAGTGAGTTGGGTGGAGGGGCATATACTTGGAGGCAGGGAGTGCGAGGAGAGGTTGGGGGTTTTCAGGAAGGGGGAAAACCATGAAAGGTTTTAGCATTTGAAATGTAAATGAAGATTATATTCAATAAAAAAAATAAGAAGACCCTCATCCTAGCTGCCTAGAAGCCAAACTTCAGAACAATATGTAGAACTCACAGCTTTTCTTATACCATGCCTTCCTGAACCTGAATGCTGCCATGCTCTTGCCTTGATAATAATGGACTGAACCTTTGAACCTATAAGTCAGCCCCAATTAAATCTTACCCTTTTAAGAGTTGCCTTAGTCATGGTGTCTATTCACAGCAGTAAATCCCTAACTAAAACAATCAGTGTGTTTGAATTTGGGCTGAAAGCAACACTATAGAAAATACTTTGCTTCATTATAATGCTAATCACATAGGTGGGAGGAGAAAGATCATGAGCCCAAGTTATGGTCAAATTAATTAAAATAAGAAATTAATTAAAGCAAGTCTCTCTCCATCTCCTGTGTACTTGGGCTGTCTCTACCTAAAGGCAGGGTTCAAGAGATTGGACTTGGATAAGATAAGGGTTTTCATAATCCAGGAGTAGGAGGTTTTCAAATGGAGTATTTGGAGGGCAAATGGGCTGAGTTACAAAAGAACTATAACAAGTTGGACATAACAACCTTTTGTGAAAGAAAGACATGTTTGCAAGGTCTTCATAACAAATAATAAGAAGATGGTCATAACAAGGTAGTAACAAAGTAATCACAGTAAAGTAGTTACAAGGTGATCATAACAAGGTTGTCATTTAAGATAGTCTTAACAAGGTGGTCACAACAACAGGTTGTCATAATAACCTTTTCAAACAAAAGTATGATTTCCTTTCCTGGAACAGATATTACAGAACCTTTTATAGTTAAGGTTGCAGGTGGGACATAGCCCAATCCTTGACAAACAGAGACGTAATCATAAACAGCAATGAGTCTAGTTTGTGCTTACTATAAAATGGCTTTCAAGCCTAAGGTAGATATCCTTCACTACTTTGGTTGGCTTAATTCTTTAGTATCTTATATTCTTTGATATCATTGAGAATGAGGATATTTATACAAGCTCTCTCTCTGTATATTTGATATCATTGAGAATGAGGATATTTATACAAGCTCTCTCTCTGTATATTTGATATCATTGAGAATGAGGATATTTATACAAGCTCTCTCTCTGTATATTTGATATCATTGAGAATGAGGATATTTATACAAGCTCTCTCTCTGTATATTTGATATCATTGAGAATGAGGATATTTATACAAGCTCTCTCTCTGTACATTTGTTGGTGTGTAGAAAAGCTATTGACTTGTGCAAGTTGACTCTACTTTCTGACACATACCTGAATTTGTTTGTCATTTATAAGTTTTTTTTTGGTAGAATATTTGTGACCTCTAATGCATAGTATTACGTTATGTGGAAATAGAGTAGTTTGCCTTTTTTATTTGTATTAATTTAATTTTTTCCTCCTGACTTATTGCTCTAGCTAGCATCTGAGTACAATGTTGAAAAAGAGTGGGAATAGTGGACGTGCCTGTTTCACCCCTGACTTCAGTGGGTTTATCTCAAACTTTCCTCCATTAGGATAATGATAGTTTTGTGTTTCTCATATAAAGCTTTTTATCATATTGAAGTATGTTCCATCTAACCCAACATTCTCTATGACTGTTGTCATGAAGGCATTTTGATTCTTGTCAAAAGCCTTTTCTGCTTCTATGGAGATGGCTATGTGCCTTTTTTCTTAAATGGCCATTTGTCTGTGTTATATTTATTAACTTGCATGTATTGAATCATCACTGTATTTCTGGAATAAAGTCAATTTGTCCATGGTGTATAGTCTTTTGGATATATATGTGTATTCATTTTGCAAGTATTTTATTGTGTATTTTGAGTTTTTGTTCATCAATACATTGGCCTGTAGTTTGTTGTTGATTTGTGTCTTTACCTAATTTTGGTATTAGAGTGATAAAAGCTTTGTGGAAGGAGTATGGGAGTGCTTCCTCTCTTTTTATTTTATTGATTAGTTTAAGAAGGAGTAACACTAGATCTTTTTAGAAAGTCTGGAAATTTTTATTTGTTCTCAATCCTCTATTTTATCTTCTTGCCCTGTAGTCTATATTCTACTTTATTCATTATGTGTGTGAACTTATTTTATTAGTTTTATGTCTGATATGGACAAAGAAGGTTGGAGAAGGAGCTCGTATGTGCAAGTTGTGTATGGATGTTGGAATTGGATGGGATAGAATGAAGTCAGGTGGATAGATGGGACTGGGCTAGTATTCTTGATATGTTTCCTGTTCCAAACCTAGAATGTGGGAGCATACATGGGTGTTGCAAACATTGGATATGGTATATGAGAAGCATCTTAATTGGAGAGTAGATATAGTAGATTCTTGCTGCAGCTTAGAAATTAGTTTTGGTATAGGCAGGGGTGGATAGACAAAGCCTGGGAATTGAATGTGGGATCTGCCTATATCTCTCAGTGTAGGTAAGTTGTGTGGGGTGAGTCATGGAGACTCGCTGATCAAGGCCCTGGAGCAGGATATGGGGTATTTGTCTGGAAAGAGGATTGGATGTCAAATTTCTTTCTTCTTCTTTGAAAACATTTTCATAGTTCTATGGTGCCATAAATATTATAGCCTCTTAAATCATTGCTACATATTATTCAGTTTTACTTTTATTTAAGTCCCGAGTTACTAAGTAAAAATTAATTTAAGTGTAAGAAATATTTATTTTTAATAATTGACTGTATAATATAGTCTAGTTTGTGCAAAGTATGAAGACATTTATTTCTTAAATTAAAGAGCATTTCATGTTGATGCCATTTTAATATTATGCTTTCTTACTCACCATGGAAAAGTTTTATCCTAAGAGACCTATTTAAAGGGACAAAAAACTTTATTTTGAATACAATGTGTTGTTTTCTTTTCTCGCATTAAAATGCATTTTAAAATGTCAAAATAAACAGACAAAGCCAAATTTATTTCTCTTAATCATGTTTGAGAAGTATAACTCTATTTTAATTAGTCTCTAAAGAATTATTAAATGTGACTGTCTCTAACCTCGAGGAAAATTTTAAAATAATTATGTTTATAGTTATCTCCTTTATAATTTTATTTATTCACATACTGTCATAAGTTTATTGACTTAACTTACCCATACCTCTTGAAATGATGAATTTGGTGATTTATAAATTTTATTTTGTCATTCTATTTTTAACTGTTCAATATATAAACGTGACATGATTTAATTTATGATTTGTGTTAATATGAAAATACCACAGGATACACTTAAATTCTAAAATAAACAATCTAATTATTTACTTCAGTTCATTAGTATAACCATAGCATTATTGAACCATCTGCACATGGGAATTTTAATCTCTCTATTCTGTTTTTATTATAAGTGGATTTAGCAGACGGCCTGGTACCAATGTGTTTGTTTTAAGTACAAAATAATAGCGATTTCTCCTAGAATTTATGCGTATATAGATACAGTTTCAAGACCATGTTGTGTCCTGTTCATGTAGACTGAGATAATATAGCAAATGGACCATTTCTGATCCTTGCACGAGATTAGAAAATGATAAATGTGATTTTTTTTTTATTCGTGTTCCATCAAAATAGTGTTTGTAAATGGTGTCTTAGTTATTTGTATTTCTGCCACCCTCATTTCTAACTCCATGTAACTTCTTTCTGTGAGATCCAATCTTTACCAGTCTAAGTGATGTCTCATCCTAGGAAATCCAGATTCAAGTTGTCAAAAGGCCTTCAATGCCATAGCTGAGTCTATTCTTTTGTTGAAAATCTCTATTTCACCTTATTTACCAACATTTTCAGTAGACTGAAACTGATCTCATGAGTTAGTCCTTTCCCATATGCGTGCAAGCCCCTCCACCATAAAATTCAACATTGCATTCAATGTCTCTCAGCTTGTTACCTGTGGGTGTTTGTAGTGTGGATATAATCCCCTTCACCAGTAGGATTTCTAGAATTGTTCTCCAGGGCTTTTTTTCTGACTTTTTTTTTTCTTACTGACTTTTCATACATTATTTGAGTCAGAGATTTCTTAGCCACTGCCCCAATGTAGCAATATATCACCATGCTGGGTTTTGTTATTTTATGCATATAGTTCAATTGTATTATAGTAATTGCAATATGCTTATATTTGCTGGTGGCCTCTCTTCTGTATACTGTGTACAAATGGGTGAGAGAAGTCATTCTTCAGTGATGACATATTGTAACTATTATTAAGAGTATTGTAAAGGCTGCATTTCCTTTTTTTTTTATAAATCTCAGTATAGGCTTAGATTTTGTTAAATCAATGACTTAATTTAACTTGATTCCTAGAGAGAGTCCATGGGATTACATAGCCTGCCTCAATCGATGGATCATATTGGTGTTAGAGAGGGGACAGCATACCACTTTTAGGCTGTTAACAAGCTATATTGTGGATTTGCCTGTGTTCCTGATCCAGTTCGTCCAGTCCATACTGGACTTGAAAGCCACCTGGTCACCTCTGACTCCCAGGAGAACACAGTGGCAGCCAATGAAGAGAAAGGATCTTCTCATAACACTGCCATGACAGGTGTCAGCAAGCCATGGAGCTTAGGAGACATGGTGGCTGCTGCTCTTAACCACCATTGCGATGTCACAGTGTTTCAGAGTTCTCTGGGACACAACCAAATATTTGTCTCTCAAATACCATGTTTTTTTTTTTTAAAAAAAAAAAGAAAACCAGTTTATCGAAATCATTTTTCTTGCTTTAATAAGATTATGAAGCTTCAAAGAATTATTTTTTCTTGTGAAGTGTTTATGAAGTAGTAAAAACAAATGCAGGCCTTTTATATATAATTTTTTCTTCACAAGAGCACTTTTGTCTTTAGATAGATACACTTCTGTTTCCTGTTTAAAAGAGGCAAACTTTTGTTTATTCTTTTAAAAACTATTACCAAAGACTAACAAGTTCTACAAAACAAAGAGTATTAAAATAACTCTTTGATTATCATGCTGAAGGAAAGATGAAATGTTGACATGTTGTATGCTTGAGTGGTGGTGTGGGAAGAGCATGCTTCATGGGCAGACTTATCTAGCTGGAGTGAGACTGCTCTTACATCAGGCACAGAGAAGGTCAATTTTAAATAAATAGGTCTGAAATGCAGCATATGTCAATAGAATATGTGGAGGCATCAGGCAGTTTATATATATATATATATATATATATATAAACATCTCTCACAATCCTAATATATATATATCTCACAATCCTAATTATTGCATATGGTATGCTTATATGCTAAAATATAGTAATTTTCTGACTATTTCTATTTTTGTGCCTGTTTGCATATCTTCTACCTTTCGCATCATGAACGGCATTTTACCCCCCCCCCCCCCCGCTTCTCTCACTTTCTCCTCATTGACCTTTTGTAATTGTCTGGGAATGAACTTGGATCACATTTATATGAGAACTGCAAGAGAAGTGCTCTACATGATCTCTTTGATACTGTTCTGTGTTCAGGGTGCACGTCCACAATCTCTAATACTTTAATTAATCCATCCAGGCGCTTTAATTCTAAGTAGACCTTATATAGCCATCCAACAGTAGCAATGAATGTGTTGGAAAGATAATTTGTAAATTGAAAGCAAACATTTGCAAGCAAAGAAGTTCCAGAAATTGCAAAGTTAAGAGGCTTGCTGTAAGGTCCAGGAGATTCCTGAGGAACAGAGCTTCATTGACTTCACAAAAGAAATGTAACCAGCAAAATAGTGGCCAAATAGTAAAGGAAAAAAAATTAAAGCATTAGGAAGTAAAATTGAAAACACATGATTTCAGTGATATAGGGATTTGCAGTTTATGATCTGTCTGAGGCTGAGAAATGTTTTGAAGTGGGAGTCAGATAGAACTAGGCCATTGTCCCAAATTCTTCATTGAGGGGGAGTTAGAGAACTGTGTAAGATGTACTGTGCTAAAAATGGCTTATGGTATAAATTTTGTGAAAAAGCACTTGCCACACAAATATAAGGACCTAAGTTTGAATTCTAGAAACCATGTAAAGGCTGTGTTTTCTGGCACAAATCTAAGCCCATCCCTAGTGGAGGGTGACAGAGACAAGTGGATCCGGGTTCTTATTGGTTTGTCAGGTAACAGCTTCATCATGGTCAGGTCTAGTGAGAACTCCTGTTTCAAACAACTAAGTAAAAGTATAGCAAGACACCCATGCCAACCTCTGGCATCCACAAACACATGTGCATGCAGGTGTATTGTGCTACACATGTGTGTATACACAGACATACACAGACACATACCCCCCCACACACACACACACGAATAGTGCCTAAGGAATATCATATAAGGTCGAACCCTTGCCTTCACACATACTTGGATGCAATCATAACTTTTACTTTCTGTTGCTTCCTCTGTTGCTCGTATATGCTGTTTGACAGTCAGTATTCTTTTCAAGCCCAACTCATTAATGTTTAGATGCTACTACTTTGGATCTTTAGTCTACTGGGAAGACTTTTGTTTCATGCAGAATTTAAATGTGTGTAATTGCAAAATAATTTTCTGGCCCACATAGACCTTAAATGGGGTGAGAACAAGATTTTCTCCCCTATTCCCTATCATAATCCAGTGAACAAATAAGTATAACTTCATGGAAAAAGCACTTAATATGTCCTGAACCTCTGAAAATGGTAGTTTTCTCTTCATTCTTCATTCAGCATTCATCTTCAATGAAAGAGCCGAGTCACATTAACAAGTTAAGAAATATTGTGACTGACAGTTATTTCATGCTGTGTGTTGTTTGGAGTTCATGCTGCGGAGGAGTCTGAAATGTTCACAGCAATAGTTCAGCATGTCAGTTAAAACCAGAAAATATTACAAAACTGACCACTGACCTTTAGCGAAGTTGAAGAAAAGTATTGAAGGGAGAGTTTCAGAGAACAAGTCTGAAAGAGAGAGATACACTGTTTTTTGGATAAGTTGATTTCCTTTTCAAAATCATTTTATTGATTTATTTTATGTGTGTATATAGGTGAGGCACACAGGTACCATCTATGCCACGTGAAGGTCAGAGGACCACTTGAAGGGATGCATTTTTTTCCTTCTTCCATGTAGGTTGCAGGGTTGAACTCCCTCTTCACTCTGGGCTGCATGTTTCTTGACCTACTGAACCTTCTCACCATTCTAAATAGGCAGCTTCCTTAAATGCATTTAAAACATATCTTCTTAAATAAAGTATCCCATAGTGTGAGGTTTAAGTTAAAGAGGCACAGGTGGGTTTTCTGCTGTAACACCTTCCTATGCTTTCCCTGGGCAAACATGCCTCCCCTTAAGCAGGGCTTGTGGGACCAGAGACCAAGTGATTTGAGCCATGTCTCCTTAGTGAAAACAGTGCTTTCATCCAAGACTGTTGAAAGTGAACCAGAAATCCCTGTGGATGCTTGTATGTGCAGGGACATGCTGATATCTAACAGCCACTGTGGAATTTGCCAAATTTTTAGGAACAAAACTTAACGTTGGTAAAAGGAGCAGAGTTCATTCTAAGGGGATTGCGGAGCCAATTAAAAATTAATTAGATGGATATGATTTTTAAGCTGAATACACACTTTGAAAAACAAACTTCTATGAACGCGCATTCATTTTTTAAGTAAGCTAAAGACAAAAGTACTTATGTTTAAATAATTAAAGTTAGAGTATGAAAATTAAGAAAAAGCAAATAAAATACTAGTGTGCACCACAATGTTGTTTAAATGCCATCTTCCTCAGAGGCAAATAATGTTTCTCCACATTTAGATAATCCTAGATGATAATGATCTAAATACAAAAAAATAAATAAAAAATAAAAAATAAAAAGACCAAATAAAAACAAAATTTGTCTTCCTTTCCTTTTGAATAGAATAAGAAGGAACTATGAATTTCTATGAATTTCAAATACATCTTCAGTGTGTGAGGTGTGAGCAGCTTTTATTTTCTGTCTCTCTCTTTCTCTCTCTCTCTCTCTCTGTTGTGTGTGTGTGTGTGTTTGTGTGTGTGTGTGTGTGTATACTTAGTTTTCCAAACTAAAATGTATGCTAAGAAAATATTAGCATTGAATATATTTTTGTAATGGAATGTGAGAAGGACTTATCTCTAGTTCTGTGCCTCTGGTCATTTCTTCATTTTGCAAGTATTTACTGTTGTCTCAGTAACAGAATACTCTGCTCACTCTGGGAATAAAGCCATGGACAAAATACAATAGCTGTTTGGTTAGCAGAAGTTTATTACTTGGAAGAAGACCATAATGATAGCCAGTAAGAATTGATACTAAACCACCAACCAGAGAGTACACATGGAGGGACCCATGTCTCCAGCTGCGTTCATAACAGAGGATGGCCTTGTTGGACATCAAAAGGAGGAGAGGCCCTTGGTCCTAAGAAGTCTCAATTCCCCAGTATAGGGGAATGCCAGGACAGGGAAGCAGGAGTGGGCAGGCTGGTGAGCAGGGAAGAGGGGAGATGGGATAGGGGGTTTTCAGAGCGGAAACAAGGAAAGGAGATAACATTTGGAATATAAAGAAAATATATAATAAAAAATTTCAAAAAAAAAAAAAGAAACTATGAGAGGAGCTCTGATATTCTTCATGCAGAGAAAGGAGACCTCTGTGGCTAGTGCTTAGTGGGTAAGTTACTCTCAAAGTACTCTATGGAAACCAGATCAGCATGGACCCTGGTAGTGAGTCTGTTAAGTAGAGTCTATTGCAAATGATAAGTGACTTTGTTTAGTATGATAGGCATGCTCTACCAGAGCATATCAAGCAGTCAGAGGATGCCAAGTAGAGATCATTATTCTCAACCAGGACATATATTGCACGTCTGCAAGAGCCAAGGCATACGTAGCATGGTAATCTGCTGAGACGTTTCTCATATATTCCCAGGTATCTTAATACTTGGCCTATAGCTGGTGACATTGTATGAGTAGGTCTAAGAGGTGTGGTCTGTCTGAAGTCATATGCCACTAGGAATTGGCTTGGAAGTTTCAAAACTGTGCACTTTTTCCAGTATGATTTCACCGTTTCTTGTTTCCGGTTACAAAGGTGACTTGGCAACTGTTCTTGCTACACATGCTGGTGCTCCTGCTAGACTTCCATGTTGTTAAAGAGATAGACTCTTACCCTCTGGATCTATAAGTTCAAAATAAACCATCCCTTTTCTAAGTCATCTTGGTCACGGCACTAGAAAGGTGACTGATACAGATGACCTCTGGGTAGCTTTGGTAATTCATGATAAAAATTAAATGTTTTATATATAATTTAGTATTTATATAATTCATGTTATTATATAATATATAATATACAACATACACGAATACACACACACATATATATCCTACGTATACCATGGAACTCTCAAGATCCTTCAAGAAAGTTTATTTGAGAAGCTGCCTTCTCTATTTTACCATATGACCCAGTATAGTGAAGAACATAAGCTTGTATTATTAGTTCTGTATGTCTAATACTAAAGGCAGATTTGTTTCTAATGTATTTATTAATTTATTACAAATAGTTTAATTTTTATTCCCAAATATGTCTGTGCATCTTTTACTATCATATTTCTTCTATGAAGAAGAAATTATCTTCTATGGTAGACTTGTATTTTAGTCAACTGTTTTCTGTATCATAAGATATCTGGGTTCAAATTCTGTTTTTTTTTATCACATTCTAGATATGTGGCCATGTGAAAACTAAACATTGATACTGGTACAATTCATAAGTTGGTATTGCCTGGAGAATAAATTATATGACCCCTGTGCCAAGACTGGCCGTGGCTTGCTTTTGTAAATACTTGCTACTTTACATTTGACCATGATTCCCTTTACTTGATATCAACAGGGCTCAGACACTGTATCATAAGTCAAGACCTCCAGTAGTCCTCCATACCAAGGATGTTTATTTACTGCTTGTACAAGAGAAGTTTACTGACCCTTGTCATAATTTGTGCTTCTGAGAGTCATCATGGGAATTACATAATTAGTGATTCAAAACACTCATTACAAAGTGTAATCATTTAGTAAGCATTTATTATATATCACTATGTTAGCTTCACATAATCAGATCACATTAAGGTTTAAGGGCAAACTATTATTTCTATGTATTTTCACATATTGATGGAATAAAAAAAAACCCCAGGCTTCAGTATTTATTCTGTTAACACATGCCATTTCTACATTAACATAATTCCAGGATGTTGGAAGTTTCATTTTGCCCATGGAAATCCTTGATATAGAAATCTTATGTATGTAAAAGTTCTTGATTATATTTGATCAATATGGATGATTTTTAAAAAATTAATAATGGCAGAGCTCTTTGAAAAACTAGGCAGCAATGTGCAAATGCAAAATTTATAAATGGAACAAACAAAAAGAAACTGAAGATTCCCACAGGACACTGAACGTTCACAGCTCTGTCCTTCCGTTCTCCTCACCAGAGACTTAAAGAAACATTTGGGGAAATGTTCAATATTTAATCATAAGCATTCTCATCCAGCATAGGCTATACATGCAAGCCGGTGTGAGCTTTAACTGCAGCCTAAACATACTACTGTGTTTTATAGTTGCAAGGTATATTTGCATGAGTGTCCATGTGTATTAAAACTTGTAGTAGAAAGATGTGTTTATACGTAAGAAAATAAGATGACTGAAGAGTTTGATGACTTTCCTTTTGCTAGTGGTAAACATGCTGTGAAGATTCTGATTTAGAATTATACATTTTCTAAATTTGCCTTCATGAGAATATATAAAGCTAAAGAGAAAACTCCATACCTTCTGTCAAAAATCACTTTCTGAGGTTTAGCCAGTTTAATTGTTCCTGTGAACTTTGGCAAAAATTGCTACAATATGGTTATTATTTTTAATTCCACTTGCTATGTAAAGGAGATAATTTTTACTCAAATTTTCTAACTAATTTCTTATTCAGCTTTCTCCCTAAGGTTAGCGCTCTAAATTCTACATTGACTAATCAGGGCAGCTCTTGGAGCTTCCCTTCATATGATGCTCATGGTTCATGTTCTATTTACTTCAGTAGCCAAGGAGTTATGTTGATTGCAATTTCCTTTTCTTCTCAGTGGGTCTCTCTAAAGTATTGTAATTAATGTAATTTTAGCCACCCCCCCCCCATTTCTCAGTTAAGGCTATGTTTTCTTTTTTCCTTTTTTTTTTTAATTCAAACATATGACACTAGAGGGGTCTTTTTTTATTGAATATAATCTTCATTTACATTTCTTTTTTTTTATTTTCTATATTTTTTTAATTCACATTCGCAATGATTTCCCCTTTCCTGGTTCCTCCCTCCCCGAAAGTCTCATAAGCCCTCTTCTCTCCTTCTGTTCCCCATTCAACCCCCTCTCACTTCTCTGTCCTGGTATTCCCCTACATCCAGTCTTTCCAGAATCAGGGGTCTCTCCTTCCATCTTCTTGGAAATCTATTGATATGTGAATTGCATCTTGGGTATTCTGAGATTCTGGGTTAATATCCCCTGATCATTGACTTCATACCATGTGTGTTCTTTTGTGATTGGGTTACCTCACTTAGGATGATATTTTTCAGTTCTGACCATTTGCCTAAGAATTTCATGAATTCATTGTTTTTATTTGCAGAGTAGTATTCCGTTGTATAAATGTACCACATCTTCTATATCCATTCCTCCGTTGAGGGACATCTGGGTTCTTTCCAGCTTCTGGCTATTATAAATAAGGCTGCTATGAACATAGTAGAGCATGTGTCCTTATTGCATGCAGGGGAGCCTCTGGGTATATGCCCAGGAGTGGTATAGCAGGATCCTCCAGGAGTGTCATGCCCAGATTTCTGAGGAACCACCAGACTGCTTTCCAGAGTGGTTGTACCAGCTTGCAATCCCACCAGCAGTGGAGGAGTGTTCCTCTTTCTCCACATCCTCTCCAACAACTGCTGTCTCCTGTGTTTTTGATCTTAGCCATTCTGACTGGTATGAGGTGGACTCTCAGGGTTGTTTTGATTTGCATTTCCCTAATGACTAAGGATGATGAACATCTCTTTAGGTGCTTTTCAGCCATTAGATATTCTTTAGGTGAGAACTGTTTGTTTAGCTCTGTACCCCATTTTTTAATTGGGTTACTTGGCTCTCTGGAGTCTAAATTCTTGAGTTCTTTGTATATAGTGGATATTAGCCCTCTGTCGGATGTAGGGTTGGTAAAGATCATTTCCGATGAATTTTTGAATTGCTCTTTCTAACTCTATAAAGAATTGAGTTGGGATTTTGAGAGATTGCATTGAATCTGTATATTGCTTTTGGCAAGATGGTCATTTTTACTATACTAATCCTGCCAATCCATGAGCATGAAAGATTTTTCCATCATCTGAGGTCTTCTTCAATTTCTTTCTTCAGAGACTTGAAGTTCTTGTCATAGAGATCTTTCACTTGTTTGATTAGAGTCACACCAAGATACTTTATATTTTTTGTGGCTATTGTGAAGGGTATCATTTATCTTATATCTTTCTCAGTCTGCTTATCCTTTGAATATAGGAAGGCTACTGATTTGCTTGACTTTTATATCCGGCCACTTTGGTGAAGTCATTTATCAGCTGTAGGAGTTCTCTGGTGGAATTCTTTGGGTCGCTTAAGTATACTATCATATTGTCTGCAAATAGTGATAGTTTGACTTCTGCCTTTCCAATTTGTATCCCTTTGACCTCCTTTTGTTGTCTAATTGCTCTAGCTAGAACTTCAAGTACTATATTGGAAAGATATGGAGAGAGAGGGTAACCTTGTCTAGTCCCTGATTTTAATGGGATTGCTTCAAGTTTCTCTCCATTTAGATTGATGTTGACTACCGGTTTGCTGTAAATTGCTTTTACTGTGTTTAGATATGGGCCTCGAATTCTTGATCTTTCCAAGACTTTTAGCATAAAAGGATGCTGAATTTTGCCAAATGCTTTTTCAGCATCTAATGAAATGACCATGTGGTTTTTTCTATGAGATTGTTTATGTAGTGGATTACATTGATGGATTTCCTCATATTGAACCATCCCTGCATCCCTGGTATGAAGCCTACTTGATCGTGGTGAATGATTGTTTTGATGTGTTCTTGGATTCGGTTGGCAAGAATTTTATTGAGTATTTTTGCATCGATATTCATGAGAGAAATTGGTCTGAGATTATCTTTCTTTGTCGGATCTTTGTGTGATTAAGGTATCAGCATAATTGTGGCTTCATAGAACGAGTTGGGTAGTGTACCTTCTGTTTCTATTTTTGGAATAGTATGAAGAATGTTGGTGTTAGGTCTTCTTTGAAGGTCTGATAGAATTCTGCACTAAAACCATCTGGACCTGTGCTTTTTTTGGTTGGAAGACTTCCAATGACCACTTCTATTTCTTCAGGGTTTATAGGACTGTTTAGATTCTCTATTTGATCCTGATTTAATTTTGCTATTTGGTATCTGTCTAGGAAGTTGTCCATTTCCTCCAGATTTTCTAGTTGTTTTGAATATAGTCTTTTGTTTCTGTAAGACAAAGGACACTGTCATTAGGACAAAACGTTATCCAACGAATTGGGAAAAGATCTTTACTAACCCTACATCCGACAGAGGGCTAATATCTAATATATATGAAGAACTCAAGAAGTTAGACTCCAGAGAGCCAAATAACCCTTTTAAAAAATGGGGTACAGAGCTAAACAAAGAGTTCTCACCTGAAGAATGTTGAATGGCTGAGAAGCACCTAAAGAAATGTTCAGCATCCTTAGTCATTAGGAAAATGCAAATCAAAACAACCTTTAAAGAAATACAGGGAAACATGAATCAATGGGTAGATGCCCTTACAAAGGAAATGCAAAAATCGCTTAAAGAAATGCAGGAGAATATGGAACAACAGATGGAAGCCCATATGCAGGAAACACAAAAATTGCTTAAAGAAGTACAGGAGAACTTGGTCAACAGGCAGAAGTCCTGAAAGAGGAAACACAAAAATATCTTAAAGAAAAACAGGAAAACACAAACAAATAAGTGAAGGAACTGAGCAAATCCATCCAGGATCTAAAAAAGGAAGTAGAAACAACTAAGAAATCACAAAGGGAGACAACTTTGGAGATAGAAAACCTTGGGAAGAAATCAGGGGTCATAGATGCAAACATCACGAATAGAGTACAATAGATGGAAGAAAGAATCTCAGGTGCTGAAGATACCATAGAAAGCATCAACTCAACAGTCAAAGAAAATGCAAAATGCAAAAAACGTGTAACCCAAAACATCCAGGAAATTCAGGACACAATGAGAAGACCAAACCTAAGGATTATAGGTATAGATGAGAGTAAAGATTTACAACTTAAAGGGCCAGTAAACATCTTCAACAAAATTATGGAGGAAAACTTCCCTAACCTAAAGACAGAGATGCCAATGAACATACAAGAAGCCTACAGAACTCCAAACAGACTGGACCAGAACAGAAATACCTCCTGACACATAATAATCAAAACACCACGTGTACTAAACAAAGAAAGAATATTAAAAGCAGTAAGAGAAAAGGGCCAAGTAACATATAAAGGAAGACCTATCCGAATTACATCAGACTTCTCACCAGAGACTATGAAAGCTAGAAGATCCTGGGCAGATCTCATAAAGACTCTAAGAGAACACAAATGCCAGCCCAGACTACTATATCCAGCAAAACTCTCAATCACCATAGATGGAGAGACCACGATATTCCATGATAAAACCTAATTTACAAAAAATCTTTCCACAAACCCAGCCCTCTAAAGGATAATGGGTGGAAACTGCCAATACAAGGAGAGAAACAACACTCTGGAAAAAACAAGATAGTAACCTTCTTGCATCAAACCCAAAAGTAGATAACCACTCAAACATAAAGATAGCATCAAGAATAGCAGGTGCTAATAGTCACTATTCCTTAATATCTCTTAATATCAATGGTGTCAATTCCCCAATAAATAGACATAGACTAACAGACTGGATATGTAAATAGGACCCAGCATTTTGCTGCATACAGGAAAGGCACCTCAGTGTCAAAGACAAACACTACCTCAGAGTAAAAGCCTGGAAAACAATCTTAAACAAGCAAATGGTCCCAGAAAACAAGACTGAGTAGCCATCCTAATATCAGATAAAATTGATTTTCAACCTAAAGTCATCAAAAAAGACATGGAAGGACAGTACATACTGGCCAAAGAAAAAAATCCAACAAGAAGAACTGTCAATTCTGAACATTTATGCTCCAAATGCAAGGACACCCTCATTCGTAAAACAAACTTCACTAAAGCTCAATGCACACATCACACCTCACACAATAATAGTGGGTGACTTCAACACCCTGCTCTCTGAAATGGATTGTTCAGGAAAGCAGAAACTAAACAGGGACACAGTGAATCTAATTGAAGCCTTGGACCAAATGGAACTAACAGATATATATATATATATAGAACATTTCATCCTAGAGCTAAAGAATACACCTTCTTCTCAGCACCTCATGGTACCTTCTCCAAAATTGACCATATAATTGGTCACAAATCAGACCTCAACAGATATAAGAAGATAGAACTAATCCCATGCCTCCTATCAGATCACTATGGAATAAGGGTGGTCTTCAAAGGCAACAAAAACAAAAGAAAACCCACATACACATGGAGGCTGAACAATGCTCTACTCAATGTCAAGGAGGAAATAAAGAAAGAAATCAAAGACTTTTTAAAATTTAATGAAAATGAAGGCACAACATACCCTAATTTATGGGACATAATGAAAGCGGTGCTAAGAGGAAAATTCATAGCCCTGTGTGCCTCCAAAAAGAAACGGGAGACAGCATACACTAGCAGCTTAATGGCCCACCTGAAAGCCCTGGAACAAAAAGAAGCAAATACACCAAAGAGGAGTAGAAGGCAGGAAATCATCAAACTCAGGGCTGAAATCAATCAAGTAGAAACAAATAAAACCATACAAAGAATCAACAAAACGAGGAGTTGGTTCTTTGAGAAAATCAACAAGATAGATATGCCCTTAGCCAGACTAGCCAGAGGGCACAGAGACAGTATCCGAATTAACAAAATCAGAAACGAAAAGGGAGATATAACAACAGAAACTGAGGAAATTCAAAAAATCATCAGGTCCTACTACAAAATGCTATGTAGTAGTACGTTTTATGTGGCATCTATTTTGAAAACTCCATGTGCACTATTAATTTATCATTTAGACTTAAATTAACACAAAAATGGCACAGAAGCCAGTTCCCATCACACAGCATTCATGAGGAAGGAAACAGAACTTTCTCACATAAACATTCCCTTGCAGTGGCAGAAAGGATGCCCAGAATTGTGGGAAAACTTAAGGTGGTGTTCATGGATAGGCAGATAGACAGTAGGAGAAAGACAGAGGAGGAATCTGATATTTGTCCTTTACATGATAATATTTTTGTTTTCAATTCTCTGGGTTCATGTTGTCAAATTATTACTCCATATTCTGAAATCAAGCATTCTTGAGTTTGAATTCAGTCTAAATTTAACTTATGAGATTATAGAAAATTTTAGAGAAACCAAACTCCACACTTTCTGTCAGTAATCATGCTTCTGAGGTTTAGACAGAGCATTTATTCCAGGGAACTTCACTGAAGTTCTAGAATATGATTTTTCCTCTTAATTCAGTACCTTTTCTTTATGTATTAGAAATACTAAGATCACTTTTTATAAAGGTAAGTAAGGCATAACCTTCTGTTGAAAAACATCAATCTAGGGTCCCAGATATCTTTATTTTTACAGCACTATACTATCACACAGTCCAGTAGAGATAAGTGTACATACCTAATAGCACAGGTATACATACATGCACACACATATTCATACACAAAGACCTGCACCTGTACACACACACACACACACACACACACACACACACACACACACAAACACACACACACTCACATATTCACTCTATGGAATAAAAAATAAAAACAGAATAAATAAGAAAGAAAAGAGGAAAGGAAAATAACTTAGAAACAGGCAAGTCCAATGAAGGAGTAAAAGATCTGAAGAAAAATCCTGTGTATTTTGGGTGGATGCTGTTTTGATTCATATACCTCTCTGCCAATCTATCTTCTGAAATGGAGTTGCTTAAATATAAGTAAATAATCATTTTGTACCTAGTTATTCTGTAATAAGGTGATAAGGAATTACCAATTTAAGGAATTTCTAAAATGAAAATACTGTAAAAGATCATTCAAATATCTTATTCTTTTTTTTTTTTTTTTTTTTTTTTTGGTTTTTCGAGGCAGGGTTTTTCTGTGTAGCCCTGGCTGTCCTGGAACTCACTCTGTAGACCAGGCTGGCCTCGAACTCAGAAATCCGCCTGCCTCTGCCTCCCAAGTGCTGGGATTAAAGGCGTGCGCCACCACCGCCCGGCAAATATCTTATTCTTATTAGAAGTAAAGTGAAATGAAAAGTGAAAATGTATATGAATATTTAATTTCCTCCAAATTTCACGTTTAACATGAGCCTGTAAAAGCTAATTACTGGGTAAAATATGTCTTTCTGTATATATAATGAAGCTACTGTCCCTTATTTTTATATGAAGTGCTAGTCAGCTTCATTTTATAACAAAGTTGAGGATTTTAGTAATGATGGGAAAAGCACCCGTTTTCATGGTGTGTATATGTACCTACCTACCTAATCCTAAGATGTTTTGTTAGCATTGCCTCTGTCCACAGCCAGTCTCAGCTGTGTCTGATTAAATGTTAGGACTTTAATGAAACAGACGCTTAGCTTGGCTTGCTTTGAAAAGATGGTGACAAAGTTTTTCCAAGATTTAAAAGTGTGTGTCCGTGTGTGTGAGTATGCATGAAGGCCCAGCTGTTTGTATATGAATGTGTGTGTGTGTGTGGGGGGTGCACTTATCTCTGCAGGACTTTCGAGTCCAGAGAATGATGCTAGCTGTCTTTCAGTGTCTTTCTCACTTGCCACCTTCCTTATTTTTTGAGACAGGTTCTCTCACAGAACCTGAAGATCAGCTCTGTTAGACTAGCTGTTTATTAAGCCCCAGGGATCCTCTCTGCCTCTTAAGGGCTCATATTATACCTCATTGCCTTTGCACCGGGCCCTCTACATGGGTACTATGTTTCCGAACTTAGAACCCCGTGTTTACTCAGCAAGCGCTTACAACTAAGGTGTTTACCTAATTTCTTAAGTCTATTGTATAAACAAACATGTGTTGAAAAATTACCTTTGGCAACAAACTTTGTTTAGAATATAAATGACAGGAATAATTTTAAAGGCATGTGTTTAAAAACATTAATGACTTAATCATCCTGGACATTAATTAACAGAGTAGATAGTATGTTGATTCACAGTGCCTCTTTCTATCAGGACATTAACTTTCTCTTACCCTGCCCTTGTTGATCCATTCTTACTTCTGCATATGTACATAGGGGCATGTATGTATCTACCTGTGCATGTATGTACAAACATGCTCACAAATTTATGTATGCACAACATACATATATACATGCAGAAGCAGCCTCCTTTTTCTAACTCTTCCTTGGGCAGATAATATCTAGTACATTAGAGAAAAATAAAATTTGAAAAAGTTTTGAGTAATTTTAGGATAGGTTTAGATGGAAGCATTTAGAAAACAAAGTTAACAGTATGTTATTCTATATTATTTATTTATCTGTTAAAGTAGACCTGCATTCCTGTTGTGGTGGTACAGGTAATTAATTCCAGCAGTATGGAGGCAAAGGCAGGCAGATCTCTGTGAGCTCAAGTCCAGAATGGTTTACATTCCAAGTTTCAGGTCAGCCAAATATATTTAGTGAAAACCAGTCTCAGTAACTGGCAAACAAAAAGAGAATACCTTTTTGACTTCATGTCACTTAGTTAGAAACAATTTCGATACGATTTATTATAAACTAAGTGTAACACAGGTCTAAGGAGAAAGCTATTATTTTAGAGTAGTTAATTTGAATTATCAGGGGTCATGGATAAAATCTTACAAACCACTTTGGTAGTTTATGCCATCCAGATGATAAATACACAAGAGAAATGTCTACTCATCATTTAGTATGTATTTCTCTTCCAAAATATGTATTATACATTTTTAGTATTAGATATATATCAATACTTTATGGTCATGTCATTTTGTTGTCTCGTTTGCTGAATTTATAGTAGAAAGCATAAGTAAAATACATCAGTGTATTCACTTAAGTTTAAAAAGTAGTATGTTTTTAGATACAAGTTTCCGAGGGTGTTAAAGAGTATTATTACAGTAACGTTTTAGTATAATTTGGCTGGTTTTGGGAGGGTGTATTACCTTTTTTATGAATATAAAGTGATCTTTTCACTCCTAGCTGAGGAGCTGTTGCCAGTTTATGACTTCTGGGGGTGAAACAATCAGTTTTCATTAAGGGTGTGGCCCCACAGCCATGAGTATATAATGGCTCAAATTAGACCCAGCCAATTATGAAAATATAAAAGTCATTAGGAATTTGAGGGGGTTTGGGGGTCGCAGTTGAATCTGGGAAAATTATGTGAGTGGATATTGGGCAAATACCATTAAAATACTCTATATTGATGTATTAAATTCCCACATAATAAAATATTATACTACAAAGAAAGAAAGAGAAAAATTTCAGAAAACCTTGTTTCCTTGTCTGCTTACTCAGTTGTCTCCATTTTGAAATTTAAATACAAATCAGGACATCAAGGTTTTTGCTTCATGCTTTTATGATTTATTCTTTAATAGCTATTCAGTCACATGGCCTGAAGAACAGCTAAGACAAGTGTACCATTCTTTGTTTTTGTGTGATTCAGCCACTGTTTAATAATATTTTTTATTTATTAGTATACCACATTAATATGTTTAGTAACATCTGTTGGCCCAAGTTACTTATTTTGAAAATTTTATACATTATTTTGGACCACAAATAAATAGGACGTTAGGCAAATAGATTCAAGTTACAAAATGTGATTTAATTAAATAGATGTCATTATGTCTGATTACACTTGCTTGCCAAGAAAATTTGGCTGTGTTTTATTTCATTAGAAAGTTTATTGGCAGACTGTGAAACAATCAACAATTTTGAGTTCACAGATATTTTGTAAAAATCTTAATATTGGAATTATCGTGCATGACAAAAATTCCTTAATAAATCTCATTACTTGATTAGAGACTGACTGTTGCAACCATCTAAATCAATTAGAATCCTGGTTATTTTGACTGCTAGAGATTCTTAAATGTATGTATCATCTATGCATTTAGGTTCAATATGAGATATCTGTGATTTAGCATTTCAGTAGCTGATGAGTAACAATGTCAACTTTGTTTCTGGACCTGGGTTTTTAAACTAAATATTTAAGACAAATATCTAAAACCATGTTTAAGCTTCATTTAAGTGAAACAGTGCTGAGTTATTCAAATGAGAGAATGCATAATTAGTTCTAGTTCACGTATGAATTGTTTAGTGTATGAGAGCAATAACTATTTCATTGCCTCTCTAGTTCCTTTATTCCGGCCACTGAGGTACATTTGGCACAGACTAAAGAGCACTATATAGTTCTTGCAATGGTACAGGCATTATGTTTCATCACCATGACTTCTCAGAGCAGGGTTGAAAAATAATCTGAGAATCAAAGCCTGACCTTACATGTTAAAACACTCGAGAACAATACTGGCCTGGGAAATTCTCCTTTATATTTGTATGGGATTCTAGTCAATTGGATATATCAACTGAGTTACAACCTGTCTGTTGACATTTTGAGATAGAAAAAGTCAATTGAATTTCTTATCATACCATTTGCCAGACACTTTTTATTCTTTGACTCGAGGTAACCATTCAGTTGAGAAGACTGAATTCATTTATGTAGCCAGAAAGCACATGAAGAAGCATTTGTCATTTGGTAAGAGTTTTGAATACATCATGACCCACCCCCCTACTCCTGTCTACTCTAGAAAGATGGAAAAAATAGAAATTCTCATTAATAAATTTGAAAATTCTAGACCCATGGGATAAGTCATCCTTCAAAAATCTATATTATCAGTCATGACATATTCATTTAAATGTGTTTTAGTGGTCCACTGACTATACAGATTTTAGATTTCCCAAGCCAGTCCATTCCTTATGACATTAATGTTTTCACTGGACATATAAATGTTGGAAAGATTAGTTCAGCACCCCACCTAAATATTTAAACCCCTTTTGGTTGATTTTGGTGTCTGCATAACTTTAAACTGATATTAAATCATGCTTGCTTCTCTGTCCCAGATTAGTAACCCTAATTATTCAATACTTATCTAGTCAAAGTTAGGTTCTGGTCTTGTACAGCAAAAGAGAATTACATAATTCATAATTAAGATGGTTGTCTGAAGAAACAATTGCTGGCAAAGATGAGCCCTGCGTTAGTGACTAGACATTCAGAGTTTAGGAAGGCTTTTACTATGTTTAGGACTTTTACTATGTTAAGGCTTTTACTATGTTTAGGCAGAGTCTGCCTATATATTTTTTGTACAATGTGATTATGTTAAACACCTGCTTTTTTATTTGTAGATGTCTAGACTTCAGATGTACTGTGATACTGAAACCTTAAACACAACCTACATATATTTGGTATTGATTTCACTTGAATGATGCCATGTAAACCATTTCCCTGGCTGAGTCTGTTTTATATATTTATGATACAAAAATCTTAGCTATCCATTGGCGTCCCCTTACTCTACATCTTCTACTGAAGCTCATTTGTCACTTTCTGAACTTTGCAGGTGCTTTGAGAACTCCTGAATCCATTCTCTTATAATTTGGGGCTCAGTGAACTGAAATAAAGATATTTATGTAATAAGCAAATGCATTTTCTATATCAAATAGAATGTTTACATATTAAACCCAAACAAAGAAAGCTACATCTTCATTCAGGTACCATGGTAACACTCCATGATATGACTGTTCTTCCATATTGAGTTCTACATTTGGTACATGCAAATACGTGTGCTTGGTACTTGATCTGTAGACTCATTATTCTCTCTGTGAACTTCTCTAATTCCCCGACTTACTGACCTGTGCATAATCAATGTGTTTCAACTTAGTTTCGCCAGGCCAGTGAGTTTATAGTCAACTACATTGTCGAGATGTGTCATGGTAAGATAGTACACACATCTGGACCACAGTAATGGGACATTCTTTGTAAGTTTGCATTTCTTTTATATCAAATTGTCTTTGCATATCTTTTTGCATACAATGAAGGCCAGTTACGTGTAAAGTGTTAGTCATATAAAGCTAATTACTTTTGTGTAACTTCTACTAATAATATAGTATCAATAATGAAAAATCTAGTATTAATGATCTTGTATTTATAATATAATAATCTAGTTGTATATGATTTACAGAAATATAACAGTACTTTGTCTCTGTCTTTCTGTCTCTCTCTCTTTGTGTGTGTGTGTGTGTGTTATCACTAGTATGATGACAGCACATATATATGTTCATATACTTTGAAGCTAGAAGAAAACCTCAGGTATTCTTCCGATATTTTCTGTCTTTGTTTTGGAGACAGGCAATTTCACTGGCCTGTGGCTCCTGATGTAGAGGGAAGCTGAGGCACAGGAATCCCCTGTGTTTGCCTCCCATCCTCTAGGATTGCAATCTCATGCCCCAGCACTTATCTCTCTTACATTGGCTCTGATACTGAAGCCAGCTCCCCTTGCTCCTACTGTAAGTACTTCACCAACAAAGCTATCTAGAGTACTTTTTTTTTATCTAAGTACTCTAGTACCCAGAGACTTAATGTCTTGACTATTGCTTTCTGCTTGCTGTTCTTTGTGTGTGTGTGGGGGGGGGAGGTGGGTGTATGTGTGTGTGTATATATATACATATTTTGAATATTTTCTTTATTTGCATTTCAAATTTTATCCCTTTTCTTGGTTTCCCCTCCGAAAACACCCTATCCCATCCCCATTCCCCCTGTTCACCAACCCACCCACGCCCGCTCTTCCATTGGGGACCTGGTGTTTACTGTTCTTAACTTTACATTTTTGCATCTGAGATCTTTCTTTTGGGCGTATTCCTGTGTCCTTTATTTTGTAGGAGATACAAAATTTTATCAATGATTCTTAAAGTATAATGACATTATTTTGAAGCCAATACAAATTTGATTTATTCTTTTTAGATAGGTAATGATTCCTTTGCTTTGGGTTAGTAGTAGTTTAGAAATTTAAAAAATAAAATTTACCTATTGGAAGTCTCTAATTTGATACCCAGTTGTCATTTGCTTAGTTTTGGAATATCACAATATAGGGTTCTTTTCTTTCTTGTTTTGTTTTTTTTTTTTAATCCATAAAAATACAGTGTCTATGCACATTGTCACACCCAGACATAGCTATTCCTTTTCATATGTTAAAACATTTTATTGTTCTTTTTGGTCAAGAGATGAATAAGTGAACTACAGTACTGATATGAATCAGGGGGCCTTTCTTACTTCTGCCCTTAGTTAAAAAAAATTGAGCTAGAAAATCGCTTTCTTTTCAGTGATTGAATTCACATCCCTTCCCTCTTCTGTTTGTCTCTGAAATACAATATCACATGATCAGGTTTTCATTCTCTTTTATGTTCACAGATATTATAATACAGTTTATTTGGAATGAATCTCTTTTACCTTTGAAATTACTCAGTTCATGTTTTTTTCTGTTGAAAGTGATGCTCATTAGTATAAGCCAGCCATATAAATAAGTAGAAATCTTTAGCATAACGAATCTGGAGTGACAAAAACTACGAAGGCCCAAAAGGCATTTGCTGATCTACATAAATTAAACTTCTATAAAAAACATAAAATACTCTTTACCCCACCTCACATAAAGAATAGGGAATGTCAGATAAGGCCTAGGGACAGGACAGTTGGTATTATATTTTTATGGTTTTATCTCTTGGTACAACTGTCAGGATATTTATCATTTAAATAAATATTTATCCTGAGGTGTCTTTTAATAAAGAAAATGTATTTAGTTTCAAACAGAAAATGTGGGCTGGATACATGTCTCAGTTCTCACTTTACAATTATTAGGACCACCGTGTGGCTCCCACATTGCAGCATGACACCCGACAGCAATTCTGGCTCCTTGAGATCTAAAGTCATTACTAGTATCGGTGTGCAGGACAGGGACAGCAGACTTAGGTACACCCACATGCACGCACACACACATTTACTCTCTTCTCTCTCTTCTCTCTCTCTTTCTTCTTCTTCTCTCTCTCTCTCTCTCTCTCTCTCTCTCTCTCTCTCTCTCTCTCTCTCTCTCTGTGACACACAGACTCACATAAATACATCTTTTTAAAAAAAAAGTATATAAAAGTGATGACATTATTTTAAACATATGTGTGTTTTCAAAACTGTTTTCAAACTAATTAACATGCAAAACTGTAACCTATTCAAATCTTTTGAAATTTTCATACAGCCTTGTACCTTCTTTAAAACAGCTAAAGACATAAAAGAGGCTAAAGAGGTAGATAGGAAATGTCTCCAAGACCCGGTGCTACTTTTGCTGGAAATGCAAACCCTATAAAAACCAAAACTTACCAAATTAACTAAAGCTATTCCTATACAAAATAAATTGATCATTGTAGAGTTGTAACATTTCTTTATGTTGAGTTCTGGGTTGTTTTGTTGTTGTTGTTGTTGTTATTGTTGTTAAATATGAGAATCTTAAACAATAGGGGCTAGAGAGATGACTTAGAGAGGACTTGAGTTAATCGCCAGGACTCATGTAAAAATTGATAAAGTGCATCCGTAATTCTAACCCTAGTGAGGCACCATTTGGAGGGCTCCCTAGGCTTGTTGGCTAAGTAGCCAGGCTAGTCAGGAAATTCCATGTTCAGTCATATATCATTTGTGTCTTAGTTACTTTTCTTTGCTTCTTTTTTAAGAATGAGTGTTGAGTAAATTATTATTAATAATTAATTAATTTATTTATTTGAGTACACTGTAGCTGTCTTTAGACACACCAGAAGAGGGCATCAGAGCCTGTTACAGATGGTTGTGAGCCACCATGTGGTTGCTGGGGATTGAACTCAGGACCTCTGGAAGAGCAGTTGGTGCTCTTAACCCCTGAGCCATCTCTCCAGCCCTCTTAGTTACTTTTCAACCGCTATAATGAAACAACAGGACTATGGGAACTTCTAAAAGAAACCATTTAATTTGGGGCTTAGTGTTCTAGAGTTCATGAGCAACATGGCAAAGAGTATGGAAGGAGGCAGACAAGCATGTCACTGAAGCCATCGCTAGAACCTTATGTCTTCATCACAAGCAGACAGCAGACAGAGCTAACTGGGAATGTTGAGTGCTTTTAAATTCAGTAAGTCTCCTTCCAGTGAAACACCTCCTCTTAAGAAGACCACACATCCCAGTCTGTCTCAAACCATTTCCAGAACTGGCAACTATGCATTCAATTCTATGAACCCAGGAGGCCATTCTCACTCAAATCAAAATGTGATCTAAAAGATTAAGATGGAACAACAATTGTGAATTACCCATGATGTCCATATGTGAATTCCACTTAGACTGACATATACCAAGCCCACATGTGTATACATTTTTACAAAAATCAATGAACATGGGTTAATAAAATTTATAATTTACCTTTGTACACATTTAACCTAAGATTCTTGGACTTCCATGTTTTCTTTCATGCAATTAGCATTCCTTATACTTCTGGGTTTTCCTTTCCAAATATTTGACAAGTATCTAGAAAGTTTTTAAAGTTCAAGGTAACTTACTTCAAGTAGGTATTAGCATCTGCATTCATCTTTGTCCAAAGGCTAGATTTATACTTTTGGAGTTGATTTTGAGGGCTTAATCTCTGCATTTGTCTGATTGTGCTTTAATATGAAGAAGATTTAAAAATACATAAATTTGCGCTGCGTTAAAGACTTGTATACACAATTACAGCTTTGTCATTAAGCTAAATGAGGTATTAAAGTCTTAACACTACAGTTGTAATAAGATAGAGAACTCAACCATGGCTGAGCGTCTGAAGGAAACACTAATTGACGTTGCCCTCTCTTTAGTTGTCCGAAATAGATTTGCTTCATGTGGTGTTTTTAATTGAGTAGTACAGTTCTTTTTCCTTCTGCTTTGATGAATGTGTGGCTCTTTGTTGTATACTTTATTATATTTTTATAATTATGTTTTAAATTTTACTTTTATAAAAGGGCATCTTGTAGATGTAATATTATTTATCATGTGATTAAGTCTTTTTTATCATTTATTTCTTCTTTGGAATTACAGCTGCTTGAAGTTTCAGCCAAGGACTTTAGAAAGATAGTCATTGAATCCATTTCTCCAATATATATTAAAAAAATTATTCGAATATAGAAAAAAAATAACCTCCTCTAATTCTTATAATCCATGAAAAAAATCTTATTTAAAATTGAGTTATAAGTAACATTTTCTTTTTTAGCTATATCATCTCTAGTAGCCTTTCTGGTTGTCTTAAAAACAAAAACAAAAAAACAATATAAAAGAAAATCAATTGTGTCCAGATCACCTATTTGAGGAATTATGATTCTGAGTCTAATTTTGTGCAACATTTAAAATGAGTACATCACTGACAAGACTGCACAGGCACCTGGCTTGTAATACTTGTTCTTCTTTTTTAATATGTTTTTTTCTTGGATTTTGAATGATTTTTGTGGCTAAAGGGAATTTAACGTATTTTCATTTTATAATGACTTCTATTATAAAATGGTATTGGATGTTTTCTCGTGTTTGTAGTGTATGTTTCTTGAATATCGTGCTTCTTGAGATAGATAAGTAAATAAAATCCATAATCCAAACAAGTGATGTGTAAACAATTAAAGGGAAACCTTGGTTGCATTATCCTTAAATATGTTTTTCTCTAATATTTCAGCTGGGAAGTTTTAAGGTTCCTTCTGTCGAACATTAGATGGTGGTTGGAGGAATACTGCTTTGATGGCTTCCGCTTTGATGGCGTCACCTCTATGCTGTATCATCACCATGGGATGGGTAGGTGCCTGAATCAGATGTGAAGGACGAGTTTATTTTTCATTCTTAAGTTGTAGCCTGGCTTGAGGTTCTCCAATAGAAAGTGCTGTGGCTGTTACTGGCAGCTTCATGTTTAGTTGTCTATTGTTTATGTATTTTGAGTGGCTTTTTTTGCTATCATTCAGTAAGAAGGAAAACAAGAGTATGGATTTCCATTTCTATCTGTCTTTTAGGAATAAAGAATTAGTAATACATGGCTTTGAAAAATAAATGTAAAAAAATCATTTATCATAGCACATTCAGGATATATTGACATATTTTTAAAATTTATATTAAAATATACAAAAATGATAAGTGATAATGTTTTGTACATTATACATGTAGAAAACATATATATATATATATATATATATATATATATATATAAAATTTACTTGATTTTAATTAAATTGAAGTAGTGATCAGGCCATCATTTTAAATGTTGCACAAAATTAAACTCAGAATCATAATTCCTCAAATAAGAGATCTGGACACAACTGATTTTCTTTTATATTGTTTTTTATTTTTGTTTTTTTTTATTTAATTTTATTTTATTTTTTTAATTTACATTCCAAATCACTTCCCCTTTCCCGTTTCCTCGTTTTTAAGACTGCTGGATATGCTAGACTGACCTCAAACTACTAATCTTCTCTCGCAACTATTTTCCAGAATGATAGATTTTTCAGCTAGGAGCTCTCACACCCAGCATTTAAAAATAAACTTTTAAAAATACATTTTGGTCATCTACTGCTGGCCATTGGGACTGCCTTTTGAGGGATTTGTATACCCAGTAGGACTCCATTTTTTTTTTCCATTTTCAAGTGGTTATTTATTGGAGATGACTTAAAGGTTAAAGACGGATGCCCAACACATCTCTTTGGAATCTTTGCAAGTTCATTGTCTTATAATGTATTCTCATGGCATTTTCTTTTTAACTTTGCCAGGTTCCTTATGTATATATTGTGCCTTCTGATTTTTAGTTTTCATGGACTTTCTGTCTGTGAATGCGTGTCTCTGTGTATCTGAGTGTCTTGTGCTTATCCTTTGTCTCTTTTTCTTTTGTGGTTTGTTTGCGTTGTCGTATTCTAACTTATTTGGTTTTGTTTTATCTAATCTTATTATCATTCTTTAGATGTCTGTTTTCTAAGCTGTGACAGAAAGGGTGGGGATCTGAATGGCTGGGGAGGGTAGGAGTAATTCGGAGGAGTCGGGTGAATGTAGCATATGAAAAGAACCCTATTTTTAATAAAATAAAACCAGTGACAGGAAATTGAGGATACATACTACCAAGAAGAGAAGTGTGCAGACAATCAGTCTGGACAGGTGTCTTCAAGGGAGGGAAGCTAAAGCTAGAGGCCATTTTGCTTCCTCTGAGTCAGGACACTGCCACTGCTTGTAGGAAAAAAATTTACAACTGTCACACTCCAGTCTTTCCCTATATCTGCCCCTCCTCTTAGAGAGAAGCTGTCTTTGTGGAGACAAACCTGGCAAGAGGCAGAGATCCTTTCAGAGTTTAGAACTGCCTCTATTGAAGGCTGGGGCATCCAGAGGGGCTGAGACAGTGAGGAAATGAACAAACATTTATGGGGTCTGTAAAATATGTTCCATGAGTAGGGAGCCTCAGACATCCTAAGGAAAAGAATTCTGAGTTACTTCATCTTCTTTTTTTTTCCTTTAGAATGTTAAAACCGAAACTTAAAAATGCAAAGCAAGTGGCTGACTATTTCAGGGCCCATTATTTTCCTGTTTCCTGATAGGGTAGAAATACATTGTAAATTTGACTTATACCATTCAATTTCAGTGTTTCATTACTTATTTCACCGCTGTGAAATTTAGTTAGAATTAAATTGCATCTTTAAAATGCTCTTTGTTTTGTTTCCTTCAAACAGAAACTGGTTTGCAGGATTTTCTGATCTCTGAGTATTGACAAGCAATACTGAGTCAGTGTATTCTTAGGTGGTAACGTCATTACACTTTCTTAGAGTCACACATCCCTCACTCTCTGAGGTATGTTTTCATAGATTAAGGTTTACATATTTATAAAATATATTCCATTTTTATTCCTGTTCATCAGGTCAAGGTTTTTCCGGTGACTATAATGAATATTTTGGACTACAAGTAGATGAAGATGCGTTGATTTATCTTATGTTGGCAAATCATTTGGCACACACAATGTACCCAGACTCAATAACAATAGCAGAGGTAAGTCTATAATGAAGTCATCCCATCTGACTCCCTTTAATACAGCATAATTTGTTAGCATACAGTATTTGAATAGCTAAACTCGTGTCATCAATAATTGCAAAAATGGACTTATGCCCTGACGATGGTCCAACTAGTTTGTAAGGATGACACATTATTTGGAATTCACTGTTTTCCTAATAGGGGATAATTTACACTAATTGCTTGTCACTATTCCATTGTTAGAAAGAGCATGCCAGTGGGTAGAAAGTAAAATGTCCTAATCAGTGGACAGGCCCTTCTGCCCCAAGACCTTCAGTGGTGAAAAGAATTGAATATTAATGTGCATCTGTCAATTTATTTACTTATTTATTTATTTATTTATTTATTTATTTATTTATTTTCCGGTTTAATTATCAGAGATGACATGGACCACTGCCTGCACACTTTTCTGAGTGTTTCGTGTTCTGATGTGATTACCTTTCTTGTTTTTGTTATTGCTCTCAGGCTGCCAAATGTTTGCTAGTTATTCATGATTGCTAAAAGTTCATGATTAACTGTCCCAAAGCTGTGCTGTAATGATATAATTCGGTATGGGCATAATTGGCAATTCCCTTCTTGGTGATAAATGTGATAAATTAAGAAGTTTGTTAAATGCTTCTGCTAATTTAGATTTAATATTAAAATCCCCCTTGGTTTTCAGAGTCCTCTAATTTGAAATTACTATTAAAATTGAATTTAGCATGTTAATAATTTCTGTATAAAATATAGTTATGGACATATAGAATAATAATCCTACGGGGAAGAAGAGTCAGGATTAAGGTCTACACTTGTCCTGCTGCCTTTTCATCTATAGGAATGAGTTTCCTTTTTATAACATTTATTATTTCTAAATTCCCTTTTCTGTCTATCATTTCTCAGATCCAATAATATCCAACTGGTTCTTGTAACTCTATTATTAGACTATAGATACAAAACAGTTTTATTTCTGTCAGACCTTTTGCCTTTTAAATGCCATTTGGGAATATTTTCAAAAAAGTTGTCTCTGAATAATAGAGAATTAATACACGAGCCCAAAACTACAAAACACCCAGTACTACTCACTGGATCTACTTCAGTGGCTCCTCTCCAAGCTGACAGTTCTGCTTTGTTCTGAATTCCTTTTAACACCATGGTATTTTAAAATTCATTTTACTTCTTAAAAACAGTATTTTAATTTATCTGTCAAACATCAAAAAATATTATGTCAATTATATTTGTGACAGTCCAAATCAGAGATAATATATGTGACAAATTACTACAAACAATTAATGACAGTATAAATGGAATGTGAATACTGAAGAAAGAGAGGCAATTATTCAATACATGAAAGTTAAAATTGTTACATTGATCTCTCCACTCATTTCAAGTAAAATAGTTTCATCATCTCAGGAGCTCTTGTCTGATTATCAGTATTTCTGCCAATGAAACTCTCAGACTTTAGCTTCCTTTATATTACTTGGTTTTTAATTTTTTTTAAACAAGATATGCTTTCAATTTATTCTACTCAAATTGAAAACTGCTTCAATTTCAATACATGACTTTTCTGTCTAGTGGGAAACTCATCGAATGTAGAATTGATCTTCATGAACTTTTTTATTTTTTAAAAAAGAAATGTAGTGTAATGAATACATGATGGAATTTTATATAATTTTTTATAATAGTAATATGAATCTATGACTAACAAGTATTATAAAAAGTTTTAAAGAAAATGTCTACCATTGTACAATTATTCTAAAGTACTTTTTAGATTTTTAAAGAATTAGATTTATTTTAATTTAAAACATAATCTTATCTCATATGCTATATCAATGGACATATATGTTTTATAGTTGGAATATATTACATATATAATGTATAATTATATAATATATATATAGCATTTAATATATCATTTAATAAATGTGATATATACATATATATATATATCACATATAAAAGAATGGCCATTAACACTTCACTTTCAAAAGAAAACTTGGGATAACTTATGAGCTTATAGATAGATTTCTAGAATTCTGACTTAGGGATTGTGACAAATTTGATATCTGTGTTTTTCTTATACCTTAGTTTTTCAAAAGGTACATCTAATACAGACTCTACAAGTGTTTTCTCAAGCAGCGTTACCTTGAACTTAAATCCTAGAAGCTAGTGATCTTTCCAGATTATTCGATCACATTGTAACTCTTTACAAAGTATTTTGTCTATAACCCCAGCATCTAATAAGGAGCTTGATATTTAATAGGCTTTCGGCCCATTTTTTAGCAGCAAATTGAACTGAATACCTATAATATATGTAAAACCAACACCTCTGTTTTGCTAAGTATGACTTTTAAAATGTCTGCCCTGCTGATCTTTATTTGTCCTGTTTCCATCATGAGCTCTAAACGACTAAGACAACATACAGTGTTATAAGCATTTTAGTTCTTTGTGACTATATCTCAACATATCACACATTTATTTATATTGGTCTACCATAAGAAAGAGATACATTATTTAAAAGTTCAGAGTAGTGAAATATTTCTTTATCTAAGCTTTTCTTTGGGTAAATTATCAAAACAGTTGCATTTTATCTATCTGAGATTTCAAAGCATGATGCTATTTTTATAAAAATTGGAGAATTTAAATTATATAGCTTGTCACAAGCCTAGAGAATATATTTTTCAAAGGAGACTATATCTCTATCTCTATCTATCTATCTATCTATCTATCTATCTATCTATCTATCTATCTATCTATCTATCTATCTATCTAATTTAAAGATTTAGGGTACACTGGTGGGAAGGTGTAAGTCTCTCCCTCAACTTCCTTTGTCAATTGTCATATACAGGCTGGTAAGTATTGTCATTTCAGGGTAAGTGTAGGTATGTTTATTTTTTTTTATTTTATTTTATTTTTTTAATTTACATTCCAAATCACTTCCCCTTTCCCGTTTCCTCCCTCCCCGAAAGTCCCATAAGCCCCCTTCCCTCCCTCTTTTCTCCGTTCAACCCCCTCTCATTACTCTGTCCTGGCGTTCCCCTACATCCAGTCTTTCCAGGACCAGGGGTCTCTCCTTCCATCTTTTTAGAAATCTATTGATATGCTGATTGTGTCTAGGGTATTCTGAGATTCTGGGTCAATATCCCCTTATCAGTGACTGCATACCATGTGTGATCTTTTGTGATTGGGTTACCTCACTAAGGATGATATTTTCAAGTTCTGACCATTTGCCTAGGAATTTCGTGAATTCATTGTTTTTAATTGCAGAGTAGTATTCCATTGTGTAAATATACCACATCTTCTGAATCCATTCCTCCGTTGAGGGACATCTGGGTTCTTTCCAGCTTCTGGCTATTATAAATAAGGCTGCTATGAATATAGTGGAGCATGTGTCCTTATTGCATGCAGGTAAAGTCTCTGGGTATATGCCCAGGAGTGGTATAGCCGGATCCTCCGGAAGTGTCATGCCCAGTTTTCTGAGGAGCCGCCAGATGCGTGTAGATAAGTTGGATAAAGATACCTTGTTTATCTTGTGCTGCCTAACATCTTTAAATCCTTCACTCAGCTAATATTTATTGAGTACCTAATCTATGATATCTGCTAAGCAAGATTCTTAGCTAGCAAAAACAACTTCTTCTACTTTGGATCTTATAGAAATCTAATAAGGATATAGAATACTGGGTAGGAAGTTGTATAGCAAATGCTTAATGTTTAATTGAGCCATTGAATTAGAATCCTATTATCTAATATTATAATCATATTTGTTTCTACTATTATATTTTGAACTTTATTACAGGAGAAAAAAACAAGCAAAATTATCTCATACGATGTTGTTTGTTACTGTAAATTGGCATTGGAGATAGAGAAACTCTATTTGAAAACGTACAGTCTAAGGAAGAGATAATTAAGAATAAGTTAGACTGGCGATAGAAATTGAACGGATGAAAAGAATGTGTTTGAAATCTAGCTTGAAGTTAGAATGATAGTATTTAGCTTCGATTTTGCTGTTGTTATCACACACACAAAAAATATCTTCTGGTACATCTGTATCCATATACCCAATTTTTCAGCTCAGTTGTCTATTTGATTAATATTTACTTATCAGCAGTCTAGAGGTATCATGACAGGTGAAAACACTCTGTCAGCAGCCTTGATGCCTGAACCATGACTCCACCATTAATAAGCCCCTATCTTTCTTGATTCCTTCACCTCTGTGTGCCTTTGCTTCTGTATCTGCTAATGAAAACATCCAGGAGCTGATCTCAGTGACCCTTTCCAGTACAATCCACTAAATGTGAAGCCACATTACCGCTTTATTCTGTATTTGCTCTGTTTTCTATTTCTTCAGGAGCTTGTACTCACAAGACTAGATGTAGCGAGAGAGATTTATAGCAAATATATTGTTTATGAATTTTGTTTTATGGTAAACCTTGAGGGAAAAATAAATTTATTTTAAGTCTCAAACATTAAACTCTTTTGGAAAAGACTTTTGCTATTTTCTGTTCTCAGGATGATGCTAATGAATGGAGGGGAGGAAGCCTTTTAGATGGAAAGTTGCACAAGAATGTAAATGTTAGACAAAAGTCTTATTGGGAAGTAAGATATGAATTTACCGCTTTGTCTGCTTTTATAATTATATTTTTGAAAATACTCAGAAATCTATGCCTCTGCTTCTTAAATTCAATTATCTGCCATTAGGCTTCTCTGTCATCCAAGTTGTTTGAATATTGATCATTCTAATGTACTTTATTTTAGGATGTATCAGGGATGCCAGCTCTCTGTTCTCCAACGTCCCAGGGAGGAGGTGGTTTTGATTACAGATTAGCAATGGCTATTCCAGATAAATGGATTCAAGTAAGATTTCTTATCTCTGTATATCATATATGAATTTATTTGTTGTTCAGTCTATTTATTATTGATGATCATTAATTACAGATATGGGTGAGCTATTAGTTGTCTTGCAAATGAATTATTCTTGTGTTCCCTTTATAAAGTGGTTCTGAAAGTCTTTGAAGGACTGTCCTAAAGCTTTCACATGTCTATTATCCAGGCAAGAGAAATTAATATTTAAAAATATTGAGAAGAATTTTGCTTTATAAATATAGATCTGTGAAACTGCAGTATTCTGAGCTTAAAACACACTGAACTTTATCAAAACACTTATTCCTATCTATAACCATCTAATGATATAGAAATTACTTAATTTCTTTTACTTACTACAGAATGTGGTCTTTCAGTTACGAAATCTGAGACACTTATACCTTTATTCAGTAATCCTTACCAAATCTCAAACAGTAAAACGGAATAACCTAAATGGTAACTATATTTTCTTCTCAATATGCATTTATTTATTTTAATAATTCAAGTAATTTAGGTTCCCTCTATCCCTCTCTTTTTTCCCTCTCTGTGTCTCTCTGTATCAGTCTCTCTCACTGTCTCTGTCTGTGTGTCTGTCTGTGTGTCTGTCTCTCTCTCTCTCTCTCTCTCTCTCTCTCTCTCTCTGTCTGTCTCTCTCTCTTTGTGTGTATGTGTTTGTACGTTTATATGAATTTTCTTAAAAAATCCAAAGGCATTATATAAACCTAGGTTTATAAGCATACTTTGAGAAAAAAATATCTATAATCATGGGCTAAGTAAATATAAGGAGTAAGTCATCTATATGAATAACCATAACTTCCCGATGAGCCCTTATATATTCATGAACTACTTCACAGAGACCACAGTGATAGTAGTGTGTGGTGATGCTGAAGGACTTGTAGGGTATATGAGGATGCTATTGGCATTATCACTTGCTGTCCTTTCTGTACTTCTAAGCAGGTTCTGGAAAGCTGAGCTCTAATACAGTGGTTACTAACTTGACTCCACTTCATAATTTTTTTTTATATTTTTATTTACATTTAAAATCATTTCCCCTTTCCCATTTCCTCCCTCCCCGAAAGTCCCATAAGCCCCCTTCCCTCCCTCTTTTCCCCATTCCACCCCCTCTCGATTCTCTGTCCTGGCATTCCCCTACATCCAGTCTTTCCAGGACCAGGGGTCTTTCCTTCCATCTTCTTAGAAATCTATTGATATGCGTATTGTGTCTAGGGTATTCCAAGATTCTGGGTTAATATCCCCTTATCAGTGACTGCATACTATGTGTGTTCTTTTGTGATTGGGTTACCTCACTAAGGATGATATTTTCCAGTTCTGACCATTTGCCTAGGAATTTCGTGAATTCATTGTTTTTAATTGCAGAGTAGTATTCCATTGTGTAAATAAACCACATCTTCTGAATCCATTCCTCCGTTGAGGGACATCTGGGTTCTTTCCAGCTTCTGGCTATTATAAATAAGGCTGCTATGAACATAGTGGAGCATGTGTCCTTATTGCATGCAGGTAAAGCCTCTGGGTATATGCCCAGGAGTGGTATAGCAGGATCCTCTGGGAGTGTCTTGCCCAGTTGTCTGAGGAACCACCAGACTGCTTTCCAGAGTGGTTGTACCAGCTTGCAATCCCACCAGCAGTGGAGGAGTGTTCCTCTTTCTCCACATCCTCGCCAACAACTGCTGTCTTCTGTGTTTTTGATCTTAGCCATTCTGAATGTTGTGAGATGGAATCTCAGGGTTGTTTTGATTTGCATTTCCCTAATGACTAAGGATGATGAACATCTCTTTAGGTGCTTCTCAGCCATTAGATATTCTTCAGGTGAGAACTCTTTGTTTAGGTCTGTACCCCATTTTTTAATAGGGTTACTTGCCTCTCTGGAGTTTAACTTCTAGAGTTCTTTGTATATATTGGATATTAGCCCTCTGTCAGATGTAGGGTTGGTAAAGATCTTTTCCCAGTTAGTTGGTTGCCGCTTTGTCTTTTTGACAGTGTCTTTTGCCTTGCAAAATCTTTTAATTTAATGAGGTCCCATTTGTCAATTCTTGATCTTAGAGCATAAGCTATTGGAGTTCTATTCAGGAAATTTTCCCCTGTGCCCGTATGTTCAATGTTCTTCCCTAGTTTCCTTTCTATTAGTTTCAGTATGTCTGGTTTTATGTGGAGGTCCTTGATCCACTTGGAATTGAGCTTAATGCATGGAGATAAGAATGGGTCAATTTGCATTCTTCTGCATGTTGACCTCCAGTTGAACCAGCACCATTTGTTGAAAAGCCTATCTTTTTTCCACTGGATGGTTTTAGCTCCTTTGTCAAAGATCAAGTGACCATACGAGTGTGGATTCATTTCTGGGTCTTCAATTCTGTTCCATTGATCTACATGCCTGTCACTGTACCAATACCATGCAGTTTTTAACACTATTGCTCTGTAGTACAGCTTGAGGTCTGGGATACTGATTCCCTCAGAGGTTCTTTTACTCTTGAGAATAGTTTTAGCTATCCTGGGTTTTCTGTTATTCCAGATGAATTTTTGAATTGCTCTGTCTAACTCTATGAAGAATTGAGTTGGGATTTTGATGGAGATTGCATTGAATCTGTATATTGCTTTTGGCAAGATGGTCATTTTTACTATATTAATCCTGCCAATCCATGAGCATGGCAGATTTTTCCATCTTCTGAGGTCTTCATCAATTTCTTTCTTCAGAGACTTGAAATTCTTGTCATACAGATCTTTCACTTGTTTGGTTAGAGTCACACCAAGATACTTTATATGGTTTGTGGCTATCGTGAAGGGTATCATTTCCCTTACTTCTTTCTCAGCCTGCTTATCCTTTGAGTATAGGAAGACTACTGACTTGCTTGAGTTGATTTTATATCCGGCCACTTTGCTGAAGTTGTTTATCAGCTGTAGGAGCTCTCTGGTGGAGTTCTTTGGGTCGCTTAGGTATACTATCATATTGTCTGCAAATAGTGATAGTTTGACTTCTACCTTTCCAATTTGTATCCCTTTGACCTCCTTTTGTTGTCTAATTGCTCTAGCTAGAACTTCAAGTACTATACTGAAAAGATATGGAGAGAGAGGGCAGCCTTGCCTAGTCCCTGATTTTAGTGGGATTACTTCAAGTTTCTCTCCATTTAGGTTGATGTTGGCTACTGGTTTGCTGTAGATTGCTTTTACTGTGTATAGATATGGGCCTCAAATTCTTGATCTTTCCAAGACTTTTAGCATAAAAGGATGCTGAATTTTGCCAAATGCTTTTTCAGCATCTAATGAAATTACCATGTGGTTTTTTTCTTTGAGATTGTTTATGTAGTAGACTACATTGATGGACTTCCTTATATTGAACCATCCCTGCATCCTTGGGATGAAGCCTACTTGATCGTGGTGAATGATTGTTTTGATGTGTTCTTGGATTCGGTTGGTAAGAATTTTATTGAGTATTTTTGCATTGATATTCATAAGAGAAATTGGTCTGAGATTTTCTTTGTCGGATCTTTGTGTGATTAAGGTATCAGCATAATTGTGGCTTCATAGAACGAGTTGGGTAGTATTTCTTCTGTTTTTATTTTGTAGAATAGTTTGAAGAGTATTGGTGTTAGGTCTTCTTTGAAGGTCTGATAGAATTCTGCACTAAAACCATCTGGACCTGTACTGTTTTTGGTTGGAAGACTTCCAATGACGACTTCTATTTCTTCAGGGGTTATAGGACGATTTAGATGGTCTATTTGATCCTGATTTAATTTTGGTATTTGGTATCTGTCAAGGAAATTGTCCATTTCCTCGAGATTTTTCTAGTTGTGTTGAATACAGGCTTAAACAATTTTACAAGCAAATGGTCCCAAGAAATGAGCCGGAGTAGCCATCCTAATATCAGATAAAATTGACTTTCAACCTAAAGTCATCAAAAAAGACACAGAAGGACACTACATACTGATCAAGGGAAAAATCCACCATGAAGAACTCTCAATTCTGAATATCTATGCTCCAAATGCAAGGGCACCCTCACTCGTAAAAGAAACTTTACTAAAGCTCAAAGCACACATTGCACCTCACACAATAATAGTGGGTGACTTCAACACCCCGCTCTCTGAAATGGATCGTTCAGGAAAGCAGAAACTAAACAGGGACACAGTGAATCTAATTGAAGCCTTGGACCAAATGGAACTAACAGATATATATAGAACATTTCATCCTAGAGCAAAAGAATGCACCTTCTTCTCAGCACCTCATGGTACCTTCTCCAAAATCGACCATATAATTGGTCACAAATCAGACCTCAACAGATATAAGAAGATAGAACTAATCCCATGCCCACAGCAGAGCTGTCGCCCAGAAGACCGCAGCGCTGTCCTCCTCTTGGAAGCAGATGGAAGCCCCAACAGGCCTTGTCCCAAGCGATGTTATATTGGGGAGAACCTGGATACCTGTCTTCTCAGTGCAGTCGATCCAGGAACAGAGGTCGCCAAAGGGAAGCTGGTAGGCTCCCGCCCAGTGCTGGGGGGGAGGATCCCTCTGCAAGGCAGAAGTCCCACAGCAGAGCTTGCCTGCTGGTTACTACAGATCTGCCCAGCTCTTGGAGCAGGGTACACACAAGCTGCCTGAGACCGAAGCGATATTATGCCTGTCTGTCTCTGAGCCTGGAGGTCCCAACTACTCGGACACTGGAGCAAAGATGGCGGAGTGCACTCTCCATAATTTTTTAAACTATAGCAGATTCACACACATGTATTTTACAAATTCTCTTAGGTTGCATGATTATTGTGGTTGAGGACATAGAAAGATGTGTTACCTTTGTTACTATACAAACAGTGCTTGTATTTTCACGTTTATTCCTTTGGCATAAGTTTGTCAGCCCAAATTTCTAACGTCTTCTAGTCTTTTCTATAGAATTACTTCTTTCCTAAGTGCCAAATTCTACTCTTTAACCAATTACTAAATTCTTCACCATCCTTTGTCTAGGTTCAAGAATATATCAAAATTATCGATCAACCTAGAATTATTTCCCAGTCAATCATATCTCACAGTAGGTTATAATCTTCTTACAATTTTGACGGTGTTTTCTACCTCTAAGTCTTTAAAATTAGTCTGTAAAATCTTTTAGAACCTTCTGTAAAATAATAGGCAGTGTGTCATATACACAGAAAGATTAGCATCTAATGCCCAAGATATGGTCATGTTGAATTTAGGAATCCTTTGAAGGCAAATGCCAGTTCCTACTTTATGCAGCTACTTAAATGTGTTTCTGCATCACCAAATTGATGGCCTTAGTTCATAAATCTAGAGAGTTAAGATATCATTAAATCTTTGAATAGAGTGACTTTTCTCTGTTTTTTATGAGCTTTATTGTTAAAAACCTAATTAGGGCCTGAAGAAAAAGCCAAGATCTTAGGAACATTTGCTGGTCTTCCAATGGACTGGGTACATTTCTGTATACCCAAGTGGTGGCTCATGAGTGAATGGCTATAACTCCAGTCCCAAGAGATCCAATACCCTCTCTGGCTTGTGCAGACTGTACATTCATGTAGTACAGAGGCATGCTTTGCATGTAAAACACCAAACACATGAAAAGAATAGTTTATATTTCCATTTTAAATAGATGACAGTCACTGTCCCCAAATAGCAGTGATATAAAAGAATATATTAAACCAGTTGAAAAGTCTTTTCAGAATATATGTGGCTTTTACCATCATATGCTTAAACAATATGAATGAGACAGTACTGCTAGATTCCAGTTGCATATATATATATATATATATATATATATATATATATATATGTATATACAATATTCCATTTGTGTTCTTTAATACTCAGTTGATTAGAATATCATTATATTTTACCATTCTCTTAAGTATTTACAAATATTTGGAATACTCATTATATCTGGTTTGATTTTATCTTATCAGATTTAAATAACCCATGCTCTCACATAAAGGTGACGTTACATATTTGCTGAAACTCATTCTCCGCTCATCCTCCCAGAAACCTTTTGAGTATTCAGTGTGATTTTTGAGATATAAACATATATTTTACTTATGTTTTTTTGTGTCAACAAAGTTATATACTGATGTACACTTGGTAATAAATTCTTCCAAATTTCCTAATTTGTAAATTTGTACAATGTCATAATGAATGCACCTCCATTGGGACAGCTGTGGCATACTCCCTTGCTATCCCTGTAGACAGACATCCATTGTATTCCAAGTGTCAATCTCTTCTTACACCCTAGCAAGGACTATTGTGGTCTCTACCTCTATGGTGTATTTTACAGAATGTGGTATACATGGAACGATTTAATTTGTCATTTCCTGGATTAGCATTTGCTCATAGCAAAATCCTCTGGAGATTTCACTACATTTTTCTGCTACTATATTTTTTATTAGTTTTCTATTTCTATGCCAGTTGGCCACAGTTTTGGAAACTGGTTGCATTGTTCAGTTATGATCTCATCTTCAGACTGCATTCATCGTAGCATCTTCTTCTGAGATACCAAAATCCTCATGATGAGGACTTACACAAAGACAATGAATAAGAGGCAACACCAGCCAGGCGGTGGTAGTGCGCGCCTTTAATCCCAGCACTTGGGAGGCAGAGGCAGGCGAATTTCTGAGTTTGAGGCCAGCCTGGTCTACAAAGTAAGTTCCAGGACAGCCAGGCCTACACAGAGAAACCCTGTCTCAAAAAAAAAAAAGGCAACACCATCCATGTACCCTTCTTGCAGTTTTGCCTAGAAGCAAGTTTCCTTGATGTTTTGAACAGAGAGTTGGCCTGAGCAGAGAGAATATATTGAATAATCGAGAAGCTGCGTTTAGAACATAAACTCAAGCAGCTTTCCCTTGAGGAAGCTAGGCTAGGAAAAAATTTGCATGATATCCGTGGTGCTTGGAAAAGATAAGACATCAAGGACCCAGTGGTAGATTCCAGTAGGGAGCAATTCATATGAAGGAAGAGGGTCAGCAGTGTCATGTACAGGAAGTGTTTATCTAAGAAAGAGCAATTACTGACCCAAGCACTGGCCATCTGTGGTCTGAGGTAGGTCAGTGCCATCATAGCAGGATTAAAGGGCAGAAGTCATACTGGAGAAAATGAAGTGGAAAGAAAATCAGTGTGGTCTATTATTATAATAATTATTTTGTGATAATTAACATTTCCACTCTGGAATAATTGTTTTAATTATCATTGTTTATGAGTAGAACAAACCGCTGTTCCCGGTAAAGCATTTTTATTCAAGTCTAAATTCTAGCAAGTGTATCTCTAGTGTATTAAAGTTACAGGAAAACCTAGTGTGAAATAATAGTAAAGTGAAGCAAAATTGACTGCCAATAATAATCTTGCAGTTATTACAGGTAATAAAAATGTGGTAGTGATCTCAAAGTATTATTTAAAACATATGCATAAGACTTATATCATCTGCACACAAATAGCCATGGTATATTCTTCCATTTACATGTGCAGAATTAAACCTTACAGACTGATATATAGCAGAACATGAATATATCCTTGAAGTTTAGCCTTTTTGTACCTTATGGATAGATAACTTCCTGGCCTAGTTGCCATTTGCTTATGTAATTTGAAGATGAGGTTTTACTTTCAGTAAAATTACAAACAAATATATCATCACTCTATCTGTATGTGAAACGGTTTAGAATAATAGGTATGTCTGCCGATTGAGGCTTATGTATATGAGTATCTGTGTTACTTAGAAGTTGATTTTTCTCTCTTGTATGCAGTTACTTAAAGAATTTAAAGATGAGGACTGGAATATGGGCAATATAGTATATACTCTCACCAATCGACGCTACCTTGAAAAATGTGTGGCTTATGCAGAGAGCCATGACCAGGTAAATGAAATGGATAAATCATTATTCTTCTATGTCAATGTTTATCTTCCTCTTATTCTTTGTATTCTGTTGCATCTCTAACTACAAACAGTTATAGTTACATACAGGTATTAGTACATATTTGTGTATGCGTATACATACATAAATCCACATTTGAAAAAACATCCAAAACTCACTTTGCAGGTCTGTAAATTATACTTCTGAGTTACAGTGCAACTGGCCACATTGAAGTTGCAAGTAGTAACATTTTTTTTGTTCATAAGGAGAATAGTGGTTTTAATTTACAATGATAGGTTTCTACATATACCTTCTCATCTTTTACACTTTTCCTTCAAAACACAGATCTCGTCCCATCATTGATTACCCAGAAGGTACTTGTCCCTCTTTGGTCTATCCTCTCTGTTTCAGCATGAGCTATTTTCCAAAGAGCAAACATCAACTTGACAACCCGTCACCTCTGTTCTATTCTATTGGCTGAGGCTTGCCCCTCAAAGGACTCATGTGGGACCTGTTTCACCCCTTACTCAGCTCTATGCCTTCTAGTCAACACTATAGAACTTCTGCCTGATCCAGAAAGGCCCACTTCATTCAGTCTTACGCTTTGCCTCACACCTAATCCACCTCAGAGGCTTCCACTCCAGTATCTCCTCTGTGAAGCCACAATTCAGCATGGAAAACTTAGTTGCCTTGTGATCAATATTCCCGTCAAGAATTAGGCCAAGCAGAGAGTATGTTCCCATTCGTTTTGTACCCCTACATTTGAATACTGTCACTGCTCCGACGACTCTCAATAAATAAAGGAAGTCAGGATGGGAGGCACCATTTAGCAATTTAAAGCTATTTTATTTTCTGTTATGAATGTGTGGCAAGGTTTTTCTATATAGATCTAGGTGTCTTGGAACTTACTGTGTAGATCAAGCTGGCCTGAAACTCACAGTGTCCTGTCTTTCTCTGCCTCCCAAGTGCTGGAATTCAAGGTGTTCATTTACTGAACCTGGATCATTTTTATCATTTTATCAAAAATATAGAAATTCCATTCTTTGGGTTATAAATGAAGGCAATAAATATCTTGAAATTTTGGGGAATGTCTATGTTAAGAAAGCTAAGGCAATAAATGTATTTGTTATTGTAGTGAAGGAGGCATTTTATAAAGCATAAATAATGACTTTTCAGTTTTCTCCTCATGATAAGAATGTGCAAATAGACCATTGGCAAAATCCCTGTCTTACACTCTACCTCTTTCTGTTGCCTGTGAAGATAGTAAATTTGAACACTGCTATCCTTGCTGAATTTCATGTCTTATCCCAATCATGACACATATTCATGTTCTTGTGATAAGGTTTTATTTGCCTAAACATATTTATTGTTTTAAACCTTAAATAGAAATTTGTTGAAGTGCAAAGTAGGCCTATACTAAATCAGCAACTTCAGAGTTGGCCATTACTTTCTTATCATCTTAAGCTGTAAGGTCTGGGGTTGATGTAACAGACCGAATACATACATAGAAGAGCACAGCCTAAAGAGCCACAGCTTGAAGAGTGGAGGGCGAGAGGTGGGGAGTAGGAGTTTCACACTAACTATAAAACAGTGGAAATTAAAACGGATGCATACATTATTACTATTCGACTGCAGACAGGTAGAAAACTCAGCACATTGTAAATTATCACCAAAGAACATGAATATTTGTTTGAATAAATACAATAAAAGCCATATGGCTAGAAAAAAATGAAAGTTTATTAAATCGTCTCTCAGCTTTTTAGCCTATCTGGGAAGAGATGTGGATTTTCCAAGAATTAGTTTCTTTTTTTTATTTTTTTTTAATTCTTAAATTTATTTATTTATTTATTTATTTATTTATTTACTTATTTATTTATTTATTTGCACTCCATACGAGTACAAATGATCAGGCATGTTAGATGTGAACCATCTGCATCACTCCGTACAAAACCAAATGCGCTCTGGTTAAAAGACTTCATAAAAAGTAATTTAAACACATATTTATATAATGGATAAGTACAAATACATATAATACATGGTAAAACATTTGAGATAATTTTTACGTAAATCCTTAACTATGAAATATCTAAGAACCCCTAAATGATCTAAGATTAGCATACATATTAAGGTATGTATGTGTATGTATACAATTTCTAAGATTCAGTGTCTAAGATTGCCCCAGTGGTACGTATTTTCACAGGGTCACTTGACTTGAAAATCATCTTCCCTTGTGAAAAACTACAGTCATCCAAACACTTTTATAGAATCAGGGATTACAGAAACAAGTAGTTATACAGATGAACATGAAGAGGAAAGGCTCATTGCTTGGGAATCTGTGTTTTACAACCTTGTATTCATCTTTCAGAAAAACCATTCTAATTAAAATAGCTTAGTGGCATCCTGGTTTTAGACATTTAAGTAATTCCAACATGAAACTTGTAATAATATACTGAGACTGAGACCATGTACTTAACATCTCACTATTACTGCCCTGATAATGAGTGTGTCCATAGTTAACTGTCTTTAGTCTTGAGTAGTGCATGTTGTCAGAAACCCTCTTTTGTGCTACCTAGCACCTTAACGAGTCACTCGTCCCAAACTTCCTGTGTAACCCCGCACTATGCTACGTTATAACTGCTCAGTTTTGGTACCCATGCCCTGCATTTACCTCAGTGAGTTGGCTTTGTAGGCACTGGTTGGTGACAAGACACTGGCATTTTGGTTGATGGATGCTGAGATGTACACAAACATGAGCGTGCTGTCTCCCTTCACCCCAGTGATTGACCGAGGGATACAGCTTCACAAGATGATTAGACTAATTACTCATGGGCTTGGTGGAGAAGGCTATCTCAATTTCATGGGTAAGTGCGACTTACATACAAAGCAAATGTGCTTAAACATAAGCTAATGTCAATGATGAAGAATATTTTTGAATTGGTCTTCTAGATTAAAAGAATATAACCTTGAATTTTATTAAATATTTTTGTCAATCAGAATGCTAAAATATTTTTTAAATCCTAAAATTATTATCTTGAATTTCTTCATTCTGGTTTCATTGTAGTATTTTAATATTAAGCATACTAAAGTTGTAGTTGTCAAATAACAATGTGTTAAGCAAGTGGTTTGGATTTTCTCTGAGGTACTTTCTCACAAGGTTCTTTGTCACAAGAGTGAAAGTCATGACCGAGGAACCTTCTGAAGAGCAAAATACTTACTTTTGAAAGCAACAAGTTGTTACAAGGTCATTCCCTGAAGAATGTTTAATAATAAAACAAGAAAATTAGCTAATATGCTTCTATATGATTTTTTACTCTACAGCAAACATCCTAATGATTGGAGTTTGGATTTTAGGAGAGTCAGGCATCTTGGTTGGAGAGCAACCAATAAAACTACAAAACATGTCTAGGACCCACACTAGTTTTTCTACAAAAATGTGTGTGTGTGTGTGTTAGAGTTATTCAGTCTTACTGAGAATTTTACATGAAACCTCAGAGCTTTGAATATCCTCTCTATCCTCTTATTTGCAACCTGTAAGTTGGAAGATAGACTCTAAACAAAGTTGAATCACTTTCTCTTTCTTAGTGTTTCTCAGAGTAGAGCAATTTCTGCAGCGATGGAGCACAGAGTAACCAATGTGTTACTCTACCTAGATTATTAATCATAATATTTCCAAAACATTCATTTTAACACATTAATTGTGTTCAACCTAAGACAGACAAGTGTTTGCTCCTCTGGGAATCTCTGTATGTGAAATTGAGAATTGTAACAAAATAAACAACTATAATTGCTTCTAACATCTACCTTTCTATAAGGTTGATTAATTGACCACATGTGTGATCGGAAATGTAACTTTGAAATTATTCTTTTATATAGGGTCAAGAGTTCTTCTATAATTTTAATTAATTCTAATATTTTTCTTGAAGACAGCTTCTATTTTTAATGAATCATTTAAAAGAACCTATCTAGTACCTTATCTAAATATGGAATTCCTCTGCTTTTAAATAATAATCTCTTAATTGTTTTACATGTTATCAGTAAAATTGTTTATAAAATTGAATATTTCCCTGCTAGCTACCATAATTTTAAATATCTTATGTTTTTTATTTATTTTTTTTTTTATTTTGTCATCATGTCCCTGTACCGCTTAAAAGCCTTCAGTATCTCTGTGTCCTCTAGGGGACCTGTTAACCATGAATGACAGAGCAGATACCCCATTGCCAGTCCTGGGTCTCTTCCCTGAGACCACACTTTGAGACCACACTGCTCTGCTCTGCCAACCACACGTTGTTTCAGTGTTTTGAATGCCACAGGCTCTTTCCCATCTGAACCCCAAGACATTCGTTCTTTCTCTGTTTGGGATTACTGCACTGTTAGACACTCTTCCCTTTGCGTGTTGTCTGCTTAGTAAATGTGTATGAAGTGTCCCACTATACTGTGTGTTCTAGTGTTCTCAACTCACTTGCATGTGACTTAATATAAGTACCTTTTGAACTCTCTTGGTTATGTGGCATCTTTGATAAACGTAGTCCCCAGCAAGTATCCAGACCATCCGCACTGCACTTTCCTATCTGTGACCCAGGACTAGTGCTGCAGAGCACAGGGCTCTCACTGCTGTCCTAAGACAGCACTCTGTATGCATATTCAGTCATGCTTTGTTTTGTTCACCATTAGTTCTTGATCTGAAAACACAAATTTTTCTCACAAGCATAGTCATTTCTGAAACACTTAAGAAATGAATATTTAGTTGGAGCACTTATAGAAACATCTGTTAAATTTGGAAGTAATGAAATTGTTTATTCTTATTTTAGTCATTTTCCTTTTTATCTTACAGAATTTTGTTTTTTATTTTTCCAATGGTAAAGTTTGAAAACAGCAATTTTTATTTAAATAATTCAATGGTTTTTGTATGTTGTTGTCTCTTTTTGGTTTGGTTTTTTTTTTCTTTCATTGGTTTTGTTTTGATTTTGTTTTAGCAAAACAAAGTACATATCATTGGCTGGGTAGGGATGTGGGAGGCATCTGGGAGGAGTGGCAGAAGAAGAAGTATGATCTAAATATATTCTTAGGAAAAAATTAAAGCCAATGAATGCAAAAATATAAGCTCATTCCACAGTCTTTGAACATGTGGATATGTACTCTGCTTTCATATAATTCAGCTCTGTCTGCAGAATCCTAGAAAATTCCACTTTGACTGATTTGCTTTTCATTTGTTTCTGGATACAATGTTTCTAGATTAGGGTTTCAAAAAAAATATTATGTCATCAATTCTGAAAGAATTACCACTATTAATAAAATAAAGTGTGTCACTTTTTCTGTCCTTTTTTGTTTTTCTTTCCTTTCTTTTTCAGCCAAATCTTAGTTGACAAGCAATCTGGGGTCAGAGGTTAGGTGAAAACTAAGTTAGTCTTCATCCCAATCGCAGCTGCTGTTATCCCAGCTCTGTGTGGAAAAGGGACGTGCTTAATGGTGTATAACTAGGAAGTGGCCACAGCTGGGCCCTCCTTCATTCTCATGATATTCAACTTGAGAATATTACAAGGTAATTATACTTGGCTCAATTTGTAGATTACCCATAAGTGTGTGGCAAATGAGGGAATAGCATAGAGGGTAAAAACGATCTGCTTTGAATCAAGTCTTCTATCTAGGTGTTTGTAAGCACGAATGGGAGCCAGAAATCTTCATTCTCTGCAGTCAGTTCTCCAGGGTACTGCTATGCCTGTCTCACAGGGCTTTTCTGGGGTGGAGTGGGGTGAAAAGATTTAATGCATATCTTTCCAAACATGCAAGCATATTCAACTTACCTTTTATTAGTTAATTTAGTAAACCATGGGTCCTAAATATTTTAATTCCATGTAAGGGAAATTTTTTAAAGACTATTTTTCAAAAGTCCATTGATTAATATGAGTAGGTTTAGGGTATTCAGTCCATTTATATTTTAAGATATCAGATTGTAATGGAGAACAGGAACTCTTGCCAGTTCATAGTCTCAGATAAATTTGAAAATAGACTTAGAAGGAAACTGAAGAATAATTTGGAGGTTAGAGACCAGTGCAAGAGAACTGAAGAACTGGAGATCTTAGCCACAGCAAGAAGAGAGGGATGGGTCAGGGAAAGAGGAAAGGGTATGAATTCTGAAATAGAGGTCAGGAATGCAGAAAGGCTCAACCAGTCCATGTGTAGCTACAAGGGAGGCAAGCATATGCAGAGAGAGCAAGGATGCTTGGGGTTTCAGGCAAAAGAGCTTAGTAGTTTAGCCAATATCAGGAAAAGGAAAACCTTATATGTTTTTTGAGTTCACATTTAGCCAGAAGGATCTGCAGGCTGCTGAACACTGGGAGCGGATTGTGGGGGTACACATTCATATCTCATAAAAGAGCAAGTTTTCTGCCAGTCTTTTAGCATGTATTCAGGTATATCATGTTTCTTGAAGTCACTATAATAGACAGCTTTCCTGACTAATATTTGCCTGTCAAGGTGACTGACAGGCTCATTTGGGGGAGAATATCTTTGTGATCATATAATCCCTAAGGCAGGTAAGAATGTCTCCTATCTATCCAGAGCCAGAGAGAATATGCAGGCCATATTCCTATAATGAAAAAAATCACACAATTGACTAGATTTAACAAAATATTAATAATAGAGAGACCTGGAAAGATGGCCTAGCATTAATAGCAGTTCCTGGGACCTCTTACAGACGACTTGGTTCTGTGCTCAGAAAGCAAGTCACAGTTTAAAGCTGCCTATAGCTGCGGTCATGATTTCTTCTCATCTCTTTGTGCAACTATAGACGTGTGGTATACATATATGTACCTTCCCCCCCACATACATACACATAAAATATCAATCACTCAATCAATCAATCAACACATCTAAAATTAAATGACTAAATCTATACAATAGACACACATTTGCAATGGGTGATGAATATATCTACTAAGACAACCTTAGATTTATGTATAAGGAGGTCAGAGTGTTCCTTTCTTATTTAAATTTACTGACAAAGTCAGTTTGTGCTGATCTGTTAACATGTCTTATGTATCTTTTGGGTGATATCTATGTGTCTATAGAATACAATCATATAGAATACCAAAATAAATTTAATGTATTTTTATAGTGTATTAATACACACCATTTATGTGTTTTCTCTCTCTCTGTGTCTCTCTTTCTGTCTCTCTCTCTGTCTCTCTCTCTCCCCTCTCTGTCTCTGTCTCTCTGTCTCTCTCTGTCTCTGTCTGCCTCTCTCTCTCTCTCTCTCTCTCTCTCTCTCTCTCTCTCACACACACACACACACACACACACACGCACGCACACATACACACACATACACACACACATACACACACACACACACACACACATTCATAAACTCAGTGTGCATGCATGGAAGGCAAATTGCCTCTTTGCAGATTCAACTTTCAAAGTACCTTTATATGTGGATATGCACAGACAAGGTAAACAGAGGATACTGTGTTCAGCAGTCAGTAGGCATCAGGCTGAGTTAGGAGACTTTGGTTTTTGAGTTTCTTCTAGCAAAACCATTTGGACTAGGAGGATTCAGGAAAGCCATGTTAAAAGTGAGTAAATGTATGCCTGATGTAGTTGAGGGCTGTTTTGAAATCAGAGTTCATTGGTAGCATTAAATGTAAAAAAAAGAAATGGGAAACAAAAGGCTTAGACAAAAGGATTTACAGTGTTTTAGAGTTTTTTTTGTTTTCTATTTTTGTTTTTGTTTTTTGCCAGATTTAATGCTAAAAAAAAAAAGGTAGGGACTGGAGATCAGTCAGTAGTTTAGAATGCTTATTATGCTAGAATGGAGATCTGAGTTTTGATCTTCACAGTCTATACAGAATCTGGAGAAGACCTTTGAAGAAATTAGGAATATTTAGTCATTAATTGGAAAACAATGATGAAAATGTACTGTTTTAAGCGTCAAATTTATGGTAAAAATATTATCATTGAGTCGGTGATTTTTCATATAAAAACACTTTCTAATTTAGAAATGTGTTTGTAATACCAAATAGTCATATTACAAAATGTTTTCTTCACTTAAACAAACATGTCTCATAGCTTTCTAAAAGCTTTTTTTGTTTTTCAACAAAATGTAGGGGTTTTGTTTATTTTTTCTGTTTTGTTTTTTGTTTGTTTGTTTTGGTGGAAACTACATTTTTGTTTTTTAATCACCTTGTCTTTAAAGAGTCTTTCCTTGTTTGCCCCTGGTTTGACTTCATCCTTAGTTTCACCATCTGTAGAAACAGAGATGCAGGGTGACAGGCGTCCCCTCGAGGCTGTCATGTTTGACTAGTTCTGAAAGCTTAGGTCTGAGGAAGCACTGCTCATGTCACAGAGCTAGCTCTCTCCCTGCTCATTTCTTCTTCCTTACAGGGAGTCCAGCCTTCCAGCAGACTGATTTTTAAATGAGTACACCTTCATTTGATTTGAAATTTTAATGGGCCGTGTGATCTCTAGATCTACCTCATAGCATAAATAATTCAGATTTTTCATAAAACAAAACCACCACCACCAGCAAGTACAAAACACATCATCTGGCAAAGTAAAATCAACAGAGCCAGCAGGATTTACCACTGTAATATATCAAGGTGATCCAGGAAGCTCAAAATGTGTGCTGTCCACGTAAAACAAGGATTTCCCCGGATATTGAATAACTCATGCATAATTGGAATACCCAACAAAATCTGGGATCAAGTGGGCTTATTGGCTTGTTCCTTCTCATAAAATTCATTCATAAAAATTACATTTGTTGATTCGTTGTTCAACCTTTGCCCTCTTTAATGCATAAAAGGAAAGCAAGAAATAAACTAAGTTAAAATATAAACATGTGCAAAGGCTTCTGAAAAAAATATAAAAATCAAAACAGCCATTTGTCAACTCCAAAATTTCTGATTTGTTTCCATGATTGAGATGGTTTATATTTGCTTGGCCCAGGGATTGGCACTATTAGGAGGTGTAGCCTCCTTGGATCAAGTATGTCACTGTGGGTCTAAGCCTCGATATTGTCCTAGCTGCCTGGAAGTTAGTCTTCTCCTAGTGGCCTTCTTCAGAACAAGAGGTGGAACTCTCAGTTCCTCTAGACCCATGTCTGGCAGAATGCTGCCGTGTCCTTCATGATGATAATGGATTGAACCTGTGAACCTATAAGCCATCCCCAATTAAATGTTCTCCTTACAAGGTCATGGTTTCTGTTCACAGCAGTAAAACCCTATCTATCTAAGACAATGACCCACCCTGCAATGTCTTTTCTCTATTTAACTTGTATCAAATTACCAGATTGTTTTTCTGTTAGATAGATGATTTGCTGATTAAATAGTGTTTTGAATATAGAAGTCGAATACCTACCCTTGAAAACATTTTTTTCATAGAGCATTCTGAAAAACAAGAGTTGTGTATTTTCCTTTTTCTACAATTTTTCCCAGATATAGACAAGTTGACATATCCAGTTACTTTTATGTTTTTATAGGTTGTATTTATAGTGTTTTAGAAACCACTACTGGCTGAAGTTTGAAGTTAAATCTAGTGTTGGTGCAGTTGGAAATCTCTCTCCCTTTTTTTTTTATTTTCTAAGTTTTTTTATTTATATTCCAAAACATTTCCCCTTTCTTGTTTCCTCCCTCACCGAAAGTCCCATAAGCCCCCTACCCTCCCCCTGTTCCCCATTCAAACCCCTCTTGCTTCTCTGTCCTGGCATTCCCCTACATCCAGTCTTTGCAGGATCAGGGGTCTCTACTTCCATCTTCTTGGAAATCTATTGATATGTGAATTGTGTCTAGGGTATTTCGAGATTCTGGGTTAATATCCCCTGATCAGTGACTACATACCATGTGTGTTCTTTTGTGATTGGGTTACCTCACTAAGGATGATATTTTCAAGTTCTGACCATTTGCCTAGGAATTTCGTGAATTCATTGTTTTTAATTGCAGAGTAGTATTCCATTGTGTAAATCTACCACATCTTCTGAATCCATTCCTCTGTTGAGGGACATCTGGGTTCTTTCCAGCTTCTGGCTATTATAAATAAGGCTGCTATGAACATAGTGGAGCATGTGTCCTTATTGCATGCAGGTAAAGCCTCTGGGTATATGCCTAGAAGTGGTATAGCAGGATCATCCAGGAGTGCCATGCCCGGTTTTCTGAGGAACTGCCAGACTGCTTTCCAGAGTGGTTGTACCAGCTTGCAATCCAACCAGCAGTGGAGGAGTGTTCCTTTTTCTCCACATCCTCGCCAACAACTGCTGTCTCTTGTGTTTTGATCTTAGCCATTCTGACTGCTGTGAGATAGAATCTCAGGGTTGTTTTGATTTGCATTTCCCTAATGACTAAGGATTATGAACATCTCTTTAGGTGCTTCTCAGCCATTAGATATTCTTCAGGTGAGAACTCTTTGTTTAGGTCTGTACCCCATTTTTTAATAGGGTTACTTGGATATCTGGAGTCTAACTTGTTGAGTTCTTTGTATATATTGGATATTAGCCCTCTGTCGGATGTAGGGTTGCTAAAGACCACTTCCCAGTTAGTTGGTTGCTGCTTTGTCCTTTTGACAGTGTCTTTTGCCTTACAGAAACTTTGTAATTTTATGAGGTCCCATTTGTCAATTCTTGATCTTAGAGCATAAGCTATTGGAGTTCTGTTCAGGAAACTCTCCCCTGTGCCCATATGTTCAAGGTTCTTCCCTAGTTTACTTTCTATTAGTTTCAGTATGTCTGGTTTTATATGGAGGTCCTTGATCCACTTGGAATTGAGCTTAATGCAAGGAGATAAGAATGGATCAATTTGCATTCTTCTGCATGCTGACCTCCAGTTGAACCAGCACCATTTGTTGAAAAGCCTATCTTTTTTCCACTGGATGGTTTTAGCTCCTTTGTCAAAGATTAAGTGACCATTGGAGTGTGGATTCATTTCTAGGTCTTCAATTCTGTTCCATTGATCTACATGCCTGTCACTGTACCAATACCATGCAGTTTTTAACACTATTGCTTTGTAGTACAGCTTGAGGTCTGCTATACTGATTCCTCCAGAAGTTCTTTTACTGTTGAGAATACTTTTAGCTATCCTGGGTTTTCTGTTATTCCAGGTGAATTTTTGAATTGCTCTTTCTAACTCTATGAAGAATTGAATTGGGATTTTGATGGGGACTGCATTGAATCTGTATATTGTTTTAGGCAAGATAGTCATTTTTACTATATTAATCCTACCAATCCATTAGCATGGAAGATTTTCTATCTTCTGAGGTCTTCTTCAATTTCTTTCTTCAGAGACTTGAAGTTCTTGTCATACAGATCTTTCACTTGTTTGGTTAGAGTCACACCAAGATACTTTATATGGTTTGTGGCTATCGTGAAGGGTATCATTTCTCTTATTTCTTTCTCAGCCTGCTTATCCTTTGAATATAGGAAGGCTACTGACTTGCTTGAGTTGATTTTATATCTGGCCACTTTGCTGAAGTTGCTTATCAGCTGTAGGAGTTCTCTGGTGGAGTTCTTTGGGTTGCTTAAGTATACTATCATATCGTCTGCAAATAATGATAGTTTGACTTCCTTTCCAAATTGTATCCCTTTGACCTCCTTTTGTTGTCTAATTGCTCTAGCTAGAACTTCAAGTACTACATTGAAAAGATATGGAGAGAGAGGGTAACCTTGTCTAGTCCCTGATTTTAGTGGGATTGCTTCAAGTTTCTCTCCATTTAGTTTTATGTTGGCTACCGGTTTGCTGTAAATTGCTTTTACTACATTTAGATATGGGCCTCGAATTCTTCATCTTTCCTAGACTTTTAGCATAAAAGAATGCTGAATTTTGCCAAATACTTTTTCAGCATCTAATGAAATGACCATGTGGTTTTTTTCTTTGAGATTGTTTATGTAGTGGATTACATTGATGGACTTCCTTATATTGAACCATCCCTGCATCCCTGGCATGAAGCCTACTTGATTGTGGTGAATGATCATTTTGATATGTTCTTGGATTCAGTTGGCAAGAATTTTATTGAGTATTTCTGCATCGATATGCATAAGAGAAATTGGTCTGAGATTTTCTTTGTCAGATCTTTGTGTGATTTTTATATCAGCGTAATTGTGGTTTCATAGAATGAGTTGGGTAGTGTTCCTTCTGTTTACATTTTGTGGAATAGTTTGAAGAGTATTGGTGTTAGGTCTTCTTTGAAGGTCTGATAGAATTCTGCACTAAAACCATCTGGACCTGTACTTTTTTTGGTTGGAAGACTTCCAATGACCACTTCTATTTCTTCAGGGGTTATAGGACGGTTTTGATGGTCTATTTGATCCTGACTTAATTTTGGTATTTGGTATCTGTCTAGGAAATTGTCCATTTCCTCCAGATTTTCTAGTTGTGTTGAATACAGGCTTTTGTAGTAGGATCTGATGATTTTTTGAATTTCTCAGTTTCTGTTGTTATATCTCCCTTTTCGTTTCTGATTTTGTTAATTTGGATACTGTCTCTGTGCCCTCTGTCTAGTCTGGCTAAGGGCTTATCTATCTTGTTGATTTTCTCAAAGAACCAACTCCTCGTTTTGTTGATTCTTTGTATGGTTTTATTTGTTTCTACTTGATTGATTTCAGCCCTGAGTTTGATGATTTCCTGCTTTCTACTCCTATTGTGTGTATTTGCTTCTTTTTTTCCCAGGGCTTTCAGGTGTGCCATTAAGCTGCTAGTGTATGCTGTCTCCCTTTTCTTTTTGTTGGCACTCAGGGCTATGAATTTTCCTCTCAGCAGCACTTTTATTATGTCCCATAAATTAGGGTATGTTGTGCCTTCATAGTCATTAAATTTTAAAAGGTCTTCGATTTCTTTCTTTAATTCCTCCTTGACCAAGTTATCATTGAGTAGAGCATTGTTCAGCCTCCATGTGTATGTTGGCTTTCTGTTGTTTTTGTTCCATTGAAGAGCACCCTTATTTCATAGTGATCTGATAGGAGGCATGGGATTAGTTCCATCTTCTTATGTCTGTTGAGGTCTGATTTGTGACCAATTATATGGTCGATTTTGGAGAAGGTACCATGAGGTGCTGAGAAGAAGGTGTATTCTTTTGCTTTAGTTCCATTTGGTCCAAAGCTTCAATTAGATTCACTGTGTCCCTATTTAGTTTCTGCTTTCCTGAACGATCCATTTCAGAGAGCGGGGTGTTGAAGTCACCTACTATTATTGTGTGAGGTGCAATGTGTGCTTTGAGCTTTAGTAAAGTTTCTTTTATGAATGAGGGTGCCCTTGCATTAGGAGCATAGATATTCAGAATTGAGAGTTCTTCTTGGTGGATTTTTCCTTTGATCAGTATATAGTGTCCTTCTGTGTCTTTTTTGATGACTTTAGGTTGAAAGTCAATTTTATCTGATATTAGGATCAGATAAAAACTCCAGCTTGTTTCCTGGGACCATTTGCTTGTAAAATTGTTTTCCAGCCTTTTGCTCTGAGGTAGTGTTTGTCTTTGACACTGAGGTATGTTTCCTGCAGGCAGCAAAATGCTGGGTCCTGTTTACGTATCCAGTCTCTTAGTCTATGTCTTTTTATTGGGGAATCGAGACCCTTTATATTAAGAGAGATTAAGGAATAGTGATTATTGCCACTTGCTATTCTTGACGCTATATTTGTGTTTGAGTGGTTATCTACTTTTGGGTTTGATGCAAGAAGGTTACTATCTCATTTTTTCCAGGGTGTAGTTTCTCTCTTTGTATTGGCAGTTTCCACCTATTATCCTTTGGAAGACTGGGTTTGTGGAAAGATATTGTGTAAATTTGGTTTTATCATGGAATATCTTGGTCTCTCCATCTATGGTGATTAAGAGTTTTGCTGGATATAGTAGTCTAGGCTGGCATTTCTGTTCTCTTTGAGTCTGCATGAGTTCTGCCCAGGATCTTCTGGCTTTCATAGTCTCTGGTGAGAAGTCTGATGTGATTCGGATAGGTCTTCCTTTATATGTTACTTGGCCTTTTTCTCTTACTGCTTTATTATTCTTTTTTTGTTTAGTACATTTGGTGTTTTGATTATTATGTGATGGGAGGTATTTCTGTTCTGGTTCTGTTTGGAGTTCTGTAGGCTTCTTGTACGTTCATCGGCATCTCTCTCTTTAGGTTAGGGAAGTTTTCCTCCATAATTTTGTTGAAGATATTTACTGGCCCTTTAAGTTGCAAATCTTCACTCTCATCTATACCTATAATCCTTAGGTTTGGTCTTTTCATTGTGTCCTGGATTTCCTGGATGTTTTGGGTTACACGTTTTTTGCATTTTGCATTTTCTTTGACTGTTGAGTTGATGCTTTCTATGTTATCTTCAGCACCTGAGATTCTTTCTTCCATCTCTTGATTCTATTGTTGATGTTTGCATCTATGACTCCTGATTTCTTCCCAAGGTTTTCTATCTCCAAAATTGTCTCCCTTTGTGATTTCTTAGTTGTTTCTACTTCCTTTTTTAGATCCTGGATGGATTTGCTCAGATTCTTCACTTGTTTGTTTTTATTTTCCTGTACTTCTTTAAGATATTTTTGCATTTCTTCTTTCAGGATTTCTGTCTGTTGACCCAAGTTCTCCTGTATTTCTCTAAGCAATTTTTGTGTTTCCTCCTCATGGGCTTCCATCTGTTGATCCATAGTCTCCTGCAATTGTTTAAGCGATTTTTGTGTTTCCTTTGTAAGGGCATCTACCCGTTGATTCATTTCCTTATGCGATTTTTCTGTAGCCTCCTTTGGGCCTCCATCAGTTGACGCATGTTCTCCTGCATTTCTCTAAGCGATTTTTGTGTTTCCTTTGTAAGGGCTTCTACCCGTTGATTCATGTTCTCCTGTAATTCTTTATTAGATTTATTTGTGTCCTTCTTGAAATCCTCTAATAGCAATATGAGAAGTGATTTTAAATCCAGATCTTGCCTTTCAGGTGGTATCTTGGACTTGCTGCTATTGGAGAGTTGGGTTCGGATGCTGCCATATTGCTTTGATTTCTGTTAGTAAAGTTCCTATGTTTGCCTTTTGACATCTGGTTACCTCTGGCGTTAGTTGTTCTTGCTGTCACTGGCTGTTGTTTGGACCTCCTGTGAGCCTGCAAGGCTATTTCTGCTCCCCCTGGATTACTGGGTTTCCCCTGGCACCGATTTCTGGGGCCTGTCCTGCTCCTGAGTGACTTTGGAGCCCTGATGTTCCTTGCCCCAAGTGATGTTATATTGGGGAATCCCTGCACATTCAAAGGCTCAGTGTAGTTGATCCCAGGAGTAGAGGTCGCCAAAGGGAGGCTGGTATGCTCCCGCCCTGTGCGGTTGCGTTCTCTCCCAGAGTTGGGGGGGGGGTGGTGTCCCTCTGCAGGGCAGATGTCCCACAGCAGAGCTGGTATGTAGGTGACCGCAGACCTGCCCAGCTTTTGGGAGCAGGGAGCACACAAACTGGCTGAGACCCAAGTGATATTATGCTTGATTGTCCCTGTGCCTGGAGGTCCCAACTGCTCTGTTGCAGGAACAAAGAGGGCGGAGTGCATTGTACACCCTTTGCGCGTAGATCACCCTGCAGGGCAGATGGCCCAGAGCAGAGCTGTCGCCCAGAGGTCCGCAGAGCTGCCCCACTCTTGTACGCAGATGGAAGCCCAACAGGCTATGTCCCAAACGATGTTATATTGGGGGGTACCTGCGTACCTGTATGCTCAGTGCAGTCGATACCCGGAGCAGAGGTCACCAAGGGGAAGCTGGTATGCTCCCGCCCTTTGCAGGTGTGCTGTCTCCAAGAGCAGGGGTCCCTCTGCAGGGTAGATGTGGAAATCTCTTATACTAAAGACTTAGGTGCTTTTGAAAACATTCTCCCCAACATCCTTTTCATGCCTAGTTTCTTTTCTGCTGCTGTATTAGAATATTCTGACACAAGGAAGCTCAGAGTAGAAAGGGTTTAGTTTGGCTTACAGTCTCAGAGGGATAGTTCTCAGGATGGCAAAGTGTTGACAACAGTCAAGGAAAGCATGGTGTTAGGAACCAGAACGTAGCTGATCACATTTTCATGCACACATGAAGCAGGGAGGTTTCACATGCACACACATGAGAGAGAGAGAGAGAGAGAGAAAGAGAGAGAGAGAGAGAGAGAGAGAGAGGAAAAAGGAGAAGGAGGAAGAGGAGGAGGAGGAAGAGGAGGAGGAGGAGCAGAAAATAGGGTGAGCTAGAACACCCCAAAGCCAAGGCTCACCCTCGTACAGGCTCTATAACCTTCATGACCAGTATAATGACCAGCATGATAACCTCCTGGAGACCAAGTGCTCAAATACATACACCCATGGGAAACAGTTTATATTCAAACCACAACAGAGAGTTATAACACTTGGCTCCCAATTTGGTGTGGAATGGTTATTGTTTGTACAGAAGTGAATGGTTGCCATGGGCTCTGCATTTGCTGATCCTAGGGGTGTGTTGATCAAGAAGAACAAATCTTCCATATGATAGTTTTTGTAGGATAAGTCTCAGTTACATATTTTCACATTTCTTTCCAATCGAATGCTTTATTCCTGATTTTAATTAGAATTTATTACTGTAAGGGAGTGCCTAGTAACCTTTGGACTTTAGTGTTGAAAATTTATTTTTTTGCCTAATAAAAAGTAAGTAATGAACAGGAATACCCATTGTTTTCTAGATAAGAAATGAGTTCTTGACACAGCTTTTTACATGGTGAAGGGCAAGATGGCTAGCAGGAGTGAGAGAGGCATTGATGACTCTGTCATTGGTGGTAACTCCTCCAGAGGGCCACAATACTGAAAGTGCACTAACCATTGGCATGAATATGGCCATTTGCCATGTCATATAGGAAGCCAGCCTCACAGATCGGTGTACAAGAAAAATATAAACGATGTCAAGGAATTACTTAAATCACCTTGAAAACCAGAGACAGAAAGGATAAATACTTTCAGGTCAGCAGCTGCCAAATACATCCTTGCCAGTTTCATTAAATACCCTCCTTTTCTTTGTGAAAACTTAAACTCCAATGGCAAGGTTCCTTTCATGAATTACTGTGAGAATGAAGGGACTCCACATATGATTTAGTTTAAGTATTCTTAGGAATGGAAAATGTGAGCATAGTTGACAGTTCCTTTGGATATCTCAGCTGCCATTGCAACTGGATATGCCTAACCCTAACCCTAACCCACAGAATATCATGACTTGAGACAAATAGAAATAGTATTGGGAGCTCTTCTTGTAACAGTGAATTATTTGGAATCTTTTTTTTTTAATGTCATATACGTTTTCTAAAAGTCAGGTGCTGTAGACTCACCGTAGAGAATGTCCTTTGCTTTGACATGTTTAAGTGATCCCTTCTGTATTGTCCCTGGTGGTAGATCAGTACTACAAAGCAGAGATGGTTCAAGTAACTGCAGTAGAAAGAAATGCCTGTGAGCCCAAAATATAAAAAGCAAGAATCAAGGTTTTATTCTCAGTTGCAGTAATGGGTGTGAACTAGTAACACAGGCATCATTTGAACCAGCAGCTTTCACACTTCATCACTTTTCATGGAAGCCAGTACTGTGGAAAGAGCTGATGAAAAAGGAACCAATTCAGTTGAAGCAAAAACCAGAGAAGACCTCTTTTCAGATAGATAACAGGCCTAATTATGATGAATGGGTTGTACTCTTGGGTGGTTCATAGACATCAAAAGAAATTAATATAATTTTAAGATGTTTTTGTCTTTGTTATATCATTTAATTACATTTCAAATGTTATTCCCCTTCCTGGCTTCCCCTCCAAAAACCCCCTATCCCATGACCCTTCCTTCTTGCTTCTATGTGGTGCTCTCCCACCCACCCTCCCACTTCTGCCTCACCGCCCTAGCATTCCCCTATGCTTGGGCATTGCTGGGGCACTGATTCTTCATAAGAACAAGGGCCTCCCTTCATATTGATGCCAGATAAGTATTCTATTTAGTTGGTGGTTTAGTCCTTGGGCGCTCTGGGGGGATTTAATAAATATATGATAAAAGCATTTAGTTGGGAAGGTGACTACAAGTTTATTTATAAAGATGATTCAGGTCCTATTAAAGAAGTAGGCATCATGTTCATAGTTAAATTCTAATGAGACAACTATGGAGATCCAGTTTGGGTTTTGGTGAAGATGACTTGAATGAGACCAGACAGAGCACTGGTAGTGCCAAGTAGGAGTTAAGAGCAGTGATGACATCCGAGGAGACAGAGGAGCAAAGGTAGAACTTCTGAGTCATGAGGAACCATGAATCATTGAGCCTTGCTACTTACTGGATTAGAAATATGACTAACAGTAATTGAGTCTTGGGCTGAGGCAACCAGTAATGAGCAAGACCACTTACTACCAGGGAAAATATGTTGGGGAGTCAGATAATTGTGTAAGCAAGGGCTCTTAATTCTAGACACACAACCACCAATCCACATTCAAACACAAATGGTAAATAATTTGATTTCAGAGAGAGTATCAAGGCCAAAAAATGCAATCTAGTTGCAGTTACCAACAGCCAGAACCATCATAGCCATGAGGCAAGATCAAACAACAAAGACCCATTGACCAAGAATAAATGTAGGCACAGAACAAGACCCAGGGAAGCAACAGTGCCTAAACACGAGAAAGCCATTGGGGGAAACAGGAGGAATTTTGGAGGAAGGAAGAAAAGACACTTGAATTGTCATGTCACAATCACCAATGACCAGATTTCAAATGAGCACTCAGTTAAAACAGCTGTTTTTGCCCAGGTGAACCAGGAAAAAATGATCCTGAGAGGTAAGGAACAAAGAGGTACACTGGAAGGGGCATAAGAGTGAAAGTTAGTTGCTTCAAAGCACATTGTAGCAAATGGTAAAATAAGACAATGTAGTCCAATGGGAGTCAAGAAGGTATGTTTCCTTACAGGAGAGAAGACATTTTCTTTCCCCAGGGCTCTTTAGAAGAATTATTTTTGGAGTGAGAGAAAGATTAACATAGAAGAAGAAAAAATGAGGCTACAATTAACAGTGTACACAATGCATGTACAAATATTAGTATTTGTATAGAGGTACTACCGTGCCCTGAAGCAATGAAGAAAGGGGGTTCATGTGCAGTTACTTGAGAGGGGAGTTTCATAGAGGTGAAGGTCATGTTCATAGCTCAGAGAAATCATCATTTGAGTGTGATAGAGAAGAAAAAAAGATGTCTGAAAAAGGACAGAGGCTTTTAAAGAGACATCTACAAAAATGAAGGCAGCAGAAGACTGTGGCAGGGGGGATCTGTGCGTAATGCACACTCCCTTGATGGCTGATTTGTACAGCACATAGAGTCAGCCTTTGCTTATGTTTCTTTGCCCTTAGAATGCTTCAGCTGATCAGAGATAACAGTTGCCCAGAACCTGTCAAATAGGAAGGCTTTCTGTGAGGAGAAGGGAATCTAGGACAGATTAGAGAACAGAAAGACTTCAACTACTAGTAAATGTCTAAGCCAGTGGGTGGGGTTTTGACATCCTCTGGCAAGCAAGGTAGCATGGGATAGAGTGCTCCTGAGTATTATTGAGAGTCTTTGTACAGTACACCTTTATTGGTATATAAATTTGTTGCCCAAACTTTACATTTCCCTTATATTTGTTCACAAAATATTTGTATGTTCCTACATACAAAGTATATGTAATTGGTTTGTTTGTAAGGTAAAATAAAGTTGACAGAGAACCACTTTGTTTATAATGTGGGTCATCTGATATGTATCCCTATGTTTCTTGTTTAGGAATTTCATTATCATGATGTTATTCTTGTTCCTGTAATGAGTGATACCTGTGGAGAACGAGGCACAATTACAAACTGGCAATTTTCTCTCTCAGCAGTATTATGAAATTTCCATTACTAAATTTGAAGGATTTTCTCCATAAGATTATATTGTATTTTGACATTTGAAAATTCTGTGGGACATTTTTTAATGAGTATGTTGCATTCTCCCAAAGCCACAGGGAAAGTAGATGGGTTTTGTCCTAAGTGTCAGGCTGCAATTATTGATGGCTGCATTAGACATCAGTATAAAATGTGAGACCTTGCTTCAGATCGTCCCTCTGTGATTGTTTGGTGTCAAACTTGTAAATTCTTCTTCTTCTTTTTTTTTTTCTAATAGAAGGGAATACAATAAAAATTTAAATGTCTCCCTGCTAAGTGCTGGAATTGAAGCAGTTATAGGAAGAGAAAATACACTCTCCTGAACAGTAGGAGTGCTAATTTCTGGCATTTTCTCTTAGCTTGTTGAGGCAAGATTACTAAACGTAACATGACTCCTAGAAGTCTATAAAACTGAGCTGTGAAAAATGGCAAAATTCCCAGTGTGAGCAGTTGCAAATGACTTGAAGCTCCATTAAAATGTTCAGAGATACAAATAGCACATATTCTAAATAGCAGAAACCTGAAAGAAATGGGCCAGATTTGATTCACAGCACACCGGAAACTCATTTCAGGGGGCATTTAATGCAAACCTACCATGATTGTTGTACTGTTAAGTCTGAAGTAGCGGAGCTTAAAGCCACTGAAATTCAGGGTCCCTGGGAGTGGGGACCTGATGTCTCAGAATTTACAAAGCACGTCGTGTGATTTTCTTTTGTGGAGGTGCTGACCAAGGGAAAAAGAAATGTGAAGGTTGGTCTAGAAACCAGAAACCCTCTCATGGAATTTCTTCTTTCTCCTCTTTCTCAGTATTGGAAGGTCTCCACCTGACAGGGGAGCATTCCAAATAGGATTCTATTTCCAACTCCTTGCTGATGAAGACCACTTTTGAAAAAAATGACTTCAAGCTATTAGAAAAGGATGTTGTACATACATTTTCTTTATGTCATTCCTAAGAAGGAAAGTAGTGTGCATCAAATTCATTACCAGTATGAAAATATTACAATCTAGGTATTGAGAGAGGACATTCTACTCCTTGGTCCCTAGTCTCAGGAACACAGTCCTATTTTACTTATCAGTAAAGAAACCAAGTCAGAAGAGAAGGGATATTATTAGTTTTGACTCAGTAGTTTATTTTCATTGCAGAATTTGTTAGAAACAAGATTGCTTTTCCTTACCGAACATGCTAAGCAGTGTATTATTATTCCTCGTGTGCTGTAGATTTAAAAACTGAAGTCTACTGTGCTGAGTATTTGTCTCTGTCCTTTGAGAAAGGAGATGATCTTATCACCATTTAGATTTCAGGAAGGAAAAGTCCCAAGCACAGGATCGTCTCATGGGCTGCCTTCATTACCTCTCCTTAAAGTGAGATCTGTGCATTCTGGAGTTTAACTCTTGGGGTGGCACAGCTCCTGTCCATATGTAATGCAGTGGTAAAATAGGTGTGGATCTCAGCATACATTCTAAGGTAAAAAGCCCACTTGCCTCTCAATTTAAATCGGTTGTTTACACCTGCGCTGATCATTTCACCTTGAGAAGTGGAATAAAACCTTTATCTTGTCCCTTTATACATGCTTGTGCACATGGGCACTGGCTATCCCTGATTTACAGGACATACTGTACATTTTTGCATACCCTTTGTATATCTAATGCAGATGCTAACTGTATTATGTATGCCCATGATGGGGGTACACTGTCCTTGCAGCCCTAAATTAAAAGAATAGGCACAATATCTTTTCATCTCTGTCTGTCAGTTATTGAGTTTGCCAAATAGAGGCTATATTTGTCAACTTCCTGTAACTATATCAAAATTTATAAATTTTGCAATTTATAAATAGCAAAATTTGATGTCTCCTAGTGTTAAAAGTTTTGGTTAATGATCAATACGGGCCAATTTCTTTGATTTATATATAGACAGAAACATCATGGTTGAATCTTCATAACAAAATAATACCAGTCCCCTCACTGCCAAAAATAAATAGTGTAAAGTAGGTCACAGTTCCCGTGCTCCACCAAGGACATGCCTACAGAGCGGTGCCTAGGGTCAGCTCACCATTCCCTACCTTTTAATGGTTGAATCATCTCTCAAAAGACATATTCTAGGGGGGGAGGCAAACAATTAAGAATAGGACGTTTATGATGTAAACAGTAAGAGGCACTATGTATTTTATTGTTATATAGAAATGTCAAAAGCCTAGGTATTAATATTTCCTATTAGTATTTCAGAAGAGCCATAAAGCCTTGTTGCCAAACCCTGATCCTATAGAAGATTCTTGTAAATGCTGCGGCTCTGCTACTTGCGTACTCTTCGTGGTGCCTTACTCTTCTGAAGGCTTGTGTGTTGAGAACAGGTGAAAATGCTCCCCTCAGAGTTGAGAATAGAGATAAGTCACTCCACAGTGTGATCATCAGTGGTGCTGAATCCCTAGCTCTGTGTTGTGACGTCAATGTCACTTCAGTAAGACCTCATCTCATTGGAAGAGCATGAGCTCTTCTTCCACCAATTCCAGGTCGTTCCATTGTGTGAGTTTCCATGTGTCTGGTGTGCACTGGACTTTGTAATGTTTCACTTGTACTCTCCCCTCTCAGTGTTACGCTCCACAAGTCATCTTTTTTTTCCTTGGGGCCTCTTAGCACTTTCTATGGATTTCTAGAAGTTTCAAGGGAAACAAATAACAGAGATCACTGTGTGAAGAGAATTGATTAAGCCGTCTTAAGTTTTAACTGAAAGGTGGATGCCCAGCTCCTTTAGTATTAGCCAGTCAGGTTGTAATGATCCATAGACTTCTAAGTGTGACTGATTGCATGTTGCCCGTGCTGCTGGGCTGTAAGTCTGTCATCTCATATAATGCTGTGATGAGTGTCCTGAACACAGATATTATGTTCTAGAAGCCTTTCTACTGAGATACTCGCCAACAGCAAACAAGGAGGTTAAAAGGTGAATCTCTCTGCATCTAAAAATCCTAGATAGTTACACTATATCTTTGCCTCTTGTCTCCAACCTTCCACGCCAATAAAGAAAAGCAGGTAAAAGTGAGCTGGTATACATCTCATCAAAGACTAGTGAAGGATTATCTGGGTTCCTTTGGAGACAGAGTAATCTTTCTTTTTCATTCCTAACAAAGTGAGAAAAAGTTTCTCAATCAGAATGTGTCTTCCTATCAAGTCTGAGACAATAAAAATGATTTGGGTCTCAACTTGACAATATCTTAGCACAAGGAGGGGTTTATTGTAACATGTCCTTTCTTCCAGCTCCTAGACAAGTCTGTGCACTAGCCACAGACATAGTGGCTACATGGAATTGAGTAGGGAAAGAAGAGTGAGGTACATGTTACCTTAGAATGTGAGCAGTGACAAACAACTTTGAACTTGAGCATAGAAGCAAAGGCTAGCTCATAGGGAATTATGGAAAATTGTACAATAAGTCAGCATAGAAAAATGAACAGGTTAAATAGTTACTTGATTAAATCCATGAAAGATGAATTCAAAGGAGTAGTCATCTCAAACTAGGCAGTGCTGCAAGATTTTTTTTTTGCCATCAGCATTATTTTAAATTTGGTTAAAACTGTATATGTCTAAATTCTTTCCTTACCAATTACATCAATAACTAGGACATGCCCCACTGCCCCAAATGAGTTATATACTTCATTTTAGACATCCATGAATATTATGAAGATAAGATTCTGTTCTCCAGGACCCATATAGTTATCAGCAACCATCTACTTGTTGACTCAAGTGAGAGGGAGATTTATATTTTAATGCTTTCTTGGGTATCTTGGGCCAGAAGGACTGCAGTGCTTAAGAGCCTTCCATTTCATGTTTGTATCTTTGGAGTACTTCTTGTCTATGCATGCAAGAGTTCTGTTTCTGAAAGCACAAGAAATGTCCAAGAAGTTCTTAGAATGTTTGTATTTTATTTCACAATTTGACAGCAGCTCAGATATTTAGCATATTCAACTGTACTTTCCATTGTAAGTTTTCTGGTTGCCTAGATAAAACACAGATTGTATAGTAGCTGTTGCAAAGCTTTGCTTTTTTGCATGTGGAATGTCCCCACAGATGTATGTGTTGCATTACCTGACCCCAGAGCTGGTAGTGCTGGGTTCAATAGCTTTTAGGAAACCATTAGGAGATAGGACTATAGTGGAGGAAGTGGGTTTCTATGGATAATCTCATGGGTTTTAGCCTGGGTAAGTTTCTTTTCTTAGAAAGTACAAGCTATACCTAGCTCCTAGTACCATAGAGAACAGCTGGGCCTACCACAGTCAATAGCATCAAGATATTTGGAATCTGATTTGCTTCCAATATATATTTTGTAAGGTTGCTGAGAAAAATATTACATTGTCTTCAATTTGAATTGTAAAATGTATTCTTCTTTAAAGAATTCAGTAGCAGAGCAAAAATCATAACTTGTTTGTCTTTTGTAAAAAAAACAATTTGTATAAGTCAAGTTGCATAACGTAAGTTGTACCCATAGAACCATAAATATGAAATCCAAAAGTGAAATAATTGTAACTTTTAAAAGTACGAGCAGCACTATTATAATGCCTACCATGTAATTATTTTCTGTCCTTCAAAATGCATTTAGCAGATTATATCTACAATTAACTTAAAAGCTTATACATGTAATCTTTAAATATAATACCACTTCAAATTTTCCTAGGCAAATATATTGGCTTCAACAAGTAACCCATGAATATCATTTCAACTTTCTTTGTGCATCATTCCTAGCAGCTATTTTAAAATCACTTTTAATAAAAGCCAGTGCAGTAGCTCAGTGGTTAAACGTGCTTGCCCACAAGCTTCCCAAGCTGAACTCATTACAGAGAACCCATCATGCTTAGAGAGAGCAAGCAACTTTTTATTTTGTATTTTTATCATTTTATTTTTCTTCATTATATTATAGAATCACTATATACTTAATGATTAAGGATCAGCTGTTTTATTATGACTAACTATAGACTTTAAAATTATGATGTAGTAGACAAACTTAATGATTACCTACTGAAAAAAATAAATCAACATTTATCCCTTGAACATCTTAAAAAAATCAATGTATGGACTTTTTGAAGGCATAATATTTGATAAATCTGGAATTTTCTTGAATTTTATGATGTAGGAGAGTGAGTTGGTCTCTCTCTTCCCCAACCTCCATGTGTTTTCTCTCCTTTTCTCCCTCTCAAGTATGGACTCACCTACTTTAAAAAGGCCAAGTAAATGTCAACAAGATAAATAAGAAAAGTTGAATCTATTCCTCTGTTTGCAAAGTCATTAAGTCCCCATTATGGTTGCTGACAGTTCAGGAATTCTCAGACAAGGATTTGCTGGAAACTACTTCAGAGAGATGGATGTTGTGTTTCCTATTTATACTTTCTTAAGAGATATAAGCAGTGACCCTGTTATAAATGCTACAGAATGTGTGCACCTAATTGTAGCACATGAATATCCTTTTGATTTCCTAAACATGCCATGGTGATTTAGGCTCAGTAGAGCTGACAATACTGTCCTTGTAAGACAGTATTTTATACTTGGGTGGAGAAGGGCAATTCCTTCAGACATCCAGAGCATATAAATATATGTAATTTATATGTAATAGTACAATTTCATGGAGTGGAAATAATGTGCTAAAAATGTCTGGAAAGACACGAAAATTGGGGGGGATTAGGACAGGCCATGTAATGAATAAGAAAGTATAAAACCACTGCATAGCTTGTACTTACCATCTTCTCTTCTCAGAGACTGTGTGTTAGATTCTGTGTACAAGACTACTACAAGAATACCAGTTTCAACTTCCAAGCTCGTGAGGCGGGTAGTTTTCTCCTTTTAGGATGGCTTATACTTTTTCCTTGTCTTCCTATCCACATGCAGAAATGAACTATTAGATGAAATAGGAACTTTATTCTCATTCTGCATTGGTTGCTTGGAGTGTCTGAGCATAGAGTTGGTTTTCTTATGATGCTGCAAGTTGGGATATACCAAGTCAGAGGAACTGTGTCTAGATAGAACCCTTCTAGTGGTAGATCCAGTGGTCAACAGCTGAAGGCCAAGAGAGAATATATGGCAATGGTGGCTTTCTTTAGCCAAGTCTCATGTGTGAGAAACCCACTTCAAATATAATGTCATCACCCTGATCACCTCATGAAGGCCTGCTTTCCAGCTTTGAGAACATTTCTAATGAATGAACATGACTGTGTGTCATTCTCATTCTATTTAATGTATTTCTACAGTAGCTAAAAGTTAAATGATTCAGGTTTTAATTCCTTGAAATTTAAAAGCAAGTTTCCTATGACTACTAGCCCACTTCCAACTTCATTATTTTAGTCTGTTTGCTTTCTTCTTTTGCTCTTGTTAATATAAGCTACCCCTGACTAAATGAGGCATGGGGTCGCCTAAGGAAATATAACATCAAAGGGAACACACTGAAGATAAAGAATTTTTATTCTAATTTAGAAGGAATAATCATGACTATTGCATAGAAAGAAGAATTTTGTAGTGTACCACACTTGAAAATGTTGATTTTTTTTCAACATTTCTTCCTTATTTCACCAGTTTTTGAAAAATTGCATGCAGTGTTTTCTTTGAATTTGCTGGCGATACTAAAGCCGATTTTGTTTTCAAAGCATAATTTAATGAAACAACAAATATATTCGCACTTGATATGGTCTAAGGATGCACTATGAGCAGTAAGCTAGAATTGATTCTTTTCTCTCTGCTTGATAATCATGTGTTTTAATGATTATGAAAATTATAAGAAATAACTGGTAAATTAACCTTAGAAGCTACCAAAGATATTAAATTTTCATTTGAGAATGAACTCTTTCCCGGTCCCTAGAGCTTGTTAATAATGTGTCCCCTCCCATTGGCTCATCCTCTATCATGTAGTTAAAAGTGTCAGAGTCACCTGTCTGTTCTCTATTCACCTCTCTGACTTTTGGAAGGTTCCTCCTGCTCTCCTAAACACGGGACATTGTACTTTCTAAAGTTATACTGCTTGCTGACCTTCGCAGCCTGTCCACAATCTCCCTGTCTTAGCTGATTGACCCCATCTTCTTCCTTTTTCTTTGTTTAGTAGCCATGGCTGCCTGGTCTCCTCTCCCTCCTTTTCAGGTTCTCTCACATTGTACCTGTCTCATCAGAACCATCAGCCTGTTTTGTTACTTCCTTATTCTCCCCTTTTGAGAAATTCCACTTATTTTACATTTTGATCATTTCTTTAAAGTACTTTCCGAAGTCAATATTTCAAAGTCTAACCTTGAAGTATAAACTGTCAATATAAACTTTGTAACTTACTACTTGACCTTCTTACCTGGATACTGAACTAACTACAAAGTGATTGGTTCCAAAACTGGCATCTGTTCCTTTAAAAACCTTGGTGCTCCTTTATGGCTTTTAGTATCCAGCCAGTAAAGTTGAAGGCATTTGACCTCTGTTGTCCACCACCTCCTCTCTCCTTTAAGACTTAGAGTGAGGATCTCATTCTGTTGATAAGTCTGATATTAACCTTAACCTCACTGTGTAGCAAAAACTGGCCGCAAACAACAATCCTCCTTCTTCTACCTTCCCGGTCCTGGATTATGCAAGCGCCTTGCTTTCCTATATATATATCAGCTCTGACACACTAACTTCTATTCATTATTGGTAAAGAGTGGATCACAGTGTCTGCTGTGCCAAAAGGCAATTGTATAAATTACAGTATTCAGTAAGTGATAAATTTGGGATGACTCTTTGTGCTTAAAAAAAAAAAAAAGAAAAAAGAAAAAAACAACTTTCCAGGTGCTGGTGACTCATGCCTTTAATCCCAACACTCAGGATGTAGAGTTAGGTGAATCTCAAAGCCAGCCTGGTCTACTATGTGAGTTCTAGGCCAGGCAGGGCTTAACAGAGAAACCATATCTCAAAAAAAACCAACAAACCAAATCTTTAATCCATCATAGTACTTATACAACTAACAACAACAAAAAAAATCACATAGCCTGAATTTACTAGGATTTTGATTATGAAAATTAGTATCTTTTATATCTATATCTAATTTCTAATACTGTATACTTGATTTTTCCCCTTTTTAAATTTGTAGACAAATTTTTGATATTATACCAGTAATGTAACAGCATAAAAGTATACAGTAGAATTGGTAGTAAAATAAGTTATTTCTTAGTGTCTTGTTACTCCACTAATGATATGATAAAACACCATGTTCAAAGCAAATTACAGAAAGAAGGGTTTATTTGGGACTCATAGGTCTAGGAGGTTAGGACCACGGTGGGTATGCGGAGCTAGAAGCAACAGCGACAAATGTTCAGTTCATATCTTGAACTGTAAGCAGAGAATAGAAAGGACATTGGGAATAGCACAAGTCTCTTGAAACCTAGAAGTCTGACTTCTGTGCCAAGCATTCTCCAGCCATGCTATACCTTCTAATCCTTCCCAAGCAGCTAAAGACTAGGGACCAAATATTCAAATGCCTGAGAGTTATGGGGGATATCCCATTCAAAACATCACACTTAGTGTTCCTACCCTTTCCTCCCACTAGTCACATAGGGGTTCTATTTTAATGGATCTCAGAAATAATATTAAGTTATATATGTATATATTACCAGATGATAGTCTAGAATGTCTGCCAATTTATGAATACTTAGATATTCATGAGTCTTGACATCTGTCACTTGGAATGTTAGAAGTTCCTTTTTACTCCCAAATACCTGACACATTTAATGATCCTTTGTAAAGTTTTGAGAAGTTTGGAGGAAACTTTGATAAGATGTTCATTTTTTTCCAGAAATACATTCATATTTCAGTCTCTAAAGGACTCAGATAGCTACTCTAATGTGCTGCAGTTCTGGAGGCTTATTTCTTCTTTTTAGTTCAATTAATTAGTCTCTTGGATATTTCCTTCCTCTTTAAGCATGCTATTATTTTATCTCTGAATATAATTCTTCATGTTGTTTAAAATTTAAAATATTCCTTTTACATAAAATAAATGTTAGTTGTATTTAATATTAAGAATGATCCATGATTTTATCATATTTCATTTCAAGTTTTGCATTTACTAATCAGAAGAATGAGAGTATATTTAGATGTGTCTAATAGCAGTTATGTGTCAGTTGAATGACATGGATTCACATGAATGTACATTCACATGAGTGGGTAATAAACACAAAGCTGAAATGTGGCCCCGCTTATATAATCAGGTTTGAGTTTCAAGGTATCCATGTGCACAGGGAGAAAGAAGAGGAACAGAGTTCTCTTTGGATGATTCAATTCCACATACTCATCATTAGACAAAACATAGAGGAGAGAGCCCAGTCCAGGCTAATAGAAAACTCTCTTTGTTGAGAAAGTAATTTTGCAAACTAGAAAAAGGAAATTAAGTTTTTCTAAGAGGAAAAAAAACTATATCTCTGTGACAGGAGATAATGTCTAACCTGGGTGATATAGATCAAACAAAATCTAGGCAGTATGATTAGGAATTGCAAGTCACAGAACTGGGGGAGACACAGAATCAGGCTCGTGGGTCATGATCTGATCTGGTTGGTGAATAGGCGCTGGTCCTGTGTGCTAGGAGTTAAAGAAGAAACGACAGCAAACAAGTCCCAGTTATTCAAATAGAAATGAATAGTGCATTTGGAGGACATGGTCAGATATTGGCAAAGCCAAACCCAGCAGCAAGCAAAGTACTTCTTACAGGAGTTGACAGTTTTCTCATTGCCAAACCATTTCTTCCTTTTATAATATAATGTTGTCCTTTGGTTTACCAACATGGAGAACAGTGCTATTTCTTTCTTTTCATGCTGTGCTCACCTCTCAGGGAGACTTACAAATGATGTATGTATGATGCTTTCAATGCAATTAAAAACTATTAAGGTTGCTTATGTGATTTTCACTCTTGCATCTTACTAGCCTTCAAGCCTGGTTGATACACCAATTCATAAAATCATATTTTGTTAAAAACCTTACAAGATTTTTGTAAAGGGCAGTGTCTGAAGGAAGTAAGGGAAGAAGAGTCTGGTTGCCCACAGCTGCCCTGTTGCTTTTGAACGTTTTTATTTCTGTTGTCATTGCTAACCCAAAATGAAGCAAGAGCTGATTTGCCAACAAGCACCCAACTAGCTGTGGTCAGGAACATGGGACAGTAGAAACGTCAATGGATGGGAACCTGATGCAGGGCAATCGAGTATATCCTGAGGTATATAATAAGTATTATATATGACAGGTAGTTAAGTCTGTAATAGAATTACTGTCCACTGATGGAAAGACCTTGGAAGAGGGAAGTGCAGTCAAGCTTGAGCAGGAAAAATCCTGAGATGCTTAGAGAAGCACTCATCTCCCTTGCAGTGAAGCCAGTGTTCAGGGAAACGGGGACTGGTTTTTAAAGAAGTATTTTCTTTCCGGGCTTCCCCACCCACTTTGGGTTTTTATCACTTCTTTTTGTATGGCATTGCTTAACATTGCAAGATTAGTTGGCTAAGGAGTTTGGTAATCTCCATTGCTGTATATGTTGACATGTTCACAGAGATGTAATGGTTGTTGGTGATAGCATTTCATCCTGGATATGCACAGTATAACTCCACTAGTAATCCTCTGAGTCTAAACCTGAAGTGGTAATAGCCACAAAACAAACTGTGTTCCCGCATCCTAGAGTGTACGTGTGTGTGTGTGTGTGTGTGTGTGTGTGTGTGTGTGTGTGTGTATGCATGTGTCTGTGTCTTTTAATCAAGCAGTTTTGTCTTTGTTGTAATTTCCTTTTTCCTACCAGTCCATGCCACCTAAGAATAGGTAGAATTATTTGATAGATTATAGGGCTTTGGGTCCTGGGTCCACCACAGGGGTCAGTCCCTTGGCAAGACAGAACTCAGGGAATTTGACTGTACTTACCAGACACTGTCTCAGGACGGGTGTTGGGCCATAGGGAAAGCCCTGGGACACCAGTTGGGGGTGGGGATGGGGAAGTGCAGTCTGAGGTGCTGGAAAGCAAAGAGGCTAGGCTGTGGAGTCCCTGGACTCTTGGACATCTAGGTGCTGCTGGAAGTCATGAAAGAGCTGAGAATGGAATCTGGGCCCTCTGACTGGATCTAGTTCACGGCCAGGTGAAAAAGTGGGAACTCAGGCTGGTCTCACTTTGATTGTCTGGGCTTGTCCAGCAGGAGGCTTGAGCATGGTGGAAGTTGTGGCTGGGAGCTCAGAGAGGTTTCTATGGGAGACTAGACAACCTGCTCTATGGGCGAAGGCCTTTTCTGTCTCCCCACGACAGATCCTGATGAAAAGAGGCAGTTTTAAGGTTTTAAGGCATTTATTGTCATGTCTGAATAGGGATGTGTAAAACCATAACCCACTTCTCAGGGTGGGCCTGAGATCAAATAACTTGCAGGGAGGAACATCTGGGAAGGAAAGCTTATTGGTTAAACCTTCCAGGCCTCTATGTTCCTCATTAAAATTGAGGTCTCTGTCTTGAGCCTAGGTGACATGTGGTCGCCTCTCTTTTCCTCATCTCTGTATGGAGGGCTTGGGGCATTGCCCTTATGTGACTGATGGCCACAAATCTATGGGGAACCAGTGACAGGCGCCTGGTTCGGGGAGCAGGTAAAGCTCCTACCATCCCTTCAGGGTCTTCGGGGCTTCTAGCCTTAGCTCAACCACACAGCTTACCTTTCACAGTCCACTGCCCCACAGTAGATGCTTTATTCAAATGCAAGATATTGAAACCCCCGTCTACCAAGATGGCCTTTTGGGAATGCTCTCCTGAGTTACTTTCTGCTTGCCTGCAAATGTTCTGAATTCAAGAAAGAGTTTCCTAGTAGCCTCTTATTTCCCTCCACTTTGTTTTTCTTTACGTGGCTTACTGTTTTGCAATAGTATTATGTTTCATACAGTACAGAATATACTTAATAGGTCAGAGAATTCCTTTTCCATCGTTGCCAACCTTTGTATTTATAAAGCAGTGTTTATTTAAATGATTGCTTTAGCAAAAGGAAAAAAAAATATCAAAAACGAAAACAAACCAAACCCAAATAAATGATAAATCAAATGGCAGAATGAGCCAAAGGGAAGCAGTGAGGCCTTGTATGGGATCCTGACAAAGAAGTGAGGGGACCTGTGCATACGCTTCCGAGCACTACCAAACCAAAGCAAAGAGAAGAGTTTTGGAGACTAACCAGCCGTAACGTAGAATATTAACAGCAACCATCCTAGTGCATGCAATACACAAAGGAAGGACAGGCCAATAATAAATACGCTTTATTTACAGCTCCTGTCCCCTATCCTTCCTAACACTTGCACATTCTTCCTAGGAGCTTTATATGTATATTGTTTGAAACAAGTACTGGGGGCGAGATACAATGGATGAAACCTGGACATCAAATTTGAATGCCAGCCAACATGCTTTATGCCTGAATGGCTTCAGAAAGTCACGTTAATTGCTTTTCTGAAATACTTGTAAATGGGAATGATTCTTGTATTGAATAATTTGTTAGATTTAGTAACTGCTGTTGTGGCACGTACAGATGTCGGAGGCACTTGGGAAGTTTGAACTGTTTTTATTATTTAATAGTTTTTAATTATCATATATCTCATGTATTAGAGTTGTTTTCCATTTTGGTAAATAAAAAAGTATTCGATGTTGTATAATAACCCTTCTCTATTCAAAAACTGCATGTTTATAGGCATGTTTATGGTCACTCTATTGCAGCTGTATATAATATATAGTGAATCTGATTTTGTACTTATGGGCACAGGTGATGAGGTGTTTTTATTATGGTTGTCAGGTCATTTTGTTTTACCAAGCATCATACCCAGACACTTAACCTAAGCATTTACTTTGTCTTTTGGCACGTACCTAACTCATATGTTTGACCAAGTACAAAAATAGTTTTGAATTGATAGTAGTCTACCAAATGCCTACACCCCATTTTGCAATATCTTCTGGACATTTTACACGTAATTGATCAGGGATACAACATCATTAGCTAGTATAGAAGAACAGAATGGAACCACCTTGCAACAACATACCTATCATTCAGCACTGCACTGTAGGCTCTTGATCCTACTCTACTAATGGAAATTAAAGAGCACTCTCTCATTTGACAGTGTAAGAAGAATGACACGGGATTTGTTCTAGATCCCCATCCCTCTTATTTACGAGGCCAACGAACTAGAATTTACCATCTGTTCTGCACAGCATTTTAGTTTTATATTCATCGTTTGTACTGGCTGGTTTTGTGTGTCAACTTGACACAGGTTGGAGTTATCACAGAGAAAGGAGCTTCAGTTGGGGAAGTGCCTCCGTGAGATCCAGCTGTGGGGCATTTTCTCAATTAGTGATCAAGTGGGGAGGGCCCCTTGTGGGTGGTACCATCCCTGGGCTGGTATTCTTGGGTTCTATAAGAGAGCAGGCTGAGCAAGCCAGAGGAAGCAAGCTAGTAAGGAACATCGCTCCATGGTCTCCGCATCACCTCCTGCTTCCTGACCTGCTTGAGTTCCAGTCCTGACTTCCTTTAGTGATGAACAGTAGTGTGGAAGTGTAAGCTCAATAAACCCTTTCCTCCCCAACTTGCTTCTTGGTCATGATGTTTGTGCAGGAATAGAAACCCTGACTAAGACACCATTACAATTTTTGAGATACTAAATAGGATACTAGACTGTTCTTATTTTAATAACGTAAAATAGAAAGCATGTAATTTATGACTGCCATTGGGAATCACTCTTCTCTGTCAGGTATTTATTTAAATTCTTCCTGTAGGAATATCTTGAATAAAGACATAGAAAATTCAGCATGGATATGTTCCATGATTCACTCTTCAGTAATGTGGATGCATTCTCAGGTATATCCATGTCATTTTCATTCATTGGTATCTTCTGTTGTTATTAAATTATTCTCATACATGAGACTTAACTCGTATGCCCACTGTAGTGCTTGCGTGGCTGGCATCCTTTCTGGTGGGATGTGCTCTTTCCATGAGCTCAGTTTTTTTGTTTCTCAATTCCACTGGCTTTCCTTCTGTCCCTCTGGACTTCAGATTCCTATTCCAAGTCTTCGTCTGCTGTACAGGAAATCAAGTTTCTTAATTACTGTCTTATCATATCATTTTCTATCACGGATTTATGTATCATTTCCTATGTTTCTCTATGCTGTTCTTGGGCCTAGTACACAGAGATGTTGGCCACTTCATACCAAAGGTGATTTCCTACAATTCCTAGATTATCTCTGAAGACTGCCTTCCTCGGTGTGTATAAGATGTAATGTAGAAACAATCTCCCTTCACCTCCCAATACTGCCAAGCCGTGCTCCCTCCACTAATCCCTGCTGAGGGTGGGCAGCTGGTATTCTCTCCCACCTCTCCCACTGTTTTTGTTAGCAGAGCTTTCATTGATCCTTGACATCTTTTTGACCAGCCACTTCCTTTTTCCTCCTTCTTAGCTTATAAGCTTTATAAGAGAGAGATGGTGTTGGTACATGTTACTTGTGCTTACAAGCAGTATTGAATATGTGATCATCAATTAGAGTTATGCACATGACCAGTACAGAGCTAAAAGGGACCATTGGATATAGGCTGTACACATAAGCATTCAGATCTGTGTTATGGAAGGAAGGTAGTGATTGCAAGTCTATTTTTCTAGAATGGAAACTATCAGGGCCCAGGATGGAAAATTGTTTTATCCTGTGTTCTTCCCTTTGTTAAGAACACACTCATTACAGGCCTGAAATATAGCATAGTTTAAAATAGAAGACTCATTTAAAAGATAGTTTTCAGTATACAAAGAAGTACTAGGGATTTTCCCCCTCATTAGGACTGTGTATTATTTTTATATATAAATAAACTGGGGAACAACAAAGAAATATATATATATATATATATATATATATATATATATATACACGCACGCACACACACACACACACACACACACACACACACAGCACTGAGGCCACTGTAGAATTTAAGTATTTCCTAGGTAAAATTAGTATGCATTGCAGTTTAGTGAAACAAAATATACAAGCCTGCTAATCAAAATGTTCAGCTAACAGAACTGGGGCTTTTCATTACTTATATTGTCTTGAATTTCATCACTCTACCAGCTGGCTTCTTGTCAATTTATAGCCTGGACCTTTACATCAAACAGAAAAAAAAATTAATTACAGGGAAAGGAATCCCAATAGGAATTTTGTGCTTAGAGGTTTTTCACAATTAACCAGACATGAATGAGAATGTGTACAGAGGAAATAGAAAAGAAGAGAAAGAACTTTGTTGAATTTTCTAGAATCATTAACTGTAGCAGCATTAGTCACCTGCTTGCCTAGTTTGTTCTAAAGTTGTTTTGCCAAATATGTCAGCCATCTCTCTTGTGAAAGCACTCAAGTCTGGTGCACCATTGAACTCAGTTAATCATGACATGAACGGAAAAAATTCTTACAAGTTGTCCCCAGTGAGACCTCAGAAATTGTTCTCTTGCCTTCATTTTGAATTTGGTAACACCCTGTATGCTGTGCTACTGATCATAATCATAACTTAACGAGCTGAGAGATGCTTTGATGGTGACTGCCTGGTTACTTGCAATGCGTGTTTGGACTAAAAGTACTGTTCTCAAGTGTCAAAGTCATTGCCTCTGGGTCCCACAGTAATTTCAAATGTGACTTTCCTCAGCCTCTTATCTGTTGAAGAAACCAGCCAGCAGTTTTAAAAATGCTTTGTCTTCTTTTTCTTATGTTGCTTAGAAAAATTTCCATGTGACCCATGTTCCTAATTCCCAAGATTCAAATAGAGTCTTTCTTTTTCAAATACATTGAAGGCTACGATTCCTAGAAAGTATAAAGAAAACATCTCCACTTAAGAAAAGTGTACGTAGGATTATAGCTAGGATGTGTTGCTCAGGTTACCAGGCAGTCACCCAGAGGCTGATGAGTCCAGGTTCTGACTACCCATGGAATTAAACACAGAGTGTACACATGCTATGTGACAGGCATGCATAGGACTCAGGTGTGATTTTGAGTAGTATTTTCCATTTTGTTGATTTCAAATGCTTATTAAGACCATGCTGTTCCCAGCCCATAGAATTGTCTTTTCTAACATAAATTCACCACCTTCTTGGCCATCACAAGAATACATTTATGATATGTTCCTGATCATTTTTAATAGACAACAGCCCCTAGTTATCAGCTCATTTCGATGTTCATATTTTGCTGCACTGTTCCAAGCAGTGCCATATTTCCTAAATAATTTGTAGACCACAGATGAGGAGAACATTTTTTTTTAACTTTTAGTAATGATAGTATTTTTCTTCATTAAGGTTGTAAGCTGGGAGCTACTAACAGTCACTTTGCAGGTTTGTGGTTCAGCCTGAGAATGCTTTGCTGTTCTTCCAAGGTCACTTTCAGAGCCTTCACGTGATTTACTCCCATTTATTTTGCACTTGCGTTTATGTCTTTGAACCAAAAAAAAAAAAAAAATGAAATTTCATGTTGGGTTTTGTCTGCATCAAACTTAATTTGTCGCAGGTCGGCTCATTGACAATGGTGATGACATCGAAACCCACCCTGTAGAATGTGTTGTGTGTGCAGTCACTGATATAGGTTTCTCTACATTTGTTTTTGTTGTGGTTGTTGCTGCTGCTGATATTGTTGCATGGCTTTCTGATGGTTTCAGGTTTTTGAAAAAAAAAAATGGCTCTCCCGGGAAGATTTTTCAGAAGATCTGAATCAGTAGGTCTCCACCTGTGGGTTGCAACCCTTTCTTTAGTGGCTGAATGACTTTTTTTCAGAGGTCAGATATGAGATATCTACATTTTCATTCATAACAGTAGCAAACTTACAGTTATGAAATAGCAACAAATATAACGATGTTTGGGGATTGCCACGACATGAAGAACTATATTAAAGGGTCTCAGCATTGGGAAAGTTGACATTCACTGATGTGATTCTAATAGAAGTCAATAAGTGATTGATTACTTAATAAGAGTTTTATCATATCATTGTTTTTTTTTAAAAAAGAGCTCTGTTTCTCTTTCTTTAAAATTTGATGACATGTTCTGTATTAAATAAGTATCCTTATTAGTTTTTTAGTCTGTATTTTAAATAAGTAAATTTATGTTTGATAACATACAATAAGTAAAAGTTGCAATGGATGCAAAAATCTTAATTTGGTTTCTAATACTTAATATTTGTCCAGGATTTTAATTTACATAACCCAGTGTATCTAATTGGGCCTCTCATATACTCATTGATATTGGGGGCCATTCGCTGGAGCTTGAATCTACACCCTGGCGGCTCCTCAGAAAACTGGGCATGACACTTCCGGAGGATCCGGCTATACCACTCCTGGGCATATACCCAGAGACTTTACCTGCATGCAATAAGGACACATGCTCCACTATATTCATAGCAGCCTTATTTATAATAGCCAGAAGCTGGAAAGAACCCAGATGTCCCTCAACGGAGGAATGGATTCAGAAGATGTGGTATATTTACACAATGGAATACTACTCTGCAATTAAAAACAATGAATTCACGAAATTCCTAGGCAAATGGTCAGAACTTGAAAATATCATCCTTAGTGAGGTAACCCAATCACAAAAGATCACACATGGTATGAAGTCACTGATAAGGGGATATTGACCCAGAATCTCAGAATACCCTAGACACAATCAGCATATCAATAGATTTCTAAAAAGATGGAAGGAGAGACCCCTGGTCCTGGAAAGACTGGATGTAGGGGAACGCCAGGACAGAGCAATGAGAGGGGGTTGAACAGAGAAAAGAGGGAGGGAAGGGGGCTTATGGGACTTTCGGGGAGGGAGGAAACGGGAAAGGGGAAGTGATTTGGAATGTAAATTAAAAAAAATAAAATTAAATTAAATTAAAAAAAAAAAAAAAAAAGAAAATTTGATTCTCCCTCACTGAGAGCCATCCCCTTTCTGTAGTTCCACTGTAGGGGTGACGGCCTGTTCAGGCCAGCTTACTAGTTTGATCTTAAACAGGTTTTGACTTTGAGTGCAGGACCCCAGTCCCATCTATAATATAGTGATTCTCCCCAGTTCTTTCTGACCTCTAGCTGTTTCAGTTTTTTTGTCCTGCCTTCTGAGATGGTACTTGAGCCTTGGTGGGAGGTTTGGTATGGATGTCCCCTTGTGTTTATGGGCTCCATTGATACTCACTTTTCCCAAAGAGGGATTCTATGTGTACCAAAAAGCTTCTTAGGGTCACTGTAGGCTCATAGTGACAGAAACCTATCTTTCCTCTCGTATTCTCTGTACATATCCTATGAAGCATTTTCATTTAGAGGAAAATAATAAAATTTTGCAGAACTGTGACTTGTATGACTCTAAACTTATGATGTTAAATGTAAACCGCAGTTCCTTAACAAAGTTTACTATTCAAAGCAATTCCATGGTAGATCATTTAAAACTGTGTTTGGCTTCTGACTCTCTTCATTTTAGCTACAAGCAATGTGTAAATTAATTCTTATCCAAGTGTCAGAGTTGTATACACTTACACATGGACCCAATTATACATACATGTCTAAAGTAGCCAGGAAATCTGAGAAAAAGATATGGACAAAAATTTACAACATGTGTGCTGACCGTAGTGTGGTAGAATAATCTTCATATTTTAATCAGCTGAAACTGAACCATGGGGTTTCAGAATCGAAATGTGGTAGTTCTTGATTTTGTTGCTGTTGTTGCTGTTGGTGGTGGTGGTGGTGGGGGTGGGGGTGGGGGTGGGGGTGGGGGTGGCGGCGGCGGTGGTGGTGGTGGTGGTGGTGGCGGTATAGTGTGTATGTGGATGCATGTGAGTATATGGGTGTAGGTGCCTAAGTGCATACAAATGGAGGCAGAAGGAGAGCATCAGGTGTCTTCTTCTACTGTTCTCTACCTTAGAGTCTTGGTTATCACTCAACCAGTAGCACTCTGATTTGCCTACATTGACTGGCCAGTGTGCTTCAACTATCTGCCTATTTACAGCCTCTGATGTCAGAGTTATAACACAAGCAGCCATGCCTGAGTTTTAGAGATTTGAGCTCACATATCCATGGTTGGACAGCAAGTGCTCTCCCTCCTTGAGCCATCTCCAGGCTTGGTCCATTCTGTTTGGAAAGTAGATGCCTACATTATTTAGAGAAGGCAGCTCTAATGAGTTACACTCTGAATTTAATTTTAAATAAATTTAGAAATATGGAATTATAGAGTTCTCTTTGTAAGAGAGGCTATTGTTTCTACCTGATTTTTACATTTGAGAGATATTTTGTTTTAATGCAGGTAATGAGTTTGGGCATCCTGAATGGTTGGACTTCCCAAGGAAAGGGAATAACGAGAGTTACCATTACGCCAGAAGGCAGTTTAATTTAACTGATGATGACCTTCTTCGCTACAAGTTCTTAAATAACTTTGACAGAGATATGAACAGGCTGGAGGAAAGATGTGGTTGGCTTTCAGCTCCACAGGTAAGCTCTTCGCTCCAAATGTGATGTTTTAGTCACCAGGGCAGGGCATGCATAGAATGGCAATTGGTCTAAATCTGCATGCAGACCTTCTGAACAGCACTTCATTATTCAAGTGTGTAGTGCCCTGCAATGTACTGTAGGTTGTCAAAACATGTCACAGGATTCTCTCCAATAGATAATGGAAATCTTACGCATACAGCTGGCCCTGCTTAGTTTCCTGTTTAGTTGGTTGTTGTTGTTTAAATTTAGTAATTTTCCTTTCAATTGGTTAAAAGTAAATGGCAGACACTCTGCATGAAACCCATTTTGGAAATTGCTGTGGAAACATCTTAATTGTTTTGACTGGTTTTCCTTTGTGTAAATAATTATGCTGTCATAAAGAAACTGCATTGACAACATGCAGGGTTTTTTTTTTTTTTAAATTCTGGTTTCCCCTTCTTTACTGGTCTCTAACTTGTCATTTCAATAGATGCCATTATACCTGCATGCTGCTTTGTATTTTGCATAAGTCTGAACTCTCCTCTGGAATTAAAGTCTCACTTTTCAATAATTTGAGAAAAATGTAATTAACAGGTGCAAATTTTACACAGGCATTTTCCCCACCTCCTTGCAAAAATTTGCATATAGTATGTGGTAGTTAAAATCCATTTACTTTCTAGTGATACTGTTTGAAATTACTGTCAATATGTTTTTACTTTGGCATCTATGGTTTATTTGTTTAGTGACTGAACAAAGGTATTTGTATATTCAGTAAGACAGGCTCCATGATTTGTATGCCCTAATCATGTTTATTAGGCACTCCCTTTCCAGAGAAAAAAAGAGCCAAATGATGCCCATCTTCAGTAGGAACAAAATTGATATCCAAAAGGCACCATGTGCACTCTGTCACTGTTAAATTGCTAGGAGAGGCTGCCTATCACCATGGCAGTAAATCTACAGCACTAGACTTAGGTGAGCGTGAGCCTAAGAATCAAGGGCTCTCAAAGACAGCAATTAACAGCGATCCAGGAGTGTACAAATGTAATTTATTTTTTTTAGACCTTTTCAAATTATTAAGAAATATTCCCAATAGGTTGCAGTAGACTTTAGCTTGCCATAGACTGTGTACAGAGTTATAGAAAAACATATGATTTTTACAATAATTTCAAAAGTAGATATAATATTATAGTAACTTTGAAAAAGTAATTGTATTTGTATTTACTTTAACTCATGAATCTGGTTACTAAAACAAAGTCTTCTGGGAAATGCATTTTATCCTTAGATCTAATATGCACAAATACCATGAACTACAACTGCAATGGTTTTTACCCCAAAGTTAGCCCCCACACTGACTGATCCAGTTTGTCCTCTCATGAACGAACATGGAAAGTGGGTTTTTTATATTCTTTAAGCTACTCTTGATATTGTTTGTCAAAATTGTAACATTCAAAACCTGTAGAGCTCAAAGATTCCCTTTTGGTGTAATAATGAGCAACGCGTATTAAGAATGACAGGAGACACCTATAGGAAATTGCTTGCAGCAGCAGCATATCCGAGTGACGTAAATGTGATGTGCTATCCTTGCAGGCCTACGTGAGTGAAAAACATGAAGGCAATAAGACAATCACCTTTGAGAGAGCAGGACTTCTGTTTATTTTCAACTTCCACCCAAGCAAGAGCTATACGGACTACCGAGTCGGGACAGCAATGCCAGGAAAATATCCTTTTTCTCTGCTAGTAAATATGCCTATTAAGATGTAATTTTTCATAGTATAAGCATATGGAAAACAGACTAACAAGGATCTTGAACTCAGTTTCCTCATCTGAAAAAGTGAGGGACTTGAGGTAGCTAACTTTGCCTAGCTTGTTTGGACTGAATGATTCATGATCTTTGCTTAGACTCTGAAAAATTATGATTCTGAAAAATTTTGAAAGTAGTACTTTGCTCAGATAAGCAATTAATCATCACTTCATTTTCTATATAAAAGCTTTTGTAGCTGCATCTAATAGTCCTCTCTTAACCCACTTCTCTGTCTAGCAAGGAAGACTTTATAATTCAATGTTCTGTCTTCTTTCGATGTCTCTTCTAAAATGTAGGGTGTGGTTCACTTTCTAGATCAGAATTGTCAACAAAGCAGAGAGGGGAAGGATGTGCAAAAGAAGGAGCAAGGAGAATATTTCCAATGCTGACCCTTATTCATATTCACAGATATCATGGTGTCCGTGTCAGTCCATTCTGATATCTTTGCTAAACTGCCCTCTTACTGGAGCAGAGGTGTATAAAATGAAAGTGTTATATGAGACAGAAATCAATAAATGGTAGAGAAGCAACGGTATTCCATGGGACAAACAAGACAAGAACAAGGTAAAACAGAGAGGAGGAAAGAATCAGCGGCCTATACTCAGGGCATTAACAGGGAGATAGTAAAACAAGCAAGGCCAGCCCAGTGGTTGGAAGCATAGACCATCCTTAGATGATGGACAGTACTAAAGAGTAATTGAAGAACCCTGACTATAATAAAAGTACTAAAAGATAAATCTAACAGCACCAACTATGTTCATGGAAGAGATTTTTAAAGCTGTATTAATTAGTTTAAGCATTGTTCTTGAGATTTTATGGTATATTGTTGAAGGATTTTAAATCATGAATTTACTTGATAAGAACGTATGTACCATGGCAAGTTTTCATTGTCTGAGTCTGAATGAAAAGAAAGATTTCAAGTTCAGTGTTAGTCATGGGACACTGCAGAATACCTAGAGCATATCTAGGGTGTATACGAAGGTGCTGGAGACAGAATAACAGACGGCACATGAAACGCTCTCTGAAGTAGAATGGACGTAGCAACTATCTGTAAGGGGGATTGTAAAGGCTCAGTTTTTTAGTTTTTATCTTAAAATGTTTTACATAATAAATATTTATCATAATTCTTTCTCCTCCTTCAATTCATCCCAGATCTTCCTATCACCTAACTTGATGGTCACTCTCTCATCTCCTCTTTCTCTTAAAACAAACAAAAACCAACACAAAAAACCCAGCCCAAATAGATAACCTATAAACATGAAAACTGATAAGACAAAAATAAAGCAAACAGAAAAAAAAAAAACCCACAAAATAACATCAAGTCCACTTTTTTTGGTTGGCTAACTTTCCTGGGCATGAGGCCTGCCCTGGAGTGTGGTTTATATAACAGGTGATAATGCATTGGGGGAACTGGTTTTTCCCTTTCTTAGCAGGTAACAACCCCATGTACCTCCTTGGCTAAGGGAGAGACTTTGTGTCTAGTTTGCCTTCTCAATGCAGAGTGATGGTGGTGTTTTTTTTGTGAATTTGTTCAGGACTTTTGTGTTCTGTTATAGCCTTTGTGAGTTTTCAGTCCTGTTTGATTAGAAGATACTATTTCCTTGGAGATGTCTATCATTTATGGCACTTAGCATCTCTGTGCCTTGAGAGGAAGGGTTTGATAAAGACATCTCTTTTAGGGTTCCTATTAATTTCCATCTATTGCAATAAGCTTTTCTGATAATGCTTGAGGAATACTATAGTCAATTGGTATAGCAATACCTCAGTACGAGTCAATTTATCGCTGTGTTCTTTAGCAAATTAGAGTAGCAGGTTTTCCTTTAGTCCTATTGGCTATCTAGTCTCAGGTGATTGACTACTTTAGAAGTGTCAGGTAAGGGTTTTATCTCATTGGGTGAGCTTTAAATCCAATCAAAAAGTGGTGGTTTACTTCGTAACATTTCTGCCACAGTTACACTAGCATATTTTGCAGGCAGAATGATCTCATGGTCACAGGGTTTGTAGCTAGGTGATACTGAAGGTTACTTTTCTCCTTCAGTAGCTTGCAAAGTATTCTCCAGCAGCATGAACCCTAGTCAGAAGGGGTAAAGCTTCTAGTTGGACATTAGCTCCATTTTTCCATATTTGTTGATATAGGTAAATGTGTCTTCAGCCATAAGGCCTTACCATCAGGCTATAGAGAGAAACTAATAGCTTTGGTGATTTTTAGTGGGGCCTATGGGACTTCGTTGAACAATGTCTCAAGATGGTGTAACTCATCCCTACCACTGGATAATTTACTTGGTGGCATAAGATGTCTAGATGGGGCATTGTCTCTCCTATTATATGGTGACTCAACTCTAATTTCTTTCATATATGTGTATATTTTAGGAATCATTTACAGTAATAAGTTTCCATATGGTCATTCAAAAACCCTTCATTGTTAATTATCCCTCTCCATTTTCCTTTTCTCCATATTCTCCATATTCTCCATATCCTCCATAGTCCATGCCATCTTATGCTTTTCCCAGCTAATATTATTTTTCTTTTTTTTCCCATGGATCTCTTCATAATACTCCTGATCTCTTTCCTATGTCACATAGATTTGTGCCCTGTGAATCCTTGTTTATTCATATTGTCTGCCTAATTCATGTCTTTTAGCCAATAATCAAGAGCTAACTTATGTATGTTATTGCTTATCCTAAAGACATTTGCATTTTAATATCTCTATGAATACTCAAGAAGAAATTTAAGACCTATTGGTTTAGAGGAATTTTGCTATAATGGTGATTCTTTTCTTAAAGGAAGAAGCAGCGGGCACCTCCAAAATAAGCTTGTACAATGCCTCATGATTACCCACATAAAAACAATAGCTCAAAGACTAAAATCATACTGTCATCTTGGTTTTGAGAAGTTACATACTACCCATCTAGTCTAGTCTCACCCTCACTGATAAGTGACTGCTAATATAACAGTTTCTTATTCCAAGGATATTTAAGGATTCAAAAGATAAACATGATAGTCTTAATTGCTAAAAACATCAAGTTTCCCTATAGCACTTCTTCCCAGGATTTCTTCTTTCAGATCAAATGCCTAGAGTTCCTTCCATCTTTTGCTTCGCCCTTCCATTTTTCCTCCTTTCCTTCCTTCTTTATCTTTACAAAGTAAATTCTATCTCCATCCAAAGTAAGACTCAGATCATCTGAAGCTTTCATGTCTAGCAGCACAGTTTTCTAGATGTGGACATGCAAGTGTGAGGTCAGTTGCCACATCTGCTGTGTCACCATTCTGATGATGTTTGATGAATAGTTATAGGGTCATCATCTCTACCAACAGCAACCACATCACACATTCTGCTCCCACTAGACTCTCTCATTCAATGAAAGAGATTTTCGTGAGATGCTCTTATCTCCCAATCTTTATTCAGTAAAAAAAAATTTAACTCATATTTCTAAATGTAACATTGAGCATGAAAACATACAGTGGGTATTTACCATTTGCCTTCTAACCTTTTGAAAAAGATGGTAAAGGAATTCTTCAGTGGGTGGTTATTTGTAATTGTAACTTTTATTTACCTGAGGTACTTGTCTCAGAGGCTTGCTTCTAACTAAGATGATCCTTCTAGTTCTTTCTGAACTCTAGCTGGCTGGTTCAACTCAGATATTCTGGCCCAAACTCTTCTCCAAGCTGACTCCAGGAAGCTCAAACTGGCTTCTCCTGGCTTCTGACTGAGTTGTTCTGCTTGACCCCAAACTAACTCTGACAATAAATATGTTCTAATCTTCTGACTCCTTCTAATATGACTTCACTTGCCTCTGATGAACTCATGAACAATGTCAACTCCACTGTACTGCACTCACTGCACTGACTCCCAGCTGACTGACTAGAACTCAGAGTTCTGTATCGCTGTTACCTTAGTGCTGGGATTAAAGGCATGTACCACTATGCCTGGACCTAAGCTTTTCTTTTCCTGAAACTTGTCTATACCAGGCTGGCCTTGAACTTAGAGATCTGCTTGCCTCTGTCTCCTTGAATTAAAGGTCTGTCTGTATTCAAGCTGGATCACACAGACCTAGAAAGTCTTTGGGTATGATCCCTAACCAGACCAGCCACATTCCTGGTTTAAAATTCCTCCACAGTTCTCCATTGCTAATCTGCTAAGATTCTGCCAAATTCCTTAGGCACACAGAGAGAGATTTCTTCTTGCAATTTCTTATTGTTCCAAGCTTAATGTTCTCTTTATAATCCATAATGTTTTGCAAGTCTCATTTGATTTTGACCTTTCCTCACTCTTACTTACTCATTCACCTTTAAAACTATTACAGAATGCTTTTAGATATAGAAAATATGAATAAATTAAGATTCTGTCATTTCATTTCTGACTTTACCAAAATGGTCTATGATAATTGGTTTTTCTACATGTAAATTGAATGCAGATTGTTGCTGTAAAGATTCTTCAGTGTCAAGACTGGATATTCTCATCAAGTAAAGCAACTCCAGATTCTGAATTCCTAGGAAAATAGATTTGATCCCAGTGAAATTTTCTGTTTCTGGAAAAGTCATTTGAATTTCTCCTGTCACTACAAAGTACCAATATGTTATAGGTAACATATTTGAATTCTCCAGCACTGTCAATGTTTAAACCTGTATATCTTGCATATTATGTAGAAAGGCATCAACCTGACTTGCTCTTTGGAGAATTCATTGTGGTTTCTACCCAGGAACTTGTAAATGGAGCTATTTGAGAGATAATGCTAGGCAAGGGAGGAGAAAACTTTAAGTATGCTTTTAACTATCTTTCACAATAATACATAATTTGGAAAATTGAGAGGTAAGACTTATTTGTATCAATAACGTTTTGAATATGGTCTTTATAGTTACTGTCAAAGGATAAACACTGTTTCTTCTATCTAAGAGGATAACAAAATCATCAAAAAACCTTTGCCTATGCATGCACATCGGTTGCCATTTTCACTCTTAATGTCCAGTGTACCAATGACCAGAATTCTTCAATAGAGTGGATAGCAATGTCGGGATTCATAGCTGAGACCTCAGTGTATTTGGTAAACAGGCACGTTTCACATTTCATGCTTAGAAAGGTAGGATATCTTTCTCCCAGTGTGTTATACTTTCTTGTTCATCTGCAAAGAGGAAAAATCAATACCCTTTGTATTTTATGTATCGCTGTTTTATCTCTTCACCTAGAATAGTATCAAGTGAGTATTGAATCAAAATTAAAACTTGTGAGCCCCGAAGGAAAGCCTGTTCTTTCTAATCTATAACACAAATGGTGGTGCCACTTTTTAAATAATATGAGAGAAAGTTGTATGTTGTGGTCCATCTTCTTAAAGCCTACCAATTTTTTAAGTATTTAGTCATATATCCCCATGTACCATATGAAAAGAATTGCATTGGCTTCATGTAACAGACCACTAAAAAAAAAAAAAAAAAAACCTATGAGTACCTGAGGCTTTTCTTGCAGCATATGACTGGTAAAATCAAGCAGTGTGTTTACTACAGAGCCCATGCTTGTCTAGTTGTCTCCTGGTGCATTTTCCTTTATTTTTGTTTTCCACATGTGTTTGGATATGATAACCGTGGTGAGACTGGTGATGATTGTTGATTTCTATGACATTATTTTTTTTTCTATAATTCTGGAGAAAACGTGTTGCATTAGGAAATTGAACCAATGAGTTGTGGTGTACTAAGTGCTTTCCCAGTCCCCTCTTTTCCCAGCTCACAGTCAAATGCCTGCATATTCTTTCCAAGGAATTCGTCCCTGTTTTCTTTGTTACCAATGTTTGCAGAAAGGAAAAAAAGAAAAACATTTTTTAAAGTAAAATCTAGGTATTCAGGTCATCTTCTATTGTTTTTATGTACTCTGAAATGGAATAGATGTACCACAGTTGTATATTTCAACCCCTCTACTACATCCAAGTTTACTATACAATAGTGCATGCCAACGTTGAACCTCAAAGATGGTTTTAAGGCATATCACCTGCTCTGGACAAATGAATATCACACTGAAAGTATAAACAACAGAATGGGCACTGGTTTTTAAGTATGTCAGTATGCTGCTGGGGTGGAGGTAGTCCTGATCCTGACCTAGCATCCCCTTATCCATATGGCATTTCAACTGTTCAAGGTCAGATGCTAAAAAGAGCTGTCATAGCTATGGCTCCTGAGAAGCACGTGAGGACAGGCCAAACTTTTTACAGCTACGAGAACAGATGAGTAAATACTTGGGTTTTACCTGAGATCTCAAAAATATTTTTATTAAACTGCTGCAAGACGTGCCTTTTAAAATGTAAATTCAGAGTGTGACACTTGTAACCAGTATACAGGTTTCCTAATGAGCCAATAAGGTCATTTGGATGACGCACTGGAGTCTGACAGCTGAAAGCAGAGCCATGTCAGTGCTGCTAGGTTTAGAGAAGCTTTTGAAGTGTGGTTACGTAACAGTGTTGTATAGAAACAGGACTATGAAACAAGTAAAATCGAAGGAATTAATTTAGGGTGAGCTACATGCTGTGTGGTGTTAAGAGGATACAGTACACGTAAAGAAATAGAGTTTAGATTTTTGTTTTGCAGGTTGTAAATGTTTGCATAAAATGCAAAACATCCGGACAAGGATTCTGGCTGAAATGCGTGACAGTCACTGGGAACATATGCATCTTTCCTCTTTTGTTGTGTGACTGTATATTACCTTATCTTACTGTTTATGTGAGCAGAGGGACATAAGCAAATGGCAGCTTTATATTTATTGCAGTTCTTAACTCACACACACACACACACCTATTTGCACACGAGTTGACTACATTCCCTTATTCAGTCTTTATATAACAATATTACTTTTAAATTTTTCTTAGGAGTCTGATTGGTTATTTTTCTTTGCTAAACACTTTTTAGTAGTCATGACATGAACTAATGCAACATATTTTAGATTGGCTTAATATATATCCATATCACTATAGGCAGTAATGTATAAGCACGACTTAATGGGTAAACACAGCTTTTTTTTTTTTTTAATTGGGGCTTGGTGTGGTAATAAGGGATGGAGGGGTGCTTTGTTCTGACTATTCATTGCAGTGCTGTGAAATGTTCAAGAGCATTTCTGTGGTGGCTCTAATGCACTGAATATCTCCTGACCATGGAAATTCATGCACACTAGCTCTATCTAGATAACTGTCCTCACTTTCATGCTTTTTTGTATGAAAGTGAGTTTAGAAAAATGATGACCTTTATAAACAACACATATTTACTTCATGTTATACTATCAGTCATTTAGGAAGGTGTTTGTCACCACCTTCTAAAAGGGAGTAAGTCTCACAGAGGCAACAAACTACTCCTAGGGGTTGCCTACATGCTCAGCCATAGATGGCCCACAGAAAACACATTCTGATGTTTTCATCTCCCCAAGGCACATGTAACCCCTACAGCCTCCAGATGTGTGATTTGTTAACTTTGTTATTCACAAATCTGACCTTGGTGCTAGAATAGTGTCTCAGACAACTGGCTGAGGGATATGTCCTATCTGAGCCGTGTATGGATTAAGAAAGTAGACTGTTTTCTTGTCACTGTTTTCATTACCATAGCACCTACTTATAGTCCTGGTGTGATGGTTGTTGTACTTATTGTATTATGTTGTATTTACTAAAATATCTAATCACCAGGAAGGCTTCCTCACTATGGCCTGAACTCTTTTTTTTTTCCCAAACTCTTTTTTTTTTCATCCCTGATTCCCCAGTTTATTAACATATAACAATTCCTCTCTGTTCCTTTACAGCACTATAACTGAATCTTGTCTGCTCTCTGCTAAGTCCCTTCTTTCTTCCTATGCTATTTTTCCCCCGTTTTGCTGCCCATCGCTTGCCTTCCTTTTTACTGTGTTAACATATTGTGTTCTTTCTTTCCCTTCCCCAACTTCTTTATGAAATAGCCTCTTTCCACCCAAGTCAGTTCTTCTCATTAATTCTCTCATTGGCCATCCTTGCCCTGAAGAAATCATAGTTCCTCTTAGACTCAACAGTTCACACTATGGTGGGATTCCCTATCGACCAGCATGCTTTAGCCTCTACTCTGCTGACCAACATCTCTGTACAGGTGGCTGGTGATGGATGAATGTTAAGGAATACTGAGAAACACGGACTCTGATTTTTAGACATAGATCTCACACATGACCTTTGCAGCTTATTCAAATTAAATAGAACTACCTTGGTGAAGAAGTCTCTGTGCTTATTTTAAATTAGTGTCAGAAGTTAAATTTCCATAACACTTCATAGAGTTCCATTTACATTGGCCCACCCAAGCCTCACATTATGTCAGGAAGTCTGGTCAGGTCTGGTGTTCTTATCCTTAATCTACATATGAGGATCAGAAAGATTCATAACTTTCTAAAGGTCAAAGTCCTGGTAACTGAATACATGAAATTTAATCAAGTTTCTCTATTTCAGCACAGTTTTATATTTGGATAACAAATCATTTTTTTTTGTTGTTGCCCTACAGAAATGCTGTTACTGTACATAAAGCATGGCTCACTAATTAGAATGATAATATCACTCGTGTTCTCTTTCCTTCTTTGCAAAAGTTAATGGTTCCTCTGACTAAATCCTGTTTTGGTGCGGGGAAGGATGGGGCGGGAAACTGACTGTCTTAGGCTATCCTAGTTTGCAACATTTGGAATGACAGCTCAGTATGAATGGGAAATGTTTCACCGCTTTATTGGAGCACAAGGGATAAATTAATGTTGTATATATTTAGTAGGCAGATATATTGTAAATGGTTGCTTCATTCAGCTTACATAGGCTTCACCTTGCACACATACCTGCTTCATATACATGTGCATGTGTAGGGAGAGCACCTCTAATGCACGCCCACAGTTGGCTTTCTTCCCACCTCTGTCCATTATTAACTGAAGTCGCCATGCTGTGCATTAGGCCTCTGGAGTTTATTGGCCAAAAGCCTTCCATTTTTCCTGTTTCACTCTTGCCCTCTAGCCCACAGCAATCACTGTTTGTCTCTCTTAAGAGTTCAGCTTTTTAGATTCGCAATCTAAGTGATATCATTTAATATTTGCTTTGCTATGACTGGCTCATTGCCCCTAGTATGATATCTCCTGGGTATATGTTATTGCAAATAGTTTCTTTATGCCCAATATTCCATTACAGATAAACGTCATATCTTTTATCCATTCCATTTTGGAAACTGAAGTTGGTTCATTTTCTTAGCTATTGTGGACAGTTCGGCATGGGTTGTTGGCATCTACATATTCTTTAAGCTGTTGGTTTAATTTACTTTGGCTATATATCTAAAAGTGGGATTGAGAATTTGTCATTCTGAGTCATATTTATATTTTCCACAGTAGATGTTAGAACTTGTAGTCATACCTCTTTGCTTCAAATCTTTGCCAATGGTTATCACTGGACTCTTTCAGTAATAGCAATTCTATCACATATGTGGTAATGCACCACTTTTGCTTACTATTTCCCAAATTGTGATGCTAAGCACATTTAGTTTCATTCTCTTCCAAAAGGACATCCAATTTTCCCACCACAGATTATTACGTAGGTAAATTCTTCTCTACTGGGTACTCTTGGCACCACTGTCAGTGATTGGTACATTATGTGACTTTGTTCCCAGACTCTCTGGTCTGGCTTTTTAGATTTTATATTTGTTTTTATGCCATTAACATGCTATAATAACATCACTATAGTGTTATAATGAACTTTTCAACCTGAGAGTATAATGGCTTCATCTGTGTTCTTCTTTCTCAGGTCAATGTCGTCTGTTCCAAACATCCTATGGTTTTATGTACTTAAGATTTTTTTTTATATTTCTATGAATAATGTCAGAGGACAGTTGATAAGGATTGCATGATGGCTATTAATTGCTTTGGGGAGTTTGAACATTTGACAGTGTTAAGTCCAATTCACTGACATAGGCTATCTCTGTGATGGGCTCACTTTACTTCTTGAGTATGTCATAACATACTTTGTAGGTACTTTTGGTGACTGTGGTTACAGTTGAATTAAATAATTATGCTTTCTCCAAATGTCATGGTAACGATAAAACAAAAACACAGAAAAACTCATAGGAAAAAACAAGGATAAAGAGAAATTTTCCTATAAGAACAGAACAATGTATAGATACCCACTGTCACTTAGCCAAATGTAATATAGTAAAAGACTTTGCTGTTAGGAAAGACAACTAAATGTCATCTAGAGGGGGTATTTTGATACCTAAGTGAATTGTGCAGTATATTACATTCAGTATTACTGCAAAGAATACAGTTAAATGTACAAATGCCATAATATTGTATACGGGAAAAAAAAGAACCATTAGAATTAACAAACTGATTTTATAAAATTATATTATGAGAAGTTACACGCAAGTCAGTTGTAGCTGTGTATTAGAAATATATTCTTGAAATCTTTAAGAAAACCATGCTATTTTAAAAATAGAAAACAAAAGGTATTTTGAAATAAGTGAGCTAGTGATAAACTTATTTTAAAATAATTCATTAATTTTAAGAACATAATTATTATATTCAATTTTATATTAAAGCTAAGGTTATTTTAGCTTCATATATGGACATCAAATATCAACATATCATTTATATTATTAGAGAGTAAAGGTGTTTAGGGTCCAACATTCTTTTAAACACAGCAAAGATTCCTTATGAAGAGGCAAAATGTAATAAATAATTCTGGTCTCAGAGGCTTTCTTCATAGGCTCTTTTTCACATCCTTCCTTGAGTTGCAGAAGTTATGGTATCCATGTTGTCCACACATTACTGGTTTACACTTACATGTTCAGAGACTCACATAGTAAGTATATGTATAATTTAAGAGAACTAAATGATATATATTTTGCTTTATGAGCTAAATAGCTTTGTCTGTCGATATTTTTTAAAAAAAAATAATGATTCTTGTCTGCTGGCTGTCCCAGTTAACCTACCTAAAGCACATACACAGAGAACAAACTGATGCAGTTGAAGCTTTATGAGAATCAAGTAGTCTAAAGAAGACCCCTGTATATTAAATAAGTATAAAAGCAATGATAAAAAGTATGTAGAAATCTTGATTCAAAATTGCCAGAATTTTTTGTGATTTAAAATGTTGTAAATCATCTGTTCGATAATCATAGCTAAAACACAGATTGTCATTATGAATGACAAATTAATGCATTTTAGAAGTAATGTGGCTGATATATGTATTTTTCAGACATGTGTACTCTTTCTTTACAACTTCTGTCTAAAAAAATTATGGTCGTTTTCAAGGTGGTGTTACTGTATCAAATGGACTGTACCTATGGAAATATTTTATAAAACTTACAAGTGTGTGTTAAACTTATGTAGTTAAACCCTCTTCCTTTTAAAATATACAAGTGTGTTAATAAGAACTTTGCCTGCACAAGTCAGCATGATGTCACCATACGTGGCTATATGCCCATAAGTTTTCAGTAATCACCGGGGTGATGATTCTTATGGGCATACTCCTGCTCTGGCACAGGTATTCACACCTATTACACATTTCTTCACCATAGTTTATGTGAAACTAGCTCAGTCCGGATTCAATGAGCTTCCTAATGCACTGAGTAAGAGCTAAATAGTGATAGGTACAAATGAAAGATGTGTTGGTTTGAAGACGTTGACTCATTGGAGGTGCCACTGTTAGGAGATGGGGCCTGATTGGAGAAACTGAAACCTTGTTAGAGGAAATGTGTCACTGGGTGTGGGCTTTAAGGCTCCTATGCCCACACTCTACCCAATGTGGAATGAGAATCTTCTTCTGCCTTTAGATCAAGATGCAGAATTCTCAGCTCCTTCTCCCTCACATATCTGCCTGCAGAACCTCTGAACCTGTAAACCAGCCACGATCAAATGTTTTCTTTGATAAGAGTTGCCTTGGTCATGGTGTCTGTTCACAGCAATGAAACCCTAACCCAGACAAAAGATTAATGTATTTCTGTATTACTTCACGTAATAAAAATGATATATCATAGATGTAGTAATCAATTTTAAGATTTTTAAGTGTTTTGATGTTTATACACTTTAAATAGAATGATAGAAATATACTATCAACACGTATTTTCTGACCCCACCTATTCAAAAACATGGGATTTTTGTCTAGTCTTTTTGATATTCTGTGTTTAAGTTGAATTACTTACTAAGAAATCTAACCAAGCAAGCGAATGAAGGTCTTTAAACCTGTCATATCTTTAATAAACTTATTACCCTTTATCCCCATCAACTAAAAGTCATGCAAAATTTCTTATTTCTGAGACTCATAAGTCAGTTATTTTGTTGAGAATTAATTGTTTCACATTAACATGTACTTGTTCAACTATGGTGAGTTATCTCAAAAGAATATCTATTACAAATCTATTGAAAGGTTACAGAATACTTTTAAACATTTAAGCCTTACAGATCATGAAATGAAATTTGCTAAGCACTTGGGTAGATTGCTTCTTTATATAAATATAAAATTTGAATTCAGTACCATGAGGCAAGAAAATCCAGGTTGGTGTTTTATGACCAAAGCATTGGGAAGTTTAACAAGCAGTGATTGAGAGTGTGAATCCAGGGAGGAATGGCAAGAAACTAAGGAAAGAATGGACACATAAATTATAACCTCAGTCCTCAACAACTGGAAAGAAATACAGAAATATCTACAGAGATTGAGTCAAATGATGAGAAAGATAATAAATCCATAGTATTTTTAAATTTTATAGTAACTTTAAATATCAGTGCAATTTCAATTAAAAATCCTTAAATCAAATCAAAGCAAGAAAGTGTAGGGCTGTGTTTAGTTTGGGATATGAGTGACTGCAATAGGCTTTTCCAAAATGATTCACGACTTTCAGAAAAGACCATTTTCCGTTTTGAAAAATTAAAAGTTTTCAATATCTAATATTCCAAAGGCAGCGTGTGCTGATTGATAAAACTTTACTGTATGAGTTTGTATGCGGCAAGAGAAACCTTAGATCCATTCTAGTTTGAGTGGAAGAATTTGAAGAGAATCGCACCACTGTGAAGAAAGACTTGGCTCAATTGATGATAAGTATAAGGTAAAGTAGAAGTAGGCTATTTTTACAGTTTCCCTCTTCTGAGAGAACATTAACCGTAGCCACCACAGAGAGAAACCTTAGCAGCTTCCCTGTGCTAGAGACAGGGCTAAGTACTTAGGTAGATTGCTTCAGTTAATCCCTAAAGGGGGGGAAAAAAAGTCCCATTCCCTACATAATTTGCATAGGAGAACCCAAAACTAATGAAAGTTAAGTAAAGCTCAGAAATACAGAGAGTGAGGAACAGAACTGCTCTCAGAGCAGGTTGTTGTATAGAAAGCCCACAGAGTGTTTACAGATGCTGCCTCCTGTCCTTGGCTGTCTGAATGGCTGTGGTGATACACCTTAGTGCTTATAATTGTCTTGTTATTTTCAGGAACTTTCCCTCTTTCCTATTTAGGTATATATGTATTCACTTTTGTTGCAGACTTTTTGGGCATAAGTTTAGAGTAAGTTTTTTTTTTTGGGGGGGGGGAGTTCATAAGCAGGAAACCTACTCACATGAGCTGATTTACTCACTGGAGCAAGTGTACAAAGAGGCGAGCGGTGACTGCAGGAATTTCATCAGCTTGTTTCCCTGTCTCATCATTTTGTGAGGATCTCTCATTAAACCTGGATCTTGCCTTTCTGCGTAGGTGTCCATCCAGGGAGTCCCTGGGTGGTTCACTAAGATGTCCCACAAACACTTTATTTAGTTACATAATCTTCCATGACAATGAAACATTGGTAAATAGATTAGCGAGAAATATTCTGTAGAATATTTAGAATATTTTTTTCCTATTTGTACATAGAGTTGTGTAGCCCTCTGTATTTTGTATTGTTTTTCAATCTGTTATTTACTGATGTGTGTCCTTAAGCATCCTCAAGAATAAACTAAAGTTTTGCCTGAAACTGCATTTCACAAAGCACACTCATCTGTTAATTAACATGGAAGATAATGACATTTGAGAGAGACGTCCTCTGAGCTTGCTTTATTGATATTCACACTGCACGTTATCTAGAAATGTAGAAGACATCGATCTTACAGGGATTGGTGTTTATTTTGTACTCTAAACCCAGAAAGCTTTTGTTGATGAAACAAGTACATCCCAGCTTAGAATAGGAACATACTTCACTTGGGCATATATTAACTCTGGTTATCAGTTGTCATTTAAGCTTCTGATGAAGATTCTGTTCTCAATCATGACTGCCTGTGTGGCTGATGCATAGAGTGTCTTCTCTTCCCCGGACTCCATAATTAGTTTAAGCTAATAAGACGAAGAAAGTATTCCCCCAAAGAAGAGTTGCAGTTTAGTCTTATTACATTTTAAAATATTGAGCATAGTAAGAAGTAAATTTCCAATTTAGTTTTCACATTCTTGCTCTGCAATCATTTTAGAAATTCTGTGCTATCGGAGGATATTTCATTGAGGCCTAAGAGAGAGAATAGAAACTGCTTACTTTATAGAAAGAAATGAGACCATACCTGTGAATTGTCGTCAATGGTCTCCAAAATAATTAAAATGTCAGAACACTGTTACAAGAGTTAATATTTTAAAAGGAAAGAAGTGCCTGATTGTATCACCACCCCACACAGATAGACACATAAATGGCACATTACTACTAACACATCACAAGCCTTTACTGTCTCTGCTTAACGAAAGAGACCAAGCACATCAAGTAAAGTTGTTGTTTCTACAAATTTTTAATACAATATATACAAGTTTTATTTCATACCAGTTGTAATGTAACTCATTATAAAATGAAATCACAGATGCGGTTCAGATATTATATTACTAATACCTTGTATTTTATGGGTTGTATGTATCAAGATATAAAATTCAATTAGTTAAACATAAAGCAGGACGGTGTATTTGAATATTATGGCAAATACTGCCAAGTCATCTTCAGACTACTGAAATCCTAAAACCTTCCTTGCCTCCGCACAGCTGGTCAGATTTCTACCAAACATGCCTTTAGTTACTCAGGGTTACTTCAATTAGAGTGGATCTTAGAGTCTTGGTACTGTTTTTCTCTCTTGGGTATAGAGTCTCTTTCCTAATGTCATTCAGCTCACTTGAGTTATTATAATGGTTCATCAAATGAGTGTGTTCATTAAAGAATAAGATGTGAAGACAATTGATTTCAAATCAATGACCTAGGATATGTTTTTCTCATGTTGTCATGTCTTCATTGGGATGTGTCTTACAAGGAGTCGCACAGTCAAGTGTTTCTCTTTTTCGAGAGCTATATAAAATGATGAGATTCCTTACAGTCGAAGGTGTATACTAAGTCACTGGAACTGCCATCTTTATGGCCATCAACACTGGCAGGAGAGCGACTCCCTCCCCCATTTTCTGTCACTGAATTGGAAATCACAGGGGCTGTACCGTACAAATAAATTTCTTCATCTTTATCAATGGGAGTGAAGTGAATTTGGCACTGAATGATATAAATGATAGCTCTTCTTACATCAAAATGCTCACACTTTGAACAGACACTTTATCAAGTGCCTGAGCAAACACAGCAGCTTCTGAAGTGTTTGAAGAGCCATTCAATTTGAGAGTCTCCGTGCCTTCACTGTTCCTTAATCTTATTAGTGTAGGCCTCCTTCAGAATAGGCTCTTCCTTGGTTTAAACTTAAGGACATAGATTATAAAATAATGCTTAAAACTTCTTATCTACTTCAACCTGTTGATAGATATATCAAATACTTAGGAAGCTCTTGAATTTAAAATAAGAAGTCATAATATTTTAAAATGCTATCCAAATTGGTAGAAACCTATTTCATCTCCCTTTTTTATAGAAAAGAGAAATCTCCATTTAAAAATTCTATTCTTTTCTTATTGCATTTTCCAAAATTAAGCAAGGAAATAAAATTGGTTCACAAATGATGGATTAAGTGAATGAGAATGGGTCCAAACTAACACAATAAACTGTCCCCATGTTTGAAGCATCTATCCTTTATATTTAACTGTACTAACTTCGAGGGCCACTACTTATGACCTTTTCTATTTCCTCATACTGTATTTACTGTGGCTCATTTGTGCTTGGAATCTCATAGATCCATCCCATATACAGTTACAAAGTCCAGACACTATCATGGATGCCCACACGTGCTTGCTGTCCAGAGCCTGATATAGCTGTCATGTGGGAGGCTCTGCTAGTGCATGACAAATACAGAGGGAGACACTCTCAGCCAGCCATTGAACTGAGCACAGGGTCCTCAATGGAGGAGCTAGAGAAAGGACCCAAGGAGCAGAAGGGGTTTGCAGTGCCATAGGAGGAACAATAATATGAGCCACCCAGTACCCCCAGAGCTTCCAGGGACTAAACCATCAACCAAAGAGTACACATGGAGTTACCCATGGCTCCAGACACATAGGCAACAGAGGATGGCCTTGTTGGACATCAAAGGGAGGAGAGGCCTTCCTGGGAAGGCTTGATGCCACAGTGTAAGAGAATGCTGGAACAAGGAAGCAGGAGAGGGTTGATTGGGGAACAGGGGGAGGCAAGATGGGTTATAGGATTTTCGGGGGGGGGCGAAACCAGGAAAGGGGACAACATATGAAATGTAAATACAGAATATATCAAATAAAAAATTAAAAAAAAGAAGAACTCAGCAAGAAACAGCATTCTCCAGCATTTTGCTTGTATCTCCCAGAAACTGGATAGCCAGCTGCAGAGAATGGGGTCATCAGAGCTGTCTTTGATTCTGCTTGACACCCAACTGTACCCCTCTCTGGGTTGTCTGTTGCAGGGCAGGACTACTCCCCTTCCGCATTCTTTTCCCAAATTGTGCGCCAGCCTCCTTATCCTTGGACACTGTTAATCTCCTTAGTATTTTCCCAGACATTTTTTTTTTTTGGCCTGACCTTTATACTTGAGTCATGACTCCTAGTTTGAAGTCCTTGATAGTCAAACCATGTTTGGGTTAAAATGTTTATCAGGATCAGACTTAATCAACAAATCACATATTAACACATGAGTCCAGCTTTGCTTCTCCTTTCTGTACAGACTGGCAATTCTCCCCTTTCTCTTTCCCCCTCAATCTCTCTCATTGTGTGTCTTTTTTTTCTCTAATCACAGACATGCACATGCATGATTAGTCTTCCCACTACAGGGTGTGAATTATGTATAAATTAAGACCATTCAGTGATTGCTCTATCTTTCATTCTGTCTTGTAGATTTTTTATAAACAGTTACTGAATGAGATAGTAAAAATAATTTTCAACCTGTTTTTCTAATGTAAAGCTTACTCTGCAGTGAAGCTTACTACTTACACCTGATAGTGAATCAGTTTAAATGGTTTATTTAGAACATTTTAGAAGAAGGCACTTCTTCTGAGCGTGGGGTGGTAGCTATGGACAATTGCATCTTGTGGATATTTCTTAACGAATTAGGTTCATATTTGTAATTTGAAAGCACATTAAGAGGGCAGTTTAAAACAAGTTAACATCTGAGTTGTATTTTTCAAAATATACTTCTTAATATATTTTGAACGAGATTTAAAGAGAGATTAAGGGACTTCCTGAATGAGAGAATGTTTAAAATAAGCAAATGCAGTTAGCTGCTCAGATAAGCTTCTCTTAAGGTCTTTGGCCAAGTTTTAAGCAAAGCCTTGTACAGGGAAAGGACTTGATGATTGACTAATGTGCCACAGCAAATAAGAACTAGAAAATGGCTTCCCTGTCATTACCTTTAATATTTCACTTCGTAGAAACTTCTGAATTTAAGCACTGTAGCTCCTTAAGGAAGCTATTACGTTCCCCAAGTGATAAAGACACAAAGCTGGGTAGTTCCCAAAATGGGTACAGAAGAAATCTTTCCTTAAAAATATAAACCGACAAAAAGGAAAAAAGCCCACCGATATTTTGAAACTTCTCTGTCTTTTTACAAGCTTAAATTACTATGGCCCAAATTACACCCATATAAAGTGGACTTTCCCTATTTTTTAATATGCTGTGTCAAGAAGAAAAATGCCTGCTGTTCTTCCTGTATCACTGATTAGGAAAATATGTAGACTAAGGTGTACTGTTGAATTTTTCAATGGATTAACACTACAGCAACTGAAAACAAAAATTCTGTGCTCAGACAGAGACTAATCCATATGGATCCTCTGTCACTTAAAATAATCCGTCTGTCCACTCAGGGCAACCCTTATAGCACAACTGCCACTGGGTGCCATGTGGAAAGGCTTCTAAGAAAAGACACAGAAGTTTCATGAGATGAGAACTACTGACTGATGCTCAAGACCTGCTTGCCTTTTATAGCCTTCACCAAAACTCTTGTTGCTAACCAATAATTTGTGGGTAATTTAATTCAGTAGTTATGAAAATCATATTCTGGGGTGTTCTCAAAATCGTGACTCTTTTAGACATCAATCCATGTATTTGGGGAACTAGAATGAAGAACAGATCTAAACTTTATTTTGGTCACCCCGTGATGTTTCCCTGATTTACTGTGTCAACGGTCATGTTCTTCAATGATATAATTTCCCCATAAAACTTACAAGTAGACTTAAGTCATTTCATCTGCATTGACGTTAGAGTGTGCTGGTAAGTTCTAGCCTGGAAAACCCCATCTGAATGCTCACCACCCCACCTCCATTGAGCACACTGATCATCAGTATCAGTGAGAATCCAAGCAGACTGACCTGGATTGACCCAGACAGAGTCACTCCCTTACAGCACATTTCCTGAGGCATGTCCATCTGCATCTCTGACCCAGACCAAGGTTTGTAAAGGATGAAAATGATGAGCCATTGATTATTAATCATGATTATTAGGATACTTTTACAGTATGAGAAATGCACAAGCATTCTTGGTACTGAAGATTTATATACCAGGAAAAGAAAGACAAACTGCCTTAGTACTATCTGCATTCAGCATAAGACTAGATTAAAAAGCAAACCCACTAAATACTGATAAGTATTTACTTGTGGATTTTAATGTCAAGTACTATTTCTAGACATTTTCGGTTAATAAAATAGCCATTAGTTGTCTTCTGTAAGTGTAGCCACGCTGATAACTCACTATGAATACATGCTAGTCCGAGAGGAAATTCGGATAGTATGTTGGAGAACCTATTTAATCTTCAGCAATGCAAGGAGGGAAATGGTTGTTAAGTGACTGTCACACAAATCCACCTGTGCCAGTGACTGTGGGTTTACCTGCTTGTACTGCCTGAACTGGTTAGGGTAAGGCTGCACCAGGAAAACTTCCAGCCATACTTAGTTTATGTCATTGTTTGTCCCTCTGATATTCAGGTTCTAAAAAAAAAAAAAACAAAAAACAAAACAAAAAAAAACCAAAAAACTTAATGAATTAAAAAACGAGGAATAAAAAGTTTTTTCAAATGAGGATCAATGTATACATGTATGTGTGTCTTTTGTAGTACATTTACTGCATTTTAAAAACATATAACTAATGAATCAATTAAGTATTGCAACTATTTATTAAGTGTATTCCTTGTGTTTTTTTCTAAGTAGAAATATTACCAATGAGCCCCATTTCTCTTCAGTGAGGAGCAACATGTCAGACAAAGGATGGGCTTCTTCCAAAGCAAAGGGGATCCTCAGCTGTAGAGATACTCAGTGCCAGGCTGTGTGATCTCTCCATGGATTCAATGGCGTATAAATGGGACCTTGCAGGGAGGTGCTAAGTCTTAGGACTCTTTTGAACAGGAGAACTTCCACAGTGTTTGAGAAGGAACACCTTCACAGCACAAATCACAATTTAACATTATTTAGGGTGCATTTATGATGTCTCCTTCCATGTTTGTACAGTTGTGAATTCCTTAACGGCTGTACATTCAAAATTGTACTAGATTCAGATGCAGCGGAATATGGGGGACATCAGAGACTGGACCACAACACTGATTACTTTGCCGAGGCTTTTGAACATAATGGGCGCCCCTATTCTCTCCTGGTAAGTCAGAATCTGTAGATTATTTTCATTCTATTTTAATTTAATTCTTTAATTTCGTAGTTACAGTTTTGTTCAAAGAAACAACTCTTTAAATAGTAATGGGGCAGGAGTGAAAAGATAAGCAAGACAGGAAAATGTGATGAGAAACACTGGATCTTAGGAATAATAAGACTAAAGGATATTTGGCTATATTTGGAAGAAATATTGATAGAATTTAAAGTTATTTCTTTGGGCTTGAGGGGACAGGTTTGCTTTATTTTTTTATTACAACCATGTGTATTCTTTATGTAACAATTTAATTATTGCTTTCTCTGCAGTATATTTCATTAACTGGATTTGTACATTATTGTCCATGTAATGAAGTTTAATTTAAAACATCTTGACGAAATACATGATTTATATCTTTTCTGTCAACTAATAAATTGAGAGCCAGATTCGTTGTAGTTATAAATTCTCCCAATTATTCATGCACCTGAGAAAAGCTTTTTATCATATGAGTTTTGTTACACTGCAGCATAGAAGATAAGATGCTGCCCTTAAATACTGAGTTTCTGTTCTTAGAAGATGTAGAGTTGAGCAACATGTTAGACCAGGGGAGATTTTACATTTAACTTATGGCCATATGGTAAGCTTAGGTTATGTATAAATCATATTTTCTTTCCTTTTGCTTTTCTTGGCTGATCATGTGTCTGCTCTTCTACCTCCCCTCTCTGCATTTCTCTCTCAGACCTCCACTGATCTCTTTCACTGTGAGAGGTATTCTCTCACATTCTGACCCTCAGGAAATAGCTAAGTGACATGTGGATGTATCATAGCAAGAAAGCAGATTTTTATAAATTATTCACTTTTCAAAAAGTTCGTAAGGGAAGCCTTAAAATCTGTGTGGTACCCCTGGGTTCCCATATCATACTCTACCCTACCACTTGAAGATGCACAAGCCTCCCATTTAGTAAAGAGCTTTATCCCAGGCAGAGCAGATTAGCCAAGAAGTACATGAAAGGATTGTGCTGGGGGCTGAGGGATGATGTAAGTACACTGGCCAGGCAGACCCAGCTGTTGTCCTTGTGTGTGCGTGTGAGTGTGTTGAGAGCCCTGATGTAGGTTTAGGTAGGGACAGAGGGACCATGCCTGTATGTAGTCAAGAGAGGGCTCATGGGTGCTATCAGATTGCACTTTTGAAGAACTGAAGAACTACTGCTATAACCTGTCGAGGCATTCAATTTTGACATGAGCAATAAGATGGATAAAAATAGTTCCATAAGTGAGTGAGGAAATTACCTAAAAGATGTGGAATAACCAAAAAGGTAAAAGACTCCTGAGGGGATTGGAGAGATGATTCAGCTCACGGGGAGGAACCCGAGGAGCGGCAGCCTGTCACAGTAAAATGGAACTTTATCAACTGGAGTTTGACAGGAGCAGTTTGAAAGATTTAGCAAACTTCTTTTTTATAGGCAGACGTGTCAAACGTTCTGGTGCCTGAACAGAATTTTGCTAGGTATAGGCTCTGTTGCTATGCTGAAATAATGAAACCAAATAATACCGTGGAAGAGACCTGGAATCCGGGGCTCTGGCTGCCCCTTGCGAGCTTAAAGACCTTGAGTAATTTACCACATCCACACCCATTTCCTCATCTGTAAATGAGGGGCATACAGTGCGTTTCTCTCTGTGGCAAGAGGTTCTTAGGAAGCACAAATCCATTAACGTGGCCAGGCTTTTCAAAGACTGCCAGAGGTCCTCCTCCATGTCTTGGAGTCCTCCTGGCCACATGTTGGCACATTATGTCATTTTAGTATCTTGAACATATCAAGACAGTAAATGCCTTGAGAATGCTTAGTTGCAAATACCTTCTCCCAAGTTGGCAGAGATTGTTTTCATTGATAAGCACTCACAGTTCCTGTTGTAGGTAGAAAATACTTTGGCATCCATTGAATGTTTCAGGAGAAAAATATTCTGATATATTTAAAACCAGCCAACAAGCAGTGTTGGTGGCAGGTTACTTTCCAAGCACGATTTGAAGTGACCATGCAGACTCGTCACAGCTTCTGAGTTAACAGGGTGAATGGAGACTCTCCCTTCCCTCTAGGCTTTAGTGATACAGCCACAAGCACAGAAGAAATACCAAAGGTTCTGAGGATCATGTACAATACAACTGTGATCCACCTCATTCAGGAAGGTGATGGAGAGCCTGCCTTTCGCACAGCAGAGTCTGGTTCTCTGAGACCAGAGATGCTTGAGAAAGTATCTGTCTATAAGATCAGGTTCCAGATGTAGTAATCACTGGAAGAAGCCCAAATGAACCAGTTATATAAATATATATAAATATATTTATATTATAATATATATATGTATATACACATAAATACACACACACACATACACACACACAAGAAAACAAGTTCCACTTGCCAATTATCTGTTAACCAATGAGGGCAAAGGGCAGGGGACAGGAAATCACATAAACAAAAGCATCTGTTACAGGAATGCCTCATTAGAGTCGGAAGTCCTTCGAAATGTGATTTGTGAGTGCTGGAACCCAATTAAGTGCTTGAAAGTGACCCCTCGGTGCACTCTGGCTCATACCAATAAGATCAGCTCTGTGTACAGCAGTCCCGGGATAATGAAAGGAAAAGTAATTCTAAGTTTCCCTCATCCCGTGAAATTTCTGCCCATCATAACCGGTTCACAGCATTTGCCAAAGCTTAATGTGCAAGCTCAGTAATCCCCGGGATCTGCTGAGTAGGTGTCAAATCTGCTTTCAAAGACAGCAACAAACAGCTCAGAGGCACCTTAAAATACACCTGCATCCTGCAGCATCAGCAGGTACGGCCCAGGCTCCGCCTGCAACTCCTCACTGAAAACCAGAAAAGCAGAGGTAACTGGATTCACACCACCACTGCAAGGATTTTGGAGAGTCGGGCACTGCATAGCTGCTGAAGTAGTGGGGCCGATCTCCTCTAGCCTGCAGTGCTGATGGTTTGGGGAAGCTCCATTGACTTTTAGCAATTATTTAGCATAATTATTTCTCTATATTCTATCTAGTTTCTGGCATAGGAGCTGGTATGTTAACCTGTATGTAAACTGGCCTGTGTTGGTTGAACACACCCCCCTTTCCCTTCTCTGGCTCCTAAGTTCAAATTTCGCAGTGGAAAGGGAAGCACTGGGGCTCAAGGATTCTCCACAGTCACAGAGAGGATGGTCATGGGGAGGATGTGGCTAACGTAGGGGGCTTGGCGTTAATCACTTGGTCAGCTTGGAGTTCGTTTGCACCTTTTCTATTTTTTTTTTTGTTTTTTTTTTTTTTTTTTTTTTTTTGGTTTTTCGAGACAGGGTTTCTCTGTATAGCCCTGGCTGTCCTGGACCTCACTTTGTAGACCAGGCTGGCCTCGAACTCAGAAATCCTCCTGCCTCCGCCTCCCAAGTGCTGGGATTAAAGGCGTGCGCCACCACCGCCCGGCCTGCACCTTTTCTAAATCTGGGAATTCATTTAAAGGGGGATCTGGCATAGGTGTATTTTCTATTGTCACTCTTCTATAAATATTGATATTACAATTTAATACAGTTGGAGCATGTCTTTGGCACGATATGGAAATGTTAACTTATTTTAGATAACAAAAGCACTTAACTCTTAGAGTTGTATTTCCTTAACATTTCTAAATTAGTGTGTCCTATATAGAATTCTGTATAGAATTATATAATATATAGAATTGAAATCGATAAATATGGGTTAATTATGACATATGTGTGTGTGTATTACTTTTCTCCTAGATCTTAATGCAAAAAGAGAGCTACTTATACCTTTTTCATAGAAAGTACTTGTAAACTAATACATGTATATGAAAACTAAAATGACCTTAACAGTCACCTTTTAAAAGAAATATATTAACTAAGAGGCCAATATATATTGGCCTATATTTCAGTAAAGAATATTTTCATTGCACCAATATTATATCTGAATGGGATGTCACTAAGTTTAACATTTTCTAATATATTTTCAAAATGCCCTGTGTAGCATTATGTCTTTTTTATTTTAAAATGTTGTCATTTCAATGTTTAGTCACCTGTTTTCCAAAATTATGTAGCCAACCATTTATGATCCTGAAGAAAAATAACACAACCACGCTGACGTAACAGCTCACTATGTTGTCATGTGGTTTTGAGACACACGAGGGGTTACTGTAATAATTAAGACTTTCTGACTTCCTTAGACCAGGTCAAGATGACTGTGGCTAGACAATGAAGTTCAAAGACGTGTATTACATCATCTCATTTACTCTTCACTATAACATGTACAAGGCTGAAAGTCTAATCAGATATGTTTTATAGCACATATGGTTTATAACATATATACTAAATCTTTTATGTATATGTATACCAAGATGTAAGTTATAATTAAACATACTTAAGCATTTATGCTTCAGTCTACTTCTGTCTCTGTCTCTCCTCTTGCAAAAGACATTTTGGAATTTAAATAGTGAGATGAGAGTTACAGAGCCAGTACTGATGCCCTAAGTTTTAGCAAGAGACCCAAATCGTGTTCCTAATGATCTCATCCTAAGGATCAACACTGGTTATCTTCAGTGTTTAGTATAATATGCAGTCATTTACAAATGACGAAGAAACTTGGTTTGCATACAAAGAAACCCAATAAAAAATAACACTCAAAAAATTCATAAGTAGCCAGAGTGGGGAAAAATCACTTGCTTATAGAATTTTTTATGCTGTTTATAACACAAAGGCTCCAGAGCAATATAAACACACTGTGATCATTAACAGTGCATCGAGAAGTGTAGTTATATAATAGTCCTGTTAAAGATATTATCTAAGGGGTTTGCAGTGCCATAGGAGGAACAACAATATGAGCCACCCAGTACTCCCAGAGCTCCCAGGGACAAAACCATCAACCAAAGAGTACACATGGTGTTACCCATGGCTCCAGACACATAGGCAGCAGAGGATGGACTTGTTGGACATCAAAGGAAGGAGAGGACCCTGGTCCTGGAAAGGCTTGATACAGCAGTGTAGGGGAATGCTGGGACAGGGAAGTGGGAGAGGGTTGAGGGTTGATTGGGGAACAGGGGGAGGGGAGATGAGTTATGAGACTAATGGGGGGGGAACCAAGAGAGGGGACAACATTTGAAATGTAATATAAAGAATATATCTAAAAAAAAAAAAAAGATAGTATGATTACCAACCTAAGGGTTTTGAACAGGTAGTATTGTTGTCTCTAAGTGTGACTGTAATTGGGACCATTAAGTTCCTTACACACAGTGTTCAGCATCATTTAGAGAGAATTCTCAAAACATTTTAAATCATTTAATGCCAAAGTGGAAAAATCAATGCATATATTGCAATCCTGAAATTCTCATATTCTCTTGTTTCCAATTCTTAAATTTGAACTAACTAAACTATTAAGGGATCCAAAGAAAAGAAGCCTCCTCACAAATGATACTTATTATCCATATTCTAGTAATAAATCACTATGCACATATGAATCAAACAGAAGCTACCATAATTGCCTAGAATCCAAATAAGAGATTGAGTGGAACTCTTCTGATGTATCACTGTGCTATACACTGAGAAGACCTGATCATTATTCGTCGCCAGCCTGATTAATGCATCTCATTGCAACTTCTCCAGACTGAATTGCCAGGTCCGTGTGGCCCACATTATGGGACAAATCTTCTCAGGATGATTTTAGTGGAGAGGAATGTAAACTGTCTGCTTTCTGGTGCTAGCTCGAAATCTAGATTGTTCCTTGACAAGATTGTTTGCGGCAGAGCCTTGTATCTTACCTACAAGTCAAACTCAGTATCTACAATCCTAACATATGGACCACAATCCCTTTGATGTTTACCCTTTAGAGGGACCGATTACTTTAAATTTGTTCCAAGGGTGCTTAGAGTAGGAAATGAACTTACCTGACTGCCTGTTCCCTTGTTTCTTCTCCTTTGCTTTGATGGGTTTCTTTGGTCTGTGGCTTCATTGTAGACGTTTACAATCCCTTGGATTGGAACCTTTCTGAATCGTGGAGTAATTCTACCTTATATATGCACAGCTTCCCTTCGTTGGAAGAATTTTCTACATCTTCCTTTAATCTGTGTCTTAGCCAAGAATAATACACTGGGTGAAATGAATTGCAGAAGCAGTTAAATTCTAATATGGTTTAAAAGTTAATAGACATTAATTCAATGTATAAATTATAGGTAAAAAGTTTTTGGCATTGAAATGCTTGATTTCCCCACCTGTAATAACTAGAGCTGTGATAGTTACCTTTTTCAAAATATTTGATTACAAATCAAGTATTGTGACACTGAACTAAGAAGTGGCTATTGGCATTTGTTAAATTTTTAACAAATGAATATTATTGTCCAAATGACTGTTACATTTAAGGAAAGATGAGAAAACTGCCTCTAGCCATTGCATTCATGGCATAATCTTATTTAAACTACAACTTCAACACGGATGGTCTTTTAATGGTTAAAACTATCCAGTCCCATTGGTCTGTCTGACTTCTCCTAGGATTCTTTACTGTAGATGACTTAGACAAGAAATAGTGAGGTCATTTGCAAAGTTAAATGGCAAATAAGATTATTTTTGTTTTTCTTCCTAATGCCGTGTTGCTTGTGGTTTTTAATTTGGTTATAAACTATAAGAGACATTTTTAAGCTGTCAAGCATTTGTGTAGAAGTAAAATAACTGAATGTGGTGAAATATTAACAAAGAAATGGAGCGAGGTCTCATAATGACATCAGCAATCTATAATTATAATATTTTATTAGTTACAGTGCTATTTCTTAAGTGTGTTATATAGGAAATAAATCAAGCCACGCAGTTCATTAGTTATAAATTTTATAAAGATTTTCTTATGAGTAGTTATATTAGAGGACTTTTTGGAAGTGTGTTCCTCCAACAGTTACAATTATTTTTTAAAATGCAGCCATTATTTGGACCCTGCTTCCTTAAAGCTCCTAGTCAGATAAGAGGATAGATATCTGGAAAGAAAAAGAAGGAAGGAAAGAAGGAAGGAAGGAAGGAAGGAAGGAAGGAAGGAAGGAAGGAAGGAAGGAAAATGAAATACACAAATTATGTGAAAGGATCCCAAGGAGTCAAATGGCTGCTGTGTTTTAAATGGAGTGGAGAACGTTCAGTATGTGGTATTGTCCTGGAGAAACCTGGCCATGGGACTAGGGATTGCTGAGACCTGCAAGCTACAGGAACCAGGGTACCAGGGAAGAGTTTAGAGCATCAGATTCGTTCTAGACAAGATTCAGAGGAGTGTAGACTCCTCCTGTAACTAGCAGGAGGCCGTGATAGAACCCATCAGGACATATAGCAGTAAGATAGGAGTGTGGAAAGGGCGTGTCCTATCTCAGAGAAAAGGGTCCTTTATTTTGTTTGTTTCTTGTTTTGTTTGTTTTTCTTTAATTGGGTTAACTTTATTGAGTGCCTAATTGTCGTATTCATTCTTCCAATCACAACAACCATGTGAACTGCACGCATCCCTTATGCACCAACTAATAGTAAAATTTAAGTTTAAGGGAGCCTTTCACCTCATTTCTGGAAGGAATCGCATCATTTGCAAATAGTTTGGAGCCCTCTTGTGGTTACTGTTGTAATAGCCTTTGCTGCCAAAACTGTTGAAACTATGAACTTGAGCCTTCTGAAGGCTGGTAGAATTTACATGAATCACTGCGACCCTAGTCTTATGAAAGACTGCATGGTAATATGTCACTTTGATGTTATGACAGCGTGTTCAACATTTCTTTTAATTACATCGTTGTGATTGTGTTGTCAGGTGTACATTCCAAGCCGAGTGGCTCTCATCCTTCAGAATGTGGATCTGCCAAACTGAAGAGACCGGAACTCAACCCATCTCATGCTGTGTTGACGCTGACCCTCGTTGCAGTGTTGATAATGTGTAAGCTTTGCAAAACACTGCTGTCTAGCCAAAACATCAGGCTGAAATTCAACATTGGAATATGCAAACATATAAGTTGCTTATGAAGTAGAAGGATGTGCTTAAAATATTAGCAACGTCTATTTCAAAGCCATCCAAGAAATTAGGATTTGCAGATGAAGTGTAACACGTGATAATTTTTAAGTATTACTTTACTGGCAAAGTATTTGATTGTTTAATTTTAAAGTTGAATTATTCATCAGGCATGGTTACTTTGGCTCTAGTAAAAATATTTTTTTGAGATAGATATTTTGGTGGCCTTATTTGTTCTAATATCTACTGGTCTGAATGATCAGTACTGAGTTTGTTTTTCTGCTGTGTTTTTTTAATTATGTTTAGGAATACTGTATTAAATATGTAGCACTAATATAAAAATAAGAATCTTGTAAAAGATAATATAAAATTCTTATCTGTGCCTCACTTTGGATTAAGTTTTATCTTGTAATCTCATGTCCATATACTGTTTCAGTAGATGCTGATATCTCAGTCTTCTGAAGACTTGAAGTGGTCACTGTAGCGTTTCCGATAATGTCTTTCATTTCAATCAATAAAATATGTTAAATTGCATTGGCTAATGTGTTTTTTATTGTGCTATTATAAGGAATGATTTGCAACAAATATTAGTGAGCTTTATTTCAACTCTGATGTGTTCTCCATGTAGATTCACATATGTATAATGAACCAAGCAGCTAATAACTTTTCTGTCTGGTGGAAGTATTGTGTAACTTAAAATCAGAGTAACCAGGCTCCTGGCAGAGGGATCAGTGGCCTAGCACACTTGTAAAAGTGGGAAGACCTGTGCTCTGAGGTTGGGGATATTATTCAATGGTTATTCAACTATTTAATGGTAGACTGTACCTGTAGATGACCTAGGTTTAGTCCCCAGCATTCACATCGGATAGCTCACAACTGCCTATGACTCCAGAAACACTGTATCCAATATAACTTTCTGTCCTCCAAGATTCATCAAACTCATATGTATATACCTACATGTAGGCACATATACATAATAAATAAAAATAAAATCTTTAACAAGAGAGGGTGCACGTTCAAATCCCTAGCACTTCCATTAAAATTAAGACTGGCTATGCACGCCGATAACCCAAGCTTTAGGCAAATCCCAGGAGCTCAGTGGCTAGTAACCCTAAGCAAAAGAGTTGGCTTTATAAATGTGATGCCTGGTCTTAAAAGACAAGGAGAATGGTGGTAGAGGAAGGCTTCTAGCAGCTTCTTCTGGCTTCTATGTGTATGATAATGGACATGTTACACACTAAAAAGGCCTGCACAGTGTGCAAACATATATAATTTATGAACTACGAAGAGACAACCATATTAATGAATTTGGATATCTAAGATATTCTGCCTTAAATCAGAACCTTTAGAAACTGCACTGACTGCCTCAGTCCAAACTCTAAAACTTAGTTCTTGAGTCTCAAATAATTTGTGTGTAATTTACACACCACAAATAATGATAAATTCCTGAGAAATGTGTTGTCTTTTTCATTTTTATTAACATTGATTCCGGGTTTCTATTTTGTTCGAGCCTGATTATTCATAATTAATAAGAAGTGCTTGGAAATGGTGGAAGGGAAGTAAATGGGATCAAAATATGCTGTGCATGGATGAAATTTACAAGAACTGGCATTATTATATTTAAGAATTTTTTTAAACTTAGTAATGAATAGATAATAGACTTGCTATTGCATCTAAACCTTTATATTAGCCATTATTCTTGAATAGGCAACTTGGAGTCAAGACTTGGAGATCTAGATCTAAAACATGTCACTTGTCTTCAGTTGTAATAGTCTAATAGCTTGGTTTCCTAAGACTCAACCTGGCCAATTAATATTGGTGCACACAGGGAATCTTGATGAAGCTGTCTGGTGATTTTCCCCTTATACAAATGCATTAGTGTCCGTGTTGCCATGTTTGTGTTCTGTACTCATTAGGGATAATAGTATGATGTGCAATTATGACATCCCCTGTACTACAATAAGAAGGAAGACCAAAGTATGGGTGCTCCAGTTTTTCTGATAAAGGGAAGAAAATACGCACAGGAGCAAATATGGAGATAAAGTGTAGAGCAGAGACTAATGGAAAGGCCATCCAGAGACTGTCCTACCTGGGGATTCATCCTATAAACAGTCACCAAACCCAGACACTATTGTGGATGCCAAGAAATGCTTGCCAAAAGGAGCCTGATATGGCTGTCTCCTGAGAGGCCCTGCCAGAGGCTTACAAATAAAGAGGCAGATGCTAGCAGCCAGCCATTGAACTGAGTGCGGGGTCCCCAATAGAGGAATTAGAGAAGGGACTAAAGGAGCTGAAGGGGTTTGCAACTTTGTAGGAAGAACAATATCAACCAACAGGACCCCCCCCAAGCTCCCAGGGACTAAGCCATCAATCAAGGGGTACACATGGCCCCAGCTGCACTTGTAGCAGAGGACGGCCTTGTCAGACATCAGTGGGAGGAGAGGTCCTTGATCGTATGAAGGCTCTATAGATGCCCCAGCATAGAAAATCGAGGAAGGATAGGGTGGGAGTGGGTTAGGTGGAGGAACATCCTCATAGAAGCAGGGAGAGGGGGAATGATGTAGGGGTTTTCTGGGAGGGGGAAAACTGGGAAAGGGAATAACATTTAAAATGTAAATAAAGAATATATTCAATAAAAAAAGGTTACAAAAAAAAAAGATTCATCACAATTGTCTTGGTTGTATATAAGGAAAGATGACTTTTTGCATCAGGAATTGTATGTGTGAATGCTTTTCTATGTGCATGTGCTCTAACCTGGGGTATATTTCATCAGAAGACACCCTTTACAGGATCTGTCACAGCTTAGCCTGTCACTAAGTAGGCTAGACAAGTTGTCCAGTGAATGCCCAGAGAATTATATGTCTCTACCTTCCCAAAGCACGAGTCACCATACCCATAAATTCCAGGGACTAAAATCAGGTCCTCTTGCTTTCAAAGCAGGGACATTAACAACCGAGTCCCACCTGTAGGCTTTGGGTTTGCAGGGGAGGGGGGTTGCTAATTTGTTTTGTTTTATTTGTTTTTAACACAAGCAATTGCTTATCATTAAAACCCTGTTCTTTCACCCTGACCTCGTGGAAAAGTTTAAATGACCAGAGTAGTTACAGCTAAAGTTCTTCTATATGCAGTACGGTTCATTGTGGGAAGTTAGATTTTTATCAGTCTAAGGTTTTTGCCCTTCATCATTGTCCATTGCCCCACCATACCAAGAATAGCTATGAATATGTTGCTAGGTGAGAATTATTAAAAATAAAAACTAGACAGAATATTAAGCATTCAAGCTAAATACGATTTCCTTTTCTTTGTCTTGGTATAACAGTTTTAGAGTCCCGGTAATTGTCTAGTATATTTCTCTGTAGGTCTTTTATATCGAGACACTACCATTCCTATCTTTCTTTTTATTGGCTAAATGTTTCCAGAATTCACAAAGGACAGGTATAGAATTTCACATTTTGTGACTTGTAATGCTTTTTCTATGGTGTGCTAATTACTAACATCAAAAATGAGAATAGCTTGCCTTCGTTAACTTCCGGATTGCATCTTATTGTTCTTTTAATATCATATGTCGTAGAAAATAGAGATAACCTCATATTTATTTTGCACCAGGTCCTAATGGTAGGAAATGATCACTAGTAATCACACTGCTATCCAAAACAAAATGTATCCCTGATGCTACTCATACTTAACGTTTTAAGTTGATATTCTGCTCAGAAAAAGCCAGTTTTTTATTCTTTCTTTATTAGATATATTCTTTATTTACATTTCAAATTATTTCCCCCCTCCCCGAAAGTCCCATAAGCCCTCTTCCCTCCCCCTGTTCCCCAATCAACCCTCTTCCGCTTCCCTGTTTTTTTTTTTTTAATTTAATTTTATTTTATTTTTTTTTAATTTACATTCCAAATCACTTCCCCTTTCCCGTTTCCTCCCTCCCCGAAAGTCCCATAGACAAGAATGAAACTGTAAACACTTTGCACAGGGTTTCTCAGTCTGTGCCACTTGACCTCTGCCGGGTGATGCCGATCATATTTTCTTTTCCATAAATGCGTTGTCTCTCGTGCTGCCCTCTTTTTAGCCTAAGCGTTCTTCTCTTACATAAAATGAGGGATTTAGTCACCACGTTCCTCTGGTTCAAAAAGGAACCAGTGGCAACAAATTGACTTTTCATGGCAACTGTAGAAGAATGCGAGCCTCCCCCTCCCGCCCCACTCTCTGACTCTAGCCTTGCCTTAGCAAGTATCAATTCAACATGTGTCACCCACCAGGGCTGTAGGCATTGCTACGCGGATCTTACAGGAGGTGGTCTGAATACAAAACCTATTCTTCAAACAGTACACAAGCCAGTGCAGACAGATCAGGGAGGAAGCAGTGACGGGTAATGTGTTTTTCTCTCCTTCTGCTCTCGGCTTCCACGCAGATATCTTTTCACTGTTTCTGGTCCTGCTGCCATTGAATCTGGCCATCAAAGCAAGGTAAAATAGCTTTGCTGTTGCTTTTCCTGTGTAGAATGAACCAGAGCAGATAAACTTGATAGGAAGAAAAGCAGCAAAGCAGCCTTCTGGCTGGCCTCGCGCCTCGCACATCATTGCATTTTTTTTTTTTTTTTTTTGCCTACTTTGAGGCATGCCCTGAACTTGAGTTCTTTCGACTGTTGGGGTTCATTTATCTATTCCTTATGAGGGAACAGGCACTGAGCTATGAACTTTGTGAGGAAGAATATTCTGATGAAAGAAAACAGAAATCTAAGGCACAGCCAATGTCATGTCCTTTGTTCGGTGCAGTTCATTTATCATTCACTGTGCATTAAAATTGAAATGTAGATAAATTTTCCTACTAAAGCCAGCCTTTAAGGAGAAAAAAAAAATCAAATGAACTCCCTACTAATTTTTTTTATGCTCTATTGTCTTATTAATGGTGACTTGTAGAGAATTGCAGAAAAAACATTTACACTTTTAGGCAAAAAATTTTAATTGGTAGTTTAAGAATTAAGATATGATAGTTTTAAGGCATCTTTTTTCTTCTATAATTTAAAACGTTACATTGAACTTGGCACAAACTATGCAATGTAGACAGTGTTTATGTATATGAAGAAAAATGCACTTTATGATACACATGCTCTTGTTACAGAGAATGCAATTCTGGATGTTTGCTTATAATACATAATGTTTCTTGTCATTTCTGATGGACTAGAGAGAAGACTAGTCATCATGTAGTTTCTCATACAGGGAGGCATGCACTGTATTTTACTATAACAGTGTGACAGAATGATCAAAAGACCTGAATTCAAGTCACAACCATTAATTGCATGTTCCTCATTTAACAGACTTGTATGCCTGGAGATTTAGAACAAATGCCTGGTCTGGCAGCCCTGACAGGCTAGTATCAGTAATTTACCCTGATGTGTCTACCAAACAAATGGCAAATGCTGTTGATAAGCAGAAAGAAGAAATGTAATAATCAATTTGGACACACTGTGCAGAATGGATGGAGGTCTCCAGTGACCCCAAGTCTATCTTTGGCATACTGACCTGAGGTTTAGGTTTAAAATAGAGAAAGAATCGAACCAAGGGCCAAGAGATATGTATAGCCAAGCATTCCCAGCCAGCCTGTTTATGGAAATCAATAGTAAGTATAAACGGAATACTAAGGGAAATAGCTTGTCTCCTCCAGAGGGATACGCCAGCCATCCAGTTGTTGAATCTAACCTTTCCCTTTTCCCTGACTGCTCACAGCCTAGAATAGAGCCAAGAAGAGGAATGCAGCTTCAGAAAGCTGTAGAAGAATACACACGCAGAAGGCTTGCTCTGTCATACTTTAGATTGGAAGGTCATACTTCCTTCAGAAACATTTAACCTTAAACATATATATACTAACTCAATATTAAGTTCTTAAAGGTGGGGAGATACATAATGTCTTGCTTGCCAAACTTGTCAGTGATGTAGTATTTAGAGTAAGACTTAAAGCAAAACTTTAACAAGAGTTATCATATCAAATTACTTTGCCATAAACCAATATAAATCAATTGATAAGGGTTCAAGTTGTATGAGCAGACTTGTCCAATATATGTAGAAAACTCTGGATGTGTACAAACTATAGTCTCTCCCAACATCTCTGTTCATGTCAGATCTATGAATATTTTAATATACATAGGTCAACATATAGAATCAGGATATCAGTCAAATATACACAAGCTCATTGGTTTCAACATTTGTATTAAATTAATCATTTAATTTCAAGTATGATATTCATATTTCATTTCATGTATCTTTGAATGAATTGCAAATACCAAATCTCAATGAGTCATTTTATCGATGTTTTAAGTTTTCAAGCACATAGGATATGTTTCAAACTGTTTATGCTCTAGAGAATTTCACCTCCAAATGTTTGCTTCTTTTTCCTTTACGATGAGAATGGGAACTGAAATACTTACTACTTCCTTCTCCCATTCATTAGGAATTCCTTTTACTGAGTCCTTGCTGTCATATCTCATCTATTCCAATGAGATGCATAATGAAACAGTTCATGCAACTTTATTACATATATAATAAAAGCCATACTATGACTATCTGGCTATCTTAGTCAAGGTTTCTATTCCTGCACAAACATCATGACCTAGAAGCAAGTTGGGGAGGAAAGGGTATATTATTCAGCTTACACTTCCACATTGCTATTCATCACTAAAGGAAGTCAGGACTGGAACTCAAGCAGGTCAGGAAGCAGGAGCTGATGCAGAGGCCGTAGACAGATGTTACTTACTGGCTTGCTTCCCCTGACTTGGTCAGCTTGCTTTCTTATAGAGCCCAAGACTACCAGCCCAGGAATTGCACCACCCACAATGGGCCCTCCCCCCTTGATGTCTAATTGAGAAAATGCCCTACAGCTGGATCTTATCTTATGGAGGCATTTCCTCAACTGAAGCTTTTTTCTCTGAGATAACTCCAGATTGTGTCAAGTTGACATACAATACCAACCAGTACACTGGCTAAAACTGACCAACTGTGGTTCCTACATATGTACACAGAGTGACATTCAGTCCCCTGTCTTCTAAATATCAGGGGCCATCATTTTTCAATACAAAAAAATCCCATGAGAATATGTTGTTTTTATACAGATATAGATTTTAAAGCCATAATGTATAGTGTACATGTATTGATTCTTATCACTCCCTATAGCAAGGTGCTTTGTGTATGTTTTCAATCTGAGTACTTCCACATACAGCAAAATGTCAATTATTGTCCTTTTATCCCAGGCTGGTGCTCATTTTATCTCTGTAGTCTTCCATGTACTTTCCCATTAGATTAGACAGATTTTATCAGAAGTTACAAGCTTCCCTTTTCCCTTCTATTAGTGTTCTTTCATGGCATCTGAATTCAGACTGGAGAGCAGCAACCCACACTACCTTGAGTAAGGTCTCCAGGGCCCAGGTTGGAGACTATACCTCAACTCCAGCCTTGTAACAGACCCACACACTATCTGGGTTTTTTCAACATGTGTTCTAGAAATCTCCAACCCCAATAAGCCTTTGTAAAGAACACACAACTCAGTTACAATATTTATAAGCTGCATGCCTAGACTGGGCAGATTTACCACTACACTACTCTATTCCCCAGTTATGAGCTCTCTTGCTACATGTGGCTTCTCCTGCCCATGTGGTTCTGTTCCATCTTTCTTTCACCTCCTCTTCCTCCACCTTCCTCTTTGTCCTCCATCTCCTCTCTAAAACCTCTACCCCCACTTTCACTTCCACTACCCAATCATAGGTTCTAGCCTTTATTTGACCAGTTAAAAAAGGAAGAAGGTCCACATGTAATCACCTGAGTATGTGATCTACTCCTCTACCCCTGTACTTAAGAGGGGCAGCCCCTCTTGAGGAAGTAGAATTAACATCAAAATATAAACAACACCAGGACAATCCACAATAAATGTGCTTAACTTCTCCCCCCACCCCCACCCCCACCCCCACCCCCACCTCCTTCATCTTATCCTTTACTCTGTTGCCTTATTTTGAGGTTATTCTCTGGTGGACTCATCCTGTCACTCTCATGACTATTATTGTCTCCGCCATGAGGAGAACACCGAGCCATTGTTTATGCTTCTAATTTACATTCATCATTTAAAGACATGTGCATTTGTCTTCTGTTTTGTCTTTATTCCTTTACTTAAACTCTTAATCTTACTCACTTAGGGAGCTTTTCTGTTACCTTTGTGTTTTCTGAGGTCTAAATTTTGGCAGTAAATGTTTGCACTCATTTAAAATTTGTTCATCTTCAAATGAAGGTAGAGAACCTTTCAGTGGAAAAACTGAGCACTCCCCCCTGTTCTGAGCATAACAGGACAGAAATATTGCCTCTTTTGATGTGAGGCAAGTTGGAGAAATGCTACAGAAACTATGATGGATTTCCTCTCCCAAAGTTGGGCTGGAAACCTTATAGATGATGTTCATGTTAAACATATATAAGGATGTTGGGAACAGATTAAACTTTACTATGAGAAAACAGACACATGGATAGATAATGCAAAATCTGTAATGAGTTGACCTAAGTTGTCAGCAAGTAAATGACAGGAAAATGAGTGAGATGTCACCTATTAAAAGTTACATAAGAGACATTCCCATATATCATATTTAGACCTAAATGTAAAAAAAATCCTACCATATCCTATGAAAGAGAGGTTTTTAAATATTCAAGAAAAAACAAATATTGATTAAGAAGGTCTAACAATGAAAATAGTGTTAGTTTTGCGATGTTATATGGAATTAGAATTAATGATGGGATAAGAACATTATAGTCAAGTAAGATGTATGGTTTAGATTTGCATACTCATAAATGAATGATATCATCTTAGAAGTTTATAAATGTTTCAAAAGAAAAATGAGGAAAGGTAAATTGTTATAATTGTTGGAAAAAACTGGTGCATCTATAGGCGCTCACTATAGGAAGCATTGTATAGGAAATGTACAGGAAAGCATTGTAAGATTTTTTTCTAAAAAAAAAAAAAAAAAAAAAACCGAAGTTTTTTTCTTTTATTAGTTCCTCGGTTCTGATAATTTCTGATAATTCCTTTATTGCTCAGTGTATTTTGTTGTAATCTACTTTTAGTATCATGCTTCATATTTAATTGCTGCTTGACATTTTTGTTTTAATCACTGCCTCATTTAGAGAGAGAGACAGTATATATCTTGCTCAATGTTTATTTCATGTACAATTTATTTTGTCATTTAAATGTCAGGCCAGCAGCATGGCCACAGGCATAGCAGTGGTAAGGAGAAAGGAGACAGTTGGGAACTCTGGCTCTTGCTTCCTCATGCCCTGGTATGACTGTCTTTCAGAATAACATGGAAGCTTCTGTCATCATCCACAGACCATGAGAACTATGATTCACGCACTCTAAGATGAGACTCATAAGATTCCACTAGCTGCAAACTGTGTCAACTTACTCTAGCAGCTTCTGAATGCCTATGAATTCTGCCATTCCCATTCCTACCTTGTATTCAGCATCCACGTTGCTGTGTTCTTTCCTGTCGATGTTTGTTTGGTTGTTGTACATATATTCATAGAAATGAAAATGTTAGAAGAGCTACATAGTTTGTTAACTCTGACATCACAGGCTTTTTTTTTTTTTGTTAATGACCCAGCATCCAGCACTCCTTGGACAGCTGGCTAAATTGAGAGCTGGGCTGAGAGTGTACAAGGTAACTCTTCTACTACCAAAGGTAGAACAAATATATGTAAAATAGATTACATCTCTTGTTCCAGGGAAACAAACCAGCCCTTAAAGAAAATGGTCTGGGAGTGTGAGAGCCTGGCCTAATAGGAGTTGCTTGAAGTGACAAATTATTTGTAGGTGTTTCCTAAAAATTAACTCAGGAAGCAGTGAAGATTAAATTATGGAACAACAATTTAAAAACGCATTTGGGGAACTGGAGAGATGGCTCAGAGGTTAAGAGCATTGACTGTTCTTCCAGAGGTCCTGAGTTCAATACCCAGCACCCACATGGGGGCTTACAACCATCTATAATGGGATCCAATGCCCTTTGAAGACAGCAACAGTGTACACATATACATAAAATAAATAAACCTTAAAAAATGCAGTTTGATTCATATTGCTATCTGGAGCAGGATCCCCTCTCTATCTCAGAGCCTGCTGTGCTGTCTGGAATATATAGAACCAAGCACATGAAAGAATAAAAATAATCTGAAAACAAACTTCTAACTTGGTGTTGGTTTATGTACTTTAAACTGTCCCTTGTGTCCCACCCGACAAACTGACTCTCCATCACATTATCATGATTTTGACAGTGGAAGAGTATGGGCTTTCCTGCATCAGGGAAGTCATAAAAAGTAATACAGTAATAAAGATGTAATGAAAACATAGCATGTTGTCATCCCTAATTGTCAGCTCAGTTCAGGAGATCTCATGCACTGTGTTTCCTTCACTGACTCAAGATACAAGTTAAAGACATCGCTAATGCCAATAAAACCATCATTTAACATGGTGTTTGCCAAGCTTCTAAAATATTATTTAGCTTAATCCTGATCCCCTGAAAACATTAATAACTCCTTGACAAACATTGTATTTGACTAAATGATTTGGATACATGAAGATGAAGGTACACTGATCTCATCCTATGTTTAAGAAATGTGTAATTCCTTTTTAAGTTCTTGTGTGTATGGTTGTGTACTGTGTGTGTGTGTGTGTGTGTGTGTGTGTGTGTGCATCTCTATGATTTCATTGTATCCTTTAAGTCACCTTATCTGGTAGTCAGCATTTACAGTCATTGTGGCAAATTTTATTTCCCTAAGCACAGAATTATCCTGATTGCTATTTAATTACATCTCTACAAGGAATGATTTTTCCTGCCTTATATGAAAATTTATAACCAAACTAATAGTGTATTTCTAGGAAGAAAGTAGGATGTCATGGTGGATTTTCATTGAGTTACCTATCACCTAGATTGATCTATTTATTCTTATTTCTTATTATATTAATCTTCTCTTGCCTTGTTGCTATTGCCTATACATATATATTTTAATATAATATGAATCAGTATAGTACATATGTAAGTCATAAAAATAAATATTGTAGTAAGGTAGTAGATGTATGATGAATGGATCCACAACTAGATAGATATAGATAATAAATAGATGTTTTACAGATGGCTTTGGTTGTGATGGTAGAGTTTGCAGCTAGGTGTTTTCTGTTTTGTGACTAGTTGCTGAGGAACCACTTAGAGCTAATGAGAACTCCTGGAGCATCCCTTGATATTTCATTAGTTTACAGCAAGGGTTTGCAAGATTCATGAAGTTTTTTGTTTTGTTTTGCACACCATTATAAAAGCAGGATGTTGAATCTCATTATAATGTGTAAAACATTAAGTATGTCAGAAACAATGAAGAATTTTCTATGCATGACAAAAGCATGTACTTATCTGAGCTTTATCAAATTTCCACTCATTTCTATATCCATATCATTAAGGAGAACAAGAATGGTTATTCACTGACAGGTAGCCATAGAAATGAAGTTAGGAATAATCTACATTTTTCTTTTGTTTCCACATTAAAATAAGTCCTGTTTCACCTGTCCAATCCCGATGCTTCTGACAGCATCAGTCCTTGGAGAATATTAGAACCTATTCTAATATTCCAACCACCTGGTCACTTATAAAATATAATGCTATAATAATTCATTCATCTGTTATCTGCTAATGTATTGAGACTCCGTTGCTAGTGTCAGTAACAGAAACATAAACGAGTGTACTGACCTCAACTCACTTTATATGGAGCAAGCAAGTTTATGTTCATGGAAGAATCTACAAATTATCTGTCTAATATCCATTCTTCTGTCATTTAAGAACAGAACCATTATTCATATGACAGAACATGTTTGCAGCCACACAATGAAACTCCATGCAAAGAGGAAGTTAGTTCTTACTTTTAGATTGGCCCCTTACAGGGAGGAAGCTGGGGCATTTACTAATATCAGTCAATTCCTTCCACATTTGTTGCTTTGAACATCTGGAGAATCTGGACATCCCTGTCTTTACCACAGGATGACTTTATATAGTAAAGGTTAGAGGGAGAAAATGGGATACTCAACTTCTGACAATCTTAGCTCAGTCACACATTGATAAAATGTCTTTGTTCTGTATTTCACGTCAGAAAGTTCCGGCATTCATACAGTTACAAATGTATGTAGATATTTTTGTTATGTATTGCTAGTCCAACACTACATATATCATTCACTTACTGATAAAACTGAATAATTTCAATTGATAAATAGAAGACCTGACTATGTAAGACTAGAGCAAGAATGAACGGGTCATATAGAAAGCAACCACACTAGCATAGCCGAAGTAGGAAATTATATAGAATGTTCCCTAAATACATACTGATCCATCCAACATGAATCGGTATTCCAGAGAAGTTGAAGCTCAAAGAAAAAGATAGGGATAGTACAGGATTTTAGATAGTAACCAATGAAATGGCCTTAAAAGCTAATTTCAGAATATTAGGTTCTATTTCTGACAGATTACACAATAATGTACTTAAATATGAAATTATATATATATGTATATATACATATATGTATATAAAATTGAAAGGAAAGCAAATAGTTGCAGTTCAAGAGATATTTTTTTTAAACTGAACTGTCCTTACAATCACACATGAAGTGATCTGTCCTCACATGATGTTGGAGACACTCATAAGTACTACAGAGTGAGCAGGATACTTGAGTCATGAGATTGGGGCCAGGTCCAGATGTTGCTCCTGCTCCTAGTCCCCCTTTCCCAGAGTTCTTCTTCCATCCATCCTCTCCTTTGCCTCTGAGAGGGTGAGCCCATATCCTCCTACCCTGGGACGTAAATTCTATACAGGATAGGCCTGTACTCTCTCCCTGAGGCCAGACAAGGTAGCCCACTGCTACATATGTGCCAGGGGCCTCACACCAGCCTGTGTATACTTTTAGGTTGGTGACTCAGTCTCTGGGAGCACCCAGTGGTCCAGATTAGTTGAGATTGTTGGTCTTCCTGTAGAATAGCCATCCCCTGCAGTTCCTTCAATCCTTCCCCTGACTTTTCTTCCTTAGGGGTATCCAATTTCCATCCAATGATTGACTGTGAGTATCTACATCTGTCTCAGTCAGCTGCTGGGTAGAACCTCACAGAGGACAGCCATGTAAGGCCCCTGTCAGCAAGCTCAACATAGCTTGATTACTATGAAGGGATTAGTGTCTGCCCACGGGATGGATCCCAACTTGGGCTGGTCGCTGGTCGGCAAGTCCTTCAGTCTTTGCTCCATATTTGTGCATGCAATTCTTTTAGACAAGAACAATTCTGTGTCAAAAGTTTTGTAGTTGGGTTGGTGTCCACATCTCTCCACAGGAGGTCCTGTCTAGCTACTAGAGGTGGACTTTTCAGGTTCCATATCCCCACTGTTGGGCATTTCAGCTAAGGTCACACACATTGAGTACTGGGAGACTCCCCATCCTAGGTTTCTGGGACGTTCTAGAGAGAGTCCCACTGCCCAGCCCCATCAACTGCCTATTTCTACTCATTATCCTGACCCTCTGGGCCTCTCTCCTGCCCACCATCCCCCCATACCTGAACCTGATCCTATCCCTGCTATTGCCCTCTCCCTCCTCAGTCTCACCCAAGTCCCTCCCTCCCTCCCTTCCTCTACCTCCTATGACTATTCTGTTCCCCCTCCTAAGTGAAATTTAAGCATCCTCACGTGGGTCTTCCTGCTTGTTTAACTTCTTAAGGTCTGTGGAGTGTATCATGGATATTCTGTACATTTTGGCTAATATTCACTTATCAGTGAGTATATACCATACATTTCCTTTTGGGTCTGGATTACCTGACTCAGGATGATATTTTCTAGTTCCATCCACTTGCCTATAAAATATGGGATGTCCTTGTTTTTAGTAGCAGAATAGTATCCCTCTGTGTAAATGAACCACATTTTCTATATCCATTCTTCAGTTGAGGGACATCTGGGCTGTTTCTAGTTTCTGGCTATTATGAATAAGGCTGCTATGAACATGGAACACATGTCTTTCTGATATGGTGGGACATCTTTTGGGTATATACCCAGGAGTAGTATAGCTGAGTCTTCAGGTGGAACTATTTCCAATTTTCTGAGAAACTGCCAGATCCTCATTCAAAACATTTCAACATTTATTCCCCCCTACTTTCACCTGTTTATTAATCCACTAGCACTTCTTTTACCGAATATTGTAAAGCTACTTGTTCTATGCATTTTTCTATGGAAAGTTGTGATTCAGGAGTACTTTGCCCATGATCCCATCTTTTTTTTTTTTTTTTTTTTTTTGTTTTTTTTTTTTTTTTTTTTTTTTTTAATTTAATTTTATTTTATTTTTTTAATTTACATTCCAAATCACTTCCCCTTTCCCGTTTCCTCCCTCCCCGAAAGTCCCATAAGCCCCCTTCCCTCCCTCTTTTCTCCGTTCAACCCCCTCTCATTACTCTGTCCTGGCGTTCCCCTACATCCAGTCTTTCCAGGACCAGGGGTCTCTCCTTCCATCTTTTTAGAAATCTATTGATATGCTGATTGTGTCTAGGGTATTCTGAGATTCTGGGTCAATATCCCCTTATCAGTGACTTCATACCATGTGTGATCTTTTGTGATTGGGTTACCTCACTAAGGATGATATTTTCAAGTTCTGACCATTTGCCTAGGAATTTCGTGAATTCATTGTTTTTAATTGCAGAGTAGTATTCCATTGTGTAAATATACCACATCTTCTGAATCCATTCCTCCGTTGAGGGACATCTGGGTTCTTTCCAGCTTCTGGCTATTATAAATAAGGCTGCTATGAATATAGTGGAGCATGTGTCCTTATTGCATGCAGGTAAAGTCTCTGGGTATATGCCCAGGAGTGGTATAGCCGGATCCTCCGGAAGTGTCATGCCCAGTTTTCTGAGGAGCCGCCAGACTGCTTTCCAGAGTGGTTGTACCAGCCTGCAATTCCACCAGCAGTGGAGGAGTGTTCCTCTTTCTCCACATCCTCGCCAACAACTGCTGTCTCCTGTGTTTTTGATCTTAGCCATCCTGACTGGTGTGAGATGGAATCTCAGGGTTGTTTTGATTTGCATTTCCCTAATGACTAAGGATGATGAACATCTCTTTAGGTGCTTCTCAGCCATTAGATATTCTTCAGGTGAGAACTCTTTGTGGAGCTCTGTACCCCATTTTTTAATAGGGTTACTTGCCTCTCTGGAGTTTAACTTCTTGAGTTCTTTGTATATCTTGGATATTAGCCCTCTGTCGGATGTAAGGTTGGTAAAGATCATTTCCCAGTTAGTTGGTTGCCGCTTTGTCTTTTTGACGGTGTCTTTTGCCTTGCAAAAACTTTGTAATTTAATGAGGTCCCATTTGTCTATTCTTGATCTTAGAGTATAAGCTATTGGAGTTCTGTTCAGGAAATTCTCCCCTGTGCCCATATGTTCAAGGTTCTTCCCTAGTTTCCCTTCTATTAGTTTCAGTGTGTCTGGTTTTATGTGGAGATCTTTGATCCACTTAGAATTGAGCTTAGTGCAAGGAGATAAGGATGGGTCAATTTGCATTCTTCTGCATGTTGACCTCCAGCTGAGCCAGCACCATTTGTTGAAAAGGCTATCTTTTTTCCACTGGATGGTTTTAGCTCCTTTGTCAAAGATCAAGTGACCATAGGAGTGTGGATTCATTTCTGGGTCTTCAATTCTGTTCCATTGATCTACATGTCTGTTACTGTACCAATACCATGCAGTTTTTAACACTATTGCTCTGTAGTACAGCTTGAGGTCCGGGATACTGATTCCCCCAGAGGTTCTTTTACTCTTGAGAATAGTTTTAGCTATTCTGGGTTTTCTGTTATTCCAGATGAATTTTTGAATTGCTCTTTCTAACTCTATGAAGAATTGAGTTGGGATTTTGATGGGGATTGCATTGAATCTGTGTATTACTTTTGGTAAGATGCTCATTTTTACTATATTAATCCTGCCAATCCATGAGCATGGCAGATTTTTCCATCTTCCGAGGTCTTCTTCAATTTCTTTCTTCAGAGACTTGAAGTTCTTGTCATACAGATCTTTCACTTGTTTGGTTAGCGTCACGCCAAGATACTTAATATGGTTTGTGGCTATCGTAAAGGGTATTATTTCTCTTACTTCTTTCTCAGCCTGCTTATCCTTTGAGTATAGGAAGGCTTCTGACTTGCTTGAGTTGATTTTATATCCGGCCACTTTGCTGAAGTCGTTTATCAGCTGTAGGAGTTCTCTGGTGGAGTTCTTTGGGTCGCTTATGTATACTATCATATCGTCTGCAAATAGTGATAGTTTGACTTCTTCCTTTCCAATTTGTATCCCTTTGACCTCTTTTTCTTGTCTAATTGCTCTAGCTAGAACTTCAAGTACTATATTGAAAAGATATGGAGAGAGAGGGCAGCCTTGTCTAGCACGATCAAGTAGGCTTCATCCCAGGGATGCAGGGATGGTTCAATATAAGGAAATCCATCAATGTAATCCACTACATAAACAATCTCAAAGAAAAAAACCACATGGTCATCTCATTAGATGCTGAGAAAGCATTTGACAAAATTCAGCATCCTTTCATGCTAAAGGTCTTGGAAAGATCAGGAATTCAAGGCCCATATCTAAACATAGTAAAAGCAATTTACAGCAAACCAGTAGCCAGCATCAATCTAAACGGAGAGAAACTTGAAGCAATCCCACTAAAATCAGGGACTAGACAAGGCTGCCATGATCCCATCTTGAATTAAGACTTGACACTTAAGTCAAAAGATATGGCCCAGCTTTATCCATTACGTAATGGTACACGCCTGAGTGGTGCTTCTAAACCCTCTTCAAAGGGGAACCATTTCAGAGTCTCAACAACTAGCTATGCAGATTAATTCTGAAGATGCTGGCACCCTGAGGCCATAGGAGTTTTAACAGAACTACATAGGTGAGGATATGAATTAGTCACCCCTAAACGGTCCACAGTTGCTTTTGTCAATAGGATAATTAAACATCACTTAACTCTTTGTTCACATAATTAAATGCCGTCTCCTAGGTCTTCTTCTTTAAATCCTCAGACCACTTTTATACCACTTATCTGGAATATATACATGATCAACACCCTGTAATTTCGTTTGTTTTTTTTTTTTCCACAGTTACCTGGCAACAGCCAGGTATGACTCTATATAAGGGGCTGTTTGCCCCCACCTTACTTTCTTTTCTTTTTTTTTCTTTTCTAATTTTTTTTATTTACATTCAAAATCATTTCCCCTTTCCCGTTTCCTCCCTCCCCGAAAGTCCCATAAGCCCCCTTCCCTCCTTCTTTTCCCCATTCAACCACCTCTCTTTTCTCTGTCCTGGCGTTCCCCTACATCCAGTCTTTCCAGGACCAGGGGTCTCTCCTTCCATCTTCTTAGAAATCTATTGATATGCGAATTGTGTCTAGGGTATTCCGAGATTCTGGGTTAATATCCCCTTATCAGTGACTGCATACCATGTGTGTTCTTTTGTGATTGGGTTACCTCACTAAGGATGATATTTTCAAGTTCTGACCATTTGCCTAGGAATTTCGTGAATTCATTGTTTTTAATTGCAGAGTAGTATTCATAGCAGCCTTATTTATAATAGCCAGAAGCTGGAAAGAACCCAGATGTCCCTCAACGGAGGAATGGATTCAGAAGATGTGGTATATATTTTCTTTTTTTTATTAGATATTTTCTTTATTTACACTCCAAATGATTTCCCCTTTCCCAGTTTCCCACTCCCCAAAAGTCCCATAAGACCTCTTCCCTCCCCCTGTTCCCCATTCGACCCCCTCCTGCTTCCCTGTCCTGGTATTCCTCAACACTGCTGCATCGAGCCTTTCCAGGACCAGGGGCCTCTCCTTCCTTCTTCTTGGGCATCATTTGATATGTGAATTGTGTCTTGGGTATTCCGAACTTCTGAGCTAATATCCATTTATCAGTGACTGCATACCATGTGTGTTCTTTTGTGATTTGGTTACATCACATATGATGATATTTTCCAGTTCCAACCATTTCCCCAAGAATTTCATGAATTCATTGTTTTTAATTGCTGAGTAGTATTTCACTGTGTAAATATGCCACATTTTCTGTATCCATTACTCTGTTGAGGGGCATCTGGGTTCTTTCCAGCTTCTGGCTATTATAAATACGGCTGCTATGAACATAGTAGAGCTTGTGCCCTTATTGCATGCTGGGGAATTCTCTGGGTATATAACCGGGAGTGGTATAACAGAGTCCTCCGGAGTGTCATGCACAGTTTTCTGAGGAAATGCCAGACTGATTTCCAGGGTGGTTGTACCAGTTTGCAATCCCACCAGCAGTGGAGGAGTGTTACTCTTTCTCTACATCCTCTCCAGCATGCTGTCTCCTGAGTTTTTGGTCTTAGCCATTCTGACTGGTATGAGGTAGAATCTCAGGGTTATTTTGATTTGCATCCCTAATGACTAAGGATGTTGAACATTTCTTTAGGTGTTTCTCAGCCACTCAATACTCCTCAAGTGAAAATTCTTTGTTTAGCTCTGTATCCCATTTTTTAATAGGCTTATTTGGCTCTCTGGAACCTAACTTCTTGAGTTCTTTGTATATATTGGATATTAGCCTTCTGTCAGATGTAGGGTTGGTAATGATCTTTTCCCAAATGACAGTGTCCTTTGCCTTACAGAAACTTTGTAATTTTATGAGGTCCCGTTTGTCAATTTTTGATCTTAGAGCATAAGCTACTGGTGATCTGTTCAGGAAATTTTCCCCTATGCCCATGTGTTCAAGGCTCTTCCCCAGTTTCTTGTCTATTAGTTTCAGTGTGTCTGGTTTTATGTTGAGATCCTCGATCCACTTGGAGTTGAGCTTAGTGCAAGGAGATAAGAATGGGTCAATTTGCATTCTTCTGCATGTTGACCTCCAGTTGAACCAGCACCATTTGTTGAAAAGGCTATCTTTTTTCCACTGAATGGTTTTAGCTCTTTTGTCAAAGATCAAGTGACCATAGGAGTGTGGATTCATTTCTGGGTCTTCAATTCTGTTCCATTGATCCACATGCCTGTCACTGTACCAATACCATGCAGTTTTTAACACTATTGCTTTGTAGTACAACTTGAGGTCCGGGATACTGATTCCCCCAGAAGTTCTTTTACTGTTGAGAATATTTTTAGCTATCCTGGGTTTTCTGTTATTCCAGGTGAATTTTTGAATTGCTCTAACTCTATGAAGAATTGAGTTGGGATTTTGATGGGGATTGCATTGAATCTGTATATTGCTTTTGGCAAGATGGTCATTTTTAATATATTAATCCTGCCAATCCATGAGCATGGCAGATTTTTCCATCTTCTGAGGTCTTCAATTTCTTTCTTCAGAGACTTGAAGTTCTTGTCATACAGATCTTTCACTTGTTTGGTTAGAGTCACCCCAAGATACTTTATATGATTTGTGGCTATCGTGAAGTGTATCATTTCTCTTACTTCTTTCTCAGCCTGCTTATCCTTTGAGTATAGGAAGGCTACTGACTTGCTTGAGTTGATTTTATATCCGGCCACTTTGCTAAAGTTGCTTATCAGCTGTAGGAGTTCTCTGGTGGAGTTCTTTGGGTCGCTTAAGTATACTATCATATCGTCTGCAAATAATGATAGTTTGACGTCTTCCTTTCCAAATTGTATCCCTTTGACCTCCTTTAGTTGTCTAATTGTACTGCTTGAGGTCGGGGATAATGATTCCACCAGAAGTTCTTTTACTGTTGAGAATAATTTTAGCTAACCTGGGTTTTCTGTTATTCCAGATGAATTTGAGAATTGCTCTTTCTGACTCTATGAAGAATTGAGTTGGGATTTTGATGGGGATGGCATTGAATCTGTATATTGCTTTGGCAAGATGGCCATTTTTACTATATTAATCCTGCCAATTCATGAGCATAGAAGATTTTTCCATCTTCTGAGGTCTTCTTTGATTTCTTTCTTCAGAGACTTGAAGTTCTTGTCATACAGATCTTTCACTAATTTGGTTAGAGTCACAACAAGATACTTTATATTGTTTATGACTATTGTAAAGGGTGTCATTTCCCTAATTTCTTTCTCAGTCTGTTTATCCTTTGAGTATAGGAAGGCTACTGATTTGCTCGAGTTAATTTTATATCCAGCTACTTTGCTAAAGTTGTTTATCAGCTGTAGGAATTCTCTAGGGGAGTTTTTTGGGTCGTTTAAGTATTCTATTATATCATCTGCAAATAGAGATAGTTTGAGTTCTTCCTTTCCAATTTGTATCCCTGTGACCTCTTATGTTGTCTAATTGCTCTAGCTAGAAATTCAAGTACTATACTGAAAAGATATGGAGAAAGAGGGCAGCCTTGTCTAGTCCCTGATTTTAGTGGGATTGCTTCAAGTTTCTCTCCATTTAGTTTGATGTTGGCTACTGGTTTTCTGTATATTGGTTTTACTATGTTTAGATATGGGCCTTGAATTCCTGATCTTTCCAAGACTTTTATCATGAAAGTATGCTGAATTTTGTAAAATGCTTTTTCAGCATCTAATGAAATGACCATGTGGTTTTTTTCTTTGAGTTTTTTTTTTTATGTAGTGGATTAAATTGATGTATTTCTGTATATTAAACCATCCTTGCATCCCTGGGATGAAGCCGACTTGATCATGGTGAATGACCATTTTGATGTGCTCTTGGATTCAGTTGGCAATAAGTTTATTGAGTATTTTTGCATTGATATTCATAAGGAAAATTTGTCTGAAGTTCTCTTTCCTTGTTGGATCTTTGTGTGATTTGGTACCAGCGTAATTGTGGCTTCCTAGAATGAATTAGGTAGTATTCCTTCTGTTTCTATTTTGTGGAATAGTTTGGAGAGTGTTGGTGTTAGGTCTTCTTTGAAGGTCTGATAGAATTCTGCACTAAACCCATCTGGTCCTGTGCTTTTTTTGGTTGGAAGACTTTCAATGACCACTTCTAACTCTTAGGGGGTTATGGAACTGTTTAGATGGTCCATTTGATCCTGATTTAATTTTGGTATATGGTCTCTGTCTAGGAAATTGTCCATTTCCTCCAGATTTTCCATGTTTGTTGCGTATAGACTTTTGTAGTAGGATCTGATTATTTTTTGAATTTCCTCTGTTTCTGTTGTTATATCTCCCTTTTCATTTCTGATTTTGTTAATTTGGACACTGTCTCTGTGCCCTCTGGTTAGTCTGTCTAAGGGTTTATCTATCTTACTGATTTTCTCAAAGAACAAGCTCCTGGTTGTGTTGATTCTTTGTATGGTTCTTTTTGTTTCTACTTGGTTGATTTCAGCCCTGAGTTTTATGATTTCCTGCCTTCTACTCCTCTTGGGTATATTAGCTTCTTTTTGTTCCAGACCTTTCAGGTGTGCCATTATGCTGCTAATGTAAGTTCTCTCCAGTTTCTTTTTGGAGGCACTCAGGGCTATGAGTTTTTCTCTTAGCAATGGTTTCATTGTGTCCCATAAATTTGGGTATGTTGTGCCTTCATTTTCATTAAATCCTGAAAAGTCTTTGATTTCTTTCCTTATTTCTTTCTTGACCAAGGTATCATTGAGTAGAGCATTGTTTAGCCTCCATGTGTATGTGGGTTTTCTGTTGTTTTTGTTGCTATTGAAGACCACCCTTACTCCATAGTGATCTGATAGGAGGCATGAGATTATTTCAGTCTTCGTATATCTGTTGAGGTCTGTTTTGTGACCAATTATATGGTCGATTTTGGAGAAGGTACCATAAGGTGCTGAGAAGAAGCTATATTCTTTTGCTTTAGGATGAAATGTTCTATATATATCTGTTAAATCTATTTGGGCCAAAGCTTCAATTAGTTTCACTGTGTCCCTGTTTATTTTCTGTTTTCCTGATTTGTCCATTGAGGAGAGTGGAGTGTTGAAGTCACCCACAATTATTATGTGGGGTGCAATGTGTGCTTTGAGCTTTAGTTAAAACTTCTTTTATGCATGAGGGTGCCCTTGCATTTGGAGCATAGATGTTCAGAATTGAGAGTTCTTCTTGGTGAATTTTTCCTTTGACCAACATGAAATATCCTTCCATGTCTTTTTTTGATGACTTTAGGTTGAATGTCAATTTTATCCGATATTAGAATGGCTACTCCACCTTGTTTCCTGGGACCATTTGCTTGTAAAATTGTTTTCCAGCCTTTTACTCTGAAGTAGTATTTGTCTTTGACACTGAGGTGCATTTCCTGTATGCAGCAAAATGCTGGGTCCTGTTTACAAATCCAGTTTGTTAGTCTATGTCTTTTTATTGGGGAATTGAGTCCATTGATATTAAGGGATATTAAGGAATAGTGATTGTTGCTTCCTGTTATTTTTGATGTTATTTTTATGTTTGTATGGGTATCTTCTTTCGGGTTTGTTGGAAGAAGATTACTTTCTTACTTTTTCTAGGGTGTAGTTTCCCTCCTTGTGTTGGTATTTTCCATCTATTATCCTCTGTAGGGCAGGATTTGTGGACAGATTTTGTGTAAATTTGGTTTTATCATAGAATATCTTGGTTTCTCTATCTATGGTGATTGAGAGTTTTGCTGGGTATAGTAGTCTGGGATGGCATTTGTGTTCCCTTAGAGTCTGTATGAGATCTACCTAGGATCTTCTAGCTTTCATGGTCTCTGGTGAGAAGTCTGGTGTGATTCTGATGAGTCTTCTTTTATATGTTACTTGGCTTTTTTCTCTTACTGCTTTTAGTATTCTTTCTTTGTTTAGTACATTTAGTGTTTTGATTATTATGTGACAGGAGGTATTTCTGTTCTGATCCAGTCTGTTTGGAGTTCTGTAGGCTTCTTGTATGTTCATGGGCATCTCTCTTTAGGTTAGGGAAGTTTTCTTCTATAATTTTGTTGAAGATATTTACTGGCCCTTTAAAAGTTGTAAATCTTCAGTCTCATCTATACCTATAATCCTTAGATTTGGTCTTCTCATTGTGTCCTGCATTTCCTCGATGTTTTGCATTACAAGCTTTTTGCATTTTGCATTTTCTTTGACTGTTGAGTCAATGCTTTCTATGGTATCTTCTGATTTTGAAATTCTTTCTTCTATCTCTTGTATTCTGTTGTTGGTGTTTGCATTTACAACTCCTGATTTCTTCCCAAGGTTTTCTATCTCCAAAGTTGTCTCCCTTTGTGATTTCTTAGTTATTTCTACTTCCGTTTTTAGATCCTGAATGATTTTGCTTAGTTCCTCCACTTGTTTGTTTGTGTTTTCCTGTAATTCTTTAAGAGATTTTTATGTTTCCTCTTTCAGGACTTTTGCCTGTTGATCCAAGTTTCCTGTATTTCTTTAAGTGATTTTTGTGTTTCCTTTTACAAGCTTCTTCTATCTGTTGACCCATATTCTCCTGAATTTCTTTAAGCAATTTTTGTGTTTCCTTTGTAAGGGTTTCTACCTGTTAACTCATGTTCTCCTGTACTTCTTTAAGAGATTTATTTATGTTCTTCTTGAAATCCTCTAACAGCATCATGAGATGTGGTTTTAAATCCAAATCTTGCCTTTCTGGTGTGTTGGGGTATCCAGGACTTGCTGTTGTTGGAGAACTGGGTGCAGATGGTGCCATATTGCCTTGATTTCTGTTAGTAGAGTTCCTACATTTGCCTTTTGCCATCTGGTTATCTCTGGTGTTAGTTGGTCCTGCTGTCACTGGCTGGTGCTTGAATCTCCTGTGAGCCTGCAAGGCTATATCCGTACCCCTGTGTGACCAGGTTTTCCCTGGCACAGATTGCTGAGGGGCTGTCCAGCTCCTGGGCACAGGTAGAACCCTGGCATGAGCTGTGTCCCAATCAATGTTATACTTGGGTTATTTCTGTGTAGCTGGTTGCACCTGTCTGATCAGTCACCAGAGCAAAGATGGCAGTGCTGCCTACCTTGTAACTTCTTACTGAAGAAAATGATTACAGCTAAAAATTTAAGTTGTAATGCATGGACTCAAGTTTTGGGCCTGAATTTTGGATACATCAACCTAACGGCTATACAAGATAACTTCTCATTTCAGCCTTCTTATCACTCCTTGAATGGAGACAGTTCATTGGTTAGTCCCAACGTAATATCTTTCTCCCTAATATTTTTTATCACCTCTCTGTTATTCATTTACGTCAATAACCAAATTTATCAATTTGGTTTTCCTTATTTACTTTCAGTAGGTTTTATGTACATGGTGACTATAAATGATAACATAAATAAATATTAGTCATTCTGTCTTAGGGACTAACATTTTGTTTTCCACTGAAGCTGCTCCTGACTTCAGATCCAAACAGAAGATATGAACAACACAAGATTTATGCCTATGTGGTTCTTCATCCGTGAAGTACTTCTAACTCCAAATGCTCTAGGTCAGGGGCAATCAGAAAACAGAGATCACAAGGAATATTGCATACATAGGGTACTTGATAGGGACCTAGAGACAAAAAGAACTGTCAAAGCAAAGGTCAGAAGATGACTTGTGGCTTTGCAAAGTTAAGGAAGTGTCAGAGTTAGAGATATCTCCAGGTCATGAACTCAATCCCCCTAGCAGCAAACTCAGTGGTTCTCAGGCAGACACCCAGACACTGCTGGAAGTGGCTCTTGATTCTCACAGCTGCCTGCAGCACTGAAATGGGTAATTTTCAGGAGGATATCTGAGAGCCACTGGCAAGATTTCCTCTCTGCCATCTGCTGATGCCCTTTCTCTAAGCAGAGTTAGGAAGTTGCTGAGAAAGAACAACCAGTGTACTGCATGAGACACATGCAAAAATTGCTGAAAAGTTGATGCTCCACCCACTTTTCCACTTGGCCAAGTAATAAAGCAGCATAGGGATGACTCAGTGAGATGAAAGCCATGCAAAGCAGTTTTAGCAATCAAGAAAAAAACTAAGATTTGTTTTACAGCCTTTACAATTGTTCTTAACATGTGTATACTCCTGGTCACTTACAGTCATATGGGAAAATGAAAAATAGCAGCATTGGTATTATTTGCTGTATAACATGGTGATTTGAAACATTAGAAGTACTAATAACCTGTTTACCTCTTTGTATAAAATATGCCAGAAGTAGTTTGAACAGTGTTTGCCTTCTCATCATGTAGCTTACTCAGATGAAAGAACATCTTCCATATTTCGTTGTGCATTACATTATTTCTAAGTTGGAAACAACTTTCAACATGTTCTATCATCAATTTGCAGTGACATGTGATAACTCTGAGAATTTCTTTACTGGAGCATTTTGTACTAGCGTCACTTCCTATCTAGGACCCCCCCCCCACATCGCTTTTTTCACTAATCTCTTTCTTTGTGTGTATCAGTTAGCTCACATGGAGGAGACTGGTGTAAGTCTCTTAAATATGGGGCCTAGCACTGTTTTCCTGGTAAGTTTGGTTTCTGCAATATCATTTGCAGTGGATTTGAATTGCCATTCCAGCATTATCCCATTGCCTTGCCCATTACTACACATTCATGGTTCTTGACTTTCATGGTTGAATCTTCTGGTTATTTACTTTTGTAAAATGTCACATGGGGGACAAGTCAACATAATTATTACTTGCCCTACCTTCTGTGAGTAAACTGAAATACAGTCATCATCAACAGTCACCAATAATTTTTGAAGGAAGTTATGGTATTAGGTGCTAATCACGAGGCCCATTTGTCATTTGTATAATGAACTGTCAACCAAATTTTTCGTGGCTAATCTCATGTTCGTACATTCTACCTATCTAATACATCATGGAAACTGAAATACGGAATAGGTTGATGTTTGGAATTTGTATTATTTAACTAAAATATGGAAACTGAAACTCATATATTAGACCCTGTTTTGGAGGGATAATCTCATTGACCAATTAATTAGACTCCTACAATGGGTGGGACATAAGGCTTGAGAAAATCAAAAGGAATTGATGCCTTAAATGGTGAAGATAAAAGGGGAGGATGCTAACAATTTTCACAAGTAGAAGTAGTAGAAAAATTAGAAGCAAAGATGGAATCAATGCAAGCTCTATGGACTTTAAAGATACGATACAGCAGAAGCTTGTAAACCTTCAAATAGGTATTTCAGGAGGTTTAGAGATACAATGTAAATTTGGATTCTGTCTTCAAAAAAGTGCTAAGTAAAACTAACAGTAGAAATTACTGCATTCAGACTTTTCCAACTACTTCCATGAACAAGTAAGAGAAGTTTTCATGGTAGCATACAGAAGCATAAAAATTATCTAATATGCAGTTTGGTAACAGGATAATGAGTTTTTAGAACAGAATCTTGGGCAACTATAATAAAATAGTAGGAAATGTTGCTGAGAGGTAAGAGAAATTCTACATAAAGATTAATTGCAGGTAAGGTGGAGCAGTATATACCTTTAATCCCAGCTTTTGGGTATATGAGCCTAGAGGATAACATGCTTGTAGAAATCTTGGGGTGCATAAGATGACCCTGTCTCAAAAAGCAATGTCACTAGATTTCCTATTTAGAGCATTAAGTAAGTCTTTGGGGAAAAAAGTATCATTAATGTGCTGGGATACAAGCAGACTGATAATCTTCAGAATAGGTAGAAACTTGGCAGGTGATGGGTAGCAAATGTGGAATATAGAATTGAGGTTCCTTAAAGAAGATTAAACTTTTTGAGGAAAAAAACCATACCCCCTCTTCTTAAGAAAAAAAAAGTATATGTTTTATGGAAGAGAGACACTAGGAAATCGTAAAAATGGGCAGTGGTATATGCTCAGAAAAATAAGAGGAAGCTAGAAACAGGGAGAGAGCTAAGTATGACTCAGATACTAGTATAGAACAAAGAACAGGAGTAGGTGCAGGGAGTAGGTGCCTTCTCTCTTGACTATGAAATAAAGTGGAGAGGCCACTCTACACAGAAGAGTAGAAAAGGTCAAGATTCTCACTCACAAAGGTCTGGGAGTGACTTATAATAGTCTCTACAGGAGCTGAGGGAGCACATCTGAAAGCATTGTTTAGAAGTTGTTTTGCCTCATCTAATAGATTAAAGCATACCATTTTGACTTATGGATAAGGCAAATTTATAAAGTTTTAAGAAAGAAATCATAGTACTTAGGTACCTGAGAATTAAAATGAAGAGAAGAAAATTTCCTGGGGAGATAATAGGGCTACATCAGACATAAATCAAGCAAGTGACCTTTTCTTGGTAGAAAAAGCATTGTTAAAGAAGATGTCTGAGTCAAGATAGTAAAATAAATTTCAGAGAATTGAAACATAGTTACCATGGACAGAGTGATAGAAAATAAGTTTATTAAGAGTAGCAACAATTCTTTGTGGGAAAAGAAATTTTTTTTTCTGTGTCTGTATTCAACAAACGGTCATCAATGTCAATTACTTTATCTTTCAGTTCAAATATGTAATTAAATTCATACAAACGTAAGATGCCTCTTCAGTTTTGCATGTATTTATAATCTTTTTTCAAAGTATTATGTCAGGCTGCAGAATCTTCTACTTTTTGTGTGTGGAAAGCCACTCACACTCCCAAACACACAAAAGAGCATTATTTTTTATTTTTTCAGTCACTATTATTACATTTTTTTCTTTCTTCTTTATCAAATAGAAAAAATTCCTACCTAGGTACTGTAAAAATACAGATTGCCTCTTAACAGCCAAAAAAAAAAAAAAAACCAAAACCAAAACCAAAAAATCCAACAGACAAAAGACAGACAGTGATGCATAATAACTTGAGGGCTTTGTCTCGGTGAGCTAAAACAAATTGCAGATATGATTATTCTCATATGACTTGAACTTAATCAAGATGGTTCTTACTAAATGACAAACTGGGAGTTGACCATTTCTCCTCACTTTCTTAGTTTAGCATGATTATACATATATCATTTCTATCTGATTTGCTATTCTTCTGGAATCACTAAAACAAAAAGAACGTGTGTGTGTGTGTGTGTGTGTGTGTGTGTGTAGTGATTGAATCCAATACTAAAACATACTAGGCAACCCTGGTAATACTAAACACTGTTACATGCTGACCCACTCGCCATCCTCCACCTTAGATATTGAGATCTACTGCTAGAAATGCTAGAAATCTAGGTACTCGTAGCCCACTTTAAGTTACCACAGAGGGGATAGTTATGGAAAGCATATAGCATATTTGTGTAGGTTGGGTTTATGCAATTGTGAAATGCATCTCAAGTCTTGTTTCTAGATTCCCCTTCTTCTGATTTCAAAGCATGTGACACGCTTCAGAAACATCTTTATTTAAAACATTTTCATAATTAGAAAACTAACATACCATATGTATATTGTGATTCCCTACTATATAGTTATACAAACTTGAACCTTAATGAATTATATACCATACCTTGCCTTATGTTTTACAAAGCAGAATGAACTTTATAACAATTACACATAGAACAGTCTCAATTAATTTAGCTAAAATTATGATATTCCCGGTAGACGTTTCCTTACACATATCATTTACCTCTTGATATTTTGCCTTCGTCATTTCTAAAATGTCCTTCCAGTGAAGCCCACTGACTCCAAAATACTAAGATCAACAGAACACCAATAGTTTATGCTATAAGATCAAGAATTGACAAATGGGACCTCATAAAATTACAAAGTTTCTGTAAGGCAATGGACACTGTCAAAAGGGCAAAGCAGCAACCAGCAAACTGGGAAATGATCTTTACCAATCCTACATCCGACAGAGGGCTAATATCCAATATATACAAAGAACTCAAGAAGTTAGACTCCAGAGAGCCAAATAAGCCTATTTAAAAATGGTGTCCAGAGCTAAACAAAGAGTTCTCACCTGAAGAATGTCTAATGGCTGAGAAGCACCTAAAGAGATGTTCAACATCTTTAGTCATTAGGGAAATGCAAATCAAAACAACCCTGAGATTCCATCTCACACCAGTCAGAATGGCTAAGATCAAAAACACAGGAGACAGCAGTTGTTGGCGAGGATGTGGAGAAAGAGGAACACTCCTCCACTGCTGGTGGGATTGCAAGCTGGTACAACCACTCTGGAAAGCAGTCTGGTGGTTCCTCAGAAAACTGAGCATGACACTTCCGGAGGATCTGGCTATACCACTCCTGGGTATATACCCAGAGGCTTCCCCTGCATGCAATGAGGACACATGCTCCACTATGTTCATAGCAGCCTTATTTATAATAGCCAGAAGCTGGAAAGAACCCAGATGTCCCTCAACGGAGGAATGGATTCAGAAGATGTGGTTTATCTACACAATGGAATACTACTCTGCAATTAAAAACAATGAATTCACGAAATTCCTAGGCAAATGGTCAGAACTGGAAAATATCATCCTTAGTGAGGTAACCCAATCACAAAAAAACACACATGGTATACAGTCACTGATAAGGGGATATTAACCCAGAATCTCGGAATACCCAAGACGCAATTCACTTATCAATAGATTTCCAAGAAGATGGAAGGAGAGACCCCTGATCCTGCAAAGACTGGATGTAGGGGAATACCAGGACAGAGAAGCGAGAGGGGGTTGAATGGGGAACAGAGGGAGGGAAGGGGCTTATGGGACTTCCGGGAAGGGAGGAAACGGGAAAGGGGAAATCATTTGGAATGTAAATAAAAAAATATAGAAAATAAAAAAAACAAAAAAACAAAAAAACCAAAGTGTGGTTTAGTTATGTAGTCTCTTGAACTCAGAGGACTGGATAGATTTGGACATTTCCTTTTGCCAGTGAAGGAAAAGAGTGTTCTTTCTAAAGATGTTCACCTACTGAAGACAATGGAAATAAAACAAAGCAACAGTCTGCATGGTAGTTGGACTGTCATTCATCCTAAAATAGTATGTTGCTTCCACAGTTTGTCCTGCTTTTTTACAATACAAGTTGGAAGTGTAGGAATAATTGCATTACTTTTGAACCTAAGTCACTTTCACACTTAATTTTTCATGAAAGCGTTTTCCAGGGTATGAAAAGAATTAAAATGTCTTATGTTTGGACAGTCTTAGAGTAAAGAGGGTGGAAAATAAAATTAACCACAACAAAACGGTGTGTTATGCATCACTTTAAAAATTATTCATTTTTAAAATTTCTTTTATTGAGCTACAGTTTTTCCTCATGATTGACCTTCAGATTAAGGATAGGAATATTGCCTTCTACCACAAACTTGAACAGAGTAGTTTCTGGTCTTCCTTGCTTATAAAACCATAAATTAAATTCACAATCCTGAGGCTTAAGGCTGAGGTCATTGGGGTGTCTTTTAATGGAGATAAATGAATTGAAGCATTAAAACTTACTGTATGGATGTTAGTGTCCACCTGTAATCATTGTCCATTTATTCTTTGGCCTTGATGGTATTAGTGATATCATTATTATAAGTTACTTTATCAAAAAACAGAGTTGAAGACAATGCAGTATGACAAATGCTTAGGAAGGAAGTAATCGAGCAACATAAAAATATTGTAGGGAGTGGTCAGCATTTGATAAAACTCCTTGATAAGTACAGCATCAATTTCTTAAGAAACGGGTTCTGTGTTAATGGCATGAAATCATTCCTCAAATAGCCAAAATTTAAAGGACAAAACAAGAAATTCCGACATAAAACTGAAAGAGCAGCATCACGACAGAGAGGAATATTTCCATGTGTTGAGACATGGTGGTAATTTGGCTTAAACACAGAATAGAATTTATTTTCATTTATGAAAAAAATCATGATAAATTAAAGCAGATGAAGTCACATCAGGAAAGACACAAATGTAGACATGAACACAGCCTGGCAGAGGACAAAAAGAGACGTATTAGAGATAACCATGTGTGAGAGAGTGGTGAGGATGTGGATTAGTGAATACTATGACTGTCTTAGGGTTTCCATTGCTGTGAAGACACACCATGACCAAGGCAACTCTTTTTTTTATTGAATATTTTATGTATTTAAATTTCAAATGATATCCCGTTTCCCAATTTCCCCTCCAGAACTTACCTATCCCATATCCCCTTCCCCTGTTTCTATGAGGGTTCACCCTCTCCCACCCACCCACTCCCACCTTACCACCCTGGCATTCCTCCACACTGGGGCCTTCACAAGACCAAGGGCCTCTCCTCCTATTGATTCCATACAATGCCATCCTCTGCTACATATGCAGCAGGAGTCATGGGTCCCTCCATGTATATTCTTTGGTTGGTTGGTTTAGTCCCTGGGAGCTTGGGGGAGGGGGTGTCTGGTTGGTTGATATTGTTGTTCTTCCTATGATGTTGCAAAACTCCTTCAGTTCCTTCAGTCCTTTCTCTAAGTCCTCCAATGGGGTCCCATGCTCAGTCCAATGGTTTTGTATTTGTCAGGTTCTGGCAGAGTCTCTTAGGAGACAGCTTTATCAGGCTCCTGTCAACAAGCAATTCTTGCCATCCATAATATTGTCTGGATTTTGTGTCTGCATATGGAATGGATTCCCAGGTGGGGCAGTCTCTGGATGCCCTTTCCTTCAGCCTCTGCTCCACACTTTGTCACCATATTCCTTTAGATAGGAGCCAGTCTGGGTTAAAAATTTGGAGATGAGCAGGTGTCCCTATCCCCCAACTGGGGGCCTTGCCTAACCTCTGGATATGTTCCTTACAGGTCCTTCCTCCCCTTTGTTGGGCATTTCACCTAATCTCATCCCTGTTGGGTCCCTGTTTGCTTTCCCTGCATCTGGGACTTGCTGGTTACTATCCCCTGTTCCCCATACCCCATTGCTACACAACTCTGTTCAAATTCCTGGCCCTCTATATATAATCCCTGTCTCCTCTCATACCTGCTCCTGCTCCCTTTATCCCCCTCCTCCTCCTCTCTTCCTCTCAAGTCCCTTCCTTCTTCTACCTCCCATGAGTATTTTGTACCCCCTTCTAAGAAGGACTGAAGTACCAACATTTTGGTCTTCCTTCTTCTTGAGCTTTATATGCTCTGTGAATTATATCTTGAGTATTCCAACATTTTAGGTTAATATCCTCTTACCATCAGTGAGTGCATACCATGTGTGTCCTTTTGTGACTGGGTTACCTCACTCAGGATGATATTTTCTAGTTCCATCCATTTCCTAAAGAATTTCACGAAGTCATTTTTTTTTCAATAGTGGAGTAGTACTCCATTGTGTAAATGTGCCACATTTTCTATATCCATTCCTCTGTTGAAGGACATCTTAGTTCTTTCCAGCTTCTGGCTTTTATAAGGATGCTATGAACACAGTGGAAGACAACTCTTATAAAGGCTAACATTGAATTGGGCCTGACTTTTATACTATGCACTTGCATCTAGCTTCTTTTTTCTCTGCTATAGTTCTGTTAGAAATCTCTAGCTATTTTCTCTAGTTCTTATCTCCCTCTTACTTCAATCAATTTAAAGCATCAATATAAACAATCTCTTCAGAAGAGTAATGTCACTATCAAATTCCATAGCTCATGAACATACTGAAAATTGATTTTCCAGTTCTGGGAACTCATCTAAAGAATCTACGGCTTCTTCACTGTCCCCTGAGGTAGCTTGAATGAAAAATGTCCTTTTAAGATCATGCAATGGAGGAGTACTCCCCTTTCTCCACACCCTCACTAGCATGTGCTCTTGCTTTAGTTTTTGAACTTAGTCATTCTGATTGATGAGATGGAATCTAGGGTCACTTTGATTTGCATTTCCTTGATGACAAAGGATGTTGAACATTTCTTTTTTTTTTTTTTGAATTTTTTTTATAATTATTTATTTTATTTTTTTTTAATTTACATTCCAAATCATTTCCCCTTTCCCGTTTCCTCCCTCCCCGAAAGTCCCATAAGCCCCCTTCCCTCCCTCTTTTCTCCATTCAACCCCCTCTCGTTACTCTGTCCTGGCGTTCCCCTACATCCAGTCTTTCCAGGACCAGGGGTCTCTCCTTCCATCTTCTTAGAAATCTATTGATATGTGGATTGTGTCTAGGGTATTCCGAGATTCTGGGTCAATGTCCCCTTATCAGTGACTGCATACCATGTGTGTTCTTTTGTGATTGGGTTACCTCACTAAGGATGATATTTTCAAGATCTGACCATTTGCCTAGGAATTTCGTGAATTCATTGTTTTTAATTGCAGAGTAGTATTCCATTGTGTAGATATACCACATCTTCTGAATCCATTCCTCCGTTGAGGGACATCTGGGTTCTTTCCAGCTTCTGGCTATTATAAATAAGGCTGCTATGAACATAGTGGAGCATATGTCCTTATTGCATGCAGGTAAAGCCTCTGGGTATATGCCCAGGAGTGGTATAGCCGGATCCTCCGGGAGTGTCATGCCCAGTTTTCTGAGGAACCCCCAGACTGCTTTCCAGAGTGGTTGTACCAGCTTGCAATTCCACCAGCAGTGGAGGAGTGTTCCTCTTTTTCCACATCCTCACCAACAACTGCTGTCTCCTGTGTTTTTGATCTTAGCCATCCTGACTGGTGTGAGATGGAATCTCAGGGTTGTTTTGATTTGCATTTCCCTAATGACTAAGGATGATGAACATCTCTTTAGGTGCTTCTCAGCCATTAGATATTCTTCAGGTGAGAACACTTTGTTTAGCTCTGTACCCCATTTTTGAATAGGGTTACTTGCCTCTCTGGAGTTTAACTTCTTGAGTTCTTTGTATATATTGGATATTAAGTGTTTCTCTGCAACTTGAGATTCCTCGGTTGAGAATTCTCTGTTTAGCTCTGTAACCCATTTTTTGTTAGGAAATTTGGTTTGTTGGAATCTTCTTGATTTCTTTAAATATTTTGGGCATTAGCCCTCTGTCTGATGTAAAGTTAGTGAAGATCTATTCCCAATCTACAGGCTGCCATTTGGTCTTATTGACAGTGCCCTTTACCTTACAGACGCTTTCATGAGGCTTTCAACTTCATGATGTCCTATTTATCAACTGTTGCTATCAGGGCCTGAGACATTGGTGTTCTATTCAGTAAATTGTCTCTGTATTAATTCGTTCAAGGATATTTCCCATTTTCTCTTCTATGAGATTTAGTGTATCCAGTTTTATGTTGAGGTCCTTGATCCACTTGGACTTGAGTTGTGTGCAGGGTGATAAAGATGAATAGATTTATCTTCTTTTACATGTAGACATCCAGTTAGATGTCTGGTTTGAAGAGCATCATTTGTTGAAGATGCTTTCTATGTTTCCTTGTATAGTTTTGGCTTCTTATCAAAAATCACATGCCAATAGGTGTTTTTGTTTATTTCTGAGTCTTCAATTTTATTACAGAAAACTGTTTGTCTCTATACCAACACCATGCAGTTTATCTCTATTGCTCTGTTGTAGTACAGCTTGAGGACAGGAATGGTGATTCATCCAGAAGTTCTTTTACTGTTCAGGATTGTTTTAGCTTCCATGGGTTATTCATTTTTCTATATGAAATAGAGAATTGCTTTTCAAGGTCTGTAAAATATTGTATTGGAATTTTTATGGGAATTGCTCAAATCTGCTTTTGGTAAGATGACTGTTTTCACTGTTAATCCTATGATCCATGAGCATGAGAGATTTTCATCTTCTGATATCTTCAATTTTTTTCTTCAGGGACTTGAAGTTATTATAACACAGGTCTTTCACTTGTTTGTTTAGAGTTATACCAAGATATTTTATATTATTTGCTGCTATTGTGAAGTGTGTTGTTTCCTTAATTTCATTCTCAGCCATTTATCATTTGTATAAAGGAGGGCTAATGATTTCTTTGAGTTAGACTTGTATACAGCAACTTTGCTGAAGTTGATTTTCAGCTCTAGAAATTCTCTGATGTTCTTTTGGGCATCACTTATGTATACTATATTATCATTTGCAAATAGTGATACCTGGAATTCTTCCTTTTAAGTTTGTATCCCCTTGAAATCCTTTACTTGCTTTTTTGTTCTAGCTAGAACTTCAAATACTATATTGAATAAAATCAGAAAGATTGGGCAGCCTTGAATCCCTGATTTTAGTGGGATTGCTTTAAATTTCTCTCCATTTAATTTGACATTGGATATTGGTTTGCTGTATATTGCTTTTAGTATGTTTAGGTATATGCCTTATATCCCTGCTTTCTTTACGACTTTTAACATGAAGGAGTATTGAATTTTGTCAAAGGCTTTTTCAGCATCTAGTGAGAAGATCATGTTTTTTTTTCTCTGTTTGTTTATATAGTGTATTGCATTGATGAATTTTCATATATTGAATCATCCCTGCATCCCTGGGATGAAGCCTGTTTGATCATGGTGAATGGTGTTTTTAATGTGTTCTTGGATTTGGTTTTCAAGAATTTTATTGAGTAGTTTTGCATCGATGTTCATAAGCAGAACTGGTCTGAAATTTTCTTTCTTTGTTGAGTGTGGTTAGATATTATGGTGAAGTGGATATTACCTGTAAAGTAGAGGATACTATGATATACCCCACAGACCCAAAGAAGCTATACTAGAAAGATGCTTGAGTCTCACTTAGAAGGTGAAATAAAAGGCATAGAAGCCAGAGTGAGGGAGGGAAATGAGTAGGATAGGGGAGGCATAGGGAAGTGTGTGGGGGTCTCTATAAGGTATGGGGAGAAACAGAGGAGAGGGCCCGGAAAATGAATGGATATCTGAAACTGCTGGTGGGTGGCAGAGATCCCAGAATCTCTAGGAAGTCCCAGAGATATGGAATGGGGGAGACTTCCAGAAGTCAATGTAGGTTACCTTAGCTAAGACAGATAACAGTTCAGATATGGAACCTGAAGAGGCTCCCTCATTTAGCCATGAAAGACCACCAATGGAGGGATAAGAGCACTAACCCATCCACAAAACCTTCAACCAAAAATTTTTCTGGTCTAAAAGAAATACAGGGACAAAAATGGAGCTAAGATTGAAGGAATGACCAACCAATAACCAGCCCAACTAGAGACCCATCTCATGGGCAAGCAGCAATCTCTGACACTATTAATAATACTCTCTTCTGCTTCCAGACAAGAGCCTAGCATAACTGTCCTCTGAGAGGCTTTCGCCAGCAGTTGACTAAAATAGATGCAGATACTCCCAGACAAACATTAGACTCTGATAAAAGAGTAGGGTGAAAAATTTAATTTCCTGAAGGGGATAGAGGATAGGACTCTACAGGAAGACTAACAGAGTCAACTAACTGGAACCCTGGAAGTTGTCAGAAACTGAGCCACCAACAGAAGAGCATACTCTGGCTGGACTGAGGTCCCTGACACATATGTAGTAGACATGCACCTCAGTCTTAATATGGATCCCTAAAGCTGTTGTGTGAGGGACTAGGGAACTCATTCCCCAACAGGGCTGCCTTGTCTGGCCTTAGTGGGCAAGGATGGGCCTAACCCTACAGAACTTTGCTGTGCCAAGGAGGGAGAATACCTGTAAGGAAGAGTCACCCTTTCAGAGGAAAAGGGGAGAGGTATGGAGAAAGGAACTCTTTGAGAGGGGTTGGAAGGTAGGCACCAATTGGGATATAAATAAATAAGTAAATAGATAGATAAATATCATGTATTTGAAAACTTTGTCACCAGCTGGGAAGGTAATAAACCTTTACAATGTGGAGCCTTGCTAGTGAAAGCATGGTATAGAGAAGGTCTTGAGGTTATCTAGAATTATCCAAAGTCTTGGTCTCTCTGTCTACTTCCTGTTACAGATGCGAAGTAATCAGCAATCTCTCTGTTCCTTTCTTTCCCCACCATGGTGGATTTTCTTTTCCTGGAATGATAAGATAAAAGAAATCTTTATCACTAAGTTGCTTTAGGTCATTGTGGTGATTTGAATATGCTTGGCTCATGGATACCATTTGAAGGTGTGGCCTTCTTGGAGGAAGTGTGGCCTTGATAGAGGAAATGTGTCACTGTGGAGATGGAGCTTGGAGGTCTCATATGTATGCTCAAATCTGGTTAGTGTAATCCAGACCCTTCTCAGGGCTGCCTGGTATTTGCAAACTAATGGGAAAGCTTCATTAACGAATACAATACCTCTACAACTCATTGGGCATAGAGAAGTCCTGCTGGTACCTACATAGAGCCTTCATACCTACATGGTTCATGAAGGTACTCTACATATTATCAAAAGAGAAACATAGCAACCAAACCAGCCACAAACTCTTAAATCTTTCCTACTTAACAACATAAGTAAGTGAGAAAACTGAAGATAACTGTTAAATTCTATGTGGACATTTTTAAATTTGTGGGTTATCTGTGTTGGATAATGAAGAAACTCCAAATCGAATGCAGCATCATATTTACATATGCTACCTGTATTCTGAGCACTGCAATATTCTTTTCCTTACAAAAGTCTAAGTCCTCAGGTGAAAATTCTTTGTTTAGCTCTGTACCCCATTTTTAATAGGGTTATTTAGTTCTCTGGAGTCTAACTTCTTGAGTTCTTTGTATATATTGGATATGAGCTCTCTGTCAGATGTAGGGTTGGTAAAGATCTTTTCCCAATTTGTTGGTTGCCGTTTTGTCCTATTGACAGTATCCTTTGTCTTACAGAAACATTGTAATTTTATGAGGTCTCATTTGTCAATTCTTGATCTTAGGGCATAGGCTTCTGGTGTTCTGTTCAGAAAATTTTCCCCTGTGCCCATGTGTTCAAAGCTCTTTCCAGTTTCTTTTCTATTAGTGTTAGTGTGTCTGGTTTTATGTGTAGGTCCTTGATCCACTTGGACTTGAGCTTAGTACAAGGGGATAAGAATGGATCGATTTGCATTCTTCTGCATGCTAGCTGCCAGTTGAGCCAGAACCATTTGTTGAAAAGGCTATCTTTTCAACATATCAAATATCACATATCAAATGATGCCCAAGAAGGAAGAAGAACAAAGTTTGGATCCTTGGGTCCTTTGTAGAAAGGGGAAAAAAATACCCAAATAAGGAGATACAAAGACAAAAGTTTGAGCAGAGTCTGAGGGAAAGAACATCCAGAGACTACCCCACCCAGGGATGCATCCTACAGTTACAAAACCCAGACACTATTGTGGATACCCACAAGTGCTGGCTGAATAGAGCTGAGCCGGAGATAGCTATCCACTGGGAGACTCTCCTAGTGCATGACAAATACAGAGGGTGGCACTCTCAGCCAGGCATTGAACTGAGTACAGAGTCCCCAATGGGGGAGCTAGAGAAAGGACCCAAGGAGCTGAAGGAGTTTGCAGTGCCACAGGAGAAACAACAGTACTCCCAGAGCTCCCAGGGACAAAACTGTTAACCAAAGAGTACACATGGAGTTACCCATTGCTACAGACACATAAACAGCAGAGGATGGTCTTGTTAGAAACCAAAGGGAGGAGAGGCCCTTGGTCCTGGAAAGACTTGATGCCTTAGTGTAGAGGAATATCAGGACAGGGAAGTGGGGGAGGGTTGATTGGGGAAGGGGAGATGGCTTATGGGATTTTCCTGGGAGGAAGAAAACCAGGAAAGGGGACAACATTTGAAATGTAAATAAAGAATATACCTAATTAAAAAATACCAAAATACCCCAAACAAACAAACAGAAACAAGTCTAAGTCTCCCCATGATTTCTTGATTCTCTCATCACAAAGGATTAGCCTACGAGTTTTCTTGACCAGAAAAGTAAACTTTAGCTGACAAATGCGTGGAAGCAAATGAAAAACAGCAGTGATTCTACTCCTATCCCTTTATTCTAGTCTTTTCTGATTTATAAAATGTTTCTGCCTTCAAAACTCTATTGTTTTATATCTGCATATGTTAAGGGAAGCTTTAAATAATTAAAGTACTTTCCTGATGTGAGCATACATATAAATTTAAAATTTAAGGAAAGCAATCAAGTATTCACTTTGAATTAAAGTGAACTTGCTGAAATGATTCATTAAGCCCTTAAAATAATTCAAACCACAAGAATATATACTAATGAATATTTCCTATATAACTTGCAAATTAAATGGAGAAATTTTCAAAGCCATATCTATCAATACAGGGATTCTGATGTCTTACAGATTCATGATTATACTATAAAAAATCATTAATGTATAAAATTAGAATGTTTCTATACATTACAATACATATATAATTTGGAAACTCACAAAGGAATTTGATGGCATTTTTCTAACTGTACTCTTAAATTCCCTGAAAATAGACATTTATTGCAGTAAAGTGTTACCAAAGGAAGCAGAGGTAATATAAAGATGAAATTAGCTTTCTTGGAATCCTAAAGTCCCATGAGGGTCTATTTATATATGTATTAGTGATATCACTGAAGTTAGGTTCAATAGAATTATATCAATATGGCTACTTATCTTGTTCTAAGATACTGTTTATGTGTTTTCTGTTTGAATTTTAAAATTAAGAGCTACTCATTTTTCATATGTCAAAATGCATTTTCACTTTTAATGATGCTTACAATGCTGGACCTCATAAACATCATCAGAAAGTTAGATGTTAAAGAGATATTTAAAATCATTTATGTAGAGATTTTTTTTTTGTATCAAAGGTTCTTTTTATTTTATTTTATTTTATTTTTTTAATTTACATTCCAAACCACTTCCCCTTTCCCGTTTCCTCCCTCCCCGAAAGTCCCATAAGCCCCCTTCCCTCCCTCTTTTCTCCGTTCAACCCCCTCTCATTACTCTGTCCTGGCGTTCCCCTACATCCAGTCTTTCCAGGACCAGGGGTCTCTCCTTCCATCTTTTTAGAAATCTATTGATATGCTGATTGTGTCTAGGGTATTCTGAGATTCTGGGTCAATATCCCCTTATCAGTGACTGCATACCATGTGTGATCTTTTGTGATTGGGTTACCTCACTAAGGATGATATTTTCAAGTTCTGACCATTTGCCTAGGAATTTCGTGAATTCATTGTTTTTAATTGCAGAGTAGTATTCCATTGTGTAAATATACCACATCTTCTGAATCCATTCCTCCGTTGAGGGACATCTGGGTTCTTTCCAGCTTCTGGCTATTATAAATAAGGCTGCTATGAATATAGTGGAGCATGTGTCCTTATTGCATGCAGGTAAAGTCTCTGGGTATATGCCCAGGAGTGGTATAGCCGGATCCTCCGGAAGTGTCATGCCCAGTTTTCTGAGGAGCCGCCAGACTGCTTTCCAGAGTGGTTGTACCAGCCTGCAATTCCACCAGCAGTGGAGGAGTGTTCCTCTTTCTCCACATCCTCGCCAACAACTGCTGTCTCCTGTGTTTTTGATCTTAGCCATCCTGACTGGTGTGAGATGGAATCTCAGGGTTGTTTTGATTTGCATTTCCCTAATGACTAAGGATGATGAACATCTCTTTAGGTGCTTCTCAGCCATTAGATATTCTTCAGGTGAGAACTCTTTGTGTAGCTCTGTACCCCATTTTTTAATAGGGTTACTTGCCTCTCTGGAGTTTAACTTCTTGAGTTCTTTGTATATCTTGGATATTAGCCCTCTGTCGGATGTAAGGTTGGTAAAGATCATTTCCCAGTTAGTTGGTTGCCGCTTTGTCTTTTTGACGGTGTCTTCAAACTGTTCCACAAAATAGAAACAGAAGGAACACTACCCAACTCGTTCTATGAAGCCACAATTACACTAATACCAAAAGCACACAAAGATCCGACAAAGAAAGAGAATCTCAGGCCAATCTCTCTTATGAATATCGATGCAAAAATACTCAATAAAATTCTTGCCAACCGAATCCAAGAACACATCAAAACGATCATCCACCACGATCAAGTAGGCTTCATCCCAGGGATGCAGGGATGGTTCAATATAAGGAAATCCATCAATGTAATCCACTACATAAACAATCTCAAAGAAAAAAACCACATGGTCATCTCATTAGATGCTGAGAAAGCATTTGACAAAATTCAGCATCCTTTCATGCTAAAGGTCTTGGAAAGATCAGGAATTCAAGGCCCATATCTAAACATAGTAAAAGCAATTTACAGCAAACCAGTAGCCAGCATCAATCTAAACGGAGAGAAACTTGAAGCAATCCCACTAAAATCAGGGACTAGACAAGGCTGCCCTCTCTCTCCATATCTTTTCAATATAGTACTTGAAGTTCTAGCTAGAGCAATTAGACAAGAAAAAGAGGTCAAAGGGATACAAATTGGAAAGGAAGAAGTCAAACTATCACTATTTGCAGACGATATGATAGTATACATAAGCGACCCAAAGAACTCCACCAGAGAACTCCTACAGCTGATAAACGACTTCAGCAAAGTGGCCGGATATAAAATCAACTCAAGCAAGTCAGAAGCCTTCCTATACTCAAAGGATAAGCAGGCTGAGAAAGAAGTAAGAGAAATAATACCCTTTACGATAGCCACAAACCATATTAAGTATCTTGGCGTGACGCTAACCAAACAAGTGAAAGATCTGTATGACAAGAACTTCAAGTCTCTGAAGAAAGAAATTGAAGAAGACCTCAGAAGATGGAAAAATCTGCCATGCTCATGGATTGGCAGGATTAATATAGTAAAAATGAGCATCTTACCAAAAGTAATACACAGATTCAATGCAATCCCCATCAAAATCCCAACTCAATTCTTCATAGAGTTATGTAGAGATTTTTAAGGGAAAAAATAGCAATGTGCATTACCTAGCTATCACAATTTGTGTTCAAATTGTAAGTAAATAAAGCAGTTCACTTTATCTAGAAGGATGTTAATTAAATGCTGTTTTTTTTTTAAACAAAAAACTGGCTATGTGTTAATATGCCTTATTGTGTAATGGATGTGATTGGTTTTCAGGCAGCTGTCCAAAATTGAAGTAACTAGTTAGCAAGAAGGACAAGGACATTTTTTTTTAATTCAGTTGTACCTGACCCCAGAGACTATATTTCTTCCACAGGATGAGATTTTGTTACAAGTAGTTCTTTTCTGTGTTTCTATGTGCATTTTAGAGTTATCCATCATGCAGTTTTCAACAAAGAAGTGTTTGCTGATATTTGATGAAATATGGCAGTAATATAAATTAGTTTGTCATTTTGAAAAAACAAGTTGGCAGTGCCTAGTCCATATCTGTAAAATTAACTACACAAATTTCTTTTTTTTCCTGGAAACTTCATATCCAAATAAATGGGAAGGACTATAATGTTTTCTGGAAAACCCAGAATCGGATTCAGGTGCTAAAGTGCTGTGTGTGTGTGTGTGTGTGTGTGTGTGTGTGTGTGTGTGTGTGTGTTACATCTTTATGTTCTTTTGTTCTGGTTTTATGTTTTGAACCTTGTTTTCTCCATAAGATGAAACCATGGACACACACAGTATTTTTTTAAAGAAGTTAAACCAGCTTTCAACCACCCACTGTGGTTTCCCAAAATTCTTTATGAAACTCTTTGGAAAGCAGTGAGCTCTGTCTTTGGCCAGATGCCCACAAGCTGGACCAATCATTACTTAGTAAAAGATGACAGAGTGTGAGTCATGTTCTTATCATTAAGCCACTTCTTGCTATTAGAAAAGTAAGCTTCTATGAAAAGAGCAAACAAAGAAGAAAAACAAATATGGGTACTCTCATTAAAAATGTTCTGGGAAATAGAATATGATGCAGAACATGAATCAAGAATTAAGCAGAAATTTGAGCCATGGTATGGAATGTGGAAAGTGATGTTAAGGAAGGGTAGAGGAGAAAATAGGGAGAGGGATAATTCATACTAAAGTGTTTTTTTTTTCAAAAGCCATATGGGAATCTATTTCTTTTTAAAGAAACTTTCTAAACTATATACCTATACAAAAGGAGTACAGATAGACCTAACATATAATGAGGAATATAATATCCCACTTAGATAACAGTCTACCAAATGAAATTCCAGATACTAGGAATGGATTTCATCTTTTTTGAGTTGTTGGACAGTGCGATTGTATATAACTCCCAAATATTGTGAGTGCTATTGATTTCCCTCTATAACTTGACAGTAATACCCTATTGGTGCAAATACCAATATCATCAAATACTTACGTTTTGAAACATGAAAAAAATCTACCTGGTATTCAATTGGAAACTTCATCTTTTTTGGTCAATATTAATTGTGCTGAAATGTGCCCTATATGCTACCTGAGCAAGAAAGTAATCATTTGTCTTACCCAACTATGAACTTTCCAAATCACATTAACAACCAGTGTGGAAAATATACTGATGGTGCAGTAGTGGCACAGATGTTACAGAAGTAAACAACTGCTTTTATAAGTTTGACTTAAGGCTTCTCTCTGCAAATGAGATGGAACTCTTCTGACCTTGCCAGTGAGGCACAGGACCTGATACTAGGTATGTCAGAGGCCTAGGGTAAAATACTATCATTATGCTAAAGGATACTAGAAATTAAGTTCTTCCTAGTAACATTGTACTGACCTATATCCAAAGGTCAGTACAATGCTCAACCCTTATCAAAGAAGTTTCTTGCAGTAGATACTAATTAACAAAGAAATCTACAACTGGTTAAGTAGCTGAGAATAAGGCACTCTGGAATGTTCAGCACTAAATAATGTTTATATCATACTTCTCTCCTTAAGGCTCAAGAATTTATGGAGAAACGAAGGTAGAAATATGTAAAAGCCAGGTTAGTGGAATATTTCAAAGAAAATGCACCCTTCTAAACTCAGAAGTGCAGGTACATATATGAACTCTTGGAAATTGTGATAAGACTTGCACAGGCTCAGACAGAAAATATCCCAGAATGGAGGAAAGTCCTATGTTCAGGAGTACAAATGGGACTCCATTGTTGTTAATGTTTTTGTTTTAATTTGCTTTGTTTTTTAGAGTCAAAATGAACATGACATTTGATGGCTAGGGAAGATGAAAATAATCTGGGAGAAGTTGTGGTATAGATTCCATAATCAAACATGAAATTCTTTAAGAATAAATAAAATATTTAAAAATATTCTTTCCTAGAGAATGTGGGGACAGTGGAAAATGAGTTAGTAGGTATTTAGTGACTATTCTAATATTCCTCATTTGGTTGTTTTGGATTTCAACTGTTGGGATCAAAGAAGTTTAAATAATTAAATACAGTGAATTTTATGTCTGAAAGACTACAGTAAAGGAAGAATCTAAAGAAATCAGAAACTTTTTATGTATATATGTCCATCTTCATACATCAATAAATATTTGTTACTGTTTAACATTTCCTTTGCTATATATTCTCCTAATATAACCTGATTATTTTTATATCTGCTGAGCCCCCCCAACCATTCCCCTGCATCCTCCACTATCAGCTCTATTGTCTAAGGGTCATCCTGCATTACTGAGCAGTGACACAAACAATTCCCCAAACCTAGGCCAAGAACTGAATGACATTCTGTGAGATTCTGGTTGGTAGTAGCAGGATTACAGTACTTGGAAGAGCCAGGAGTAAGACTTAAGGCAAGAATCAAGGAAAATAAAGGCTTTCTTCCCTCCCACTGTCGCCCACCTTCATTTGTAGATACAGAAAATCTGAAACAGCTAAAATCATAAAGGAAATCAATCTGGGATGAAGGCACTCTGCTGAAGATCACAGCTGATGAACGACAGAGAAATTGTGTTTCCTCTATGTCTGTATATACTACCGCTTAAAAAGATACATGTCTTTCATAAGTCATTTGTGGATTTTTTTTTCTTTCTACTACCAAATATTTTGAGACATTGAATTTTAATATTGTTGTTTCTACTACAAAATATTTTGATCCATGGAATTTTAATTAGACCAGCACTATAAATGAATAACCAAAGAGGAGTGGTAAATATCCAGGAAATACTTTGTAGACATTAAACAGTGTTTGACTATGAGCAGTTTGAGGAAGTGTGTTACTTTTAGGTTTACAAATAAATGATCTGTTTTGCTTTCTGACAACTGAGTCATCCATCAACAGCTAGCTAGTCAGTGATATTGAGGATCATATTTTGTTGCTTGTGCAGCTGGGTACCAGTGCTCTGGCATGACTGAGAATAAAATATTCTATGAAATTAATTACCTGGGTTGTTAATGCTCTAAATAATGAATTTTGGTGGGGATATTTATCTGAAGTGTTTTAACTACTTCTGGCCTGATTGGAACAAGGTTTATAATTTAATGCTTATCGGACAGCAAGGGGTCATATTATTGTTCCTATCAGTTGTACTGTGTTTACTAGTGTAATTATTTGGGAAGACATTTGCCTCAAGCAGCTACGCATTTCAAAGTCTTGGGTCAGTGTGTTGTATTTACTTCTTACAATTACGTTGTCTATTTTATGGTTCTTCTTGCCCCTCTTGTCAGGCTGTCAGCTGTCATTTCTTGCTGCTCTTTGATGGCCTGCCAATACAGTCACGCTTCCTTCTAATTTTCTGCTTCTACATTGGTCTAGATTACAAAGTCAAATATGCACACTATATCTTTTTTAAAAAAGCAGTTGAGTACTTTTGCTAAGAATCATGTCCATTCTGAGCACAGGGTCCCCAATGGAGGAACTAGACAAAGGACCCAAAGAACTGAAGGGATTTGCATTCCCATAGGAGGAACAGCAATATGAACCTACCAGTACCCACAGAGCTCCTGGGGACTAAATCACCAAAAAAAGAGTACACATGGAGGGACCATGGCTACAGCTGCATCCTAAGTAGCAGAGGATGGCCTTGTTGGTCATCAGTGGGATGAGAGGCCCTTGGTCCTGTGAAGGCTCAATGCTCCAGTGTAGGGGAATGCCAGGTAGCAGGAGTGGGTGGGTTGGTGAGCAGAGGGAGGGGGTAAGGGGAAGGGGATAGGAGTTTTTCAGAGGGGAAATCAAGAAAGGTGATAACAATTGAAATGCAAATAAAGAAACTATCTAATAAAAATGACAGAAAAAAAAAAGAATCATGTCCTTGAGGTTCTGGAATAAGGACATAGGATTAGTTCATTTGAACTGACCAGATACTTAAGACGGTGAAACCTCTACTCTTTTTTCATTACCTAATACAGATGTCACTTGTACATGAAATATTTTTCCAGTTAGGTGTTCTAAAAATAAGGATTGGTTGTTCTGAGCAATATCTGTATGAATTTCAATTGAATTTTGCTCTGACATAGGTATGTAAATCTTAGATCATCTTTAGATGAGTCCTAAAACTGGCAATACGATAGCAGCTGGGTTCTGAGATTAGAGAAAAAGCAGTTGCCTAACATACACAAGGCCCTGAGTTTGAACCTGACATACAAAATAAACTAGAAAGCTCATTAGCCAAAGCCCTGTGTAAGTATCCTGTTTCAGTGGCTTTACTGAGTTGTCAAGAACAGCCTGATCTGTCGCAGATAGACCTGATCTGCGACTAGTCCAACACTCCACATTGCCCTGTTCTGTTGATTGAAAACATCTGCAGAAAACTATTTTCTTTCACTGAAGTTACACATTATTCAGTTGATTGTTTTGAAAGAATAGTCAGTGAAAGAACTCTTTAAATCTGTAGTACCTAGCCTTTGCATTCTTGGACTGAGATTATTTTAAGTGTCAAAGGATACTGCATACATATCATTTTGAGACTCCAAAAAACAGGACCATATGGAAATTATGCCTGAAATGTTTATTTGATGATTTCAATACAATTATTTTTATTGTCATCTTTAATGTGTCTGCTTGCTTAATAGCTGCCTTTAGTCACTGTTCTTTGCTGGCTAAGGCATATAAAGTGCTTCCTGGTGTTGCAAAGTGTCATTAGAAGCAAAATCTTCGAGATCTAATTTGCTAAGTCAAGCTTCATGGTTTTCTGTCTAAACTGGAGATTATTCGTAAACTGGGTCATAGATGAGACCTTTTACTTGGAGAAAGTTTCTAAGAATAGTTTCCATATTTTTCTTTTCTCCTTTTTCAAGAAAGATGAAACTGATGTTTATGTAAAGTTCTCTAGTGTTTGAGTCCCTAAAAAATGTCAAGGAAGAATTCTAGAGCTCTCAAGTGTTCAAGTGTGAAGATTTCGCTTCATGGAAAATCTGACCCAGATTTCCTTTTGGATTATCTGGAAATGGTTTCTATCTCTTGTCACCTTGCTGCCTTCAACTGCAATGAACCTATCCCTTGGATGTTGCTAGATTTATAGCTCTGTAAAACAAACTCTTCAGGCATTTCCTACATTCAATTGTGTTTCTTAGCTGCTACATAGTCTTGAGCTACAGTAGTTTGCTTCATTATTAAAGATGTACGAAATCTGTTGTACAGATTTTTCCCTTGGGCATCAGAACTGATAAAAGAATAAAGAATTCCAAGAATCTCTGTCTCGAAAATAAGTCCCAAGGTATCTCTTTCACTTTTCTTTAAAGTTGGAGGGAAGCTCACAAAATAATTTCCATTTCTATTTAGCTTTGTACTTATTGTATTGCTGTAGGCAAGCACAGCTTTAACCAGATAAAATTGTGACGTATCAAATAAGCATACATTATTTAAACTATTTGGTTCACAGTTAGTAATGCTCATGTAGCCATCCTAAATACGAGACTCTCAAGTCAGTCTTGGTGACAGGTGTGTGATTCCAGAGGGTGTAAGGACACTTTGTCTCTTAATGTTTCCTACTATTTCCTTGAACAGTTTTTAATATCACTTAAATGTTTTCTGTGGTCAATTGTGAAGTAGTGTTATGGTGACATCCCATATCTGAAATAAAGTCCTAATGTCATTCCTGTGGCTCTGTGACCTAAATGACGTGCTACCGAATCTGTCAAAAATATCTGGTCCTTTGCAACCCCCTGGGAAACATTTTGCAATCTGAGGTGAGGTGCTAAGGTTTTATATGTCAGTGGGGAAACAGAATCTTAATCTAGATGTATTTTCATCTCTTGGATATTCTTGCCTCACACAGCCTCACCGATTCTTTTTGGTAGTGGGAAAGACAAAAGTTGAAGTAAAGCATGGGAATTCACAAAGGTAGGCCATCTGTTGGAAACCAGCCCAGGAGCAGGAACTGGCAGGATTCCCAAGGAGGTTTTTCAGCCGCTGCGGAGTTGGCCGTTGACCAAAAAGGTTTGGATCTGAACATCACAGGGAAGATGCTCCTTCTACCATTCAGTGTTACTTCCTTAGCAGTTTAAATGGCAGCAAATACAGCTACACCAAGATAGGACTGTAGAGGAACAGATAACTCACAGTAGCTATAGCTTTCCAGGGAAATTTTAATACAATTTTAATTTGAGATGCAACTCATACAAAGCTACAGAAATCCTTTTGTGTCCCAGCATTGAGCCTACCTATTTAAATAGCACTGTGGGTAATACACATTGAACAAATCTTTGGTAATGGTATCTTCAACTTGTTCTGCGCAAGTTCTTTACCTCACTGTCTGTGAAAACATTTCTTTCTTAACCTCTGAATTATTTTCTTGGTTGTTTAAAAAAGCCTTATATGTGTTCTTTGGCTAGAGATGAATTTGAGAAAAATAAACTCATGGAAGCTTAAAAGGAAAGTAGGTTTGAGTGAAATAACGTACATCAGAGTTTTAATTCTGTGGGTAGAAAACTGTAGCCTGCAGAGGTAGAAAATTTTGTTAAGAGCCACGAAGTTAACTGATTTCAGAAGGCAGACTAAAATTTAGGTTATTTTTTTATTCCCTAATAATCATTCTACATTTAAAACAGTAAATAACAGTGCACCTTTTTGGTGAAAATAGTTAACCATGACTATTAAGCAGCTATTTAATAGTTAATATTTAATAAATTATTTAAATAAATCTTTAGAGTAAACCTATGAATTGCTTATTAACAGTGTTCTGTGACTTATATTGAATATGGAAAGTTTTATGCATACTACTAAACCTGTTTATTTATACCTACTAATGTTTATCTATACATACTAATAACCCATTCATCCATCTGCTTTCGTAGTGAAGAATAGTATTGAACTTCGATATAGTCTATGGGAGAAGAGTCATTTTATTTGATGCAATTATCCAAGCATAAACACCCAGAAGTTAAACAAGAAGGTAACATTCGGTGTCCTCGAAATGGGCAGTATTTTAACTTCAAAAATCAAATGAAAACTGATAAAAATAAATGCATGCAGTTCAGTCTGTAGCAAAGAACTTTAGCCTATGTGCACAGAGTTCAAAATTATTAACAGTGTTTCTTACAGTAATAATATGTCATGAATTGGAACTAAGGAAAGATTTAGAAGTAGAAAATGTTTATTGTTTACCACTATGAGCAAGTCCTAGCTAGGAACTATGCATGTGCTTTTCTGTACTCCAAATGTAATGGGGTGAAAAATAGGGAAATATAAATGTAATCGCTTCCTGGTATAAACATACTCCGCAAAATCATCTTCACCCACCCCCTTCAAATCATTTTCAGGGGAAGAAAAACGTTGTGATCACTTTCAGAAATTATTTTCAGACCACTCCAGTTTAAATTCTTTCCCTACTCAATAGGGTGAAGCTAGAAGGCAGTGAGCAGAAGGCTAGCTGGTGTTACGCTGTGACTTTAAGGTCAGCTTGATTCATTTAGACAGACCCTTATTCAAATAAACAAAAAGTGGGGATAGTTCTCTAACAGCAGTGAACACAAATATCTCAAGATTTTTTTTTCCAGAGAAAATATGTAGGAGGAATGGACATGGGGATTGAAGTGTGGTTTCCTAGATTTCAATTTGCTTTCTATCAAACTAACATAGTTCATGAGATATTCACTTTTTTCCTTTGGATGCTTTAAATTTACATTTCAAATGTTATCCCCTTTTCCAGTTTCCCCTCTGGAAACCCCATATCCCATCCCACCCTCTGTTTCTATGAGGGTGTTCCCCCACCCACCTACTCCCGCTTCCCTGTCCTGGCATTCCCCTACACTGAGGCATCAAGCCCTCACAGAACTAAGGACCTCCCCTCCCATTGATGCCCCACAAGGCAATCTCTGCTACATATGCTGCTGGAGCCATGGGTCCCTTCATGTGTACCCTTTGGTTGGTGGTTTAGTCCCTGGGAGCTCTGGGGCTCTGTTTGGTTGATGTTGTTCTTCCAATGGGATTCTCATTTTGACTTCTATGGAACTTAAGATGACCTGATTTTTGGCATCCTGTATTACTGGTAACAAGCAGAAACCTATAATTTTATTGAGGTGTGTGTGTGTGTGTGTGTGTGTGTGTGCGCGCTATGAAACACTATGTTTTGACTTCTTAATAATGTTTATAAGCCATAAATGATCATGATACAAATGCATTATCTCTAGTTCTACACTGGGTTTTGCTAGTTTGTGATCTAGTTTCCTTGGTAGAATTGTTAGGTCTAATAATTGGCATTCTGATCTCTATTAGTATGCTTCATTTTTATAGTGATTAAAAAAAGTCCATCTAGCTGATTTGTAAGTCTCGTAAGAATTTGCTGTTAGAATCTCATCAGCCCTCTTTGGAGAAGAGCCATTGTATAAGTTAAAGGGCAGGGAGGGCTTAAATCTTGTTGAATTCATTTTTATTATCTGATGCAAATCACCTACTGTCTACATATAAATTGACTCCAGCATTACCTCAAGGTTAAACAAGCTTGTTTTTGATCATCTCTTGATCTCTGGATATAGAGTTTTAACATTTCTGTGGACCAGGTTGACCATCACAGTATATCATTGTTCCTTCAACAGCTAACTCAGACTAGTTTTAAGAAATCTCCTTCCTAATTTGACATTACCATTACTTTTCCAGAGGCAAGAAAAAATGAAGGCAGTTTAGTCCCTGGGAGCTCTGAGGGTACTGGGTGGTTTATATCGTTGTGCTCCTTGTTTCTGAGAAGTCTAGATGCCCCAGTATAGGGGAATGCCAGAACAGAGAAGCAGGAGTGGGTGGATTGGTGAGCAGGGGGAAGGGGTTGGGTTAGGGTGGTTTTTTTGGGGGTGGGGGACCAGGAAAGGGGACAACATTTGAAATATAAATAATATATCTAATAAAAAAAAGAAAATCAACTATAAAAGAAAAAAGAACAAATGAAGGCAAGACGGGCTTTAAATGTAATGCCCGTTTATCTAACCTTTAGGTTCACAAGTAAAAATTAACCAGAATTGCAGTCTGGTTTCATACTTCCTAAACACAAATTTATAAATATTCCCATGTCTTAATATAGAGTAGGTCATAATCTTTTGAGGGTAACTAAAATCTGCATTTTATTTTTATTCATTGGCGATTTGGTGCGAAATGAAATGTTGTTGTTTCAGGATGTCGGTGTTAACTTCTCATTGTCTAGTGTTAAAAATATCACTAATTAAATCTATACATCCTATACTTGACTATTCCTATATGAAGATATACTCTAACTTGAAAATGCTTAGAAATACTCAGAGGTACAGTTATTTCCTATATATAGCCTATCTAAGATGTCTTCCCATGGATTTTCCTTAGGATCCCTCTCACCTAGGTACTCAGGGAAAGGTGAAACTCACTCAGGAGGCCACTTGATTTCCAGCCTAAAATTCCTCTCTCTTGAAGACTTGCAATGGTGCCCTGTAGGATCATTGTCCCTTGAACTTAAATTCTGTGGCCATTACTCTGCAGAGTACATCAGGCTGGGCAACAATCTCTTAAAGGAAAGCAGTTTTTCAAGCCACATTATGGTGCTTTTAAAGGAACTAAACCCCTTAATGAGAAAATGAGTCTCTTGAAGCTTCAGGCTCCAAGGTCAGATGTGCACACTTGCCCTCTCTGTTGGCAGAGAATCTGTTAAGGGACATTTCTGGGAGCTCATTCTCTAAAAGGCCCACGATGAAACAGGACGGCAGGTGATTCTCCAGAGCTTCAGCTGGGCAACTTTATAATTCTCTGACAGATTTGCTCCAGAGCTCCTTCTGCATAGCAATACCCCAGGAAGTCAGACTCTCCCTCAGCTACATGCGGGAACATGGGAGGAGGAACTGGGTTGCTAAGGAACCTCTTGCAATAACACCTTATGGAGCTAACACTTGCCAACTAATAACAGTTCAGTGTGAATAAACTTATGAGAGTCTCCTCAAGTGGATTAATACATTGTCAGTGTTGGGAGGCCTCGCGCTCTATTTTTATTTATTTTTATTTTTATTCGCGTCTAGCGTGGCGCTAAATAAATGTTTGGAGAGTGTCAGCTGAGGTCAGCCTGCCCCACCAGATTGAGCTCAGCTGACTCTCCAGGTTGGAAGTGAGGAGAAGGAAGAACATTTGCTCAGTTGTTACTTGCTGGTCTATTCCGCAGGTGGCACAAAGAGAGACGGCTGCTTTTAGAGACCTGAGGGAGGACAGAGCTTCCTGGATCTTTTAAGAATGATGCTACATGAGCAGAGAGAGTGAGACAATTCTGACTCAGAGCTGTTCACCCAAGGTTAGAATGGACATTGTGAATATCGTTGAAAAACGGATAGTGGAAAAGTTCTAAAAATCACTGTGGATAAGCCTTTTGGTGTCCCTGTGGTGGTCTCCATTAGCTGGTGGTACAATTTAGGCATAACTGTCCCTTCTCTAAGACTGTGTGTTTAAATGGAACCTTGATAATGGCATCTAGTAGTTGGGATATATTTTTCTCCCTCCTACCCCCCATGCACCTAGGTAGGCTTCTTGGTAAATTACACTACTTACTTCAGCATTCTGAGAAATAGATATGAAACTAAGATGTAATTACCTTTAATTGATGGAATGTAGAATAATAGCATCCAGCAAAGGAGGACAAGGAAGAAGAAAGGCAAAGGTAATCTGGTTTGCAGAGCCTCTTCTCTCTGTACCCTTTAGCATTAACCAAGGCTCACTGTAACACTGGAAGATGATGGATTCACTGCTGTAGTTCTTTGTTATTTTTGCCTTTGCCCAGCAAGATAATTAAGAAACAAATCATATTACCTTTATGACAGAGACAAAGTATGTCAGAAATGACACTATTACTGCAAAATTACAGAAGACACAAACTAGATTCCACTCCTAATTTATCACAGTGGTGATAAAAGGTCTCACTCTTCCTAAACAGTGAAATTGAATGCAAGTTATCAGCATTGTATTACTTAGGACCAGAACCATTTTCTTCTCAGTCATACAAAATTAATTATGTAATTTATGATGGTTTTCTCCATATTGGATAGTGGTGTTCTATAACTGGAATAATATGTACTGTTCTGTTTTGAATAGCTATTTTCTTGAGCTCTTATTGGCTTATTAATTCAAAGGATAAATTTACAAGTCATCAAAATAGTGCTTTTTGACTGTGCATGCATGCGTGTGTCTGTGTGTGTGTGTGTGTGTGTCTGTGTTGCTTGCCTACATGTACATGTGTGTTTGTGTGAGAGGTGTGTGGACACCAGAGTTCTAAGGTCAGCTGTCTTGCTCTATTGTTCTTCATCTAATTTTCAAGCGAGTGTTTCTTCTTGAACCAGAGCTGACAAATTCAACTTCGGGTTACAGAATCACATGCCCATATCCATCATTTAGATGGTGCCAGGGATCAGAACTCACATTCTTAAGTTTGGGCACTAAGCTCTTTTCCCACTGAGCCATTTCCCCAGCCATAACATGGTTAAGTGGTGCTCTTGATTAAGACAATGAGCCACAAGGAATTCAAAGGTTTATACAGTTTAAATTTATAGAGCATTTCCCAGGAGGGAAAAAATCACCACCCACTTAATTTAGCATGCCTCCTCATTCTAAGCAGCTGAGACATAATAAAAATCACTGGTGTGTACTTGCTCATTGTGATGTCAGATATGCCCTTCTTTTTGTTCTTATTCAGGCCAGAGAAACTCAGTGCACACCTGCTGTAAAAAGGCTTCAAGCATACACTTAAGAGCTTGTATTTTTTTTTCCTACCAGATCAATTGCTGCCAGGGAACCTCAAGTGTTCTCTACCCTGTTCACTGTTTAAACAAACCAGTCAGGCTCTGTGAATAACAGTCTGCTCAGGTGAGGGTAAGTTGTGGTCATGATCATACATTTCTCTCTTAGTTCTTTTCATAAGAGCATGGGGGGGGGGAGAGAGAGAGAGAGAGAGAGAGAGAGAGAGAGAGAGAGAGAGAGAGAGAGAGAGAGAGAGAGAGAGAGAGAGAGAGAGAGAGAGAATGAATGTGTGTATGCTGGTGTTTTCTCCCAGGCAGCATGAGAGACTAGGGCAATGTCTGCTATCTGGCTTCCTCTATCATTTGACACCTTATTTTTGTGAGATTGGCTCTCCCACTAAACTCATAACTTTCCCTCTCAGGTAATCTGGTCAGCAAGTTCTTGGGCTTGGTCTGTCTCCTGACTTAGCCCTGGAATAACAACCTCAAGCCCGGTTTTTTTGCATCTGCATTTTGATACGACTGTTAGGGATTCAAATTCAGTTTTTCTCTTGCTTGAATGGAATACATTTACCTTCTGAAACTTATCATCAGCCCCAAACTGAAATAATTTCAAATCAGTCTCAGCTCATATTCTATTCTCCCAAGTGGAGCTTCTTGAAGGCTTTCCAATACCATTTTTACTTTCCAGCTTTTTCTGTCTTCAACTTTTTACAATAGATCTGATACTTCTGGCATCTTTGCAGGAGAGACAGAAATGACCAACTGCAGAAGAAAGATAGGAGGATGGTGGTGGTGTCATGAGTGATGCTATTGAATCTTACCTTTGCCCTATAATATTGGGGTGGTGGAAATTTTTGTTCTGAAAGTAGTGTCTTGTAAAGACCATTTCCTATTTGACCCTTTTAATTTACCCACGAGGCATAGCCACTCCAAATTTTTATTCCTTATCTAACAGGGCTATACACCTCATCCTCACTGATTAGTCAATGAAAATTACCCATTAACCAATTTCTCTTATCTCCAGCTCTCTAACTTTGACTCATCCTCAACCTGAGCAACTAGAAAACCTGTTGTTAAGGATCTTGCCAAAATTGTTTTGCCTCTGGGTAAACCTTCCTGTGATATCCATTGCCAGCTAACTCATTATCCTACTTGCCCAAACACCATGGTTTCCAGCCCCCTCTCACCTAAGTTTTGAGATACTGACAGAGCTCAAGTCTGGGACATTCACGCTATCACTATAGTACTTTATGTCTAAACCACTTGTAGGTAGCTTATAATAAATTAAATAGCTAGATATTTCTTCTGCAACAAATCAGCCTATGTAGCACTGTCTGAAACACACAGATCATACCTACACCCAACCCCTCTCTTCCTGAAAGATTATAACATGCATGCTTATACTTCTCTACTGAAAAACAGATAAGTTATAATGCAAGCATTCTTTTATGCTTAAATTTCTACTTACCTTTTATCTTTCCTTAAATTGCTTAGCATATGAATCTGTTAAAACCAATGAATGCATGCATAGGAAACACAAGCAATCCTTTTTTTTTAATTGCTTGATTCCACTCTCCATAAACAAAGCATTCTCCAAAAACAAAACAGAGATATCAAACTGCCATATTTAGCTGAATAAATTATGAGGACTGAAGATAGAATAAATATAGCATAGTTGTATTTTTCCTGTGGGGGAAAAATTCATTCATGTCTTAAGTTGAAAATATTATTTGTTTTTCTTAGCTCTCATTACTACCCAGGGTCTGCATAGACTTTCAAAGTTTATGTCTTTCCAAATTAAATTTGAGGTGCCCACTACTTTTCCTATCAGAGGGAAACACATTCTAAATCCTAACAAATCCATTTCTTTAATATGCCACTTGAAGGATAATCATGCAAACAAAAACACATAATGGACTCCTCTTGAGAGAAAGGCAAACACGTTCCTTCCTTGATGAAAGATCCTTTGATAACTCACTCCTGGTTTTGCCACTTGATTTATATCATCTTCCCACGTTAATTTGTTTTTAATTTTTTTCCTGCCTTCTAAGACTTTTCATTTCAGTGACACATACGTGACAGATGAGGCTGACGAACGACAAAAGTAGAGGTTTAAAATTATTATCGAGTTCCATAGAGTCTGTGCAAGAAACCCAGATGTCTGGATTTCCAAAGGGCTTCATTGCAGTTTTCAAAATTAGCAATGAAATAACAGCAACAAAGCATTAAGGCACAGTTAGGTTTTGTTTGTTTGTTTGTTTGTATTTTGGTCTTTTTTGTTTGTTTGCTTGTTTTAAACAAACCTTGAATGGTTTCCCAGAGACTTCATCAAACATAGTTGTGTACTCTTGACACAACGTTAAGACCATAGAAGCACTATAAAATTAATTTAAATTTTAACACTTATTTCTTTTACATATTCTTATTTTAATTTAGAAAAATAAATAATTTGGTTAACTATTTTGAGTTAAGGAGGAAACAGAATAACTGTCAATATCTTAAGGTGAAATTCAATATTTGTGAAAATACTTCCTGCTTGACATGCACAGCTCCTGCACGTTTGTATGAATGTGCAAGTCTGTCTCTCTTGTTGCTTTCAACCCAGTATGTTGGAAAAGGCTTACTGGATCTGTGTTCTATAAGGATTTATGCACCTCATTATGAATGTCCTCAGTCATTACTTCATTGAAACCTGTTATAGACTGAAAAGACAAGTGACTTAAGGAGGTGATCAAGGCTGGAATCATCACATCTTATAGCTTTGCCTTCTGTAAAAGAGTCACTTCATCCATTTTCCTTGCCATAAAATGGAATTTGGATCAAAAGGGGAAAAAAATCACATTTAAACCATTGGGTGATAGAGAATCATCTGTTTCTTTATTCATTCATAGTTGAAGAGACTGTAGTCTGTTTATTCAAGCTCTATTTGTGTGTGTTTGTGTGTTCTTCTTGCAAGTACATGTATATTATGTCTTGTGCACATATGTGCGTGGAGGTGCATGTGGCTGACAAATGACAGTCTTGCCTCTCTCTCTCTCTGTAGCTGTCACCTTGTTTCTTTACAACAACATCTCTGGTTGACCTGGATGTCATCCAGCAGACCCTACTGCTTGGCCAGTGAGTCCCAGGGACCCATCTACCTTGACCTCCCTGGAGCTGGCATTACAGGTAAATGCCACGATTTCTGGCATTTATCTTATTGTGGGCTCTGGGGATGGAACACAGTTCTTTGTGCTTGGAAGCCAAGCCTTTCATGGACCAAACTGTCATTCCCAGCATTATCCCAACTGGACCTTCAAATTCCTCCTCACATATTAAGAGCATGCTCAAAATGGGAAGCTAGAAAACTATTTCTATTTTCCCAGGCATATACTTAGAGAAAATCTCATTTGATATTAATATTTTGGAGAAAGTAAAGTCCCAAGGAAGAGTAGTAACTGAAATACTTAGCAAAGTGATCAAAAATAATTGAGATTGGTTGATTTATAACTTTACATCCCTGAAACGGTTGTGGTGCTCAGAGCTCTATATTGAAAGCATTCTGATTTTTTTTTCCTTAACTAAAGGATCTTTAAAATGCAACTAGATCAAGTGATGTCAAGGAGTATTCTCATTGAAAGAAAAGATCTTCCTTGCTTTATTATGATCAGCTTAAGTACAGGCCAGGTGGATATTATAAGTTTGTTAGTGTGTTATTCTATACAACTATAACATTTTGCAGTGTCTTGAAATGTAATCTCATTGCTAGGTTTGTCCATTTAAAGTTTATAATTTACTTTCTAGACGGATCCAAGTTTTCTGAGCTATCACATATGCACTTTAAACTGCAGTATTTCCTAGCAACCCGCCCACACTACTGACTTATTTAGATGTGTTCTATGAAAGTGTAGGTGAGAATTCCTGAGAAGCATTTGTTTTGTCACTGTGAAGTGATGTTTTTCCCACTGACAAATGGCCTAATAATGATTCCATGTAGATTTTGGAAGGAGGTATACTGTTTCAGTTTCTTGCGTTCAGGATTTTAGAGATGGTTTGAACAAAAGACTTCTCCCAGCTTTTCCTTAACAGCTTTTAGCAATCAGATCCTAACATTATGATAGCTTGTTTCTTAATTCTTCTTTTGAATTAAGGACTCATTTACGTGTCTTGGTTATCATATTTTCTCTTCAAAGAAAAAATGTAGTAATATATTGACCAATGTAATTTCTACTGTTGTAGTGTTAACAATGTTAAGGTTTTTATTAATCTCCATGGCAACCTTGCATACGTATCTATTTTAAGAAATAATAAATATGAAAGATGAGTTGCTTCAGACATACCATTGGGAAAAAGAGCTGAATGTGGGTTCTTTTGCTCCTTAAAAATACAAGGAAAAACTTCCTTGGGCTCTGACATTTATAGACTGATTTTCTATAATGATGAATGAATGTGTGTTGTTAACAAGGATCCTAATTACTCAGACCCTTAGGAACTGACAAATCTGGTCCATGTGCAGGTATTGACAGTGTATGTGAAAACTAGCAATAGCAGCTTCCTTCTCCTGGATCAGCAGAACCTAAGACTACAGCTCCTGTACAGAGACCTCATACTAGCTAAGCCCTCCCCAGCTGTCGCATGATAAACTGGCTGAGCTTCTGGGTTGTTGGACTGTAATCTCTGATGCTACATCAGGGAAAGCACAGCCCACCAGATCATCCCAGCTTTTTCCTTTTTGAGTCTATGTGCCTGTGCTTTCCTCACTCCATTGTTGTCCCAGTCAGCTTTGCAGAAAGAAGCTCTGTAGCACATGGTGTTAATACTGCCCTAAAGGTTAATAGCTGTAGGTCTTAGAATCAGGGACTCCCATTTCCAAGTGCACAGAAACAGTCATTTGGAATCTAGGCATTGAAAACTAAGGGTGCATTATGCCAGGCTTTCGAAGACAGAGCCTTATAGCCCTAGATGCTCCAGTTAGCATTTTATTGCTCTAGGTTGTAAATGCCAAAGACCCAGGACTTGACAACTAGCATTGTAGTTCCAGGTTTTGAATGTTAATACCATTCAAATTTACCTTTGGTAGATCTCTGGAACTCTTCCACTGATCTCTGCAGTTCTGACCCTCTCTCCACAGCCTGTTGCCTTCTGTAGACTTAGCTTTTCACTGCCTCTAGCACATTGCTCAGCAATTCTCCATTCCTTCTCAATCTCTGTAGCCTCTCTCTCAGCTGCTTTCTGGAACTCTTCAGCTTTTTAAACCAAGTGCACGAGCAGCTTTGTGGACCAGAGACTTGTATGACTTCCAGAGTAACTCTGCAGCCAACCTCTGGTTGTTCACATCCATTGCCTACAGGGGCAAAGTCATGGTTTTGTTTGCTCATAGTATTGCCAGCTTAATCCTCTCTGCCCTTGGTAAAAGCCACCCATAGGTGTTAAAAGATCACTCAGAGACATGGGGTGGGGAAGACTGTTCAGCAAAATGGGAAATAAAGACTAAGTATCAAAAGAAAAAATAGCTTGCTTACCTAGGTAGAGTGGTTACCATTCTGGGATACTTGCTGTTCTATCCCCTCTCACTAGTTTGTGAGTTTCTCCTCCTTACATCAGTGACTAATGCATATATACATTAGGCATAAACTTCTTATTGAGCCTCAAAAGAATTGGTCCTGATTGAGAATTGATGCAGGGTGGTCAACAGAAGCTTGTCATGTACGAAGTGAAGCCTCAAGGAGATGGTGCAAGTTGTCAAAAGGGTCATGCCTCGAATGTAGTTTAATAAAGCAGAGGTTGTGACTTTAGTGATAGTGATGGTCATAGCATTTCTTGCAATTGACATGGAGTTTCCTGGGAAATTTTATGGAATGTTCAGCACAACCAGACTGCCATGATGGTAAATAGTTGGACTGATTGTCAGAGAAGAGACTGCCTAATTGACAGTTTCATGCTCAGAGCAACACTTGAGAAGAGACATTTTGTTAGCTGTCATTCAATAGCTTGCTGGCCCAACTAGAAGAGTGTTGTTCATTCAAAACACCAAATGGTACTTACTGAAGGCCTCACGTGAAATTCACCTCCTCAACGACAGCTAGTAGGACTAAACCCCTAAGCAAATATTCTTCGGGAGAGCTTGATTTTTCCATCCTCTCTCAGACACTTACCACCTCAGACATTCTACCAGAATGGCTTGCCATAAGCATTGTGAGCATATATGGAATTTTGCAGTAGATCTAAAATGACAAGAATCTATTTCAGCAATGCTCCCCTTACCTTTTATGAACTGTGTTCATTATATGCTCATTTCCATGGCACAGTACCTGACATACATCTGAAAAAGAAAGAAAGAAAGAAAAGATATGGTTTATTTTGTCTCCTAGTTTCAGTACATCTCAGGGAGCTATGAGTGCATGATGAGGCAGAGTATCATTATGAGCAACATGTTGCTGAAGAAAGCAGCTTCCTCATGACAGCAGGAGGGATACAGAGAAGGACACGGGCAATGAAACAACACACAGCTTTCCAGAGGCATTCCCAGACTGGTATACTTCTTTGGATAATACTCTACCTTCTACCTTTCGTCACCTCCCAATCATGTCATTTTCAAATGAGTCTATCAAGAGATTAATCCATCGAGTAAGTCAGAACCTATAGAATTCAAGCATTTCTCAAAAGCCCAACGGCTAGGAAACCTATTCTCTATATGTATAGAGACACTTTCTATTCAAATCATAGCACATAGTTTGTTTTTCATATAATTATTTCATTTTTATATATATCAATAAAATGGCCTTGGTTTATTCTTATGCAACATATACATGTTTATTCTTCTCTCCTCCTTCCTTCCTTCCATCCTACCTACCTTCCTTCCTTTTTTCTTTAGATGATAATATACAAATTTCCAAGTAAGAAAATGGCAGTTATGGCGCTTACAATGGTAAGAATTAAGATTAGAAGTGCTTTTGCTTAATGTAGTTTTGCAAAGTAAGGGCTCAAATGTGTTAGGAGAACAAATGGAATAGATCGTCATGGGTCTACATTGATGGAAGTTTATTGGGGAAATGACTTCTGAAAGATTCTCTCCATTTTCTATTGAATACATTTGCAATCTCCTAAAGTAAAAGGATGTTCTGTTTAATTAACGGCTTAAAATGACAGTTCTCATGGGAGGGCTGACTCTGAACATGATCAAACTCTTTTGTGTGAGAAAATTTCTGAGCAGTTAATAAGAAAAGGAACTTAGAAGAGCCAGTGGCAGAGAGCCAGTATACAGTTACTGATACTAGTACATGATGGTTTGTGACCCACAATGAGAAAGTCAGTGTCATTAAACACACAAATAACTCTACAAAGTCATGTCTTTTGCCACTGCTGGCCTAACCTCTGACTCATTCAGTGCCAGTTGCTAATTTTATTTTTAAATTTCATTTTACATATATTCAACATCTGGATAATTATAGTAAAATGTAATCAGACTCTCAGTGTATGTGAATATTTGGAAATAAATGGCTAATCAGCTATTGTTCTTTTAATCTCCCTTCCAGATGGAAATTATCATAGTCTCAAAGATATTCCAAGATTACTCTCATCATTTTAACTTTATCTACTAACAAAATAATAAACACAGAAATTGTTTTAATGAACAACTTTTTTGTATATTGAATATTATGCATAAAACTATGGTACCATATCATTTTGCTTAAATTACCCAGAATTTTAGGACAATTGACTCCATAAGAGATATAAAAGAAGCACAGGGATTGACTCAGATTCTGCTGATTAATTTCATCCAGTGAAGTCATTAAGTCACCATGACTACAACAAGGAATAAGTGATGTGGAGTAGCCTGTGACTAACAATTTGTTGCCTTTTTTTCCCTTGCTGTGCCCGGAAATCAAGCTGAGTTTTACATCCAGGGAGTGTATGAATCATTCTGATAAACCATTAAAAGACATAATTTCTGAGGACAGAGGACCTGAAAGAGACATGTTCTGTCGTCATTTTGAAATCTGCAAGAAGAAAGGAGGGGAGTATCTCAGGAGGAGTATTGTCTTGCAGTTACTGCATCATGATGAACCCTTTACAGTTTCTCCTGTGCAGTCTTCTTCCTGACTGCAACAAACATGACTTTACTCTTCCACAGCATGACGAACACATCACAGATTGCATAATAAATATTTTATAGCTTAGTGTTTCCTCTTAGATTATGAAGTTGGTTTTGATAAGATGGCAAGAATTCTCTCTTGTTCAAGTTTGAGTCCCTAACATATGTTTAACAAAGGAGTAAACATGTTATGCATGCAGTATGTGCTTTCATTTTTGATAAGAGAAAACAATAGCACAATGGCTGGGGAATTATGGTGCCCATGCTCAAGTGGAGTTTATTTATTTCTTATTTGCACATTCAGAAATGTCCATAGTTTAGAATATATTTATCCCTTGTTAATATTTTCTTTTTACATATTTTGAAAAACTGTAAGTTCATTTTCAATATACAAAAATACAAGGAACATTAGTTTAATAAATTTGAATGGGAAGACTCTTTTTGTGGCTTTGTGACATTGACAAGTGGCACAGATCAATCTACTCTCATCTTTGGACTAAAGAGAAATGAGGAGTTAAATACTTAGTTCCAAAAATATTAGCACATAATCACATTATTGTTTTTGACCCAAGCTTCTCATGATAACCTATGCTATATTTTTAGAAATCACCTTCTAATCCTCTTAAGTTAAAATGACAGTTCATAATATTTTAATGGAGAGTGAGTGGAAAATGAATGGCAGAATAGTGTCATATATTAAGTAAAATAACTTTGTAATTAAATATAAAGGCCATTTCAGCTCAACAAAAGCTTTCTTTCTACCTATTGTTAAACATTCATGGCACACATCAAAAGATTTAGGACTGGTCTCTATTATCCTCCTACCAATATCTCTGGTTAAATTGGGAGTATGCACCCTTTTTGTTTCTTTCTTGACAACATCTTGGAAGTATAAATCTTTTTGTCTATATTTAGACCTTGGTTGTTGTGCATGTCCCATATTCTGTGGAGTATATGAATGACTTCTTGCTGCATTAAGAAATTTCTAGGGATTGTGCCTTATTTTTTAATACAAGGCACACAATCTTACTGCAATGCCAACATCCCTGTCTTAGTGCTATGAGACATGTACCTACTCAGCTAACATATTTAAGTATTTGGATTTCGCTATACCACTTTCTCTGGCTTTAGAGAATAAAGAGATCATAACCCATGGACCTGCCTAACAGCATCAGCAATTCTTTGTGATAGCCACCCATAGCATCAGGCTGCTTCACCAAAGAATTTTGAAGTTTTATAAACTGGGACTAGTGGGGAAGTTGAGGGAGAAATGAAAAATTTCTTTGACTCTCTAGTGCTTATGAATGCTCTTATGAATGGTTTTGTGGGAAGGAGAGATGTGGAAAGATGAAGTGGTATTTTGTAGATAGTATCAACAGGACTTGGTATCAATGAGACTTAAGTAATGAAGAAAAGCACAGTGTGGTAGATAGCTTTGTCATCTCGTGTATACAACCATCCAATCAACTGGCCACCTTCCCTGAATATGCCAGGATATGAAGCAGGACTAGGGAAAAAATACAGAATATTTTAGTGCAGAGACCAAGAGAAAAACTGCTTAGATAAGCTTCTTGTATTTTTGAAAAATATGAAGGGCCTGTTGGGAGCAGGATATTATGATTTTGAAACTTTTCTTCTAGTAGCATTAAGCAGGCAAAAGAAAGAAATTTTATTCATCTAGTCTGGGGATAATGTAAATGAGTAGACACAAGTTTGAAAGACATTTGAGAGATTTTAGGAAGTATGAGTATGTTAGGTAGGTATGTTTAGGGGATCAATAGTTTCTTGTAGCACTCACAGGATCAATAACTATATAGAGGGGATAGATATAGGTTGAAATTCAATATGGTGAAAACAAACTTTTCAGTGACTCCCAAAAGGAAAGGTGAAGATGAGCTGGCCCAATAGATTTGTCTGTTTAAGATAAGAAGATGTTGATTTCGTATACTGTGGAGATCTGGACTCTTTCCAGCATGAAAGATGTCTTCTTTGACGAGCTCATGGCAATGGTTCTCCAAATAAGAGCAGTATAATCTCCTGAGTACAAAGGTAAAACACTGAGTACACTGAAGACATACTAAGCACACTGTAGACCCACTGGGCATTCTGAAGACTTACTGAGTTACAAACTCAAAGCACTGCCTTCTAGGTTTGCAGTTCTTCTAGTAGCTCTAGAATAGATTAAAACTGGAGGCCCACTGACTTCAGTAAATTTTAAATTAGGGCCACTGGCTGTAATGCTACCAAGAGTGTCTCAGCCCCATGAGGGAACAATGAACCACACCACTGCATCAGTAAACAAAAGCAAAATACCGAGATTGCCTTCCACTGTGAGTTAATATGATTAAGGGCAGTTCAATAGGAAGGACCTCAATGAGATTAATATTAATTATAAAAGTGTACTATGTACTATTCTTATCCATTACTGCCTTGTTCTTTAACTTAAATATTCAACCCCTCACAAAATTTAATGTCCCTTAATATCAACAACTCTTCTGAAATCAACCATAGTTAGCACTAAATATTCTCAGAGAACAGTTTTACATTGTGATTAAGCAAAGAAGTACTTCATTGTTCAAACAGGTATCAATAACTCACATTATATTTTTCACTTTTATTAGGTACAAACTGGTAATAATTAAAGGAGCAGTGTTGAAGGTAAATTAAATTCCATAATATAAAATAGTAATCTAAAACCAGTACATCCTTTTTTAAGCTGTTTAACATAGATTCTAGTTTCTGTTAGATTAAAATGCCTAATAATTCATTAAAGCATTCAACAGATTGTGTAAAACTTTAAACTCTGATTCCCCCAATGCTTTTCTAAGGCTGTTAGTTATATACATTTATTTTATTGCAGAAATTCTGCATTTTATGTCATTATAATATCAACCTTGGTTAGAGAAAAAGCTAGTGTCGATGCAAAACATATTTAATGTACATAACAGTTTGATTATTTTGCTTGTTGTTGTTTGTCTATATGCTATGAGGTAGACATTTAAAAAAATATTTTTTCAGCTCAGAGTTGCCAATATTTGGAAAATGCCACTCCATCTTGAAAAAGGGATAAAGAAGAGACTTATACCACTTTATCTAATTTATATGTGACATTGAAAACAAACAAGCTAAAAAATGAAGAAAAAACTTCAAAAGCCTGTAAGTTTTATGTGCTACCTGAAATGGAATAAATTCCTCCCTGAACATGGAAACAAATAAAAATATGCCAAGGCCATTTAAATGCCCTGAAGAGGGCATCTAGACTTTCACTTTAGTCATGACTAGAAGATCCGCAGCAGCTCTCTAAGAACAAAAACAAAGTGTAAATCTCTCAATAAAGCCAGTTCAAAAATGAAATAAGATGGGGGTCAGACAACACACAGCAGAACACTACAATGTAGAAGCACATATAACTTTACCTGTGATATTTACTTTCTAGTTCTGGTCCTACTATTAAAGCTGGATAACAGCCTCAACTCTGTCAGTTGGGCTAACCATTTGTTTCTTTTTAATGAGGAGTAAGAGTTCCTCCTGGATACTATTATTTAATATTTTACTGCTGCAGAGAAGAGTGTTGACAGTATATGTTAAGTAGTATTAGACAGAGGATCCAGACTCTGTAGGAGTAAAAGAGGAAGATGTCCTTAGCTTCTTGCTGTGATTTTTGGGATAGTAAGGATAGCAGAGGACTTCATAATGGCAATGGAAAGTGCTATGGAATTTTATTTGGTGATATCTATCATAGATGTTACCTGACTATATCTAGGTAGTGTTCTTATTACTGAAGAATCCCCCAAAAATAACTTTCTTAGTGTACCCTACACATATTTATCAAATATATTGCTGCAAATAGAAGTTAAACTATATTGATAATTAAGAATTATATATATTTATGTTCAATGCAATAGTTTGAAATATCTATGCAGCAGTTTATAGCTCAGGACTGTAATTAACATAAACACTGCTTCATATACTTCTAATTTTTGATGGTGAGAATAATTAAAATCTATAAGAGTTTTTCAAAATACAATATTAACTATATTAACCAGGCTATGAAGTAGATGCTTGAATGTATTCCTCATATTTATTAAAAATTATATTTTAATTATTAGCTACCAAACATCTGCCTTTGTTACTCATTCTGTTTTCTATTCTGTGAACTAATATTTTATAGATTCTACGTATGAATAAATGAAGAATTTGCCTTCATGAAGAATCTTCCATTATTTCCCCATACATAATTTTCTCTTGGATTATACACTGACTTACTTCTTACAGTGAATAGTTTTCCAGGGCACACACGCATGAGTATATGTGTGCATGTTTTCTGTGTTTGTGTATGTGTGTTTGTGCCCTTGTGTGATTTTCCTTATACGTCTACCAATGGATGAACATTTAGGCTGATTCCATATAATGGTTATTACAAATAATGTTTCAAAGAACATAGGAGTGCATCAGATCATTTGGCTAAAATGATTTATTTCAGTTTTGGATACATGCCCATAAACAGCATTCCTGGATCATATCATAGTTCTATTTTTACTTTTTCAGAGATTTCTATATTGTTTTCTGTAATGATCACACTAATTTGCATTCACACCAGCAGTGTTCAAAGCTTCCCTTTCTCTAAAACCCTTACCAGTGCTTTTTAATCTTTCCTCATTTGGATAATAGCCATTCTAATGGGCATGAAGTGATATCACATTGTGGATTTAATTTGTACTTCTCTCATAATTAGTCATAATGAACATATTTTAATATATGTATTGACTATTTGTATGTCTTCTCTTAAGAAGATTCTTTCCAAGTCCGCAATATTAAAATAAGATTTGTTCCTTTTCTTTTGTTCTTTCTTTTACCTATTGAATGAGTGGCACACCATATGTATATATATACATATATATACATATATGAATACACATATGAATACAATATGAATACACATATTAACTACTATCATTCTTTCAGATTCATTACTTTCAAAGATTTCATCTTTTTATTACTCTCTGTGTTGTGTTGCTTTTCTATTAATTTTAATAATCCCATTCATCTATTTTTTGTTTTTGCTTCTACGGTTTTGGTACAATATGTCGTTTAGGTTTCCTTCTTATCTTCCTTTACTAGTTTGTCAGGTTGGGGATATACCTTTAAATTTTTAATGCATTTTGGAATGACTTTTGTATACAAGGGGGATATGAATGACTAAGTTCAATCTTCTGATACAAATATCCAATGTTTTCAAAACTATTTTTTTAGTTTCATTTCTTTTTCATATGTTCTTGGTACCTTTGACAGTTATCCATGAATGTGTGAGTTTATTTCTGGAATAAGTTTGTTAATTTCCCTGATGTCTAAATTTCTTCATTCATGTTTGCACATTATCCTGTTTTAATGAACACCCCATCGTGTATCTGTGTCTATCATGTGTTATAGAAAACTGACACACTGCAAAATACAAACATCTTGTGTAATCAACCTCTAGGGTACTGCAGTTTGCATACATCAACTAGTGATTTAACTAGTCCAATCACAATCTGTGTCTCACGTCATCTATTTGGAGGCAATAATAGAAGCCTTTTTCTCTGTTGAATAGGATTGTCAGTGTAAGATTTCTTGAGAGTCATTGGGCTACAGGATGAACCCTGAGATGAGATGCTACCACTGAATGAAATAAACACCAAGGAACCCAAGTTGAGAAATACATTTTGAGTTGTAGTTAACTATCTGAAAGTCTCCTCAGTCCCCCAAAAAACTGTAATTATGTTGATTAGCCAAGCTTGTTTTGAACTTTGTGAACAATTTGCACATCATGTGTGCATGCAATATTTTATTTTCATTGATGATCTAATTCTAAGCTAGTTGGAGCCACACGAATTCAACCCAAGCATAGACTTTGAATACTGGTTTCTTTTTCTCCCTTTCTATCATTTGTTGTCAGGAAAATGTATATAATATAATCAAGGTATTATCAAGAAGTCAAGATCATTCTCAGCATTAAGAGAAGAGAATATCTTAGCAAAACTCCTGTCTCATTTAACTCTTTTCCTCATAGTAATAAAGTACATAAGAAAGATGAATGAGAGATCAGAGAACAAACAAATTGTTTCTTCTTCTATTTCAAAGAAGACCTGGAGGTATCTGTTGACCTTTGCTACATAATTAGAAAGATACATTACTTGAAGTTAAAATTTTTAGTGAATAAAAAGTATGTTTTCATAAATATATTGATTTAATAGCATATAAGAAAACCAGCATGCTTTTATTAAGATCAAAACTCACCAGAGAAGCTCTGTCCTTAAAACCTTTAAACATTATTTTCTTTTTTTACTTATATGTATACATACCTCAAATTCTGGAGACCTGGTTTTAATGTATTAAAGGGCTGTATGAGGCACTTACTGGTAAAGATGGAAATACTTGATTCCGAGAGATAAATGGCAAAGTCAAAATTAAACAACTGATCAACAGCTTACTAAGAGCAATCAATAAAGCCGGGCGGTGGTGGCGCACGCCTTTAATCCCAGCACTTGGGAGGCAGAGGCAGGAGGATTTCTGAGTTTGAGGCCAGCCTGGTCTACAAAGTGAGTTCCAGGACAGCCAGGGCTACACAGAGAAACCCTGTCTCGAAAAAAAATCAAAAAAAAAAAAAAAAGAGCAATCAATAAGAATTAATATCTTATGCAAAAAAAAGTGTCACATCGAGCATCAGTCATCGTGGGAAGTACACAAAGAGGTCATGCATTTCTTCAATGATAATGATCATGGAATCAGTGAACCTAAGCTGGTTATCATTAGATATCAAGTCACTTATGACCTATTCACAAACTTCATCTTGGGTTTGGATCTCAGCGTTCCTGATTCCATTCTGAGATGGAAATACGTAATAGTCTTGCCTTTTACCATTATGTGTTCAATTAATCTTCCTGCTGTTGTTCAAGAATTCTGATTCCCTAGTCTTTCTGCATCTGCTTTATTGTCCCTTTCACTATGATATTTCACAGTAAATCAACAAAACAGACTTTAGTTGTGATTACTGTACAGCCGATTGTTTGACTACTTGGATGCAAGGTGTCAATATTATTGACACAAATATTTTTAGTTGGTGTGATATTTATTCCTGAGTTCACAAAAAAGATGACTTCTGTGGTATGTAACTATGTAACAAAATCTATCTTAATTAGTAAATGTGTGACCATTTTTCACTTCCTGATTTTTCTATAAGAAATAGCTAATCTGATGCCATGGGCAAAACGAGTCTTAGAAATTTCAAACTGAATCTACAGTTAAAAAAAAAAACCCAACTTCCTTTATGTAATAATAAGAGTCTTCATATCTTATTAGACAATACTAATGAAAAACTTTCGGGTACCATGCATTTCCAGGTATGTCATCTCTCTCCTCTTCCCCTCTCCCCCCACCCCCGTCTCCTATCTTTCTTCCTTCCTCCCTTTATGCTTTACCTCTTTCATTATCTCATGGGTGTCATCTCTATTGTTCTCTTTTCACTAGCCTAAAATTAAAACCTATGCTAGAGAGAAAGCTCAAAGGTTAAGAGCACTTATTGGCCTTTGTGAGGATCTGCATTCATTTTTCTGAACTCACATAAGTGGCTTCTACTACCTATAACTCTAGCTCTAGGGGATATGATCCCATATTCTTGTCTCTCTGGGTAGCCATACACAATATAGCACCCACAAAAACAGGTACACATAAATACTCATGAATTAAAAGAACAACAAAAATCCATCAACCAACCTACTAACCACCTAATCAGCCAACTGGCTAACCAACCAACCAAACAAACGACCAACCAACCAACCAAACAAACAAACAAAAACAAAAACAAAAAAAACCCCAAAGCCAAAACAAAACACCTACTTTGGAAATCTTTCAAAATATTTTTTCAAAAAACATGGCATTCTAGTTTGGTTTCTGTTGATGTGATGAAATATCCTGACAAAAGGGGTAAATTAAAGGAGAGAGGTTTTTTGCATCCCATCATTGAGACAAACCAACATAAGAACTCAAGCAGCTGGTCACATCAGCTCTGCAGTCAAGAGCAGAAAGAGGAAAAATATTTGCACCCTTTACTTGATGCCACCAGATATTTTATCTCTCAGTAGCCAGGACTGTGTTATGGAGGGGATGGTTCAGCCCACCCTCAATGTGCTGAGTCTTCCCAATTCAATTAATATTCATGACAAGCCCACCCAGGCAGCCATTGGCCAATCTGAACTCTGAAATTCTTTATTAAGACAATTCCCAGGTGATTCTAGAAGGTGTCAAGTTAACAGCGAAAATTAGCATAAATAATTACTGACATTTTGAAACAGGAATTGGTGTTTACCTTGATCTGTCTTAAACATGAGGCCTGTGATATAAAATATATGAGTGCTTACATAATGGGTGAATAACTGACCTCCTACTACACAGTAGAATTTAGTTTTGAACATAATGCACTTCCCTTATAGTAGGTCTTATTGTTTATTTTTCTGTTAATTCATATGCCATGACACATACCTTAAATGGGACTTTGAATTCTGATTCTTGGACTCTATCTAAGCATGTGTTTCAAAAGAAAGGAAAAAAAAGATACGGGAATGGATGAATGGTGACACTTAGGAAACAAATTCATTCTGCAGAATGAATGAGCACATCCAGGTCCCAGGTAAGCCTCACATAGGTCAGGTGAATCATTGATCATTCAATCAGATCGTGTTCATTGCTTGATGACATGAAGTTTTGGATGTCCCATTATGATCCTAGTACATATGAGATATACCAACTATCATTATGATCTTATTCTAACAATGATCCTGGATAAATAAGGTACATATCAATGTTGACCATATATGATATAAAACACTGCTTAGGTAACATGATCTAAAGAAAAACTACTTAATTTTAATCTAATGCTTATTATTTATTGACATTTTGATGCTAAATAATAGACTTACCTTGTATCTAATTACGAGTATTAAATGTGTGAATACTTGTAAACCACCTAGAACTGTGCCTAGCATGGAATACATCCCATGTAGATGCAGGTATTGATATTATAAGCAATGTAACATTCTTTAATGGACTTTCTTGCTACATTTTGCTAAGCATTATGCTTATCTTAGATCAACTGTTTGTCATTATTGACATCTAACACGGTTTCTTTAAAATCAGAACTGGGTAGAATCCCAAATTATAAAGTACATTTAGATAACTAAAGAAGTGGTGGTGGTGATAGCGATTTCCTGAGATAGTCATAGTATATATTCCAATACAATGTAGAAAAATGAGATGAGAAGGTAAAGTTCACTCATTACAAATAACCTAATTTTCCATCTTAATGTCGACATCTTTCTTGTCTACATTCACTTCCTTTCAAAGTTACCCACTAAACATTTCCCCAAGACATTTCAACCTGACAGACTGTAAGTGCTTCAGGACTTTGTACTGAACTAAGATCTCCTTCAGTTTTGTAAATTCTTTCTCTTGCTTATGTCCATTCACCTCTTTCCATTTATTACAGAATGGCACTGAATAAGTGTTCAGAATAGTTGTACATCTTATAAACAGTAATCTGTTGATTGTAGAGGACCGTAGAAACAGTATGAATAGTTTCAACACTATTAGAATCCAGATCAGACAGCAGCTCAGGTCTCTTTCTTAGAGCTATAGCCACTACAAGAAAATGACAAGCATCCTACTGCAAATCTGCACATAAATTCCCAATGCAGGATGCTCAGATTCCAGGAGAATGTAATATGTCCTTCTCAATGCTCCAAATAGGGGCTATCAAATGATGACTGGCAGTTACTGGTAGCTACATATTTCTAACTTGTAATGGTTGATACACTAACTAGATGTGGCATCCTCCCTCCACAATTTCAGAGCTATACATTCCTACACTGGAATATTCCCTAAATTCTGACTGAGAATTCTGGATACCTTGACTACTTGAAGCACTCCTTTTTCCTTACAGATTTATTAAAACATACCTCCACTATGCCTTGTGGGCCTGAACTCTCATCAGGACCTTCATCATTATGTGTTTATCCACAATTTTGATACCTGAATACACTTCATAGTCTCCCCAGCCTGATGTCTATTTGCCTATGTTAATAATAACTTCTTTAATACATTTCTTAGCCCTATAGATTATATATCTCAGTGTTCCTCTTCAACCTCAAGCATGAGACTTTTCAGCTACAGCTCTCTGACCCTTCTTTTGCTATGATTTCAGTAATTAGTAAGTCAAAATTAATGAGTAAAAGTAGAATTAGTTATGACCTCTAAGTAGTAGAGGATTGGCCATATGTGACAACTCAGGAGATGTGTTAGAGACATTTCTCACTACTAATAGTGCTAAGGTAATAATAGATTATGGGTTAGTCTTAAAGGTAATCTTTTCCTGAAGGTGCCTTGGGGAAATGAAAAAAATGAAGAATATGCTATTAGAATATAAATTCGGCCTCTGGGGAAGCTGTTCTAGCTCAAAAGATTATAGAGATCTTTACAACTTTCAGGAGACATTCTGCGTACACAATAACTTGGAGAAATGAGGACCCAGCAGAACACTGGAAGGTATTGATGAATGGCCTTTTCTGGAGCAAAACTGAAATATTGCCTACTGCACACTGCAATAGCCACTTACAGTTATAGTGAATCCCTGGAGAAGTGGGAGTAAAAGTTGCCTATATAAAATATATTCTAAGAGTTTGTGGGCTTTGTGAAAACTAATTGATAATAATAGTAATAGCTGACAAATGAGACTCTGCTTGTAATTTTATTTTTTGAAATTTGAGTGTTTGTGTGTGTGTGTATGCACATGCACATGCATACAAATGCTTGTGTGCACAGATGTCTATGCTAAGACATGCCTATGAAGGACAGAGAACATTCTTTGAAAATTGATTCTCTCCTTCCATCGTGAATATTGGAGATCAGACTCAGGCCACTAGGCCTAATGGAGCAAATGGGTTTATTCACTGAGCCCTCTTCTTGCCCTAAAATAGTTTGTAAAGATTTGAAAGGTGATTAAGTGTGGTCCCCTTTCCCAGGACCACCCTTCAAAATGGTGAAAAATGAGGCAATAGAACAGGTCACTGATGCCAACTTTTCACTCTGCGTCCACTTGGGGAAGAGTTCCTTGGCAGGGTTAGTTCATTAATCTCCTTTGAGCCTTCTCCCATTACTCACAAGGCTTTGCATGGAATGCTCCCTTTATTTTGTTGGCTGGAATTTTTCAGAGCTCTATTTATATCAAAGGGGACATCAAGAACCATAACACTCACTAAAAATGAAATCCTACGGCTCAGGCTGCCAACCAGCATAGGAAGCTTGCAACTGTAAGTGAATCTCTTAAGGCAAGTCGTACACAGAGGAGAGACGACAGGAAGATGCCCCAGAAGCTTATGATAGAATGAGAAAGGGGACAGACTGGGAGCGGCAGGCATCAAAACCTCAAAAGAGGAGAAATCTTTGGTTTAGCTCTCTAGAAGCCAAGAGAAGGGAAAAAGAAAAAGAAAAAAAAGAAAAACTCCACATAATAATATAATAGAGGCTGCTTTAGGTGTAGAAGGACATTGCCAAGTCCAGAGACGGGTGCTGCCCTGGATGTTTGCAGCTATGAGCAGCAGGGTGAGTGTCCCAGGAACCCTGAGTTTGCAAAGCCTCTGGGTTATGCATCACACTTGGTAGCTGTATTTGATGCTCTCCCTGTCAACTGTGTCATTGTTCAATAGAAAGGGCAAAGAAGTAAAGAGCAGGAGAGACATCTTAAATATTAAGGTTATACAAATGACACCCTCAACATGAGATCACGGCCATAAACATTTCAGAAAAGGTTGTTTAAATGCTCTATGTGTCTGCTATTTTTGTATAACCTAACACCTCCATGGCAGTCTTGGGAAAAATGGAAAAAAAAACAAAACAAAAACATTTAAAGTAGCCCCCCTCTTTCTTTTGATCCTCTATTATCTTCAGCTGCTATTCCCCCACAGCAGAGAGATAAAACACAGAGATAGGTCATGTACGATGGGTACAGAAGGGTACTTAGAGGCAGCAAACACGTGTATCTTCATTTTCTAAATCAGATCCCTCATAAATGTTCAGGGAATTCTCCTTTCTTCTCTTCTAGTGTTTAATCTCTATCCTGTGAAACAAGAAAAGGTGTCCTTATTTTACTCTGAAGCCCCTTTAATGGCAGAGATGAATCTCGAGATGGAGGAAGGTGAGAGGAACCCAGAATTGTTATTCAATCACAGTTCTATTTCCCTCCCTATGATGATTTCATTTGTTAGAGTAGTTTTAATGCAAAGCTTGTGATCAGGATTTTTCCCCCTTAAACAATTGGTACTACCATCTGTGTCACCTGAGGCTTCTTTTTTTTTCCCAATTATTATGCATTGTAGCTTCGTGTAATGTGACACAATGAAAACATAAATAATTCCAGTCTTGCTTTGCCGGGAGAAAAATCTCCAGACAGTTAGATGATGCCAGCATACCGATTCCAGAGCAGGTGAGGTGATGTAATATTCTTCACACAGAACATGCCACCTTCTATTTTTTTTAGACTTCATCTGCTCTTTAAAATTCTTTGTTTAGTCTGATTAGCAATAGACTTCAGAGGCATTTTCTAGGGCACAGGCCTGTGTGCCTGCAAACTTCCCACTGAGCTGATGAAGCATCCTTCACCTAGGCTGAGCTGCTGGAGTTCAGAACAACCCTAGGGCATTTTTGTTTTTTTGTTTTATATCTCGTTTGTTCTTTCTCTTTGTTCTCTTCCATTCAGAGGAAGGTGTGTGCTAATGCCAAGTTGTTAGAAGTGTACCCAGCAGGAGGAGACTATGAGCTGTTTGGATTCTTTGAAACACATCTTGCTTATTTACCTAGTGTGTTATATTACAACTAGAGAGTGGCCTCTTCATAAAGACAAAGGCCCATTTTGCAAGCTATTTATCTTAGTTAGAAAGGATTCAGTTCTTTTAAAGACATAAGAACTTTGAGTGTTCACTCCAGCCCTCTATTATTTGCTACTAGTCTCCTCCCTGAAAGGCCAGGAGGGATGAATGTTGTCTATATTTTCTGGAATAAAGCTGTCTACCAGAAAATCATACACCTTGGTGAATAATTGAAATATGTCTGGAAAATGCTGTACTTCAATAGTAACATTCTCTTCTCTGGTGTTTTTCTAGGTCAGACTGAGCATGCCCTTTGGCCCCTGTGAAATCCTAGAAGAGAATGCTAAAACTAAATACCAATGGTTAAGTTTACTGGCTAAATTTTCAGAATATATCAGAGTGATAATCAAAAGCTTTGTAAAAGTTCTTAAGAACGTGCATTGGAGATCCAGGTTCACATTTAGCTTGTGGGTTTATACAACATTCAAGCTGGCTGCTTTTGATACATTATTTTTTTCTACAGGTTTTACCCTCACTGGGCACAGTGTTCTGAGATGGTGATAAGAAGGTGATCCATTTCAGAGTGTTTCTGCACCTAAGGTACCATCCCTGCAATCCATTCCCCTCTGAACATTTTTCCTTTCAGATTCGCTGAACCATATAAGCACGGAGACTGACGGGAATGTATCAGAGAATAACAGGGATTTGGGGTTTCTATATACTTATTGCTCTGAAGGTTACTTGGTTATCTTTTCCTCAATTAACCACTGCTTTTCCCCAGCGCTCTGCCATTCTGTAATTGCTCTATTTCAATGTGAGGCAAGACACCACTCAGATTCATGCCAGGTTTAAGTGTTTCTAGGCATTTAGTTGACATGACCCCCACTCCCAAAGCTTTCTTTGTATAACTTGGATGTGAGCAAATCAGGAATCCTACTTGAAAAGTCCCCTTTTGATTACTTAACTATATTTTTGATATTTTATTTTACCAATTGGCTTCTAAGTAGAACAGGTTCTATTTTATCGTGAAGTAGTTGCCCAGGCTTGTAGACCACAAAATGACTTAGTTCATTATCATCTGTTCCAGAAACTTGATGCAAATTATGGTTCTCAAAAGTTTTGTTGGAAAACCATTCCTTTCTTGTTTTCCATTCTTCATATTATTAAAACGTTACAAGATGAACTGACTGGTCTGCCACATGATGACCGATGCTGAATGTCTCAACATTGTTGATATATCTAACTGACTCCTCAAGTCTCTCCAAAATGGCGGTATTTGGGCAAAAGGAGTCCATTGATAGATGATTGGGTTGAGGTAAAGCTATATTTAAGAGGGAAATCTGAGTAACTCAGAGTTATCAGTTGAGTTTCTCACTTGATTCATAAAGGATACTAGTAGAAAAATGTATCTCAAATTTATTTCATTTTTGTTATTATTTTAAATATCTATCATTTATCATCTATTATCTGTCTGTCTGTCTATGCATCTATTCATATATCTATGCATCTATCTGTCTGTCTGTCTATCTTGTTACCTTTCTATGCATCTATCTATCTATCTGTCTGTCTGTCTGTCTGTCTGTCTGTCCGTCCGTCCGTCCGTCCGTCCGCCCGCCCGTCCGTCCGTCCGTCCGTCTGTCTATCTACCTATCTATCTATCTATCTATCTATCTATCTATCTATCTATCTATCTATCTATCTATCTATCTATCTATCTATAGCTGCCCACAGCTACATCCAACGGGTTACCTGGAGAGGGAGCAGGGGATGGATGGGAAGGACGGATGAGAAAAGACTGAGATTTCCAAGAAGATGGAAGGAGAGACCCCTGGTCCTGGAAAGACTGGATGTAGGGGAATGCCAAGACAGAGAAGCGAGAGGGAGTTGAATGGGGAAAAGAGGGAGGGAAGGGGGCTTATGGGACTTTCGGGGAGGGAGGAAACGGGAAAGGGGAAATGATTTTAAATGTAAATAAAAAAAAAATAAAAACTTAGAAAATAAATAAAAAAAAAAAAGAAAAGAAAAGACTGAGACCAAGACAATGGATTGCTGATCAAGGTACGAATTTTTAATGGCTGACTCAGAATTTAACGTTGGGGGCAAAACCCTTCCCCCCAAATTCCAGGGTCTGTTCAGGAGAACCGTTTTGGCTGCTCAGTAGGCGTTAGTTCCACTGCTCTCCAGGGTCGCCAGCTTAGTGTAGGAAACTGCAGATCTGAAGAACAATAGACTTCAGCTTGGTCCGAGAACTCCAACCAAGGTGGGAGGTTGTAGCTAGCACTGAGATCTGAATTTCCCACTCAAAGGCTGTGGGGAGGGCACATCTATCTATCTATCTATCTATCTATCTATCTATCTATCTGTCTGTCTGTCTGTCTGTCTGTCTGTCTGTCTGTCTATCTATCTATCTATCTATCTATCTATCTATCTATCTATCTATCTATCATCTATCTACCTACCTATCTACTTATCTATCATCTATCTATCTATCTATCTATCTATCTATCTATCTATCTAATCTATCTATCTACATATCTATCATCTATCTATCATATATCTATCTATGCATCTATTTATCTATCTATCCATCTCGCTCGCTTTCTTTCTTTCTTTCTTTCTTTCTTTTTTTCTTTCTTTCTTTCTTTCTTTCTTTCTTTCTTTCTTTCTTTCTTTCTTTCTTTCTATTTTATATCTCTTTCTATTTTTCTATCTATCTATGCATCTATCTATCTAAGCATCTGTTTGTCTGTCTGTCTATCTAGTATTAGATAAGGTACACATACCAGTCTGTTGGTGTAAGAATCCAAAGATAACACTCTGGAATAAATTTCCTCCTTCTACCTTTCTGTGGGTTCCAGGAGTGGAGTCAGATTGGCAGGTTTGCTCAGCAAGCACTTTTACACTAGAGCCATCTCTCGAGCCTTTTTTAAAAAAATTAGTTTTATTTTGTACTAAAAATGTCATAATAGGATAAGACTGAGGGTAAACAAAAGTATAGTAAATGTTTATTATAAAAACAAGGGGAGACTGGAGATAGGAAATCAATTACATGATGGAAGAAGATAGTTTTGGTGTTTTTATATTTAGGTGGTTAAAGTATGACAGGTACGTAGCTCTACTAACATGCATAAGTAGAAATAAATGTCAGTATAGTATAATATTTAGTGAGGAGAACAAGAAAGGCTAAGGGTAGGTGATGAGGAAAGGCAGGATGCAGGAAAAATGATCCATGAAGCAGGAAATAGGATATAAGGATAATTATTTTTCTATTCTTTCATTAAAAAATGTTATCCTTTCAAATTCTCTATTATAGTTGTTTAATAGATATACTAGGGAAGGGTTCTTGAGGTTTACCTTGACCAGTACTGTGTGAATTTCCCACCGACATGATTGGCTTAAGGGAGAAAAGCAGAACCTATTAGTAGTTCATTTACATGCATAGAGTTGGGGACTGGATAAGTAAGTGGTACCTTAATCTTGCTGTATGATATTTTATTTGTTAATTAATTATCATAAGATGGTTTTTATCTTTACAAATGGAGAGGGACTTGAAACAATGAAAAAAATGAGCTATAAGTATGATGTGCTTAGAGACAGTAGCCTGTCATGGCTGTCCTCAGAGAGGCCATACCAGCAGCTGACTGAGACAGAAGTAGATGCTTATACACAACCACTGGACTGAAGTCAGGGACCTCTTGGTTAATTAGGGGAAGGATTGAAGAGTTGAAGGAGAGAGTGACCCTGTAGGAAGCCCAGCAGTCTCAACTAGCCCAGACCCCAGGGAACTCCCAGAGACTGAGCCACCAACTAGAAGCATACACAGGCTGGCCTGAGGCCCCTGGCACATATGTAGCAGAAGTCTACCTCCTCTAGCCTCAGTGGGAGAAGATGCATTTAATCCTTCAGAGCCTTGAGGCTCCAGGGAAGGAGAAGACCTGGGGAAGAGGGGCATCATCCTCTCAGAAACAAGGGGGAGGAGGAATGAGACAAAGAACTGTGGGAGGGAGGACTGAGTGGGGGCAATGACTGGAATGTAAATAAACAAAATAATTTAAATTAAAAATAGAGCTGAAAGCAATATGGTCACAAACTATGTAACATTCAATGTTAAACTTCCTTTTTTTTTCTTCTACTCAACTGAAATTTCCCTTCTTTGAGTTTCATGAAATCTTTGACCCACCACGGACATGGAAAACTACTTAGAAAATACAAATTCTTTCTTTTACATTGTGTTCCACGAAAAATTGGAGTTGGTTGAAGACAATAATCGTGATTCAATTGTAAACTGTCTTCCATTTGAAATCATGGTATAGTGACTTATGATTGGATAGTGACTTCAAGGTTTCAAAATTTTACTACATTCGGTTTAACGGCAACAGTTATATGAGACTAGAGAATCTGAATAGAAATGCTCTTTCTAGTGAGGAATTGATGCTAGATTCAAAGGGGAGGTAAAAAGAAGAATGTCCTGGGTAGTTCTAGTGGGAGAATGTCACATAATGCAGAGCACAACTGAACATGTAATGATTTGGAAGTCAGAGCAATAGGCCTATTTTGAATTGTATTTATTGACTTCTTCCTTGACTACCATTGTTGATGACAGATTATCATAAACAGAAACTTCTTACCTGTCATATATCAGCTTTCACAATTTCAGAGCACCTGAGTTATTTCTGGTTTACTAATCCTTAAAAAAGGCCTTGGTTAAACAGATCAGAATCCTGTCCCTGCAGCTGCCAGAGGTGTTCATATAAGGTGGTTTTCACGAAAGGCAATCAGACAACACCCACATACTCTGTATTATGACAATATAATCTTATGGCTGAGGAAGCTGGAATTCAGGTAATCAGGTAGTGTTTCCAAGTTGATTTCTTGCAAGTTATAGTCCAAGAGAACTGTACATAAGTTCCAAGAACTGCACATTATATCTGTGATGTGTGTTTTTCATTTTCTTCTCATTTTTTTTTCCTCTTTCAACCTGTGTTATTCCAGCTTTTAGCTAAGTGCCTCCATACAATGATTTAGTGACACTTTTCTGCAAATATTTATTTTATGAATATTTTGCCACCCAGAAAAATGGCCTATGAAAGTGCAACAAAAATCAGAGAGAAAAATAGAAAAGTTAGTACCATTAGTGCTATTAATGTATACTTCAGTTAAGTCACATAAATTATTCTGGACATCTCTGCCATAATGGGAAAACTGTCTACATTTTCCATCGAAAGAGCATTAGGCAGTAATCTTATGCTTTAAAGATTAATCTCTTTGATAATTCACGTCTTAAATTTTGACCCACTTTCTTTAAGGTTCTAAAAATTCCTAAAGCTCTGTCAATCACTCTATATCAATGGCATATTTCTGAACAAAAACACTTGGATACTTACATAATCGGGTGGAAATGTAATCTCTATCTATATATGTAATTCCCCTATACAAGGGAAGGATTTTTTTATACATCTAGAGTGATTGAGAAGTACAACTACTTTCCCTCCCATCGGGAGAGTGATGTTTGGTACCATGAGGAACAAGAGAATAACTGAAAAACATGAGTGAAAAGAATTGACTGACATTTTTAAAGACTTCTTTAGATTTTAATGAAAGCATATTCTACCTGGTTTGGGAGAAAATGGGGAATAGTAGATCATGTACATGCAAAGTGTAAGGGCAAGACAGATTTCAGGTGTGACTGGACCCAACTGTTAAGTGGATCTCCCTATCCTCCAAGATGGCCTCTATCTTTACCAACTAGGGTCTCTAATGAGCTGTCTAAATTCTCATGCAGGTCCCCCATGCTACAGGCTTTCAGGAGCCTGTAGTGGAAATCATCTGCATTGTGAATCACACAAAATTAAGAGAAGTTCTATGGCCAGCTTAAAAGCATTTATAGAGAAACTTTTCAAGTTTTTGTATTGACAAAGGGAAGTGTGTTGCTTGGAAAGAATGTGGTAGTAAGTAGTACATTTTCTGAAAGGTCAAGCAACTGAGTGGGGAGAGCGGAGCCCCAGGCAGAGCTTCACCTTTCTTTCCCATTCTCACTTTAATATGCATGATTTAATCAAAATATCTTTTTAACAACTACAAAAGTGATCTCTATGTTAGTGTGGTTTTAGAGAATGTACACACATACACTTCCCAAAATAAATTGCTTGTACTTATAACTCTAAATGAAGGAAACTCTTAGGCTCACTTTATCATCACAGTTCTTTGTATTGGAGTCACTTGAGTTAAACTTGCCATTTTATTATTCTACATAGAAATGAATATGTTTGGATATTGTAAAAAGATTATATATACATATATATGTATATATAATACTTATGAATGTATTATATATTGTCACATTTTAAAGATTATACGAACACTTAACTAACATTTAAATAATAACAACTTACTTTAACTCTAAAATATTTTTATGTCTTTTGTATTTATTTTAATCCCAAGATATAATGACAAGAACACATATTATTAGTTAAGATTCTCTTGATGTGGTTTTCAAAACACTTTGAATAATCTTCAGTGAGTTGGCAGCTTAATGAATTTTCATTTCCAGTGTTATATGTACATTGATAAATGCCAATCATAATGTTGTTTATATAGCTATTTTCTAGGAAAATCTGTTTCACTGGGTCTCCAGCTCATACTACCTTTCTCCCACCTTCTGTGCAGTGATTCCTGAGCCATAGATGTAAGACCTGTAATGTAGAAGTATCTTCTGGGGCTGGGCTCCCACCATATCCTGACATCTGCATTGTGTCTAGTTGTGGTTCCCTCTGATGGTTTTCATTTTCTGTGAAGAAAGCTCCTTTTTAACTGAAAAATGTTTCGTACAATATTGTTCTGATAAAAAAAGTTTCCCCTCCTCAAATACCTCCATATCTTTCCTACCTACCTGCCCACCCAACTCCAAGCCTGCAACCTTCTTTCTTTATATATTTGGAAAGCAAGCATTCCATTCTGGTCCCTCTAATCATATCATCACCTATACTGCAGTTCCCAGAGCCACAGGGGAAGAGGCTTGATGAAAATATCCCTACTAGGTCTGAGGGTTTCAAAACCAAGACAGCTTTTTTTTTTTAATGAGGCATAGTTATCTACATTCTTCTATGAGGATAAAGGATAAAGATAACATTTAGAAGGTAGTAAGGAATTGTGCTGATTTAGGAAAGTGGTGGTAGATTCTTTTCTAATCACCATGACTTCAAAAACCTCAGGAGGACGAATAAGTCTTACAATGACAGGTATGGGTTCCTTCTAGCGAATGGGTCTTAAGTCCAGGAGACAGTTATTGACTACTCCCCAGATGGGAATGTCACTGATTGTACTTTATAGATAGGATATCTTGCTATGCCAGTCATTGTCAGGCTCTCAAAGAGGTGCAGCTGGGTGGGACTGTTTAACTGTTTCCCTCCCCTGCATAACATTTTCTGGTAGCATGGAGGAAAACCAAATAAGGGCATATGCCACATAGCCTCCCTCATCTAAGGTGCTAACTCCAAATCCTCAAATGTGAATGTATAGCATGGACTAACCACAGGAACAAGGGAAGTATAAAGGGCCACAGGTAGAAGAGGTGCGGCCGTGGGTGGGTTTGCCTTGAGAGGGGACTAGCAGAATTCAGGTGAGATGAAGTGGGAATAAAGAAACAGAGACTGGGCTCTAACAGTGAGAGGGGAGAAAATTCAGTATGGGTGGAAAGGAGGGAGAAGAGGCTAATAACACAAAGGTTGTTTGATAAAGCTTTAAGGAGCCATATTATTTTATAATTACCTGAAATTTTATACAACACATGTGCACATCCTAAAGGAAGTTAAGCCACTAAGGCTGAGAATACTCCCCACGAGAACCATAGATTAATAAAAATATGCAGAACAAGCACAAGGAACCTCCTTTCTAATGGTTGTTCCAGATAGTCCAGTGACTCATAGTATAGACCATGACTGCAGTCCTTCATTGCTTCCTGTGGCTGAGGATACCTATCATTTAGGACACAGGACTCAGATGATTTTAGCTGGATCTGAGCTGAAGAAAAAAAAAAGTTTGTCTATCTGTATGTTCTTTGGAGTTTTTTTCACGTTGAATATTGATTTGTGAAAGGCATGTAAAGAGGATTCTGGTTACATTTGCACACATACACACACCCCTACTACTTTAAAGGTCTCAAAGGATTTTTTTTTTTTTTTGTGATTATCCTTGGAGATTGCTAAAATCCTTTAACAAAAGCTGGAACTAATCTTTATAATTAAAGGGAATAGCTGATTTTAAGAAGTCAGTTGGAATCACCTTTCATGTAAAACTTCTCCAGGCCATCTAGCACACCAAAAAGTCACGGATGGAGAATATGGGGGAGGAGGGAGGGGGAGTCACCATCTTGTCACAATTAGGCAAACACAAAGAAAAAGATTAAATTTTAGAAAAATAATACAATTCTTTTTTTTTTTTTTTTTAGAGCATTGTTCCATAAGCGCACAGATACAATTGAGTAGCTTATTAAACCGGAAATCATTTCACTAGGTGGATTACACAGCATCAGTAAGAAACTGAGAATTCAGGCCAGCTTTAAAATTTGCTAAAGTTCGCCATCTAGAGGTCTAAGTGAGAATATTTTGCAAAGTACTTTCAGATTGATTTTTCTCTAAAGTACAGATTATTTTTGTTTATTAAATAAAATGGAGTCTCAGGGAAAAGGGATATTTCACTTATTATGGACTGCACACATGGCACTTTACAATTTTGAGCAATTAATTCTAAGTGCAGGCAAGGTTGCTTTGAATTTTATGTGGACAGCCATTTTGGTTTCGACATCCTCAGAGGTCTTTTAGTCAAGCTGGTTTACAAATTTCTCCACACTGTATGAGAGACAGAAAAACAATACATTAGAGACTGGTAAATGTACCATGGTGCTTTTAATGATTAACAATTTTTTGACTATCAAGACTGACAGTCAGGGTTATTTGTATTCCTGGTGAGTACTGCAGATGTTCAAGTTAAACTACTGTATGGCTATGGGAAGAGAACTATTCTGGTAAAGAAAGAAAAAGGCATCAATCTAAAATGGGTGCTGAGATCCCATTTCATAATTTACACAAGCATGCACGTGAGCACACACACACACAAACACACAAACACACACACACAGACACACACCCTTGTGTGCTTATGAAAAACACACAGACTTGTCATTTCAATACTTTATTAAGGAGTTGTAATATACATCTCTGCCAAGATCCTTGCTACAGCTGATGGCACAATACAAGTATTTATCCAGAACACAATTGTGTTCTTATGAGTGTTTCACACTTGTCTGCTCACTGATGCTAAAACAGAAGATAATGAGCTTTGAAATGTAGATTATGGGATCACAAGAGAAGCTGCACATAAGGAAAACTTCCCAAGCAGCTAAGTTGAAGGCTCTGTGTCTTAAGTGCTCACGACTTCACAGTAGGCTGGGTGTGGCAGCAAAATACACATAATGTTGGAATGCTGCCATTCTGAGGGAATGCATTCATTTGTCAGGAAGGTGTGGTGGGCATCTCAACCGACCTGGGCAAATGTGCTTCATGTTAACAGCAGTGGAAAATACAGAAAAGGTTTATTGTTATTTTATTATTATTATTATCATTCTTACTGTAGCCCCTCTAAGCCATGGTAAAAAATCAACCCGAATTTTTCCTTTAAAAGGAGCCTCATGTTTACATTGTATTTTAGCATTAAGAGCAATATTTAAGGGAGGGCATCACCTTGTTAAATGGACACATTTACATATGATTTCAGGTTTCAGAATTGTGATGCAAGGGAAAAGTGTTTTTTAGAGATGAGAAATTGCTGTAATACAAAAATGACCCCATTGAGTAGAGATAATATGCACCTCTGTAATTAAGAGCCCCGTGATATGGTGTAATTACTTGCTGTCCTTACAATGACCTCCAAGAAAAGAGTGTCTAAACATTACAATGTAATTCCAGCATTTGTCTTTTAAAGTGTGTTCCTTCTGTGAACAGCAGTGCATCTGTGGATAATATATCCACAGCAGGTCACTGACAAATGTCGTGCCAGCAGCAGTGAAGTTTCTTCCCTTCATTCCACAGACCTCATATCTGGAAATCGACTTCAAGACAGTAAGAAGGTCGAAGAGATAGCTCAATCTCTGCGTTCATCAGTGCTTGGGGACTACATGAACCAAGGCTACTCGAGGCTATTTGTTCATTAAGCCCATCCACAGTACACTGACTATAGCACACCTTTTATGTTAACGGTACCAAGATCTGTGGGTACACAAAGATGGATGGAAATGTTGCCGGGGGGGGGCACTACATGAACCTCAAGCTACTCTTCTATGCTTAGAGCAGGAAGCTGATCACAGGAACAGTTTCCACTTACTGGGAAGTTGAGAAGCCTCCATGGGATCTTTATGACTATAAAATCACTTCTTACTACCTTGACTGTGAGTGTGTAGTTATGCACATACATGGATTTGTGTGCTTCTTAAGTAGGATGGTATACTGCTTTGTCTTTGTGAATCAAATTTATATTTTAATCACCTATCATACATGCAAGCTATTGCCATAACAAGGGAATATAATTCGTTTTCTTTTTGAGAACAGGTTACTCATCCATTCCTGCGACAATGTATCTCACATTGGGATGTTCAAAGATTTTTCTCAGCCTAACAAAGAAGTTAACAGAATAGATGTAGAATTGTGTTAATTTGTTCATGTTCTGAAACCCCTGCTCGCTTCAGGCTGTAACTTGGGTCATTACTTAAAACATGTCTATACTTCAATTATTTCTGACAGAAATAAGGATGCAACCTATACCTTTACTATAGTGCTATGCTGAAGAAAGAACTGAAACTGACCTAATAAGAAGTCAGAACACCTTCACTATTAGAATAATGTTTAATCACGATATGCAGCCTTTATAAATGCCAGCAAAGTATATTTCCCCATGTCAGCAGAGTCTCCTTTACTCCTACTAACAAGAGAATCCCCTGTATAGATCAACACCTACATTTTATAAGAAGCTTTTGAGGCCTTTAAGAGGTGACCTGCATTCTGATGTGACACTATTACACAGTAATTTTAAAAGCATATGGCTTCCTAAAGCCCCAAAGAGATTCTTTTGAATGCAGCGCACACAATTGAAAGGCAATGGCAGGCAGTGTGGCCTTCACACTATGGGCTTCACAATCATGCTTCTTACCAATGGCAGATTTGTTCCTTAGGTAATTTTTTTTGGTCTTTCCTCAATTGTAACTTAGGAGAATTTTATTGCTTTTATTGGAGGTGGTGTGAAGATTGTCTGATACTATATTAAAACATACAGGTAAGAGGCAATAATTAGCATTTTTGTTTCTTTTTAATGAGATGAAAGACAGCAGGCAAAAAATGGCTAGGTGTGGCAATGGTCACTTCCATACTTCCATGTAGTGTCTGATTCTGTTTCCCTCTACCTATTTCCCTCACTGCCCCCACTATATCCTTTTCTGCTGAATCCTCTTTTGTTCCTGAGTTATACATCCTATTTCATCTCTTCCCATCGCCTTACTTTTTCCCACTAAATCTAAACACTAACAGGTTTTTTAAAAGTATTTTTCTAAGTTTAATAAAATAACATTTATTTTTAATAATTAACTATAGTAAGACAATGTGAAGAACTAGAAGAAAACATCTATCAATCTATCTATCTATCCATTTATCTATTGATTTTTCTATCGATCAATTTATGTGAATGGTCACCATTAGTTAATTATGTTAATATATTTAAATCGGAGACAATTAAAATTTCAGTAAAAAGCCAGATAGTGATGCCTTAATACTGTAGGCTTTGTGGTGATGATATTATTTTATCTGAGGATACATGAAAAAATATCTATTTGCTTATAAACAAGATAGCAACAGAAAGATGAGAGGTTTCTGCTCAACAACTTTGTTGAGGTTACTCTCAGGGGCATTCATGGGTGACTTAAAGGCATCTTTATCACCTACGAGTCCCTGAGGCGTGTTACCATCATTGAAGTGTTGCACCCACAGCACGGACAACTCGCAAAATGCTGTACCACTGAAGAATTTTATGGGTCAATTTTGGAAGCTACACCAACAGACATCTAACTTACTAAATTATCTTTGCTATAATTTTAAGAAGGGAATGGACTGTTAAACCATATCCTGTTCTTCCCTAGAGGATTCTAACAGGCATTTTCCTGTATGGTATCTTCTGGATTCTCACATCTGCTTTGATATAGATCATAAAAGATGGCAGATCTCATGATCAAATTCAGAGCAGAGAAACATAACAATAGACTGCTTGGTTTTGGTTATGACTGTGGTATGACATCAGCCATAATCAAGTCACTAATCAAGCAAGCATGGCTACAGTCAAAAAAATTTATTTATGGGTGCGTGAAATTGAATTTTATATAACTTTGAATATTAAACATTTTGTTATACATTTTTTACCTTATCTTCAGCTCATAGTAGGTGCTAAATTAGGCATTGGGACAGATTTGGTTCACAGGCTAGAATTTATAAGAATCTGGTTAAACTCTGCAATTTGTGCTGAATTTGCAGATGCATTCATTAAAATCCCCAATTACTTCAAAGCAAATTAGAAGGGATGACACTATCAGGTTAGGTATGGACACATTATGGAAGACTCAAGATAATAGGAGACGACAATTTAATAAATGATGTTATCAACAGATTGATTTGTTTCCTTTTAAGAAGAGAATTGAGTGATAGAAAAAATTAGGCAGATACATGTAAGGTGCTGTGGAGTGAGAATTTAAAAGGAAATAAGTCCTGAATGCTTAGCACTATCCTGCTATATGCTTAGCACTATCCTGTTGATTGCTTAGCACTATCCTGCTATATGCTTAGCACTATCCTGTCCACATCAAGTGTCAGATAAGGGGAGCTCTGATTAGGTAACAGATATATCTATATCTATATCTATATTATCTATATCTATATCATCTATATCTATATCTATCTATCTATCTATCTATCTATCTATCTATCTATCTATCTATCTATCTATCATCTATCTATCTATCTATCTATCTATCTATCTATCTATCTATCTATCTATCTATCTATCTATCTTCTATCTATCTATCTATCTATCTTTCTATCTATCTATCATCTATCTATCTATCATCTATCGATCGATCTATCTATCTATCTATCTATCTATCTATCTATCTATCTATCTATCTATCTATCTATCTATCTATAGAGAGAGAAGATAGAAAGAAGCACCAAGAAAACTCAGCAAATAATGAAATTTAAGAACTAAAGTGGAAGACATAGTTAACTTAGAGAGTGATCTACTTACCCCTCATTTGAGCTACAATATAGAGAAAACTAGAAGTGGGAGTCAAGATTTGAATCCTGTATCTTTTCAAGGATGAATGACTGAGTAGACTAGATACTCTAGAACTTGCAAAAAGATTGATAGGAGAAAAGTCTTCCATGGGTTTTGAGTCTTTGGTACACTGTTGCTACTTTTTAGTAAAGCAATCCAGTGGAATAATGGGATGCAGGAAGAGTGGAAGGATGAAGCTAACTGGGACCTTTGTGCAACTCTCACATAAATGAGAGAAATCAGGAAAGGTTACCAGAAAATCACAGATAACTAAAGGCCTGATAGTTTAATGAGCCATGGAACATATGCATATTTTCTTGATTGTATTGGTATATAATGAGACCAAAATGGCTTAGTACAGATCTCAACTTCTGGACATTTTTACATCAGAAAATTCAAGGATGTTTACAGTAAGTAAGATAATTTACTAGTACTCTGAATTACCAAGAGCTTAATAACTCAGTGTTTTCTACAGAAAGCTCAAATTTATAACTATCATATCAGTTCCTTCTGAGGCCATGCTACTCCACTCAGGCTCTTTGTTGAGTTTTTATCCATCAATTAGGAGAAGCGTTATGTCTTTAGCTTGCAGGCAGTACTGGAGCTACCTCAGGACTATGAAGTTATGACCTCTTTCTTTTTCTGTCTCTCAGTAAAAGCTGTTCTTTTAAAGAAAGTATTCCCTTAAGCAGAGGTTGAGTTTAAATAACCCATTTGTTGTTTGCCCAGAGGTTGGGAGGTATTATATAGTGTGTTAAATGTATGAGTTTTCATACAGTAGTTGACTTATGAATCTATGTGAAGGAGTTTGGATCCTGTGGGTTCTTTTCTGTAATGTGAATAATCACTTCTTCCCAGTGTATTCTTTAAACCAAGAAGCAAATTGTTCTTGTCTGTTCAAAGTAACAGAATGATAGCCATCTATACCACTTGGTATGCAACACCTTTAGGTCCTATCCATGAATCCTTGAAATCAGCCTGTGACCTACATAACAAAAGGCTTTGAAGCCTTACAAGTAGGATAACTAGGAAGATGGTTAATATATAATGTTGACTACAGTTAAAGCTCATTTAAAAATTGGCTTACATGTATACTTTAATGACTTTCTGTTAAAGTAAAATGTGTGACTGTGAGTTGTTCAACTTTTTGTTTGAGATGGAAAGTCAGAATTGTTCTGAAAAATGGTTGTGATGTATATATATAAACAGCAGGTATATTCATGTATAACAGATGATGTTAACTTGTTGAAACTTGTAAGCTGTGTTGATATGGTACCCACATTGATTTTAAAAATAAACCTGGTAACTTTCTGATAAAGTTGGAAATGTCTAGAGAATGCTTAGGTTTTCCTGCCATCAAGGAATGTATCTGACTTAGTATTTTATGACTAATATCTAAATTGCTAGCATAGAAGAAGAAGTCATTTTTTTTTCTTGAGACACTAACGTTATAAGTGGTTGAGTGAATCACTATATCAAACGAGAAAAGAAGATACTGACTTCAGATTACTAACTTAATTCTACCATGAAATATATTCAACTTTTTGTTACTAAGAGAAATGCTTTTTTGGTTATTATATAACAACACAGTCACAGTCCCTCATCAGTACACATTTATTCTATTAATTCTCAACTTGCTAATCTCTCCTTTAATTTGGAATTGCTCCTCTTTCTCAAAGGTGTGAATCTAAACAGTGATTACATGCTTACTACAAACTGCTATCTCTCTATTTTTCACTTAAAAAAGATGAACTAATTTTTTGACTTTGTAGATGAGATCTTTTGCCTGCATTTGTGTAAGTGATCCATGTTTACGTTGTGTCCACGGAGACCAGAAAAGGACATCAGACCATGGAATTAGAGTATTAGACAGTATTAATTGACATCTAGGTTCTGGGAACCCGTGTCTTCTGAAAGAGAAACAAGTACTCTTGAATCATCTCTATAGTTTCAATATTTTCATGTTTCACTTCTACCCACAGCAACTACCCACAAATTCCAAAATAAAAATATTTGGCTAACTATAAGCCAATTACCTACATTAGTAAATATCTATTACTTTTCAGGTACATGAATTTTTCTTCCCAGATAGAGACCTCTGCTGTCACAATGGATTGTGGGCTTTTTATGCCTGTGTCAAGAATGGATTCTGGATGGTAAAGTGGCTCAAAGCTAAGGGGTCTAGATGCTCAAGCCTGCCTACTTACATTCTCAGTAACCTTGTGCATTGGTGTGCTAAAACACCACGACCCAAGGAACTCACGGGATGAAAAGTTTATTTTGTCATTCACTTACCAAGGAATATGAATCCATCTTGCGAGGGACCTAGAGCTGCCAGCTCAAGGCATGGCAGCAGGAGAAGAGAGCTGAGAGATAACATCGCAATGACAAGAGCAAAGCAGAGAAACCAAACTGGAAGCATCAAAACTTGTCCCCAGTAATGTATTTTCCCAGCAAGATCAAAACCCAAAACTTCCCCAAACAGCACCTTAGGCTGGGGACAAAACAACCAAACTTCTGACCCTGCAGGAAACATTTCACATTCACATCACCAACCTATGTAAATGCAAAAGAGGGAAGTCACTTCATAAGATTGTATTCTGCTCTCCACACCTATGTTATCGCATTTCCATTACCCTTCCCACATGAATTAATTAATTAGTTAATTATTTATGAGACAATGTTTTAGTTTGTTGTAGTTGGTGTAAATCTTAAACATTTTGAGATCTTAATTAGGATAAACTTTTAAAAATTTTTTATAAAGTGGCAAGGAAGACAAAATATTTAATTCTTGCTTAAAATGATGCCCACACAAAAATTAAAGTGGAATTAGCTGCAAATTCTCTTTTCTTCAAAAAGCTACTAGTCTATCACTTTGAATGAATTCTGTTCCATGATATGATGGAAGAAAAAAATTGTTTATATATATATATATATATTGGCTTAATTTCTTCCGAGACAAATTTGATGGTATAAATGGAAATCATGTTCGCCAGTGTGTGTGGGGAGTAGGGAGGTGGGGGGAGAAGGAGAGGGAGAGGGGGAGGGCGAAGGGGAGGGGGAGGGAAAGGGAGAAAACTCTGCCCTGGTAGCCCCAAGCTTCTTTCTGCCTCTTTCCCCAGGACTAGTATTGCAGGATGTTAACCTCATCTGGGTTTTTGTGGGTTTGGAAGACCCAAACTCAGGTCCACATGTATGTGCAGCAAGTATTCCACATAGTGTGCCAGCTTCCCAACCTCAGTTCTCTTCCATCACTTTTATCTCTAGCTGGAGTTGTCTTAACAATAAGTTAACAATAAGATCTTCTAAATCACTTCTATTTTTTAATCTTCTTTCTACTGTCGTATTTTCTTTCTTTCTCCTGCATTAGGTTGTTCCTTGGTTTCTTTTATTTAAAAAAAAAAAAAGCTATGTTTTTAAATTCACACCTGTCATGACTCAAAATCTCTTTTAAATCCCTGGTCTTTCCAGTTTTAATCTTGTATATGCAAACATAGAGCAAATCCTACGCACTTTTGATGTTGCATTGCTATTAGTACTAAATACTAAATCTATGCTGTGCACAAATTTATCCCCCAAATTAAGCTGTGCACTTACTCCATGATTCTACATGTCTATGTGATTTCACTTAGTCATTGATCTGAAGTTTTAGAGATCCACTCCATCTCTTAAATTTCTCCTACTAGCTATAGTCAAAACAAACTACTTCAGTGACTGCTGGCCAAATAGTACATGAAATCGTAGGGTGTTAATTTTGCTGAGACATTTATTCCTGATCTGAAGAAACCCCTAACTTCTTAAGGCAAAATAACGGGCATAATAAGGACATATAACTAAGAGAGTAGATATGTAGCTAACAATTTCTATTAGGCCTTAATAAAATGGTGGGATTTTGTAGGACAAAGCAAGAAGATATACAAGCTCTCTTGTCCTTATACTCTTGACATTTATTTTTATTTATTTCTATTTATTCTTAACCCACAATATCTTTTGTCATCAAGTCTACCTGTCAACATCCACTTGACTTTATTCATTTTATTCAATATTTGTTTTTCAATTGATTGTCAGTATATGTACTTGTTTGTGAATGTATGCATCAGTATAAGCTCTCTCATTAACTTTGTGATTACTAATTAGCATTGAATTTGCATATTGTAAGTGCTCAAGATACATCTGCTGAATCAACAAGTATGAGAACAATATGCTATTAAGGACAGCAAAAATTCAGTTTATTTGCTGACTTTCAGTTTGATTCCGCTTTACTTTCTACACACTTATGAAGCAAGAGTTGATACTGGGCTCCTTTTTCTTCTCTTATTAATTACTCTAATTGTTCAAATTTACAGAGGATAATGCAATAATTTGACAGATTTATGCTGTGTGTAATGATCATATCAAAGTAGCAAGTCTTTTTATCTCCTTAAATTAAAACTTTTTGATTAATATACAATAATTATGGATATTAATGGGATGCATTGAACTATTTCAGGACAAGCATATAGTATGTGATGATTAAATCAGCATGAGTAATGGGTTCATCTCTTTATTGTTACTTTTGTTTGAAGACTTTGATTGAGTTTTCCTACTCATTCCTAAAATATGTAAAAGATTATTGTTAATAATGAGTCTCCCACTGTTCTACAGAACACAAGTACCTATCACTTCGAGTTAACTATTTTGATTGACAGGTAGGTAATCTCTATGTACCTTCCACTACCCTATCCAAGTCTCTAGTTCTTTGTACCATAGGTTTTGGTCACCATTTTTAAAAGAGCCTGCACACTTGTGAGGGAAGATGCAGCTGTACCATTCAGCATCCGACTTATTTCACTGCACATAATATCTAATTGTGAAGTGAAATGTATGAAACTTGGTGCCTTGCAGCCAGAAATAAGCAGTCTCTTTACTAAGTGAGTTGCACAACAAATGTTATGGCCTGTTAGTCTACTAAGAAACCAGCCATTAAGAACTTGAAGTTTATCACATATGGGCATTCAATGGTAGGGAATAACAATTACTGGTATCTTCTATTTCTCCTAATCTTTTTGTTCTTCATTTTCCGAACTGTGACTGTTACTTGCTTCATATTTAAAACTATGGAAAAGTTCAATTTTTACTGATACATTCACTGAATTATTTTGTACCTGTGGAAATAAAATATACTGACATTTAATATTTATTGAGTGCTTGCAATGTACTAGCTACTTCACATATATTGCTTCTCTTAATCTTTATAGCTACCCCATGAATTATTCATCCCATTTTATGGATGGAAACTAAGTATCAGAGTTATAAAGCAACAGCCTGAGTTTATAGTCCTAGAAAGTAGGAATATTGTATATGGCCACTTGATCTAACATCAAACTGGCTCTTATCACCATACATGCTGCCCTCAACAGCTAAAAAAAAATATATATATATATATATATATACACACACACACACACACACACACACACACACACATACATATATACATATATGCCCTTTCAAAATACATAAACTTGGGCCCAAAGTGGTGGTTTATATCTTTAATCCCCAAACTTGGGAGAAAGAGGCAGGTAGACATCTGTGAATTCAAGGCCGTCCTGGTCTCATGTTCAAATTTTAGAACAGAGGGCTATGTAGTGAGACCATGTGTCAAAAAGATTTTTTGCAAAATTAGCATACTGATTAATTCAAACTAATGCCACTTGTGTTAGACTTAGAAAGATCAACTCATTTTTCTCTGCAATCTGAATGCTATACGCCTGTGGAGAGGGTTCCTTTGCACAGCAAGACTGGAAAACAAACTTTGCTGCTGGTAACTGGTAAACTAGTTGCACATGTCTTAGTTAGGGTTTCATTGCTGTGAAGAGACACCATGACCAAGGCAATTTTTATAAAGGACAACATTTAATTGGGGCTGGCTAACAGTTTCAGAAGTTCAGTTCTTTGGTGGGAAACATGACTGCACCCAAGCAGACATGGTGCTGGAGAAGGAGCTGAGAGTTGGACATTTATTCTTGACTCTAAAGCCAAACCCACCTGGCCAAAGCTACTAAGTTCTGCTGATTGCTGGGAATGGAACATGGACCCCTTGTTCTATTACATTTTCACAAGCTTTCAGTTTTCAGTGATTTCATTCTCTGCCTAAGAATGGTTGTCCTGGAATTTGCTCTGTAGACTAACTTTGAACTCAGAGATCTGAATGCATATCTCCTGAGTTCTGGGATTTAAAGCTTATACCACCACACCTGTCCTTAAGCTTTTCTCTAATTGGAACTTGCTGTCTCAGGCTGGCCTTGAACTCAGAGATCTCCTTGCCTCTGTCTCCTGGGATTAAAGGTGTCTACCACCGATGGGAGGCTGCTGTTTAGTGGCCTTGGGAAGACAGATTCGGGAAATTGACTTTGGTTTTAGTTGCAGTCGGAATTTGTGCAGTGTTTAGCCAACCCAAATTACCTTAATTTTCTTGCCCAAAGAGGTTACTTCAAAGACAAAGCTTTTGTTAATTCAGTCCTTGCTTTAACAGAAAGAACCAGAATATGCCAGATATCTAAAGTACCCTCAGTGTTTATGTATGTTAGAATGGCTCCAATCCTTTCAAAAGCAGCTGCTGGGTGCTCAGTGTGTGAAACGTATTCACAGTAGATTCTACACTGGCAGCACTCTTTGTAGAAGCAGTTGCACCTTCAGCAAGCTCTGGCAGGGCAGCAACAGCAGAAAAACTCAGCAGGAGAAAGAAGAGCTGGGGACAGAGCAGGCTCTTAGGACATGGATATAATGCATTGCTATTGTACAGTACAGAGAAAAGGAGACTCCGTTGCTCCCTTTATTGTGGTAGCACTCAGAAACTTTAGCGTTATTTTTGGTCAGTAAACTTTTTGTTAATAGATTATTTCTTTCAAACCAAACCAAAAAAAAAAAAAAAAAAAAAAAAACCAAAACCAAAAACAAACAAAAATCCAACCCAATTGGTGTGTACCACCAAGCCTGGATCTAACCTTTTCGTGATCACTGTGCCTCAAGATCCTGATCAAAAGTGTGTGTCTTCTAATTCAACATCTGGATCACAGGTGTGCCCTCCATTTCTGGATTGTAGTTCACTTCAGAATAAATGTCCAAATGAAGACAATAACCAGGGCAAAATATGGACCAACATTATATATTGCTCAACTGCAAAAGCGTAAACAGTAAGTTAGCTGAGTGGGATCTTGCCCCTAGGTCACCACTCCCTTAATTACATTTAATATCCTTGAACTCAGGATTTAGCTCCATGTCATTTCCTGCTGCCCCTTTAGTACTTAAAGCATACATTTTGTATTTTTACTTTTTCAGCTTACTCCTTTTCGTCAAAGCACTACTATTCATTAGACTTAACTTTAGTCACCTCACAACAAAATGCTTACCAGGCTGTTTTGAGATTTCCTTTGCTAATGCAATTAATCTAAGTTTCTTCACTTTGGCCTCAGGTAGACTCTTTGGACAAGGGCAAAAAGCAGCCATGTTCTTCACAATAATCACAAAAACATACTAACATTCTTTTCCTCTGAAAGGTCTTGAGCCCCCACAATTCAAATCACACCTAGCACCAACATTTTCCATATCCTTACTACGACTGCCCATTAAACCCCACTTAAAGCATTCCACTGCTCTCCAAAGTTCCAAAATTGACATTTCTCCAAACAAAAGCCTGGTCAGGCCTATCATAATAATATCCCAGTCTCTTGTACCAACTTGTATCTTAGTTAGGGTTTTATTGCTGTGACTAGACACCTTGACTACGGCAACTTTTATAAAGGACAACATTTAACCGGGGCTGGCTTATAGTTTGAGAGGTTCAGTCCCTTGGCAGGTAGCATGGGAATAGCCATACAAGCAGATATTGTGCTGTATATGGAACTGAGCATTCTACATCTTGATCTAAAGGCAACCAAAAAGGAAACTGTCTTCCATAGGAAGCCAGGAGGAAGTTCTCTTTCTACACTGGGTGGAGCTTAAGCAAAGAGATGTCAAAGCCCACTCCCACTGTGACAAACCTCCACCACAGCGATGGAGGAAAACTGGGCATGATACTACCAGAGGACCCCATTATACCACTCCTAGGCATATCCCAGAGGATTCCCCAGCATGTAATAAGGACATATGTTCCACTATGTTCATAGCAGCTCTATTTATAATAGCCAGAAGCTAGAAAGAACCCAGATGCCCCTCAATGGAGGAACGGATACAGAAAATGTGGTATATTTACACTATGGAATACTACTCAGCTGTTAAAAACCATGAATTCATGAAAATCTTAGGCAAATGGTTGGAACTGGAAAATATTATCCTAAGTGAGGTAACCCAATCACAAAAGAACACACATGGTATGCAGCCACTGATAAGTGGATATTAGCCCAGAAGCTTGGAATACCCAAGACACAATTCACATATCAAATGATGCCCAAGAAGAAGGAAGGAGAGGCCCCTAGTCCTAGAAAGGCTTGATGCAGCAGTATAGGGGACACCAGGACAGGGAAGAAGGAGGAGGTTGATTGGGGAACAGGGGGAGGTAAGAGGGCTTATGGGACTTTCAGGGAGGGGTGGAACCAGGAAAGGGGAAATCATTTGAAATGTAAACAAAGAATATATCTAATAAAAAATATAAATGAAGCAATCCTTATCCCCCCTAGCTTCTTCCTTCTCTCATACCTAGTATCTCTTAGCAGTATCCCTTGAATTTGCTATTTTTATCCAGCACCACATCTGGGTAATTTCTTTGAGCTTCATTCTTCTTTGAAGATCCCCACACATAAGTAAATTAAGTAAACCTTTTATGCCTTTCTATTTACTAATTGGTTCTCCGCTTTGTAGGAGGACTAAAGAAGTGAAGGAAATATTCTTCTCTTTCAATCAGAACTCGAGGGCAGAATGAGATGCTGTTTTCTTGTGCAAGAAGATAAACAGTGATTTACTCAGGAAGATTAATTTACTTGATGCACAGTATATCATAGTGGAAGTTAAATTTAGAGCATACCCTAAAATATTATATTAGCCTGCTATCTTAATATTAGATACAGATTTTTGGATGTTTAGTGGATTAAATGATAGATTTCTCAGGTTTTTTTTCAATCTCTAAAAATTCTAAATATTCATTGTCAATAAATAAAATGACTGGACTTTGTAACTTGTACAGCAAGGAAGGAGGCACTTCAATTTAAATTTCCATTTTTACTCTTGTTTTTGTCTTTTGAGGGCATCATATATCTATGCTGCATGAGATTTATAAGTATTTAGGAAGATAAACACCCTGCCTTTGTTTGATACACCAGAAGAGCTTATATATCATTCATGAATCCCCCTGTTTACCTGTCTGCTGCAGGGGAGAACTATAACCCTCAACAGGCTCGGTACATTATGGATGATTGCTGTTTGGTACATCATTATTGCTGATCTTCTGCTATTGGTTTACAGATGTCACAGAAGATAACAGTCTAAGGATAAGATTTCTGTGGCAAGGCTAAGAATCATTATATGTTATTATTCACTTGAAAGATGATGAGTACTGTGTTAAGATTTCAAAACAGATTCTGGAAATAATTTTCAAAGACATATACACTTAATCATGTTCTGCATGATTTCCACTTTTAGAAATTAGATGTGTTGTCACTGTTTTATAAATAATTCTTGGTAATTTAAGAATATTTAATGGTCAACTTTCACAGTTTTAATCAACTCTACATCCATAAAATAAATCTAGAAAAATTGAAGCCTGTAATACTTCTAATTAATGAAAGACATTGAGAGGCCTGTTGTCCGATTTTAATGAGAAATGAAATTGGCTACCCTTTTGTCCTTTCTGTACATGATTTGATCACATTGGAATAAAGGACTCCCTTCATCATTATATATGGACCATTTATATTATATAGGGAGTGTCACTTATAGCTGGTTGTAGAGAGTTGGAAGGATATGTGCTCTAGAGCCTGATGTCAGTTTTACAGTGTCCTTCATATTTTCATTTCGCAGCATTAGGCTGCCATTGTCAACAACATCTATTTCAACGGAACTAGGTATGGACTTAAAAATGTTCATTAAACATCATGGGTGAACTCATGAGACCAGAAGAGAAGCTAATCTACAGTGTGCACATATCATTTTCCCAGACATCTAAACCTACTCTTTGTGCATTATAGGTGTTTTAAATGGAAATTTGTTAAATAAATTACTGTCTTTAAAGAATAGTCATGACATAAAGCATGTGTTCTGCCTTTGCCTTTCCTACCTTCAATATGGGACTTTGAATATTTTCCTCTTGCCCCCCCCCAAAACAAGCCTTTACCCACCCAGACTAGTGTATCTCTGAGTAAATAATGATTACCTTCTATGACATCTGGTCCTCTTTAAATACATTCTTTATTAAAATCCTGCTTTATACAACCCTTGAGTGGCTTTGCATATGAAATACTAAAACATCATCATTTTTAATGAAATAGTCAACCTAGCACTTGAAAAAATTATATTTATGGCCCATAGACTAGCTACCCTCCAACATGAGCTAGGTGATGCATTTCTAGGAACTTCAAATTAATCCTTTTCATTACAGAAGTAGGTACCCATGAAAATGAATAGAAATTGCTGATCTCATTAAACGCTGAATTGAAACCAATTCTTATGGTGACAGTAGCTACAACCTATGATAATTTTCCTAGCTGCTGCATGAGTTAGGTCCTATAATTACTTTAAAAAATCTAAATAGCATAATTTTTGTTGTATTGTATTTTTTTATGTGTATATTTGTGTGCATGTTGGAGGACTGGCTATAGAGATGTATTTAAATAAGCTTGTATTTTAATTGTGTTCATTTGGCTTTTTTTTTTTACATGCATAGGGATTTATAGATGTCTTTTTACAGACATACATTCTTCCCGTAACTCTTTTTCATCCTCATTCTCATTTTGAAAGACTGATCCTCAGATTATGACTCTTGTTATAAATGCATACTATGCTAGAGGGCTATTTTTATGCTCACAGACTCAAATCATTCTGGGAGTTTAATTTCTCTTCTCTAGTTTGAAACAGATTTTTAAATTTAAAAAGATGAAGACATTTGTCCTTGCCCTGGGGCCTTGATTTAAGGCTTAGACAGAAGGTTAAATATCAAAGCTTTCATATAAACATATAAACCAAGTGCATATATTTCTCAATAAGAGCCTGGTACCATCTGCACAGGCAGGCATTGGTTCTTCTAACTAGATGGTTAGAGAGTCTGTTTACAGAAGAATCCACAATTTGTACAGGACAAGTGCTCTTCTATCAAATAGAAGAGATGAGGTATGCTCATTTGTCATTACAAGCACACCATTTCCTTTTTGGTAAGTTAATGCCCTTCCTTAAAAGGAGATTAGTCCTGTGAAGTAAAGAAATTGGAGTTGGCAGGCAGCATTCAGGAACTGATAGAGATTCGAAATTCTTAAAAAGCCCATGAGTTCAGACTCATTTAGAATACCTTAAAGACATCACTAGAGGGTCCTGGTATATCCACATTCACTAACCAGGATTATTTCAGAATCATGATCATGTACCTTTTTATAACAGCAGTCTGCTGGCAAGTAGACATCCATTATGACTATATATTGAGGAAACTCATTGATTAATGTCAGAAGGAAGCAATCACATAGACCACCAAGCATAGAAATTAATCTTAAGATGTGACAGGATAGGTCATATCTTGATTTTAGTTAACATCTATCCTGTATAAGAAAATGAACCTAGCATTTAAAAAAAAATTACCATCAAAAGTAGATGCAATAGGCAATTACAATTTAAATTCAGCCTCTGATTTCTTTCATAGATGAATCTCATACTATGAACACAAAGATAATAATAGGCCAGAGAGCATTTAAATATTTATGTAGATTTCCTGTTATTTTATATTGTTAAATCTGCAATGCTGGTTGAAAAAAAATGATTCTTATCTTTCTGGAAGTAATTTCGAGATCTTTGAATTTGAATATTAGGAGAGAACAACCATGGAAAATCTTAGTGACACTATAGGTTTCAATAATAACAGTTCTATTAAACTTTCGTTCCTAAGTCACAATCAGGAGGAAGGTCATCAATATAAGAATATATTTGTATAAGAATAAATTATGGAGATTGTTTAAGATATTATAACACAAGAATACATATAATATGGATACCATGATAAATATACTTTAAATTCTTTAATGATTTTAAAGCACTATAGGGAATTGACCTCAATTTAGAATCTTCCTTGATATCTATAGAAAATTTCATCCTAAAACAAGAGTACACCTTCTTCTCAGCATCCCATGGTACCTTCTCCAAAACTGACCATATAATTGGTTACAAAACAGGCCTCAACAGATACAAAAAGATTGAAATAATCTCATGCATCTTATCAGATCACCATGGACTAAGGCTGGTCTACAATAATAACAAAAATAACAGAAAGCCCACATACACATGGAAGCTGAACAATGCCCTACTCAATAATAACTTGGTCAAGGAAGAAATAAAGAAAGTAAAGACTTTTTAGAATTTAATGAAAATGAAGGCACAACATATCAAAATTTATGGGCACAAGGAAAGCAGTGCTAAGAGGAAAACTCATAGCTCTGAGTTCCTTCAAAAAAGAAACTGGAGAGAGCATACACTAGCAGCTTGACAGCACACCTGAAAGCTCTGGGATAAAAAGAAGCAAATACACCCAAGAGGAGTAGACAGTAGGAAATAAAATTATAATATTAAGAAAAACCCTACATATTTAAAAATATTTTTATTTGGCCTTACAATACTAGCTTGTTACATTAATTTTTTCTAAACTATAAATGTAAACTTCCTTTCAGCAAAGGTGAGGCATGTTATTTCAACAACTGCTGCCTCATTCATATGGTAATTTCAATAGAAAAACATAAAGTCTAGGGAAATATATTTCTACAGATGGAAAAACCATAAAAAAACAGGAAAGTAGACTGCAAATATGTGGTGTGTTGTTAAGTTTCAAAAAGAAATGGAAAGAAAAAGCATTCGACCCTAGCTTTTTTTTTTTTATGGTATTATATTTCTTTATTTTATTTTATTTTATTTTATTTTTTTAATTTACATTCCAAATCACTTCCCCTTTCCCGTTTCCTCCCTCCCCGAAAGTCCCATAAGCCCCCTCCACTATATTCATAGCAGCCTTATTTATAATAGTCGACCCTAGCTTTAAGACACACTTTTTGAGTGACTTGGAGCACAAAACACTAATATTTCATTATTATTTATTACCCGTGACCTGTAAATCTCAGTGCATCTAGCATGTGGTTGTTGTAGGCGTGGAGGAAGTCAGTAGAGATGCTGTGATGTTGCTATATTACTCCTGTGATCTATCTCTGTATACACTGCTCTGCTAGGTGGGAAAGGGGCGCAAGTTCAATAGCTGCCTCATCTCTTATCATAGAGAAATTCAAAGGCCTCAGAACCAATCAGTTTTTTATTTTCTGTCTTTCCCATTGCAGAGATGTTGGTGAGTAGAATTAGGAGAATTTCATAGATATACCACCTCATGATTTATTACTGGCAACCGAAATGATGGGCAATCAGTGGGCCAACAAAATGATACACAGTACTTACGTCATTGGCAGATGAACTGCAGTGGCCTTGTTCTTAAATGATCTTTACCATGATCCCTTAGTTTTGTCTATAAAAAAAATCCCTATTAAACCTGTATGCAAACTTCATTCCTACAGGTGGATTTGATGGATCCTTTGCAATTCAGACTGTACTATACTATGGAGTTTGAAGCCATGAAAGAAGGTTTTACCTTACAGATGGTCCTGCTGTTATGGAAAATAGGAGAGGTGTCTACACTGGACAGTATTTCCTGAAAATAAATATTTCTGAATACATTATGCTTTAGAGGACTGGTTCTAAGCCTTCCTAATGTGACTCATTGATACAGTTCCTCATGTTGTGGTGACCCTCAACCATAAAATTAATTTTGTTGCTACTTCATAACTGTAATGTTGCTACTGCTATGAATCATAATGTAAATATTTGTTTTCAAATGGTCTTAGGCAACCCTTGTGAAAGGGTCATTTGAAATGCATAAGGGTCGTGAACCACAGGTTGAGAACCAGTGCTATAGAGTAACTATGGCCCTCTTTGTGAGTGCAAAGTTATATATCTGGCTGGTATTTTACTACTTCTCTGACATCTTTTGTTCCTTCTACATTTTTTATTATTGTTTCTGGTCTGTATAATTTCTCACGAACTCATATATTTTAATTCAATGGGTTTTTCCTACACAATTTTGGTTCTTGTGATGGCTGCTCTTGGATGTCAACCTGACTGCATCTGGAATTTAACTAAAACATACATAAATGGGTGAAGCAGTAAGGGAATTTTAAAATTAAAACAGTTAAAGTAGGAGGAGTCACCTTTAATCCACATCCTTTGAGCTGGGAAGGTCCACCTTTAATCTGGGCTAAACCTTCTGGTGGCAGCCTATATACATGAGATAGAAGAAGGAAAGTTTTGCTTTTGTCCATGCTTGACCTCAATCTTGATAGCAATTACATTTCTTCACTGGCATCAGAGCCTATTTCTTTTTATTCAGGTGTAAACTGAAGACCAGCTGATACATTAAGTCCTGTAGACTAAACAACTACTGCATTCTCAGACTTTGTATTGGTAGTCACCACTGTTGGACTAGCTGAATCATAGCCTGTAACATAAATATAAATAAACAAATATATGTATATATAAAATATATATATTATATACATATATGTACATAAATGTGTAATATATATGATATATGGTATATGGTATATAGCTAATACATAATACATACACATACACAAACACACACACATATATATATATATATATATATATATATATATATATATATGCACAATATTCTACAAATACTGAGTGGTTGAGTAGAATTTCAGTGATAGCGAATGCTGGAGTGTTTCAGGTCTAGAGGTAAATTTTATATTTGCTGGTTTTTGATGTGTGAAAAGACTCTTACTGCCCACTATTATGTGTGACCTGGCATTCTGTGACTATTCAATAGTTTGGCACATCTGAACATACACTTAGCTTCCACTGTTCCAAAGTTAAGGATGTCATGAAATAACATCTGAAGCCTATAGCAGAGGTGTTCCCACCTTTCTGTAGCCTGGTGTATCCACTAACATGTTTGAAAGGTGTTTTGTTTCCTGTTGTTCTTCATTCTTTTAGTAGAAAGACTTCATGCAATCATTAAAATATAGGATTTAGATTAATTTATGTTCTAAGCAGTGGTTACTCACCTTTGGCTTTAAAATGAACTGATTTACACCCTTTGAGTTCTACTTTTCTTAACATTAATATAACTTACATAATAGATACCTGATGGACTGATAGCAACACTGGTTTGTAAGTAAGTGAAGTGGTCATGATAAAACCAAATAGTTTTAAATACTTCTTTGGTCAAAGTAAAACCTTGACTAGTCACTGAAGAAAATTTCTAAATAAATTCTGCACAATTCCCTTTGACCACTACATACAAGCCATGGTATAATGTAGGTACACACCCCATACCACATAAATAAATATAATAAAAATAATGCTTTATTCATAATAATATATGTATCAATTTATTGTTATATACTTCCTTTATGTTAATAATTATAACTTTATTAAAAAAGGTATCTCACTCAATACTTACCTTGGTCCCATGAAAAATGAAATATGTATATATATATTGTTGATCTAATTTATTTTACCAATAAAAATTTACATATAAGGGTTGCTGAAATGGCTCAGTGGTAAAGAGCACTTGCTGCTCTTGCTGAGGACCTAGTTCATGTCCCAGGACCAACATAATGTATCTCACAATGTTATAGGTCTAGTTCCAAAGGATCTGACTTCTCTGGCCTCCGCAGGCCTAGGAAGACACTTGGTCCAAGGCATACAAGCAGGAAATATCATCCATACACATAAAGTAAAACATTAAAACACCATATAACTAATAAATATCACAGCTGGCATTCAAACAACTTCTATAGGATGCTAGACTTCATGAATATTGCCTGTATGTGACAATGGCCCACTAATTTCATTTTTATGTGCTGCGTGAAAAATATACTGAATATAATGATTTCTTCACTCAGCCCACCTCTTGAGATAAATCTTGCTGTGATTTAGAGTAATGAATTCTCAGTGTGCCCTTTCTCTTGACTTCTCCTTGAGCCAAGGATCCTCACTATGATATAAGTGATACAAAAATGCACTGCTTTTTCTAAACACTTTTTAATGACTTACTTACCATTTATTTATTAATTAGGTTGAGGGTGTTCTCATGTAGTCCTGACGTGCCTCAAATCCTTTAGGAAGCCAAAGATGATCTTGAACTTCTGATAACTTCCTAACTCTAACTTGCAAGTGCTGTGATTATAGTGCTATCAAGTACAATATATTTGGTGCTAGTGGTAAAACCATGGGTAGCCCTCCATCAGCTGAGAAATATCCCCATATCATGAGTTCTAGATCATAAACATACAGTATATAATACACATATGTGTATATAATTATGCATATAATTTTATATGATCTTCTCCAATCAAGAATCATTTTGATTTTTAAAAATTATGTTTTATTCCCAATTCTTGGACGGAAAATTTGTTTTCATTAAGTCACATTCATTGATTATAATTCTCCTACAAGGGTAATAAAGTAAGAAAAAAGCCTATAATCTAATGTCTTTATGGGAGATATGAGAGTAGAGTAAAAGTAGGTGAAACTACAGTTAGGCGTGTAGGTATTCTAAATACAAATAACAGTAAATTCATGAAAAGATTAAATTTCAGAGTGGCAGAGAAAAATATTTTATTTTCTTACCTTAAAAAGTTTTCTATCTTGAATCCTATATGGGTGTATTATTATTTTAATGCAATAGCACTGTAGCAAGAAAACCATGTAATACTATGGAAATCCCATCGAGAACGTGGAGAATTGCTCTGAGTCAGGTGCAGCCAAGGTTATCCAGTGAGGAAATCATTTTGCATCAGATGCTGGGGTTCAAGCAGCAAAAAAAATGAATATTTTCAAACATCTCATGTTACTCAGAGAAAATGAAACAATAAAGGAGATATTTCTGTCATTGACAATGACAATAAAGTTTTTTGTTGAATGACCAATAAATCAAAGGTATCATATGAAGGGATACACTATCTACATTCTTAGGCAGAATAGCCAGTGTGTATATTGTAGTGTGTTTTGATTGTAAATTGAATGATTTACTATGATGGGAAGTACAAAATGTATTTATTTTTATATAATTATTTATAATAAAATCTCAAGAAGAATGTAGGTGTTTGATAGAGAATGATTTCATTCTTCACAGGGAGGGAGGTTGAAGAATTATTAATATTTTCAAGCCACTACATAACAAATGTCATAGAACTGTGAGCAGAAATAAGAAAATATAGGAAAGAGTCCTAGGCTGCTTATGCAGAGCAGCTATTCACATACATTCACATAGAAATAGCTCTTTAGGAATTGAAGAGATTCTATGACACAAAGGCAGATAGACCTCCATATAATGTGAAACAATTAGCCACCTTTTTCTTTCTCCTTTTTAATGTTATGCTATTCCAGTTCACCTGTTGGTGATTTGGGTTGAACAGTCCTTTCTCAAGTTGTTCCTCTCTTCTCTTAACTGTTGTCACCAGAATCACTTCTCTCTCTCTCTCTCTCTCTCTCTCTCTCTCTCTCTCTCTCTCTCTCTCTCTCTCTCTGTGTGTGTGTTTGTTTGTTTGTGTGTGTGTGTGTGTGTGCATCTGTATACAAGAAGATGAGTTTTCTCCAGAAACAAGCCCCTTAATAGGTTATCCAATCTTAATCCCAAATTACCAGCTTTTTCCTTTTTATTCAGCTAAAGACTAAACACAGTACAGATTATCAAAGAACTTACTCAAGTTTGCATAGAGATAATGTCTTAGTGTTTCAATAATGTAGTGAAACACCATGACCAAAAGTAAGTTTGAGGGAAAGGGTTTATTTGGCTTACACATCCATTCTGTCATGCATCAATGCAAGATGTTAGGACAGAAACTCAAACAAAGCAGGAACCTGAAGGCAGGAGCTGACACAGAGGACATTAAGGGATGCTGCTTCACTGTCTTGTGAAATATATCCCGCTCAGTCTGTTTTCTTATAAGAACCTAAAACCACCAGTCCAGGAATCCTACCACCCATAATGAATTGTTCCCTCTTCTATTAATTATTAACTATTAAAATACCCTATAGCCAAATGTATGAGGACATTTTATCAACCGCGATTCCCTTTCAGATAACACTAGGATGTATAAACTTTATATAAAAGTGGCCAGCACAATTGACCCTTCCTCAACTTGACACAAAACACTTTATTGTTAAGCCATAAACTTTCCTTTCTTGTTCTTCCCCAAGATCACCTGTTAATACCAAAATTACATTATAAACATTCAAATACTTATAGTTATGCCACATTCAAACATTGGAAAATTCAATCTTTTTAAAATCCACGTTCTTTATAATTCATTCTCTCAGCTGTGTGCTACTGTAAAATCCAAAATAAATCAAACACTCACTTACTTCAAGAGAAAAGAACCACAGTGCACTGACAATCCAAGTAAAGCAAAACCATTTCCAAAAGTGTACATAACTCAATGTCCAATTATGGGGGATCCGCTCATGATCTTCTGGGGTCTTTGTAACATGGGCTTGGGTTACATTTCTGGCTCCAGTTCCCGCAGTACACAGAGCTTATCTTCCAGGGTCCAGCTGGCACCGTTCTACTGCTACTGCTGATCTTGGTGGTCATTTCACAGTACTGGCATCTGCAAGATTGCTGGTGTCCCTTACAATACCTGTACTGTCTATTCACCCACAGCCTCTCCAAGCTCTCTTCAGTTCCTCCACCCACCCCTGCCACAAAATTAAGAGCTTCAGGTGCTCTCCATGATGCCTTCATGCCTTCAAAGTCAGTACCACCTGGGTGGCCCTTACACTGTTGAGTTCAGCTGCCAGCTCAAGGTACAGCCTTCGATGCCTCTAGAACACAGCTTTTGTATTCTGATATTAAGGAAACACTTCCAAGCCCCAGAAGATTTCTTTGCAATGATGCTGTCTCTAGCCCCAGCTGACCATCATCCATTTCCCAAGAAAAGCAAAGGTTTTACTTTTGTGTTTCTGGTCTCCTGTTAATAACAGCTGATTTTTCATCCTCCCTGACTAGTCACCAAAGACTATTCACACATATGGCCTGCTGTAGTCTTTGCTTTCCTTTGAAACGTCACAATTCAGGCCCTCACTATAGGCATTGCTCTTAAAATTCTCCTCCAAATTCCTTTATAATAGCAAATTGAGCTTTAAATGCCTAATAAATTCTCTAGTCCTAAATCACAAACTCTTTCCATTATCCTCACCAAAACAACATAATTACATCTGTCACAGCAATATCCCACTCCTGGTACCAACCTGTCTTAGGACTACTATTGCTGTGGTAAAAAAAAAAAAAAATTATGACCAAAAGCAAGCTGGAGAGGAAAGGGTTTATTGGGCTTATACTTCCACATTATAGCCCATCATTGAACGAAGTCAAGGCCTGCCTCACATAATATAGAAACCAGCAGGCAGAAGCTGATGCAGAGGGCATGGAAAGGTGTTGCTTATTGGCTTGTTCAGCCTGCTTTTGTAAAACTCAAAGTGAGCCTTCATGAGACTTGAAAATGAAGTTCGATGCAAAAGCAAGAGGTTTGTTGTTCCATTGTGCTGGGGTCGTCCTGCACCCAGAGGTGAGTGAATCCCTTCTCTTTCTTTCATAAGCTTTTTATACAAATTTTGTGGGCAGATTATAGCAACAGCAATTAGGTACGTAATGATTGTCGGTTCTGGTGACCTTTACATTAATTGTCTGGGCAGGGAGGGGTGACCCAGGGGCCTTCCCTAAGGTCTGGTGGAAAGTTCCAAGTCAGAGCTCTCTCACTTCCTTATGGAACCACAATCATCAGCCCAGAGATAGAATATCCTGCAAATGGATGGATCCTTCACTATCAATAATTATATTAAAAAATGCCTGCAGCTGTATCTTATGGAGACATAAAATTAGCCAGCATTGGTATGTAGAAAAATTTAGAATTGCTCCTAGAGAATCTGTTTGCAGAATCCTGCAACTTTAACCACACTATGTTTAGTGTTTTGATTATCATGTACCATGGGTAGTTTCTTCTTTGATCCAGTCTATTTGGTGTTCTGTATGCTTCTTGTTCCTTCATAGGTACCTCCTGTTGTGGGGGAGAGGCCCAAAGACCACTCAACATGACCAAAGTCCAAATCGAGAGTCTGTATTAAGCTGGGCAGCAACTACCTGGAGAGAAACAATTCTCACAGAGAAGCCTTGAATTCATTTTACAGGGAGCTTTTAAAGGCAAAGAAAACAAAAAAACTACATCCTGTCTGGCAGTTGCAACGGGAAGTAACGCATGCTGTTTAACAAAAGTGAAAATCATGCAGTTAGGTGGGGTATTTTGACCCCCAAGTTTCCAGAACAGAATTGTGTACTTTCTCACACTTTTCTTCATAGTGGTGATAGAAAAAGGAGAACGAGGTTCAAGTTAAACCAATGAAGACTTCAGCTGAGGCATGATGGAGGAAACATCTTACCCTCCTTTAGGTTGAGAAAATTTTCATCTAGATTTTGTTGAAAATATTTTTGTGCCTTTGATCTGGGTTTCTTCTTTTGCTTCTATATTTATTATTTGCAAAAATCATAATGTCCCAGATTTTCTGGATGTTTTGTGCTTGTAATTTTTTTTAATTTAGCATTTCTTTGAACTAGATATTCATTTCTTCTGTCTTGTCTTCAATACCTGAGATTCTCCCTTCCATCTCTTACATTTTTTTGGTGTTTTGCTTCTTAATCCTGTTGGAGTTTTAAAGTATTTTCCTTTCCAGTTTTCCATCTGTTTGGGTTTTCTTTATTGATCCATTTCCACTCTCAATATTTGAATTTTTTCTTTGTTTCATTATGCTGTTTGTATATGTTTTCGTAGATTTTTTAAAGGATTTATTCATTTCCTCTTAAGGACGTCTAGCAATCATAAAGTCTATTTTAACATCTTAGTCTTGGGTTTCATCTCTATTGCATTTCTCATCACCTGCTATAGTAGAGTGGTTGGGCTTTCTACCGAAAAAAAATGCCAGGCTGTTCTAATTTATTGTTTACTATTGTCTAGGCATCTGGTTTTGGAGTAACTTTAATTCTAGGTAGTAATATCAGGTCTTGTTTTCTTGAGCAGGCTTTCTGGTTCTTGATTTCTTTCTGTTGGCCTCTCTGTTTTACAGGAGTGTGTGTTAGCCCTGGTTTGTCTGGTAATAAACTAGAGATCCAGCCTTGTGTACAGGTGTAGAAATTGGGGTTTCAGACTAGAATATATTTCCTGGTGTTGGAAACTGACACTTAGAGATAGTGTTGGACTAAGTGGTGGAACCCAGAGGAGTCCATAGGAGTTCATAGGAGTCCATAGGAGTTCCATAGGAGTTCATAGGAGTTCCAGAGGAGTCCATAGGAGTTCCATAGGAGGTCCATAGGAGGTCCATAGGAGGGGGTAGATCAGGGTATGCCATGAAGATATCCTTAATCCCCTGATAATGAGGTCAGAAAGACAGAAGAGGTCACAGTGATTACTCAGCTACATAGTGGGAACATTTTCAGTGTTCACAGGAATTACCTGTGGGAGTTGGTGGCTAAGATACTCTCCCCCTCAACTCCCCATCCTCCATCCTTGCTGCAAGTGAGGTGGTGGTGAGGGATGTTAAGAGGAGAACTGAGTGAACCTTGATATGGGTGCAGAAGGGAAAGGGGACTCCAGCAGGTGGTCTGCTGTAGAACTGGTTGTGAGACTGGGGTGTTGAAGTTTGAGAGGAGTGAGAGTGAAGGTCTGAATATTGCTTACCTGTTTCTCCCTCTGGCTTGGCTGGAGTGTTCCCAGCAAATGTTGCATTTGAATTTTAGTACTTTTTGTTTGGTAGAATGGAATTCTGCTTGCCTAAAGACACGTTACAAGAAACTGCATGATCTAATTAGTAAAGAATTTAATCTTGTGAGAACAGCTAAGGAAAATAGCAGCATATGAAATCTGTTATGATGAGTGTCCTACTTACAATAAGTGTTTAACCCTTTGACTTCTGTTTTATTTCTCTTCTGTTCAACAGTTGGAGCTATTTCCTGACTATTCATCAGTAACCCCTGGTGAAATTATTCTCCCTAGTAGAGACTTTTGACAATTTAGAAGACTATCCTGCTGCACCCAGTTATCTTTTCTATGTAGGGGGGTTATGAAATGCATATTAGTTTAGACTCTCATTCTAGCATAGGATTCCACCATTTAAAACTATTCCATAATTAGAAGTACAATTGATTTTCCTACCTCACCAGAGTTTGCTACATTCTAGGATAGTTTACCACATCTATGGTGTCTTAGTTAGGGTTTTACTGCTATGGACAGTTTACTTGGGGGCTGCTGGCTTATAGCTTCAGAAGTTCAGTCCATTATCATCAAGGCAGGGAGCATGGTAGCATCCAGGCCAGCATGGTGAAGGAGGAGCTGAGAGTTCTACATCTTGTTCCAAATGCAAACAGAAGTCTGGCTTTCAGGCAGTTAGGATGAAGGCCTTAAAGCCCATGCCCAAAATGACATACCTACTCCAACTGAGCCACGCCTACTCCAACATAGCCATACCTTCTAATAGTGCTACTCCCTGGGTCAAGCATTTACAAACCACCACCTCTGGTAAACATCAATCTATTTGGTTCTGTCAGTGACTCCTTTGGTTTCTGAATATCTTCCATATGCTCAAGAGATGTTTTTAGACTGACTTAGTAACTTTGATAGCAACACAGAGGAGCAGGCAGCTGTTAGACAATACCTAAGGGACAAGCTTCTAGTAGATTTCAAACATAGCCTTCTTTTAAGGAAGGCAGGCTTTTATTTTTGTGGAGAATGGTGCCAGCTCCAGGAGGAAGAACACAGTGAAATGTTTACATGCTATTTAAACAGTTGCTGGAAATATCCTTGACTTGTCTCAAACTTTTGGAAGGTATTCCCAGCCCCCTCTTTTGTTTGCTTTTGTTCTGAGTATTCCTTTCAGTCACATTGTATAAACCTCCCAGGGGCTTATTTCTGATTATAGCTGGTTTACATTGTAGTGCTATCCAGGCTGCTGACAGGGATGGTCTCAAATGAGAAACATTGCCTAGCACTTACTGAGGTCTCACTTAGAATGCTCTCATGAATGAAAAGCTTTTTTTGATTCTCCAGTTGAGTTCCTAGACCTATTATTAGCATATTACAATTTACAGGAGAGTGGGATTTTTAATAGTAACACCGAGAAAGCAAGATTGTTTGTCCTAAAAGGCTTGAGAGTACATTATAAGCACAGGGTGGCCATAATAAAAACTGTTGCAAGACCATAACCCATGATCATCCTTAATTGTAGAAAACATCCAATTAGGAGTAAAAGGATGAGAAACAAATGTTTGACCACTGTACATCATTCTCCTAAATATAATTATTTAAAATGTTTGAACTGTATTTAAGCATATAAACAGTGATGAGGGCTTCTCAAGGAGCAGCACACATCTGGCTGACTTGAAACCTTCGGTAACCTCAATGGAGGCTGCCAGGGCTTCTACGGTTCCATTTTAGCTGAAGGCAGGATTACTGAAGCTGCATTATACCCTCCATCTCATTTTCAGCTCTATTGCACCAATTATGCCGCATTGAGGCTTATAGGGGCTTACATTGAGCTTCAGATAGATGGAAGGAGCCAGTCTATATTCTTTGTGATAAAAATAGTCATTAATTACTGAGACTTGTAAACCGCTTAGCATCCTTCTTAATGTGGCCTATCAGGTGCTTCGCCTCATTCTATAGCTAATCAGCAGAAGAGAAGAAAAATCCGTAGGAAGAAGATGATCTTTTCTGACTCAAACAGAAACCCAAGCTAAAAATAAATTTAAAATGCACCGAAAACCCAAGCCAATATGCACACACTGGCAAAACAGTGCCTTTTCTTCTCAATCAAAGTTGATTGCAGGGGAAAATAATCTTAGGACATTATCCTATAGAGAAATTAATTATCAGTATAATATGCCCTGCCTGAAAGAGAACAAGGAGTTTGGATGCCAGTTAAAAAGTTAGGTTTATGAGAACATATTGAAAAATGGGGAACTGTATTAGATAATTATCAATTTAAAGAAAAGTGAAGTGTCATTGCCATCCACAAAGCATTTGTTTCAGAGGAAACCTACTAAAGAGTTTGCTGAAGGCAGCAGTGCAGGGTTTCATCCTTAAACATACAGCTTTTATTTGTTTTCCTGTTATGGTTTCAGAGGAGGCTGCTTTGCAATTACGTGTCCAGTGTTTGAGTTTTTATGGATAACTTTATGTTTAATTGACAGAAATGCCCACTTTGCCACTTCATTAAGGCAATCAGAAATATAGATACAAAATGTCTCTGTGGGGAAGTGTAACGGCCTTCTTTTGTAGGCACAATACAGATGAATGAGTTTCATTTGTAATCTATCTACAGGTTGGAAAAGATAGAAAGCATGTCTTGGTGGAATATAAACACATACTGAGGGCTTCTTTCCTTAACATACATATTTCATAAGTTGCAAGCATGCTTTCAGGAATGCCGTACAAACACATTTCATGCTTTTCGATATGACAAATATTCGTGAACGGGAGCACAGTTTTTCAAAGGAATGAGCAAAGAAAATTGAAGTGATGGTATATCGGTTAAGTTGATTTTTATAAAAGCCTTGTAGAGAGCTTTAAAAATGAACAGTATGTGTAGGGGAAAAGAGCCTACAAGAGAAATTACAAGTGGGTTTCAGTACATTAGAAGCTTGAGACTGTTTATTAAATACATAACTTGTTCTTCTGCTATGCCAGGCATTTTACATAAGTGTGTGATTTGGCTTCCATTTATAATGTGTAACTGCAGCACGCTTCGATGGCGCTACAGGGGATATTTGTTATGGTTTGAATATTTGGTTAAGATATTTGGAAAAACTCCAAAAGCATTTACATACTCATGGATGCTTTGGGTAAGCAGTTTTTCTGTTTTGTTTTGTTTTGTTTTTGTTGTTGTTGTTTGGTTTTTTCTTCCTCCAGTTCATTTCTCCTCTTGGTGAAATAGCAGTAGCCCTGTAGATGGAGTCCCACTTTGGTTCTGCCACGCCCAGATTTTACTGATTGGTAGATTCTATTAGAACATGAACTTTTATTGCTCATTGGAGGGAATCTGCTTTAGAGTATGTTTATTAAATGCTGAACTATTAAGAGACATCATACTTATGCCTGGTTTTTTAATCCTTAGTAACTACTTAAGTTCAGCCCAATAATATATACAAAATACAAAGGTGTATCTTAGTACACCTTTAAAAAGTATATTATACAGAAATGTCATACAGAGGGGCATGGAGGGTTAGGGGGGAAGTTCTTTGAAAACTTCTGAGTAAAAAGCAATTTGTCCAAAACAGAGCAAAGTGGTTCTTTTCTATGCTGGATGAGGAAGGATCTGGTAGAGATTTCATCATCGTATGTTTAAAAAAAAATAGGATTTTCCTTTCTATTTTCAGATTTTTTGAAAATATGTCTTTTAGACATAAATCTTTATTTTTTTATTTTTAAAAGGAAAAATAACCTTCAAAGGTAGCTAGAAATAAGAGTCAAGATAAAAACAATTGGAGAGAAACATTTAGACAGACTCCAGGACTATTTGTTTTCTATATGCTTTGTGGAGTGTCTCATACAATTTAAAAGGTTTCACAGGATCAATCTGTTAACAGAGGAAAAACAATCATTTTTCACAAAGGGGATGTGTGTGGAGACTGGTAGATGATACCAAACATGCTTTCATTTGCACTGTCACTACTCATAGGTACTTTGTTCCTCTCAAACCACTTTCTTCTCCTCTGTCTCCTTTGCTAACTTTAAGGCCTTAGCTTCTTCCACATCTTTTCCTATGGTGGTGTATGATCTCTTCAGTATTTCAGAGCCTAGGCTCTACCCCATGGGGGAATCTTCAAAATAAATGGTATATTAAAAAAAAAAACTTGCATTAATTAAGTCACAACCTTAGAGCTGAGAGTAACATGTTTTTAGGAATAGACTTAAATATTTCAAAATATAATTTATCACCAAAATAACTCCTCACCATCAGAGTTAAAAAGATGATCAACTTAAGGCTGATCATTCCTCTCTGATACTATCTGTCACCTGGTGATTTTTTGAGTGCTTGGAACAGACAGGATTATTGTCTTCCTTAATAAAATCTAATAGGTTTGTATTCCTGAAACAACGAGTAAGAGCTCTGTGATACCACATTTCACAAGTTACTCAATTGAAAATTGTCTTCCTTGTCAGAGTAGGTAAATCATAGATCAGCGAACCACAGAGTTAAAACAGCAGTCCAAATAGAAGAAAGTAAGAAAGAAGTACTTTTAGTTCACAGTATAGCATAGATCTAAGCACAATTTGATTTATAGCTAAATTATTCTTGTGATGGATTATGTGATCTTCCTAATTTGAACTTCTGTTGATTTTGGTTCCTTGTTCAGGGATTATCATTACTTTCAGAAACAATAATTTATAACACTTCCAGTTCCTGGGATAAATATTGTATGTCCTAATATAAAAACAATGAAAAAAATCCAGATGATCTGGTAGAGAAAGTTTTGATTCTCTATTGTTTTCAGGAGCTGTAACCCTTTTTCCTGAAGCTTTAATACATCCACTTTGCTTATCTCCAGTAACAAAGAGTAAAGACAAATGTAGGCCTATAAAATCACTGTTTCCATAGTTTGTACTTGTGGTTAGTCCCAGGCTGCCAAACATAGACTTTTTTGTAGGAGTGATTGTTTTCTATCTATAAGAGAGGGATAGAATTTATTTACATATCCTTGATGCATGCCTTTGAAGTATATGCCAAGACAGTTTTGTAGGCAGATAGAATGTAATCATAATTAATTCAATAATCCTATATTGTGGAGAAAAAATAAATAAAAGTAAGTAGGTCTGCAAATTCTGTCAGATTTGGCTGATGGGCTCTGGATAGCATTTATACCTGATGTATTGATTTATTGATTTATTTGTGTATATATGTGTATGGGTACATATGTGGTCAGAGGACAACCTAAGAGAATTCAATCTCTCTACCATGTCAGAATTGAACTCTGGTTAGCATGGTTGATGGCAGACACCTTTAACCACTGAGCCATCTAACCAATCATCATTATTATATTGTAAGTGGAATGTGAGAGATCAATGCCATGTGATATTCTAGCTGACTAATGCAATTACATTTATTAGTTGGCTATGATGCTTTTATTTTCCTTTTATTTATTAAAAATCGATTCACCTCTCATATAATATATCCTGATCACAGTTTTCTCTCTCTCTTCACTTCCCCAGCTCCCTCATATGTAATCTATCACTCAAATACACTACCCCTATTTTCCCTTCAGGAAATAGCAGACCTCCAAGAGACAATAACCAAATTTGACAAAACAAGTTACAGTAAGACAAGGGAGAAGCCCTCACATTAAGGCTAAAAAAGGCAACCTGATAGGAGGGAAAGAGTCCCAGTAACAGGCAAAAGAATCAGAGACACAACTGTTCCCAGTGTTAAGGAATGTTTTTCATATATGTATACACATACGTACATACATACATACATAAATACATACCTAATACATACCCGTTGACTACCATTTTGAAAGTTCATTTGGGATAACTAAAATATGTGTTTTTAGAATAGTCATTCTCCTTTCAGTTTTTATAAACTCTTGGGTTTTGTTTGTTTGTCTTGCCACTACTGGAGTTTGAACATAAGCTATCATGCACAAGGCAAGCACTTTACCAATGAGTTAAAGCTTTATAAATTCATGGGCTGGAGAGATGGCTTAGTGGTTAAGAGTACTGACTGCTCTTCCAGAGGTCCTGAGTTCAATTCCCAGCAAGCACATGGTGGCTCACAACCATTTGTAATGGGTATTGGATGCCACCTTCTGGTGTGTCTGAAGACAGTGACAGTATACCCATATACATGAAATAAATAAATATTTTTTTTAAAAAAGCCTTATAAATTCTTTATTGTGATGTTTTTGTGTACCTCAATTTTCTAAGTACAATACAGGGTGACAAAAACCAAATACAATTGTGATCACTCTTAATTATAAAGGAGAAACAGAAGCAACATAAGACCTTTGGAAGGGTAACTACCCAAGTCTGTCATAGCTAAGTCTCATCAATTTTCATTACTTTTTCTTTCTACTTGAGAAGGAGCATTTGACGGACATAACTCAGATTGTTTCTTATCTCATGAATATGGCAGCTTCTAACCATCCTGAGTGAAGTTTGTTCTCAAAAGTATGCAGAGATTCTGTTCAAAAAGTAAACCACTCTAGAAATATAAAGCAAGTTTGCCAATCTTGAAAGACATTTGTCTTTCTCTGTTAAGTCTTTACTAAAACAACTCTAAAGAGCAAAAGTCCCTTTTCTCACAATGTATGTGAGCATAGGACTATCTCCTCCTCATTGGTAGTGATAATGACAGTGTCAATATAATTAAGCTTGGCTTTCTCTGTGCCCTCATTACCCTGTTCATCTCTCAAACTCTAGGGTTGATCAGGTTGCTCAATCTATAAATCATGGTTTCTACAATGACAGATTATAGAGAATAGGAGACTTAGAGGCCCATATGATGATGCTGTAGGTAAAGGTGTTTGCCACTAAATGTGAAAACGATCCTATATAGTGGAAGAGAGACACCCAATCTCAAAAGTTGTCCTCTCATATCCACAGGAATGTCATGACACTTGCATGTGTGCACACTCACATGCACACCACACACAAACACACACACACAGATACACACACACACACACACACACAAACACACACAGACATACAGACACAAATACACACACATACATACACACACAGAGACAGAGACAGACAGACAGTAACAGACAAAGACAGAGAGAAAGAGAAACAGATGCAGAAAATAAGAAAAATGTAGTTTTTAAAAAGTGGGAAATCAGTTTACAGTTAAGGTAAGTTAAAGTTGTTAAAAAGCAAATACATATTTGTTAAAATTTCAAACAACCTTCAAGAAAGAAATTTAGTTCAGGTTATTAAAAATCGAGTTGAGTTCTAAAAGTATTCTTTGATGTTTTAGTCAAAATATGTCTTTTATATACTTCAGTTTTCTCTCCATTGAATAGTGTTTTCCTAATACTTCAGTCCCAATTGTCTATAGTTATTATAAAAGAAAACATTGATACCATTGTTGATTTACATATTTTAGCACACTTCCCCATCCCCTACAAAGACAACTGAGAAATAACTATCAGAACACACACAGTTGCATATGGGATAATGTCTGTAAGTGTTTTGTTTGTGTCTGTCACTTTCCTGTCAGTACAATTCTCCTCACTCCTCCTCAGGAAAACATGTCTCTCTTTCTGAACACAATTTTGGTTCCCAACTGTGTTAAGTAATTTATCTCCAGTTGTTGTCCCAAATCCTGCATCAAATTACCCAAGTTGTCAGTCAGGTTTCCACATATTGATTCAGCCATCTCAGTCTGTGCTGCCCAGCTCCAGCACAGGGTTGATTGCTTTAGCACAAAATCCTTTGAAAAGTTAAATTGTTAACAATACAAATTCATTGGAAATTGGGATAACTCTTCGCCTTAGCTTCAATCTCTTCACCTTGAGCCCTGGGCGTTTAGAACTCATCTCTGGGCAGCAGGGTGGGGAATTAGAAAGGTAAGTGGTAATGCAGTTGCTGTCAGGAGCCCAAGGCAGAAATAGATGTCCACTTACTCCAGCAGCGGGAGCAGTTCTTGTTCAGGTGTATGGACAGGTACCTGCCGGAAACCCAAGTATTGATGGGAAGGTCCAGGTAAATGCAACATGGCTTCCAGAGACCTGTTTTTTCCTAGATAAATGATAAAGGTAAAAATCCTCCCAGAGGTTAAGGATCCTTTCACTTTAAAGTTGAACCTTTGCTTAGATTCAGCTCCTGACCTATGAGAAATATTTTCTTATACCAATTAGAAATACTGTTCTGTAGTTATTTCCATAATAGCTAATAAAACCATATCTGATTGCAAATAACATACCTTTATAAGAAGTCACTAAAGCCTTAAATAGCCTTGAGTGCTTTTTACTTAATGTTCAATTTGTAGCTAATATACTTTAGGAGTTAAGTGCCAGTGTTTAACCTGTTAAGAGAGTCTAAGTTAACTTGGGTGTTTAACAATGAGCTATTTTGAAGAGTATTAAAAAGTGAGCAGGTGTTTAAGAGAGCAGATCATAATTTAAAGTACTTGACAGAATAAAAAAAGCACCCAGGAATCTTTAAAAATGACATTTAGGTATTGAAGTCTTGGTGCAATATCTGGATGGAAAACCACTGCAAGACAGAGTACTTCAGGTCCATTACTGCTCATACTCCATAACCCCATGTGAAGGCTGAAAGAGTTGTGGATTTCATTCAGGGAATCTTTTTATATATCATCTAAAGATGTTTTGGGATGTTCACCACCTTTCCCATATCTCTACATTCTTTAGATATTTTTAAAAAGTTATTTATTAATTTATTTATTGTTTATTTATTTATTACAAAAAATAAAGAAGCTATGTGGATTTTCTTACCCCCAATTTCTTTACAGTTCCCCTGTTGAACCTACAGCATTATAAAAATGACTTCCACCATGGAAAGTCCAAATGCTCATCACAATTCTTATCTGAGTCAACATGAAGAAGAGCTCTCCTTTCTTCCTTTTGTTCACAAGGCTTAAGAGCCACACATTCTTCTCATGCTCTTTCCTTATTGCCTACAGATTCTCAGTAGTTCCTCATTTTTATGAGGGTTTGTTTATCATTTTCCTTTAGTTTAGTATTATTGTTTTTAACATTTTATTTAAAAATATTTTAATTGAAATATAATTGTATCACTTCCTCTTTCCTCCAGTTCCTTCCCTGTCCCATCCCTCAGTCACTCTCTAATTGATAGCTTCTTTTACTGTGATCTTTATTGCTGCACATATATAGATGCGAAAATATAGACACACAACTTTCTGAATCTGTTCTTTATGTATGTGTGAATGCTTTCAAGGCTCACCACTCTGTGTTGGTAAAGTTGGGTGTGTCTTTCTGTGTTTGTATAGATGTGTGTGTGTGATGGCCCCATGTGCAGGTTAGAGGACAATTCTTGGAAGGGGGGTTCTTTCTTGTCACCTTGTGGAATCCAAGTGTCAGTCAGGTTTTAACACCTACATGAAAGTGCTTCCACCCTCAGAGCCGTGGTCATGGACTTCTAATGTCAGGTTATTATTATAGGGCTATTAAATGTTTCCTATACTCAGGTCTGAATATTAAGCTCTCAGCTGCCAACATAATTTTGGGTGTTTATAAGACTTTTAGACATGGGATTCATCTGACAGATTTAGGATTATAGAAGTAGAGCTTGGGGTTTTATAGCAGCTCCCTTCCTCATGGAAACTCTGCTTCCTGGCTACAGATATAACACACTGCCTCAGGATCCCACTTTTATATCTGTGAGCCACATCTTCCACTAAACTTTACTCTGCAACATACACTTTTAGGCAGAATAAACCATTTCTTTCAGAAGCTACATTTCTTGGATTTTTTATAAGAAAAATTAAACAACCAATATAGGAATCTATTACTTTCTACTTTCACTACTTCAGGAGATTTTTCTTTTTTTTTTTAAAGATTTATTTATTTATTATATGTAAGTACACTGTAGCTGTCTTCAGACACTCCAGAAGAGAGCATAAGATCTCGTTATGGATGGTTGTGAGCCACCATGTGGGTTCTGGGATTTGAACTCAGGACCTTTGGAAGAGCAGTCAGTGCTCTTAACCGCTGAGCCATCTCTCCAGCCCCCAGGAGATTTTTCTGATTTTATAGATTTCTGTTCATTTATCCCTAAAATACTATATTTATATTTAGTAGCTACTAAATAATAAATCATCTAGCTAGATTTTGATATACAAATGCTGGATCCTAGTCGATTCAAATGCAATATCTATTTTAGGAACATGAACGTTATCCCACTTAGCTAAAGAGTTCAGCAGAGGCCATACAGCTCAGAATGAGTGGAATGTCTTAACAATGAACAATGAATATAGAAAACTTCAGTTTTAACTGAAATGAACAGTGTTAGGGGACTGGGGACATGACTCAGTTGATACAGTGATTGCTACACAAGCACAGAGATATGAGCTTGGATGCTTAGAACTCAAAGATAAATGAGGTGTGTGAATCATTGGGAATGTAAATAAAAAATATACAAAATTAAAAAAAAGAATGTAGAGCTTCCCCCCCAAAAATGAGGTATGTGCCTATAACCCTAACAATGAAGAAGTGAAGACTGTGGTTTCAGGGGCTGATTTTTATGCACCTTAGCCAGTATACAATCTCCAGGTTCTGGGAGAGGCTTTGTCTCAAAACATAAGATGGAGAGCAACTGAGGAAGATGCCTGCTGGCGATCTCTGGCTCCTCACCCATAACTCCACACAGACAAAATGTGACCTCTACACACACACACACACAGGTTCACCCACAGACATTCATGTGACCGGCTACCTCCCAAAATACCATTTTGTCTTTGCACTTCAATAATTTGACAGATTTTATAGCTGACAAAAATTGTCTTTCTCAGAAATGCAAAATAAATCACCTCCCAAACTGAATTTCATTAACTGACTCCTTGACAATAAAACTTCACAAATACCTTCTTAGTATGTGTTCCCACTTCTGAGACTGAAGGGGAGTACTTGGTTGGCTATGAAGAGCAATCTACTTATATAGCTAAGACTAAAATGAGAACAAGGCTAAATCAAGAATAGCTGCAAGAATTAAGGAAGAATGGAACAGAAAGAAGACTTGAGTTCACTGCCTTTTACAGCAAATTAGACAGTATCCAGCATCCAGAAGAGAGAATACAGGGCAGAAAGCCTGGATTCTCTAAACCTTCCTCATACACATTGGTTTCCTGTAAGAAAAATAGTGGACAGAGAAATGATCCTGATGGGTGTAAGACAGAATACTAAAACTTAATGAATTTATATGAGGCTGTCAAACAAAACAATTAAGCCAGTCTATTGGCATGCACCAGGATGGAAACTTCAAGGCAACTTTAAGGCAGATGAGGAAATAAATGTCCAGAGGGTCAGAAGAATGAATGGAAATATGCAGCTTCTGGGGATGGGAGGTGAGGTAACCCTCCAGAAAAGTCTGAGAAACCTCGGAGGTGAAAGACTCTAAGGACTCAATGGGGTTGACCATAGCCAAAATGCTCAACAGTGGAGAGAGGGAATTCGAAGAGTCCACCTCCAATAGATAGACAGGGCCCCAAGAGGAAGGACAGGGTTACCAACCCACAGTCAAAATTTCTGACCCAGAATTGTTCCTGTCTAAAAGAACTGCAGGGACAAAAAGACAGGGAAGAGACAGAAGGAAAGGCAGTCCAAATTGGGGTCCATCTCTAAGGGGAGGCTCCAAGGCCTAACACTATTACTGATGTTATGATGTATTTATAGACAGAATCTCCCTCTCTCCCCCAACACACATATACCCTAGGACTGCCTTGTCTGGGTTCAGTGGGAGAAGATGCATCTAATCCTGGAGAAACTTGAGGCCACAGGGAAGGTGTAATACCTGGAGTTCAGGGAGCACCCTCTAGGAGGCTAGTGAGAGGGGGAATTGGGTGAGGAGTTATTGGGGGGGGGAACCAAAGCCAATGGGTAGAATTTAAATAAATTAAATAATTAATAAAAGAAAAATATTTTCCAATTTTTTCCTTTCATATTCTGATTTATTGTATAAATATCAGTTTCCTCTCTGAGGAAGTAGGAATTTTGGAACTAACAATCATATACACCAAAGAGAAGGCCTTGGAGGGACTGTGCTTAATTATTTATTTGGCTATTGTTCTGTGTTTCTGATACAGATGTTCTAAAATTCCTTAAAATTTCTTAAGTAGAAGTGCTTATCTTTTTTTCTTACCATACATACAAAATCGCTATTATATCTTGTGACTTTTCTTGTAAAGTTAGTGTTGTTTTTAGATGTCTTTAGATTGGACACCATTACTCCCTATCTTAAAAGATATCAGCCTGGTATTTAAAAGTTCATAATTAACTTTTGTACCTTCAGAGAAAGACTGTGTTCTACCTTTCTGTATTTTGTTCTGGTGCTAACAGCTGAGTTTTTCAAAGGTCATTTAGAAAATGTGCTTTACATTTAATTAGCTTCATATCAGGTACAACTTTCTCTTCTATGTGCATATGGATCTACTATTTATGGAATAGGAATTCTTGAAGTGTTTTGAGAAGTTTTAGAATTAATCTGTTCTGCATCATTTTTTTTTGTTGTTGCAAAATATTTGTTTTGTTACTTTTCATTTCCCCTAAAATATTCACTGGTTGTTACTTTTAATTGTTACCTTCAGTGGTGCTAATTGATTTTTAGCTTGCATATGTACTTTAAAAAGTCACTAAAACTGTAAGAACAAAAAAAAACCATGCCTAATAAGAAGTATTTATCACTAATTCCCTTGATATTTATCAGATTTAAAATATGAATGATACCATTTACTGGAACAGAAAAATTTCACATTAATTCCTTTTCTAATTCTTGCCAATTTGCTGCAACAATGTAACTGCATGGCCTGCATTATGGTTAACAGGAAAGATTAGAGATGTAGCATTTTATTGTCTGTGACAGTGTGATGAATCGTGACTTGAAGTGAGCAAGAGCCTTCGTTCTAATTGTCTCATTTTCATTAGCGTTGAGAACGATACTTGGATATTGGTGAACTACTTTTTCTTGATGCTTTTCACCTACAGCTGCTCACACTGATAAATGTTCTCTACCTAAATATTATACAGCCAGCTCTTCATCTGTGTATCCCTATTTTTTATCATTTCAAGGCTGAAACTGATGGAAATCAATCAATATTGTAGACTAAAAAAAAAAAAATCAGGAAACAGAATGCTTTTTCTTTCTTTTTAAAAAGTAAATGAGTAAGAGAAGATGCTTGACATTGGGTCACTTACATGCATTTTGCTATCCAGTAGGGTTGCTCTGGTTCATTTCCTCAGTGGTCCAGATGAGTTAATGTGGTTTAGCTTTGGTACTTTGACTCAGCACGGGAAATATTTGTTTTGCTCTTTGTAGAACTACAGGAAAGTTATGAGTTTTTCGCAGTTCAATCATATATCCATAGTGTATACTTTCACTCATTTTTCACACACATATTTTAGGGTCAAGTCTGGGCCACTGTCTGTATTATATACAATGCTGATACAAACATGAAGTCAGTATGTCTATTTCTTAAAGAACATGCATTTGTTTAGAAGCTAGATACGATGAGAAGCTTTGACCTGAGTGGTTGAAAACTTGCTTTGCCTTGTAGGAGTAAGTTTAGTAATTGGTGATCATAATCTTTCATGGAGTATAAGAGTTTTTGTTGGAAATATGTAATTAAAATAAACAACAGCATAATGGTAAACCATGCTTGCCATATTGCATAATGATATTTTTATATTCATAAATACATGAAATCCAAGTAGTATGGAATGACAAAATATATTTGAGATATTATACATTGGTGAGGTTAATGAACTTTTCTAAAGGGTAAAGTGGAGAGTAACTATCTCAATATTTTGTTTTGGATACGACAAAACAAATGTTAATGTTATACACTGGACTCTCTCCCACCTCGAGAATAATATTATGAATGCTCAGTCCCCAAATTATGTTTGAAGACTTTTAAGCCACCTCTTACATGTTCCAAAGTTACTAGCAGGCCTTTGAAAGTTATGTCCACTCTGTGTTAGGCCTATTCTCTCTATTGTTGGCTTATTATGATATGAAGAACAAGATACTGCCTCATACCAAAGCAACATTGGAAACAACCCAGGTTTGCCACCAGACCTTCTCCAGCATGGATGGCAAAAGTCTCTCTTAAATAGTGAGCTAAGTCTAGGGAGAAAGCTCAATTGACAAAGTGTTTGCCATGTAAACACGAAGATGTGACTTAAGTCCCGTGCTCCCATGGGCACAATGGGATTAAACTTAGCTCTGGGAAGATAGATGCAGGAGGATAATTGGGGCTTGATGATCAGCTAGTCTAGTTCACTTATTAGGACCTAAGTTAAGATAGAGACCTTGCCTCAAAAAATGATATACAGTGATTAAAGAAGAAACTCAATGACATTGTCATCTTGCCTGATTATGTGCGTGTGTACGGGCGTGCGCGCACACACACACAAACACACACACTCTTACATCCCTATGAACATACCACTATCAAAACCACAGTGAACCAAGAAAAATGTTCCCTTACTTAAGTTATCCAGATCAGGTATTTTGGACCCAGAGACAAGAGAACTTATATAACATAAAATAAATGTAGGGTGAAAGATGCTTAATTTGTCCTTTGGTTTCATTGAAAATAAAGAATATAAGGAAAATGGAGAGGGGAGTGAAGGATAGCAAATATTTCTTTTTCTACACATTCTTGAAATTGTGTAAGTACCTGCTACTTTTATTTTCCTACTTATTCTGTCAACTCAATCCAAATGCCTTCTGATGCAGACCTGGTACTCTGGGTCATGAGAGGAAACAAGTCTACCTCTGTGAATGCATGCCTTGTAGAAAATCTTATTGAGAGCCAGGAAACCTCAGACTTATGGTCTTGTTCATTTTAAAGACATTTTCTAACTCAAAACATTTATTTAATGTAGGAAATAAATAATATTAAGAAGATACCTAGGAATGGATGTGTATAGAAGGCAGGGGACTATGAAAATCTCACACTATATAAAAGACTAAGAAGTAGAATGAGGAATGATGTGATTGTAGAGAGGAACTTTGCTGAGTGTAGTATCTGTTTTTAAGGGTCAGGAAACTTAAAAGAGATTTAGAAATATCCTTCATGCTAGAAACATGTTAATGGGGGGGAAAGGAACACAGAAAGAATTCTGAATATGAAAAAAAACAATAACAGTAACATGAGTTTCTCAGAAATGCATCCCATCTAATTTTTTCATATAAATAATGAAATATATTTGGTTTCTTCTGTAGTAAAAACAAAACAAAACAAAGAAAACAAAAACAAAGCTAAAAAACAAAGCAAAATCCAAAATAAAACAAAACAAATAATAAAAATGTGTCTACGTACAAACCGGGATGGTAATATTTAAAGGGAATTTTAGCAATTCACATTTCAACTGTCTAATCATTGCAATGGGAAAAGTACAGCTATATACTAGGTCTGTTCTAGGGTATCGTGTTTCTTAATTAAAATGTGTTTATGTGCATGTACATGACACACTACGAGAGAAATTAATTGTGAGACATTTTGTTCAATTTCTAGTAGCCCAATGCATGACTCAGAAAATAACTTATTAGTGGAAATAGTATCAAAATAATGTTACCTCCAGTTATATTGGGGAAAATGTGTTTTCGTCTAAGCATCTGAGGATGCAGGACACTGTACAAGTTATCTGTCATTGAGATCAATGGCTCGCTAAAGAGTCATTAATCAATGTTATTGGAAGACACAGAACAGACTACTAAACTTACGCAGCGGAGACTCTTGTTCATGTGATGTTGCATTTAATAAAATGACTAAACAAATGGATACCACAAAGATTTTTCCTATGTAATCTTTGGGTTTTCTAGAACATCTTTAATAATAATAATTTTAAAAATCAGGGTAACCTTACTTAATGAACTAAATGGTATATTTTTACTCTACAGAGCTTTGTGAAATTATCACCAAAAGTCTGATAACTTGAGAATGACATAAAGTATGATAGATGGAGTCTTAACACTCCAGGATATTAGTGACTTTGGAGAGTTGTCCTTGACAAACCTCTCCTCACTTCAAAATATGACATTTAAGCATAGGTGACTCAATAAGGCATTGCCACACAACTATCGATGGAAACTAATATTGCAATATTGCCTTAGAGACATCCACGGTCCATTAAATACACATTTCTGATCTCCTGTTTCTATCTGAAGATAGGGAGTCCTATCAATCCTTTACTCTTCTTGAAAATTTAAAAAAATATATTGTATACTTTCAAATTTACCTAAAATCTGAATATCACTATTGTGCTCTCTCTCTCTCTCTCTCTCTCTCTCTCTCTCTCTCTCTCTCTCTCTCTCTCTCTTTCTCTCTCTCAATTTGTCAAATTTATTATTGAACATAACAGTGCCATCTTGACCAGCTTTCCAAACAGCAAACAAAGAAGTGTACTAATTGCTTCAGATCACTAACTGCTAAGATCAAGTGTCAGATTCTTGGAACCAATTTCCTATCTGTTGAGATCCATAGGGAAGCAAGCAAGAGTCAAAGCAGCACTAGAAGCAAAACACAGAAACCAAAGTCTCTACTAGTGTCCAGTCACCTCCCTGGGGATTTGAAAAGTGCAAACTTGAGTGAGATGTTAAAGCGGCCAGTACCCTTTAGTTTGGCCCTAATAAGAGCAAGTGATTTTCATTTGAAGAGAGGTTGTATGGCTTTTTCCTGCTTTCTTGAGCTATAAATGCCATAGAAAGGGTAAGCCTAAAAATAATCAGATGAAAAAACTCCATGATACAACAAATCAACAGCTGGAGTTGATTTATGCATTTTAGCTAATTTCCTAAACAGGTTACTTCTTACGCATTTCTCTCAAGCTGGTCCACTATAGCTTCATCTAGGCTCCTATTTCAGTAGTCCATGGTATTTTCCTCTTTTGGTTACTGATAGAAAGTAAAAGTTCTATAAGGAGAATAGATGCTCTGGAAAAACATACTATCGGTTAAACAAAGTTTCTGATAGTAAATCAGTGATAATCTACATAATCTGTAGCTCTATGCAAGGACCTAAAGTATAGTCACATAGGAGCAGACCTCTTGGAGTGAAATCAAATGCTATATATTAGATTCTGTAGAACTATTATTCTAGACAGAATTAATTCATTTTAAAATGGAATTATAAGATAAACTTTCACCATAATGTCAGAGCAGTAAACAATGGTTCACTCATATTGGGGAGGATGAGAGCTCAGTAGATCTTAGTCCATAATAACTCCCAGCAGTCTCTGTCTGGTACCAAAAGTCTAGTTGATTCCTGGAGAGTGGATGGTCCTAAATCCTTGTTAGAAGCTTAAAAAGTCAATCTGGATTTCTTACTTTAGAAATGGATGGAAGAGTCACCATCTTCTCAAAAGCATCTTAAAGAGTGACTTGTTGTTTGTCCTACCTCCCTGGCATTTATTCAAGAATCACCTTCACCCCAAATCCATAATTTCTCTTGTAAAGAAACGTTAAATAACATACCAAAGGTCGCAGGGTATACTGGAGAGAGAAGTAATTGCAAGGGTCTGAAGTTCATTGCTTCACTGCTTTTGGCCATTTAACAGCAGTTATGAATCTAAATCAGATCAACAGGAAACCAACCTGATAGCAGAAGCTAAGTGCAGAGGAACCATGATGGTGTTCTACACCATACGTCCTTTCTAGTCAACACCAAGACAAAGGAGGCATGCACTTTGATGCATCTCTGCTTTTAACTTTCCAGTAAACCTCTTTTTATGTCATCTTTACAGGTATAGTGCTATTATGAATGTGTGACCATGTATGACAAGTGCAAAAATTCCCCATAAAGCTAGACATTGTTTCTACTCATACACCACTGTTTAGCCTGGTTCTAGGGAGGAAGATGATATATTAAGGTGCTAAGAGGAACCATAAGATTTGTCCAATATTATTTGAAGTGGATACAGATAATTTACAACCAATGAATATGTAGTGCTTAACTTAAAACGTTTCAAATGTAAGATGCAAGTATATTGTAATAGGCCACTGCCTTAGGAGACAGAGAAAAATATTATGAGGCCTTTAGTGCATGCAGATAACTCTGGTCCTATTACCATTTGATTGTAATGGCAAAAGCCATGTATGAAATATAATAAATCATAGTGCAGAAGAGCATCGGCTTGGTGAACAATATTTCCTATGAAAGCAATGTTAGGCACCAGAAAGGCATACACATGAGTTTTCTTCCCAGTGAGATTTCAATAAAGATAACAAACTTGCTAGCAATCATCCAAGCTTATACCTACAACTACAAATCTTATTTTGCGTGGTTACTGTGAGCCCAATGATGAAATTGATATTTCCATATGCCACTGAATGGAACATGTATGGCTTTAGACAAATTCTGAGTTAGAAAAGTTTGCCTGTGGTGTTCAGAGCTCAGAAATTATGGTAAGTAAGAATGGATTGTGGTGATTTGAACTTTTGCATTTACTGACATGTTTAATGAAACCAAACACAAGGTACAAGTTACAGAAGAATTCTGCATAATACTGAGAATAGTCAGGGTAAGTTGGAGGATTTGAAAGACAACTATGAAACGATCTCTGAAAAAGGAACTGTCTTGAAAGTTGCTAGGAGCAGAATCCTAGTCAGTTAAAGTTCTTGCAGTCTTAGAGGCTGTTATGACAGGCAGAGCTGCTACTCACGTTACATACTTTGAAGGAACTGAAATTGCAATGTTCCTCACTATTGGACTTATTAAAAATACATTGGGAGAAAAATGAATACTCTTAATATGGAAAATCAGAAATAGTCTCAGATAATGTGCCTCATGAATCTTTAGGAAGAAACAGAATAAAGACGATAGCTGCAGTTTTATCATAGTGAAAAAAAATAGAACACTTCTTCAATTTTAGGAAAATTACTAAAAATTTTAGTGGCATAACTTCAGAAATGATTAATGACAACATCCTGAAGACCAGTGGCTATTGTCCTATATGAAGAACAGAACTGAACTCAAGACAAAGTGAAGTTTTACACATGATGGTAGGCTGGGACTGCCCCTTGTTTTGGTCCGAGTCAGTCCACTCCACTAGAGAAATCACAAATTTTCTTCAACTTGATGAAGTACTTAATATTCTTGTTTTATTTTCATATGCCATATGAGTGCATTTTCTATAATTGTGGTCATAAACTAAGTATCTGTTCAAAGTACCCAGGCATGAAATGCTTTTGCTTAAATCATTTGGAACTATTTTTAAGTGGTAGAGCAATCCACTCTGCTCACTTAAATTTAAAAGCAAACAAACCAACAAAAGTGTATCAAGAAAATGCTTTCCAGGCCTCCTGAAGCTTGTCAATTTTTTAATCTGGTTAGTCTATGCCATAATTTTAAAACACTTCTACAGATTATGTTATGTATTACTTTAAAACTCCAAACAATGTAATTCACATATTTTGGTGTATAGCTAAAGTGGTAGAGGAAATCAGTCACAAACCACTATGAGAAACAAGCCTTAACGAATGGGTTGAAGAGAAGAATTCTGCATAATAATAAGAATAGCCACTGAGTCACTATGACTCAATGATGTTGCACACATACAGTTCTCAACCAGAGTTGAGTTCCCAGCTCTCCTATTGTGTAGCTTACAAGGACCTTGATTCCACTTCCAGGGGATTTGCCAGTACCCTTCACAGAAACCTACATGCATGTGCACACACTCTGTGCATATACATATACACATAATTAAAATAAAATAATACATACAAAGTGCTGTATGCTCTTTTATTCATGTTATGCTTATAATTCAGTGAAATTATACATACACTATGATGCAATTATCATCATTATTTCTAAAATTTCTTCTTTGGTCCTACAAGAAGATTTTTTTTACTGCTTATAATTCTTTTTTATTTCATTTTTTATTAGATATTTGCTTTATTTAGATTTCAAATGGTATCCCCTTTTCTTGTTACTCCTCCAGAAACCCCTATCCCATCCCTCCTCCCCCTGCTCACCAATCCCACCTCCCACTTTCCTGACCTGGAATTCCCCTACACTGGGGCATCAAGCCTTCACAGGACCAATGGCCTCTCCTCCTATTGATGTCTGAAAAGGCCATCCTCTGCTACATATGAAGCTGGAGCAATGGATCCCTCCATGTGAACTCTGTAGTTAGTGGTTAATCCCTGGAAGCTCTGGGGGTACTGGTTGATACATATTATTGTTCCTCCTATGGGACTGCAAACCTCTTCAGCTCCTTGGGTCCTTTCCCTAGCTCCTCCATTGAGGACTCTATGCTCAGTATATTGGTTGACTGTGAGCCATGGGCATTTTGATATGCCTTCTAAGAAGGACTGATGGACCCACACTTTGGACTTCCTTCATCTTGAGCTTTTTGTTGTCTGTGAGTTGTATCTTGGATGTTCGAGCTTTTGGGCTAATATCCACTTATCAGTGAGTGCATACCATGTGTGTCCTTTTGTGATTGGGTTACCTCACTCAGCATGATATTTTCTAGTTCCATTCATTTGCCTAAGAATTTCATGAATTTATTGTTTTTAATAGCTGAGAAGTTCTCCATTGTGTAAATGTACCACACTTTCTGCATCCATTCCTCTGTTGAGGGACATTTAGGTTCTTTCCAGGTTCTGGCTATTATAAATAAGGCTGCTATGAGCATAGTGGAGCATGAGTCCTTATTACATGTTGAAGCATCTTCTGGGTATATGCCCAGGAGTGGTATAGCTGGATCCTCAGGTACTACTATGTTCAATTATCTGAGGAACCGCCAAACTGATTTCCAGAGTAGTTTTACCAGCTTTCAATCACACCAGCAATGGAGGAATGTTCCTCTTTCTCCACATCCTTTCCAGCATCTGCTGTCCCTTGAGTTTTTGATTTTAGCCATTCTGACTGGTGTGAGGCAGAATCTCAGGGTTGTTTTGATTTGCATTTCCCTGATGATTAAGGCTGTTGAACATTTCTTTAGGTGTTCCTCAGCCATCTGGTATTCCTCAGTTGAGAATTCTTTGCTTAGCTCTGTACCCCATTTTTAATAGGGTTATTTAGTTCTGTGGAATCTAACTTCTTGATTTCTTTGTATATATTGGATATTAGATCTCTATCAGATGTAGGATTGGTAAAGATCTTTTCCAAATCTGTTGGTTGCCATTTTGTCCTATTGACAGTGTTCCTTGCTTTACAGAGCTTTGCAATTTTATGAGATTCCATTTCTCAATTCATGATCTTAGAGCAAAAGCTACTGGTGTTCTCTTCAGGAAATTTTTGTGCCCATGTTTTCCAGGTTCTTCCCCATTTTCTCTTCTATTAGATTCAGTGTATCTGGTTTTATGTGGAGGTCCTTGATCCACTTCGACTTGAGTTTTGTACAGGGAGAGAAGAATGGGTCAATTTTCATCCTTCTACATGTTGACTTCCTAAGTTGACTCAGCACCACTTGTTGACAATCCTCTCTTTTTTTCTACTGGATGGTTTTAGCTCCTTTGTCAAAGATCAAGTGACCATAGATGGATGTGTGTTAATTTCTGGTTCTTCAATTCTATTCCATTGATCTACCTGCCTGTCATTGTACCAATATCATGCACTATTGCTCTGTAGAATAGCTTGAAGTCAGGGATGGTGATTCTGCCAGATGTTCTTTTATTGTTGAGAATAGTTTTTGCTACCCTGGGCTTTTTGTTATTCCAGATAAATTTGGAAATAGCTCATACTAACTCTATGAAGAATTATGTTGGAATTTTGATGGGGATTGTATTGAATCTGTATATTGCTTTAGGCAACATATTCATTTTTACTATATTAACCCTGCCTATCCACGAGCAAGGGAGATCTTTCCACCTTCTGAGATCTTCAATTTCTTTCTTCAGAGACTTGAAGTTCTTGTCATACAGATCTTTTACTTGCTTGGTTAGAGTCACACCAAGGTATTTTATATTATTTGTGACTATTGTGAAGGGTGTTGTCTCCCTAATTTCTCTCTCAACCTCTTTATCCTTTAAGTATAGGAAGGCTACTGATTTGCTTGAGTTAATTTTATGTCCAGTCATTGTGCTGAAGTTGTTTATGAAGTTTACGAGTTCTCTGATGGAATTTTTGGGGTCACTTAAGTGTACTATATCATTTGCAAACAGTGATACTTTAAATTCTTCCTTTTCAGTTTGTATCCCTTTGACCTCCTTTTGTTGTCTAATTGCTCTGGCTGGGACTTTGAGTACTATATTGAACATGTAGGGAGAGAGTGGACAGCCTTGTCTAGTCCCTGATTTCAATGGGATTGTTTCAAGATTCTCTCCATTTAGTTAGATGTTGGCTACTAGTTTGTTATATATTGTTTTTACTATGATTAGGAACGGGTCGTGAATTCCTGATCATTCCAAGACTTTTATCATGATGGGGTGCTGGATTTTGGTCAAACGCTTTCTCAGCATCTAATAAAATGATCATGTTTGAGTTTGTTTATATAGTGGATAACATTGATGGATTTCCATATATTAAATCATCCCTGCATCCCTGGGATGAAACCTACTTGATCGTGGTGGATGACCGTTTTGATGTGTTCTTGGATTCAGTTGGCAAGAATTTTTTTTTGGTTTTTTTTTTTTGGTTTTTCGAGACAGGGTTTCTCTGCATAGTCCTGGCTGTCCTGGAACCCGCTCTGTAGACCAGGCTGGCCTCGAACTCAGGAATCCACCTGCCTCTGCCTCCCAAGAGCTAGGATTAAAGGCGTGCGCCACCACCGCCCGGGAGTTGGCAAGAATTTTATTGAGTATTTCTGCACCAATATTCATAAGGGAAACTGGTCTAAAGTTCTCTTTCTTTGTTGGATCTTTGTGTGGTTTCAATTGTGGTTTCATAGAATGAATTGGTTAATGTTCCTTCTGTTTCTATTTTGTGGAATAGTTTAACGAGTATTGGTATTAGGTCTTCTTTGAAGGTCTGATAGAAGTCTGCATTAAACCCATCTGGTCCTGGGCTTTTTTCGGTTGGGAGACTATTAATGAATGCTTCTATTTCTTTAGTGGTTATGGGATAGTTTAGATCATTTTTCTGATCCTGATTTAACATTAGCACCTCGTAACTGTCTAGAAAATTGTCCATTTCTTCTAGATTTTCTAGTTTTGTTGAGTATATGCTTTTGTAGTAGGATCCAATGAATTTTTGGATCTCCTCAGTATCTATTCTTGTTGTTTTTTTTTTTTTTTTTTTTTTTTGGTTTTTCGAGACAGGGTTTCTCTGTGTAGCCTTGGCTGTCCTGGAACTCACTCTGTAGACTAGGCTGGCCTCGAACTCAGAAATCCACCTGCCTCTGCCTCCCAAGTGCTGGGATTAAAGGCGTGTGCCACCACCGCCCTCAGTATCTATTCTTTTTTTTTTTTTTTAATTTAATTTAATTTTATTTTTTTAATTTACATTCCAAATCACTTCCCCTTTCCCGTTTCCTCCCTCCCCGAAAGTCCCATAAGCCCCCTTCCCTCCCTCTTTTCTCCGTTCAACCCCCTCTCATTACTCTGTCCTGGCGTTCCCCTACATCCAGTCTTTCCAGGACCAGGGGTCTCTCCTTCCATCTTTTTAGAAATCTATTGATATGCTGATTGTGTCTAGGGTATTCTGAGATTCTGGGTCAATATCCCCTTATCAGTGACTTCATACCATGTGTGATCTTTTGTGATTGGGTTACCTCACTAAGGATGATATTTTCAAGTTCTGACCATTTGCCTAGGAATTTCGTGAATTCATTGTTTTTAATTGCAGAGTAGTATTCCATTGTGTAAATATACCACATCTTCTGAATCCATTCCTCCGTTGAGGGACATCTGGGTTCTTTCCAGCTTCTGGCTATTATAAATAAGGCTGCTATGAATATAGTGGAGCATGTGTCCTTATTGCATGCAGGTAAAGTCTCTGGGTATATGCCCAGGAGTGGTATAGCCGGATCCTCCGGAAGTGTCATGCCCAGTTTTCTGAGGAGCCGCCAGACTGCTTTCCAGAGTGGTTGTACCAGCCTGCAATTCCACCAGCAGTGGAGGAGTGTTCCTCTTTCTCCACATCCTCGCCAACAACTGCTGTCTCCTGTGTTTTTGATCTTAGCCATCCTGACTGGTGTGAGATGGAATCTCAGGGTTGTTTTGATTTCAGTATCTATTCTTATGTCTCCCTTTTCATCTGATTTTGTTGATTTGGATACTGTCTCTGTGCTCTCTGGTTAGCTTGTAGCCAGGGTTTATCTATCTTGTTGGTTTGGTTGATTCTTTGTATAGTTCTTTTTGTTTCTACTTGGTTGATTTCTGCCCTGAGTTTGATTATTTCCTGCGGTGTTCTCCTCTGGGGTGTATTTGCTTCTTTTGTTCTAGAGCCTTCAGCTGTGCTGTCAAGCTGTTACTGTTTGCTCTTTCCAGTGTCTTTTTGGAGGCACTCAGAACTATGAGTTTTCCTCTTAGCACTGCTTTCATTTTGTCCCATAAGTTTGAGTATGTTGTGTCTTCATTTTCATCAAATTCTAAAAAGTCTTTAATTTTTTTCTTTATTTCTTCTTGACCAAGTTATTGTTGAGTAGAGTGTTGTTCAGTTTCCATGTGGGCTTTCTGTTATTTTTGTTGTTATTCTAGACCGGCCTTAGTCCTTGGTGATCTGATAGGGTACATGGGATCATTTCAATCTTCTTACATCTGTTGAGGTCTGTTTTGTGACCAAGTATATGGTCAATTTTGGAGAAGCTACATTGAGGTGCTGAGAAGCAGGTATATTCTTTTGTTTTAGGATAAAATGTTCTTTAGATATCTGTTAAATCCATTTGGCTCATAACTTTTGTTAGTTTCTGTGTGTTTCTGTTTAGTTTGTTTCCATGATCTGACAATTGATGAGAGTGGGTTGTTGAAGTCTCTCACTATTATTGCATGAGGTGCAATGTGTGCTTTGAGCTTTAGTATATTTTCTCTTATGAGTGTGGGTACCCTTGCATTTGGAGCACAGGTGTTCAGAATTGAGGGTTCATCTTGGCAGATTTTTCCTTTGATGTGCATAAAGTTTCCTTCCTTATCTTTTGTGATTAATTTAGGTTAAAATCAATTTTATTCAATATTAGAATGGCTACACCATCTTGTTTCTTGGCACCATTTGCTTGGAAAATTGTTTTCCAGTCTTTTAATCTCAGGTAGTGTCTGTCTTTGTGCCTGAAGTGAGTTTCCTGTATGCAGAAAAATGTTGGGTCCTGTTTACGTATCCAGTCTGTTAGTCCATGCCTTTTTATTGGAGAATTGAGTCCATTGATATTAAGAGATATTAAGGAAAAGTGATTGTTGCTTCCTGTTATTTTTGTTATTAGAGGAGGAATTATGTTTGTATGGCTCTCTTCTCTTTGGTTTGTTAGAAGAAGATTATTTTCTTACTTTTTCTAGGGTGAAGTTTCCCTCCTTGTGTTGGAGTTTTCCATTCATTATCCTTTGAAGGGCTGGATTTGTGGAAAGATATTGTGAAATTTGTTTTGCTCATGGAATACCTTGGTTTCTCCATCTATAATAATTGAGAATTTTGCTGGGTATAGTAGCCTTGGCTGGCATTTGTGTTCCTTTAGGGTCTCTACGACATCTGCCCAGGATCTTCTGGCTTTCATAGTCTCTGGTTAGAATGTAATTCTGATGTAATTCTGATAGGTCTGCCTTTACATGTTACTTGACCCTTTTCCCTTACTGCTTTTAATATTCTTTCTTTGTTTAGTGCATTTGGTGTTTTGATTATTATGTGACAGGAGGAATTTCTTTTCTGGTCTAATGTACTTGGAGTTCTGTAGGCTTCTTGTATGTTCATGGGCATCTCTTTCTTTAGGTTGGGGATGTTTTCTTCTATAATTTGTTGAAGACATTTACTGGCCCTTTAAGCTGGAAATCTTCACTCTCTTATACACCTATAATCCTTAGGTTTGATCTTCTCAAAGATCCTGGATTTCCTGGATGTTTTGGGTTAGGAGCTTTTTGCATTTTGCATTTTCTTTGACTGTTGTGTCAATGTTTGTTATGGTATCTTCTTCACCTGAGAGTCTCTCTTCTATCTCTTGTATTCTGTTGTTGATGTTTGCATCTATGACTCTTGACTTCTCTCCTAGATTTTCTATCTCCAGAGTTGTTTCCCTTTGTGATTTCCTTAGTGTTTCTACTTCCATTTTTAGATCCTGGATGGTTTTGTTCATTTCCTTCACCTGTTTGGTTGTGTTTTCCTGTATTTCTTTAAGGGAGTTATTTGTATCCTTCTTGAAGTCCTCTGTCAGCCTCATGAGTTGTGATTTTAAATCTGAATATTGCTTTTCTGGTGTATTGGGGTATCCAGGACTGTTCTGGAATAACTTGGTCCAGATGATGCCATGTCGCCTTGGTTTCTCTTGGTAATGTTCTTGCATTTGCCTTTTGCCATCTGATTATCTCTGGGTTATCTCTGGTGTTAGTTGGTCCTGCTGTCTCTGGCTGGAGTTTGTCCCTCTTATGAGCCTGCAAGCCTGTCTCTGCACCCAGGGAGATCAGCTCTCTCCTGTCACAGAGGGCTGTGGCTCAGAACAGCTCCTGTATGCAGATGAGTCCATAAGTTCCCTGTCCCAGCTGCTCTGCCACTCCTGTGTTCCCTGGGCTCCTGGTCATACCTGCCTTGCACAGTCACTGGAGAGAAAAAGCTATTCTTTCTATGTTGTAATTTCTATTCTTGACTATTTTGAATATTTTTTTAAGTAACCAGCAAACTGTTATCACAATAATTTTTTTAAGAAATCCTGTCTTGGTATCAAGGCTGAGGATAAAGCCTATCATTCTGATGATTCAGTCAGTATACTAGTAATGTATTTGTTTCCAATCTCCTCAGATTCTGACTCACATTTCTTTTCTTTGCTTGTTTTTAGTTATAGTTATCAGACTAGTAAGGGAGAGCAGTGTCCTGTAGCTTTGGATTACATTTTCTTTTGCTATTCATGTCCTAATGCTTATTTGTCTAAGTTTTTTTTTCCCTGAGGATATTTTTTTCTTATTATCTCTATTTTATTTTTTTGTGTATTTTATTGTTCTTTCTATGTTAGAGTTCTTTAACTATGGTGAATATACAATTCAGATTATAATTTTTAGTCCTTTTTTGTGGTCTTTGTTTCTCATGCGTATTTCTCTGAAAATCTTGATGAAATCCAATTTATATTTTTGATTATTGTTTGTACTTTTGATAGCATGTATAAAAATCTGTACCAAATTCCAGGTTATAAAGATTAAGTTTTATATTTTCTTAAAGAATTTTATCATAATGCCTTTCATAATTAACATGTATTAATTTTTAATTAATTTTTGTCTATATTTTGAAGTTGCAATTAACATTCATTCTTTTATCCATAGAAACTAGCATCTATTGAAGATGTTGCCATTTTCTCCTCAGATAAAAGCAGGTATTTTGTCAATAATAGCTTGGGCATAAATGAATGGGTTAATTTCAAGACTCATTATTCTATTCCATGAGTTCAATTGTCTGTTTTTATGCTGTTGACTTCTTGGTAAAATATTATTTAGGGTTAGGTTTTGAATTTAAGGTACTTGGGTTTTCTGGTTTTGTTCTTTTTTTGGTGGATTTATATAATAAATTAAATATAACAAAGCAACAAATGTATCTCGTCTAATTGCAACAGACAATGAAGGTAAATCAATGAAATAAAGAACATTGAGAAAGTACAAATAAGTTGAAATTGGAAACAGTCTTATGTGACCAGCATTTCTAAGAACTAAAGAAAGAAATTGGAAAACACACAAGGATGCATGGAGAAGAAAATTATTTGTTTCTTTTTTTTAATCATATTTTGGATTGTTTGCTTATGAATTAAGTTTGGAGAGTATAAACAGTAATCAGAGTATATTATATAAAAATCTGTTTTCAATAAAAGAAAAGAAAGAAAGAAGGAAAGGCAGAAAACACATGCAGCCAAGTCTCTGCAATGAGTCAAGACATTGCTCAGAGTATAATTTGAAGTATTCATGTCAAGACAGGATTTCTCTGAAACTTTCTGTTGTATGTTAGTGTTTACTTTGTATTTTGAGACATGTTCACACAGAGACGCAAGAAATCATATGCAGAGACGTGCTATCCTTCCCATTCTGTTGCCCCTAATAACATCTTATATCATGATAATACAATATTAGGGAACTGATAGATCTTTTTATAACTATTGAATTTTTATTCCTTATATGCATTAATGTGTTTAATGAACGTCAACTGATTGTTTTCAGACTTAAGTTTGGCAACCTTCACACTGAAAGTTTAGGTCAATTCTATTTGCAAACACATGGCATTTACTACTGTGTGCAGTAACTTTCTCCAAACCCCATTTCAGTCTCCTAACCTGGAATAAACCCTAATCTATTCTCTACTTCTGAAAGTTGTCAACACAATGTAATTATATAATGTGTGATATTTGAGGGTGGGCTCTTTCATTAAGCAGAATGGCTTTTATTCTGTATATGTTACCATTTTGTTATTCCTCTTTCCACATTTTTATTATGGATTTGTTCACTTAGTACATATATATATATATATATATATATAGTTTGTCATTAGAAGAATGTTTTGGTTGCTCACAGTGTAAGACTACTAAGGATAAAGCTGCAATGAATATTTGTATACACGTTGTGTGTGGACATATGTTTTCATTATTGTGGGATGGCTAACCAAGAGCTGCAGTCTTGTTGTGTGGGAAGTGGCTGCTTAGTTTCAGTGTTCCAGAAACATTGCACTATTTTGCATTCCTACCAGCAATAAATGAATGATTCATTTTTCTAAATGTCTTTGTTGATGAAACTGAAAAGTTAAACTGTAGCTATTTAAGGAAAGAAGAAAATGAAACACTGAAACAAAACAAGCAACCTACACGACTCATCCTCCTGTAGCTGAAAATATCCTGTCTTCCACTTCTTTGCTTTAACAATATAGTTTCAAAATCATTTCGAATGTAAATAAAAAAAAACTTAGAAAAAAAAAACAATATAGTTTCTTTGGGAGATGTTGCTATCTATAACCTCTGCAGAGTTCTGTGGGCTCTGTCCCCAGATCAGCTAGGAAAAGCATACAATGTGCTTCACATTATTAAGCTTTTACCCATTTATATGCACCATATTCTGTGTGTAAAAGGGAGAAACCTCTTATATCATGAATATGCCAGACCTTGATCAACTGTTGACAGAAATCTCTGATCTCTGTGATAACATTTCTCCTATCATTCCGAAGCCCATCATTTTGTGGTATTATCACTGCAAACTAAACACTTCACTTGACCATTACCAGAGTCGTTTTACACAATCTTTACACAATGTGAAACTGTTGGTACATTCTCAGCTGTTTCTTTGAAATGTACAGATTTTTTTTTTTATTTTGGCTAGCTGGTAAAGATAATGGGTAAGTGTCCTAAGGGGAGCTCTAGCAGAGGGGCGACTGATTTTGGAGTGATTCATATCACTCAACTCATGATCCAGTAGATAAGGGAACATCTTCTGACAGCAATGATGCTAGGTGATGTGAAATCCATGCAATGCTTTGAAACCTGTGCACATTTAGAATTCATTGCCTAGGACTACCATGCAGCAAGTCAGAGCTTCACCTTAAGAGAGGATTAAATAAAAGGCTTGCTGCATATATTCTTTCATTAAACAAACAAACAACAAACAAGTAGAAAATTGTTTCTAGTTTCTGTTTTTTTTTTCTTCTGATGTCCTTTTATTTAACTGATCTTTGGGTAATGAAGAAAATCACTGCAATTTAAGAAGTTATGAACCTACTTTGTGATATATTTGGGTGTTCAAATTCCTTCTGAGATTAGTGTCTATCCCCAGGAGAGGTAATTAACCTTTGAAACTATTTCCTTATGAAGTCTCACCCAGTGGTTTGTTTTAAGTTCTGGTTTAGCTCACTTGCCTACTTCTGTTTAATCACTTTAGGCTGCAGCTAATGTCACAAAGTTGGTAGAAAAAAAGGTGACCCTTTCAGGGACACTTGAGCAGTGGGAATCCCTAAACTGCCTTTTAATGCTCATTACTTAGGCTCCAGGTGGGAATATTCTCTTTCCTCGCTGCTTCTAATGCCTTTCTGAATGATAATTTTGAGACTGCTTTTTTTCTTCTCTATTACACTGAAGGACACACACACAGGTTATTCTCTGATGGACTATGTTTGTATGTGGGGTCTACCATTTGCTGACTTTGTTACTTAGGATAATATGATAACAGAATCTGAAGATGTCATTATTATTATGGTTTGAATTAGATTGGTTCCCCATAGGCTCACACACTTGAATGTTTGGTCCCGAGTTGATGGAATTGTTTGGGAAGAATTAAGGGTTGTAGCCTGTTGGAGGAGATCTATCACTGGAGGCAGGCTTTGAGGTTTCAAAAGAATCCAACCATCCCCAGTTAGCTTTCTGTCTCCAACTTGTGACTCAAGATGTATGCTCTCAGATAAGTCTGTCACCATGCTTTTCCTGCCCAACGTGGGCTCTGATGCTCTGAAATTGTATGCCATAAATTAAACACCTCTTTTCCAAGTTTCTTTAGGTATAGTCTTTTATTTAAGTAACAGAAAAGTTACTATGAAAAATATCAGTCACAAAGAATTTTGTCCCAAGCACCAAATTTTACATAAGCAATGTTTATGCATGTTTTAGCATGTAAACTTATGCATAAGTGCTTTGTAAGTCTTAAAACAATATTCAGCATAAAATTGCATTATTTTCACAGTAATAATGTATATTTACAAAGCAATTATTTATTCCATAATAAGAAAAGGATGGTTTAAATTCTTAAGTGAATGACCTGGATCACTGGTTAGAGTATTTAATATATCCTATACTTCATTTCTCCTAGTAACATTCCCAGGTAACTTCTAAAAACTCAAAACACTTTGTATTCCAGTTTAAAATTGTGGTTTCTTGGGCTTTCTTTGAGGTTTCAGGCTCTATTCACTCTTTTGAAATCTACATATAAATTGCTGTGTTCTGTCGATTTTTGTATAGTGAAATACATTTCAAGGCCAAACATCATGATTTTAAAAACAGACAGAGAACAATTATATTTGACAAACAATTTTCCCATGACCTGAAAATGTCTTAGGATTAAAAAATGATCCTTTTATACTCTGATTTTCTTAGACATGTTTTTGTAGTAAAAACTTGTGGAATCCTTTCCCTTCACTTTACAGACTGATTGAACAAGTTAGAAAAGTTTCAATACAGGTTTTGAATTTTACCTTTCTTTGCTCAGTAGAGTAAGATTTCCCATAAGAATCACCAAGTACATACTAGTGTGGTTACAACTAATACTGCAATCATTGCAATTATAATGAATACCCAGGAGATGGTAGTGCCTTCAGGTTTAGAAGGAGTACAGATTTAGTACTGAAAACACTTGACAGAACTGTAAAGATACATCTAGTGTTGAAAATAGAAGGTACTTATCTTTTGTTGTGTTTAGATATATAAACTTCCTCTCCAAACAAGATCCATGATATTCTCAGATTCACACTCATCATATAGAAACTTTAATGCCATTCAGAGGCCACACTGAAGAGTAACTACCCCCAAATTTCAGAAATTTCTTTAAGTATGAGTTTGCCTACATATTGCTTTTAAATCTTTTTTTAATTGAAAATATATTCTTTTCTCATACAATAGTGGATAACCACAGTTTTCTCTCCATCTACTTCTCCTAGGGGCCCCTTCCTGCACTCTTCTCTCCCCCAGATATACTCTCCCTCCATTTCCTCTTTAGAAAAGAACAGATCTCCAAGAGACAACAGACAAACAGGAAAAAACAAGATACAATAAGACAAGGAGAAATCCTTCTCATTGAAGCTGGATAAGGCAACATACCCAACAGGGGAAACAGAGTCTCAAGAGCAGGCAAAGGGGCAGAGATACATCCATTCGTACTGTTAGAAGTTCCACACAAACACCAAGCTAATAGTCAGAACATATATGCAGAGGACCTGGAACAAACCCATGCAGGCCCCACGATCACCAGTTGAGTCTTTGTGAGTCCATTCGAACCCATTAATTTATTCAGTGGGCCATATTCTCTAGTGTCCTTGATCTCCTCTGACTCCTACAATATTTTTCTTTCCCTTCTTTAACATCATCCCCAAGTTTCTAGGAAAGGCACCTCATGGAGGCCTCCATTTTAGGCTCTCTTCATGTATGATTTGTACGTGCTCCTATGTGCTGCCAGCCGAATCCTCCGCTGCTGCTGTTTCTGGTGAAACAGTAGTGGCATCTCCATTCATTGGGATCTTCTGCTGCAACTAGGCTTCACCAATAGCCTCTCATAAGTTCTCTTCACGGTACCAAGCCTCAACTCCATTGCATGGCTCCTTCAGTCCTGGGCTATCAGCTGCAACTGAAGGCCTTTCCTAATGGCCTTCCATGGCCTCTCACAGTGCCAAGCCTCAGCTGCTCTTCATGACCCCTTCATGCCTTCAAAACTAGTACCACCTGGGTGACTCTTACACATTACCAAGTACAGTTACAGTGCACAGCTTCTTTGTGCTCTCAGAAAACACTTTACAGAAGATTTCACCTCAGTGATGCTGGTCTCTTCTTAATCATCACTAATTTCTTAGCTCCAGCTAAGAAGCATCAATTGTCCCATTATTCTCCTTCTCTTGACGCTAAAGCCAAAGACACATGGCCAAAGCTGCCAAGTTCTGCTGCTTGTAGGAACTGGAACATGCCCCCCCCTTGTTCTATTACATTATCACTAGCTTCCTCTTTTCCAACTCCTTTACTGCCTAAGCTTGGCTATCCTGGACCTTGCTCTGTGATTGATTTTGAACTCAAGAGATCTGCATGCCTGTTTCCTGGGATTAAAGGTATGTTCCACCATGCCTAGTCTTAAACTTTTCTTCACCTAGAACTTGTTCTGTCCCAGGCTGGTCTTGAACTCAGAGATCTGCTTTGCTTTGTCTCCTGGGATTAAAGTTGTACCACCATGCCCGGATCTAAATTTAGCTGGGTAGGAGCTTGACCCAAAGTTCCACTCCCTTAATCTGTTATCTCCTTGAACACAGGATACAGTTCCATTTCACTTCCTGGTGCCCCTTTACTACTCAACCTATATATTTTATGTTTTTCCTCTCTCAGATTGCTATGCTTGTTTAAAATGGTCTTCATGAGACTTAACCAGAGAACAAAGTCTATCATAGGAGCTTCTAAGACTTCCTTTGCCAATGCAATTAATCTGAGTCTCTTTACCTTAGCCTCAGGCAGATGCTTAAGACTAGGGCAAAAAGTAGCCACATTCTTTACCAAAATACCACAAAAAGAGTCTCCAGGCCATATATTGAAATTCTCCACAGAAACCTCTTTGGCCAGGTCCTCACAATTCAAAACACTCTCAGTAACAAAGTCTTCCATATTTCTACTAGGAGAGTCCATTAAGCCCCATTTAAAGCATTCCACTGTTTTCCAAATCCAAAGTCTCAAAATCTACATTCTTCCAAACAAAATCAGGATCAGGCCTATCAGCAATACCCCAGTGGTCCCTGCAATACCCCAGTAGTCCCTGGTTCCAACTTCTGTCTTACTTAGGGTTTGACTGTTGTGAACAGACACCATGACCAAGGCAAGTCTTATAAAGGACAACATTTAATTGGTGCTAGCTTGCAGGTTCAGAGGTTTAGTCCATTATTGACCAAGCTAGCTCAGTCAGTCAACAGATTCTTCAGTGCAGGGGTGAGGATTAAAAAGGAAAAAAAAAGACAATTAGAAAACATTGTAGCATGATCCCAGCCAGTTCTGAGGGTAAGGCTGGCTTATTTTTTTTCCCCAATCTGCTTTATACTATTTTAATTACATGCAAGTAATAAAGGCGAACAGTACAATAAGCACAAATAGTAAAAGAACAAGCAAGGCAATAAGCAAAGTCCCGTGATCACTGTTTCTAAGCTTTATCAGATGACAAAAATATCTGAGCCTACTTCCTTGTCCAATTCCAATATCAGATTATTGCCTGAAGCCTGATTCTTTTGTTCCACCCTAAAATTAGAATTACTGCCTGAACTCCCTTTTCTAGCCTAAATTAGATTCCTGCCTGAGCTTACTTCCTTGTCATGGCCTAATGTCAGATTCCTGACTGAAACCCATTTCCTTGTCATTGACCAAGGTCAGATTCCTGCCAAGCAGCCCTAAAAGTTCTCCACACATTATCCTCAAGGTGGGAGCATGGCAACATCTAGGCAGTCAAGGTTCAGGCAGAATTGAGAGTTCTACACCTTCATCTGATGGCTGCTAGCAGATACTGGTTTCCAGGCAGCTAAAATGAGGGTATTAAAGCCCACACCCATGGTCACACACCTGCTTCAAGAAGGCCACATTCCCTAATACTGTCACTCCCTCGGCCAAGCATATACAAACCATCACACCCCATTAAAGAGACTAGAATGTAGATAGGGGTGAAGGTTACAAGCCTACTAGTTCCATCTCTCTATGTTCAATACGCAGTTTGGGAGTTGTCTTCAGCAATGGGACTGGTTCACTGTCAATCTTTAGAGGGAAATCTTCTTAATTCTCTTGAAGTATTTTTTAGTAAAAATTCATAAATAGATTAAAAATAACACATTTACTAAGTCTGTAAGTTTCATTTGAACAGCAAGTTTCAATTTATGCTCCGTATTTCATTTAGAAATTCCTTGATGGCTCATGTATTTATTTCTACTGTATGTTTATTTTTTTTCTCCAAGACAGTGTTTTAAAATTTCAACCTCTATAATTTTTAAAGAATAATAGAGAAGATTAAAGTATTTTTTGGCAAATTGGTTCTCCCAATAAAACACATAAAAGAGCACTTACCCCCCCCCCGCCCCCCCAAAAAAAAATCGAGCAGTTTTGATGTTCTCTTCCTGAGAATAAATAACTTGCTTTCGAAGAGAGGGCAGTGCCTTCAAAGCTCTTCTTCTTTAAAAGAGGTCCCATCACATAGCATCCTCTGTTCTTTCAAGTGAAAAGGTTTTACCAGGTTTGAATTAATTCATAAGCGCTCTTGGAGATTAGTAAAAAGGCCACCTCTCACCCCTGTAAAAGGAAAAAGAAAAAATATTTTTCCTAAGCTTAGAAAAAAAATGAATAATAGGCTCTTAAATCTCTAAGTAGAGTTCAATGCTTGATTTTATAAATCCAGTAGCTAAGGGTCAGGTCATTTTTTAAATATCACACCACAGCACAACATACACACACACATTTTAATCTTTTTTTTTCTCTTAAGAATTCATCAAACAGAAGATAAATGTAGTAGATTTAAGTTGTCAAGAAGATGAACAGTAATATAAAATGACAGTTAAAACTACAGATAAGTAAACATTCCTCTTTAGCCCTTAGACCACCATATATTTTACTATGTGTATTTGAACATACTATGCAATCTCATCAATCTCATATTATCTAGTTTTCTGCATCATACATACACACAGACAGACAGACAGACAGACAGACAGACAGACAGACAGACACACACACACACACACACACACACACACACACCACCTATTTAATTGTACTTGGTTTGAATGGTTTTGGGTTTTAACTATATTCTCAGGATCTATTTGGTTCACAGAGAGGCGGTGGAACTCTTGGGCTATGGGGCAGTATGCAAGTGAGTCAATTGTTCCATATGAGATGTGGCTTAATGGAACAATCAAGTCTCTAGCCTCTTGTGTCTTCTCTTGCTTTACATTGCTCTCAGGAGAGCAGATCTCCTTTGCCACAAGTTACTGTATAGTTCCAAGCCCAAAGCAATAAGGCCAAGTGACCATGAGCAGAAACCTCTGAATTAATGGAAAGCAATAAAACTTTCTTTATTAAAAATTTATTAATTCAGACATGTCACAGTACACGAAACTGACCACCAGAGTGACCTAGAGGTATCTAGAGGAAATACATAAGAGAACATGCAAAATGCTTTAAGTACTTATTTCAAAATTTTTGACATGATTTCATTATTATCATTTTTATAAATATCAGCTATTTTAATTACCAGTATGTTCAGTTATCATATCCTGAAATTTTGATGTATTTCAATCTGTCAACTTTTATTTTATTAACTTGTTTTACTTTAAGTAGAATAAACTTCACGTATTTTTATATATTGTCTTTGAATATTTAGTAATTTGTTTTAGACATAGGACTAAATTAACAGTAATCCAAATGAATGTGCATATTGTTCATCCTGATAAGAGTACATGGTTTTACATCCATTAGTAAAATTTTGTATACTAGACATCACTAAAATATGTTAATTAACATTAAACAATAAGAATTTATGCGCTAAAGTTTCATAACGTGTTCTAGGTTCTTTATGCATGTCTTTCACTCCAGTAGTTCAGCTTTTTATTTGAAATTTAATATATATTGAACATAATGTGTTTTCGACTAACCATAGTTTTGGAATGCTAATCTGTCACTGGTGGGAAACAGCCTTAGAAATAGACAAAAGCTATATTAGTTACTTTTCTATTTGGTGAATTAAAACATGACTAAAGCAACTTATAAAAGAATGTGTCTAATTAATTGGTCTTAATTTTCCAGAGGGCTCTAGTTCACAATGTCAGATTGAAAGCATTGCCATCGTGACTTTAGCAACTGAGAGTTTACATCTCAGACCACAAGCAGGAGACAGAGAACATATTGGGGATAGCTAGAGTTTAGTGGACCTTCAAAGCCCACCTCCAGTGACAAACCTCCTTCAATAAAGGCACAACTTCTAACCCTTCCAAAAAAGCTCCACACCAGTGCTGGACATACCATTTAAACACATGAACCTATGATGTCATTCTCTTTCCAAACACCATAGAATCTATAGAGCCACTCAGAAAACCTGTCCCAGCAATTTCATTATGGGGCATTTTATCCACTAAAATGAATCATATGCTAAAAATATTTCTGAAAAGATTTATTACAGTGCTATCCCAAACAGCCTCTGAGATGAAACAGACTATAGAATGAATATTTAAGTAGTAGTAATTATATGATGTACATACAGTATAATAAAACAGACAAAACTCTAATATACGTTATAACATGACCTGAGAAATATGTAGTGAATAGGTGAATATACCAGTAGTGAAACTGGGCAACAGTATGGTGATAGGAGTTACAGTGACTGTTAAATCTGGGAAAATTACCATGTTAAGTTTGCTGAAAATGTGTGTGTGTGTGTGTGTGTGTGTGTATGTGTGTGTGTAACTCCAGGCACTGAGAATTATGCAAAAATTACTTCAGCTTATAACACTAGTTCATTTTTTAACAGGAAATGAGTGAGATCAATACTTAGTGAAGACAGACAGAGGAAGGACAATGTGTTTCCCATTTATGTAACTAACGCTTCTACTTGCTGTTCCTATCTCGTCTCTTTTCAAACTCTATCTTTGCTTCATGAAGTGTTTTAATTTTATGTTCTTGAGTCTGAGAGTGAGTTTTTCTGATTAATTTGTCTTAACTTATCAATCTTGCTGTCTTCAACTCTTTGGAAAAGAGCGAAATCCAATTTATGCTTTTCATCCTTTGCTTTATGTAGAGTAAAATCTGCCAGAAGCAAAACATTTGATGCCACAGCATATGCTTTTTGGCATTCATCGTATATCGTACATTCCTGGAATGTCATTTTAAGCTGAGCTTTGTTTCAGACAAATATATACTTTCTGTAAATGAGTGAGTTTCATTACCTGGAACAAGTGTAGACACCGCTGCTCCTCAATCTTTGGCCCTCCCTTAATCTAATAGATCTCACAATAAACTATAGCAAAGCCACCCTGATTATCCTTACATTTCTTTTATAAAGCAGAGGACTGCAGATTTTTCATACTGTAATTTCCTCAGCTGCCAAATTTTCTTTGAGCTGCAGCCTTTTTTCTGCCTCATGTTTCCTACAAGTTTCATATTAGTGGATCATTGATGCTCATCCCTTTATTTTCATTGTTTACATGTTTGTCAAGATGTGTGTGATTGACATTCAGGTTGCGTTGAATCAAAGTGAAATCATTTGAATCCAACTGAAAAGCATACCTGTGTCTCAGGTGAATACATTAGGTGATGTTGTTACAAAGCTGCAGACTTGAGCATCCCGTGTAGGGTGCCGTGAATTGCTAAGCCATCTCTGATAATCACTTCCTTACATCATACCTGAGTTTACCCCACCCCACCCCCGCTTTGGTTCTATAGCTTTGCTTCTTTGCATGTGGTTTGGGGTAGTTCTGGCAATTATGTGAGTAAAAGCATTAAGAAGGGTAGATCAGTTGGCCTTCTCCTGAGCAGGAGACACTCAGGGGGGTTTCTGCTCCTATTTCTAGCCATCCTCAGGCTCATTCACATCTGCATTCCTTCTATTCTTGACTGTACTTTTTATTTGGAAACCCATCCTCAATCTATTACAGCTGCTATGTTCATATGGGCAGAAAGTCTAAAGTTCTTGGAAGGGAGCTTTCTCATATCCTGTTTCCTAGTCAATGGTTTAGCCTGTGTGATTCATCTCTTCATAATTAATATGACTAGCTCTGAAGTATTAGGCTGAACACATATCTACAATATTGTCTGCAACTGAACCTCTAGTATATTTTTTCTTCTCTGCCATGTATCCCTTTTCACCCTTTAGTGATTTCTCCTAGAAAAGCATCCTTAGTCACTACCAAAGAACACTTGTATGCATCCTGTAACCCACATGGTTAAGTTCTAGCTAGAGTTATAATAGATTTCTAAAGAGAATTTCCTTTAATAAAACCCTGTAGCAATTTCAGTACTGAGAGTACTTCAGCTTGATATTTTCCCATAATCAGGACTCATATTTATATACTATTAATAATGTTATTGACTTCTCCCTGTTGCTAAAGTTTTATTCTCCTGAAAAGATGGTAGCCTGAATATAACTGTCTTAACTTGTTTAGTACTTGATAGTGGTTCTGTTGTTCCCTTTGAGTAATCGGAAACAATATTTTTGAATTGTCAAAAAAAATGCTTGAGTTAGTAACTTCTGTGCATGTTTTTAATGATTATAGAAATGTAGCTGACTTTGGGTCAAGTAGAGCCAATGTGAAATTACAGTACTGAGTATCAGGTCACCTTCATCACACCAGCCACTTAGAGGTGATGACCATCCACAGAAAGCACCATGCAGTGAAAAGAAGCTCTCTGTCTAGGGACAATAGACTGATTTGGCCCATAGGAGTGGCCCATATGACCTAGTAACTAATCCATTTATGACTACATATGGGTTATTTGGACCATGTGGCCCAGAACATAGTCAGGAGCTGACTACACCTGGGTTAGCAGCCTATAAGAATCTTCTGAAGCAGATAAGGAGATTCTTATGTTTTAGACTTTCAGTATTCCTCCTGCACCCTCTATTGACTAAACTTGACATGTGCCAGCTGACACGGGAAAATGTCAGAGTCTAGCTTCAATGTGACAAAAAAAAAAAAAAAAAAAAGAGTCAAAGGATGTATTTGGAACCAAGAAGCACAAACTGGCAAACACACACATACACATAGGTATAATTTCAGTTTGTCTGATGTTTAAAAGAAATTGGCTACTCCATTTTATTGTAGTGAGTTCTGTTTTAGAAAATATAGGGCTACTTCCTGGAATTTTTCAGATCAAAAGTTTAATTGTAATGTGTGTTATATGGAAGCAGAGAATTCTGATGTTTTCTAAATAAGGACTACTGTTAGAGTCTGATGTTTTCTGTTTCAGCCAGCCACTTTCTTCTAAACTTTACTGAGAATCATGACTTCTGTGGTATCTTTGTTGTGAGGGTGTATGAAAAAGAAGTGTAGTTAAGATGTAAATGCACAGACTTAACATTGAGCTTAATTCAAAGAGTTGTTGAAGCTTTGGTCTCCAAGTTAAATACATGTTAATATTCGGTACACTTAGCCTTTGTATATGCATTGTTGTAATGAAAGAAATATTTTTAAAGTTTTGTTCTCTTTTTATCCTGAGAGACATAGTATTGTGTGATTATATGTATCACAATATCTTTTAATATTTTAGATAAAAATGTTTGAAAATTAAATAACTTGATAAGTTTTATTTCATTTTATGACAGAATCACACAAAGAAGAAACTAAGTATACAGTGTACATATTCTTTTTCTTTGGTTGGTTGATAGTGGTGATGCACATATGTTGACTAATGACTGCTGCGTAACTAAATACCCAGCAGTGACTCACAAAGTGATATCTTGGTTTTGCAGTGTGGTGATTTAGATGAGGTGTAGCTGAGCAGGTCTTCTGAGTTGTATAGGAATCTGTCACTCATCTTTGTCTCCCTGCATTGGTAATCAGCTTTACCGATTATCTATGTAGCTACTTTCAAATGTGGAGTCTATCATAGCAATTAAGTTGACTTGAAGCTGTTGTTCGGTCTACCACAGTGACTCAAAACTTCACCATCTCCTTCAATATGTTGATATTAGTTTTCAACTTCCTAATTCTTTGTACAGAATAAATATATTCTGTATGTTTGCCTTGGTTAACTTCATGGGAGAAAAGGTTTTGAAAGGAGCAAATAACATGAATCGAAGAATACACTGGAACTGGAAGTGCTAGTGAGTGTGGCTGACAAAACACAATTCTGTTTGGTTGACTCCAAATTTATCTGTGAATAGAACAAAGGAGATACACAGACCAGTTTTCAGTTGAGGGTACCCTATAAATAAAAAATTCAGTTCAAACACATGCTTTTCCAGGACATTGTCCATGTTAAAAAAGAACTAAAACCAGTTTGAAGGATTGATAGCAGTGTTCATAAAATTGGTTTCAATGTTTGTATAATGTAAAAGCTAGCTAAATCTTAAGGAAGTATGGGTATTAGAAGAGAAATGGAATCATGGTAATTCACACACCACTGTTAGTGTTCCTGAGCATGATGGAGAAACAACCCCTGCAGAATTTAAATCTGAGATTGTTGAGTAGGGAAGACTGAAGATCTCAAATGTGGGTATAATTAATGTAATCAAAGCTCACCCATTGAAACCTTGCTTCATATGAGTAAACATAAATGGTGACTGCTGCCCTAATTCACCACTTATGCCTTTTCTTTTAGAGAAGGTCCAGTATATCCAGTGTTAGCATCCAATTTGCTATATTGCAATGGCTGGGCTTGAATTACTGAACCCATTGTCTCTACCCCAGAAGAGCTTGTATTATCAGGCATGCATCATCATACTTTGTTCATAATGTTTTGATTTGTATTCACACACCATTTTGGATAATAATCTGTATTTTTCTTACTGATGAGAATCAATAGCTTTCTTCACACTGCATTGATATTGCATACATATTGTCTCATTGCCAACTATGATTTAACCCCTGGTTTGTTAGTATTCAAGTGAGAGACTATCTCTTTCTGCCAACTTATGAACTAAAAGGAGTGCCTTGCAAGAAGAAGGTTGAGGTTAAAAGCTTTTAAAAGTTAATAGCTGGATTTTACCTTCTGTATATTTACCTATGGATACGTTTTAATTTTTCTCATGCTGGTATAAAAAAAATTACATAACTGGAAAGAGAAGTCCAGGCTTATTTGATAGTGTCATTTGAGCATAAATGGAATACAAATATTGGAGAGAAGAAAACTTAAAATTTGATTAAGAAGTGGAGGGCTAAAGTGTCACTCTAGTGCCTTGGGCTGGAGTTCCAAAACGTTGGCAAGGGAATTGAATCCCCCAGTACTCAGGCTGATGATGGCAAGAATAAAGCTATTTTTATTCTCTAGGCAACAGCTTCCCTCTGCCAAATTTCCCAAGACTCATACAATGAGAACATCCATCCCAAAACGATTAATGCAAATTTAGTAATTGTGCACATGGATCATTTCTCTGTCACCCATTTTATCCATAAAATGTGGCTTTTTCTCCATGCACACATTGCTCATGTTTTGTGCCATTCACCTGTTGCTGGGGGCATGGAACAAATTACCTCTTTGTGTGAGGCTGCAGGAAAGAAAGAAATTATCACATTTGTGACTGGCACCCACTACTAAACCAAGCATGTAATTATGTGAATCAGAATGAGTGTGCGTCCAAAGTCAGATTCATCTTGGATATCAGAAAGAGAGCATATGAGGTCTGAGCCACAGCTGGAGAGTTTCCCAAAGGGAGCATGGGTGGGCAGACACAGGCTTCTGTTAAAAAACGATAAATTTTTTGGCAGAAAAGACAAATTTGAGCCAAAGCCAATGAGACCTCAGGGGTTCTGGCTTTTGTAAAATTTTAAGTGAAGTGCGTGCAAGTGTGAGGTTTTGAGTTGAGAGCCCTGGGGAAGCTAATCACAAAAAGAAGCATTGTGTTGCCAGCCTCACAGTGTGGACTCCCCCAAAGCACTTCATACAAGAACCTCAGACTTAATCAACCAACAAGGCTCAGAGGAGTAAGCGAGAAAGCCCCTCGGGCTTGTGATATCCCTTTCAAGCTTCCAGGAAGCATTGATGCCTGCCTAATAAGGCCTTTCTGGAAAGGACCAACTCCTATTCAGAGGTTACCAATCAGCCTGAAACTGTTCATTCTGAGCTTTAAATTGACAGCGTAAGGCAGAGTAGCCACAGTAAGGTATGGGCTTCCTCTGAGGAAGCCATTTGCTGGTTAAACATCCCACTGCTTACTGACACTCCCATTTACTAACTTGAGAGGCTATGTGCTCTCTCTGCACTCCGCAGTTAGAGCAGAATAGGGTCTATGGAATTTTTCTTCTACACCACAGGCTGTCAAATAGACTTCCTGAGACAAACACACTTTTCTAAGCGCCGGTAAATGGTGTTGGATTAAAAACACATACATTTTCTTCACAGGCGATTGGAAGCAACTTTTAAACACAGCATATAGTTACTTATAAGTGTTAGCCAATGGCGAGAGGCACAAGAAGTTAGGTGAACTCAAGTATTCTCTCCCCAGATGTCTTGCAGCAGAGCTTTGTGAAGTGTTACTTTTAAGGAAACTTGGCTATTTCATTCTTCTTCTTACTTTAGGATTACTTGAAAAGAAGTAACAACATGAAGTGACTTAGAACATGCAGTAAAGTTAGATGGTTCTACTTGATAACATCATATAGAAAACTTGTGAAGGGAAGTAGGGTGGACACAAACCAAAGGTGACTGAGGATCCTAAATGGCAGACCTTTCCTGTTGAGCAAATTGTATCTGGTTCAGCATCTTCCATCCGTTTTGCATTGTTTAATAATGCAAATGGTTCCTCTTCATATAAATGAAAATTAACTTTGTCGGCTAGAATGCAACTTATTATTGCCACGTGAATATTCATCAGATATCCATTTGCAAACTGATTTCAGTGTCTTTGATTGCCTTATGCATGTGTGAATAGTCTGAATTTTCCTTTGAACCAATTGTTCAATCTTATGGGTTTTCTCCCTAATGAATGAGTTAAAATATTTGGCACATGTTCATTTTATATGTTTACCTACATTATGATATTTCTGTGATTTGTGTGTGTGCCTGTGTGGGAATGAATGTATGTGTGAATGCGTGTGTATGTATGAGTATGAGTATGTATGTGTATGAATGTGTATGTATATGCGTATGAATGTGTTTGTGCGTGTCCCTGGGTGTGTATATGAATGTGTGTGTGAATGCATGCATGTGTGTATGTGTGAGTGTGTGTGTGTGTGTGTGTGTGTGTGTACGTGTGAGTGTGTGTGTGTGTATATGCCTTTTTGGATGTAGAGATGTGGAGGCTGGAAGCAGCCAGCCTTGGCATTCCTACTCAGGTGCCATCTACTTTATTTCCTTTGAGATAAGATTTCCCAGGCTCTTGAAACTCACCACTTTGGCTGTGCTGGCTAGGGATCTGCAGGAATCTGCATGTATCCACCTTGCCATCACTGGAACTATAAGCTTGTACCCACATTCCAGCTTTTACATAGCTTCTGGCAATAGAACTTAGGTGTTCCTGCTGGCATGGTAGCTACTTTACCAAGCTAACTCTAGCCTCAAGGATGACATTACCTTTTGAAAATTGTATTCTTCTAAAATATCAAGTAAGACCTGGATTTGTTTTGTTCTGTTTGCTCAAAATACCATGTTGACTCTTAAAAATCCATATTCTGTTGAGGAGATGATTGTTCACATGAAGGTGAAAATGAATTGTTACTCAAGAAGCTGGATGAAATCTTTTCCACTTGTCCTTCAGGATGTAAAGATTAGGTTATGGGAAACTCCTTGCTGGCTTCTAATCAAGTCTTCTATTTTGTATTTTGACACACTTTTGATTTACTGAATGTTACTGTAGTACAAATAAAAAGAAAATGAATTTAAGATGTCGCTGAATCAATTTTTCTTGGGTATATCTGCTTTTTTCTATCTTTCATATCCTGTAGTAGAAGATATTTTTCTTCACTTTGAGTCAAGGAAAAGTCCAGACTTAGATCCCATATCTGAAGTTTCATATCATATCCAAGGATGGTGACTGCTTCTGTTTAGAGGTTTTGAGTATTTAGGTGTTCACTCAGCCTCCAAAAGACTTTATCTTCCTACTCTTTTCATAGGATTTCTTGTTTTGTTTTATCATCTGTAAAAACAGAATAAAGCTTCTAAGAAGATAACTGGAAAAAAAGAACAAGAACATCAAAAAAAGTTGTCAAATTTAGATTACGTTCAAGTTCAATTTCCTGTGGGAGACTTATTTTCTGAGCAGCTGATTAAACTTAGATTTGAAGGTAATACTGTCGTTGTTATTGCTTTGCCCTTCAACTCTTTGACTATTGAAGGATGTATACCAGGGTATAACTAGTATGTCATTTGATAATGCTTATTTCTTCTGCCTTAATATTAGTTCCCCATATGAAAGTGAGAGGAGAGTAAAGGAGACACTAGTTAGCTTTTGTCTGTTGTAATGGCTATTCCTGGTTGTCAGCTTGACTATATCTACAATGAACTACAGTCCCAAATTGGAAGACTCAACAGTGATACAGATTTTGAGGCTGGGAGATACAAGTTTCTGACCTGAATCTTGACATGGAGATCTTAAGGCATAGTGACTATGAATCCCAGGAGACTAAGGCAACAAGATCTCTGAGTGCAAGGTCAGCCTGAGACAAAACAAGTCCCAGATTCAGGCGTGGTGGTACATACCTTTAATTTGGAATACACTTTCTGCTGGAGATCTATATAAGGATATTGGAAGAAGGACCATTCGCTCTCTTTGCCTGTTTGCATTTACTTGCCAGCACATCTGTTGGAATCTACTAGGCTTGTGGGACTGAGCAACTACTAGATTCTTGGACTTCCCCTTCACAGCTGACCATTGTTGGGGAGTTAGACTACAAACTGTAATTCATCATAACAACTTCCCTTATTATATAAAGACTATCCATAAGTCCTGTGATTCTAGAGAAGTCTGACTAATATATCTGTAAAGAAATTTAAAATCAGAAACAACCCGTTGTCCACACACAGTATCACTTTCGAATTTAAAATTTCCATTATAAAATATCAGTAAAATTCTCTCTCTGGGGCTATTTGCAATGAAACTGAAGCTTTCTAACATAGAGAGAATTTGCAGCCTTCTATCTCTTTCAACTTTTATGAGAAGGGTACCTCAGCAGGTAGACTACTGCAGAGAACATACTGCTTCTCACTAAGAAACCTTTGAATGCTCTGAGTATTTACGTCATTGTTTTTCTTCATCCTTTAACACAGTGCTTTAAAAACTTCTCTGTGTCAAAAGGTACTGGCTGGTTTTGTATGTTAACTTGACACAAGCTGGAGTTATCACAGAGAAAGGAGCTTCAGGAGATGCCTCCATGAGATCAAGCTGTAAGGCATTTTCTCAATTAGTGATCAAGGTGGGGAGGGCCCATTGTGGGTGGTGCCCTCCCTGGACTGGTATTCTTGGGTTCTATAAAAAAGCAAGCTGAGCAAGTCAGGGGAAGCAAGCCAGTAAGTAACATCCCTCCAATTCCTCTGCATCAGCTCCTGCTTTCTGACCTGTTTGAATTCCAGTCCTGACTTCCTTTGGTGATGAACAGCAATGTGGATGTATAAACTGAGTAAACCCTTTCCTCCCCAACTTGCTTCTTTGTCATGGTGTTTGTGCAGGAATAGAAACCCTAAGATAAAGGACAAGTTTTAGTTTTTATTTGAAACCTCAAAGTCCATCCTAAGTGACACACTTGCTCCAAAAACGTCATGTCTCTTAATGCCACTCTCTAAGCATTCTAATATGACTTTCTGGGGGCCATTCTTTTTTGTCTTTTTATTGATTCTTTGTGAATTTCACATATGCATTCCAATCACACTCATCTCCCTGTCCTTTCCTGTCTGCCTTCTGTCCTCACAACATCCTCTATTCCCACCCATGCAAAAGAGAATAAAATAAGAAACATTTAAAAAAAAAAAAGATGTTGGGAGCTGTAGTAAGTCACAGAGTATATCCTTTTGTCCATATATCTTTACTTGCAAATATTCATTGCAGCTAGAGTCATTGTTCTATCTGGGGACCTCTGGCTTCTGCTACACTAGCTATACTGGATCTTCACAGAGACTCCTCTCGTATATCCTGTTGTTCCCCTTTATCCTAGAGATCTGTCACTTTGGATCTGCAGGCCTGGCCCTTTCATGTACTCCAGCAGATCTTAGATAGGGCAGATGTAGGGATGGGCCTACATACCTAAAGCAATGGATCTGGGCCTGGGAGGTAGCTGAGTTAGCTCTCTGAGTCTGTACCACGGGGGCAAGCTCCTAAGCACTGCCCCAGCTAGCTCCCCCAGTGCTGCTGCTGACAAGGGACAGGGTCATCTGTCCTGCTCTTATATACTTGCTGGCTCACACAGACATTTGCCACCAGGGCCAGCTCGGCTGTGTTTCCCAGGCAGGGTGCAGGTGGGAGACATTCTTCATCAAACTACCACAACTAAGATTCCTGGATGAATCTCTTGAAGTAAAAGACCGCGTAACAATAGCAAACCATCAACTTTATTTATCTGTATGTTTTAGATGACAGTAAAACCGCCAGAAGTGAAGATGCTGTGCTGACAGTCATGTAGAAATAGAACTAGACTTGAAGTTGGGGCTCTAACAGAAATGAGCTGAGGTTTTTAGCTGGGCCTGTTGTATATGGGGATTGTTCTTCACCAGTCTGTGTTTTCAGTCTGAGAATGGTATTTCCTAAAGATGCAGTGAGGCCTTCTCTGGGATCAAGAGAGTTATCAGACTGTGATCAGAGGACTTTCCTTGAGCTGCATCAAAGAAGAAACGCAAGTGGTCAGTCCTCCTAATTCTGCTCCTGCCTCAAATATTAAAGAGCCACATGTGAAGGTAATGTGTCTTCAGCGCCATTATGAGTAGGAGTAGATTTGGTTAAAGGCTATCAAATTTATAAAAAAAAAAAACAAAAAAACAAAAAATGAACATAAATCCATGAAATCATCTGGTAATTAATGCAAATGATCAGACTCTCTGAAACAATTTCGAACCGTAATTCTCAAAATAAAAATATTTCTTTATCAGGAGAGCTGAGTAGAGAGAAGTCACAGCAGAGCATTTTTGACGCAACAGTACCAGCTCTAAGACCACTTCATGAAAGTGACTGACAAGTGATGGAAATTTGTTTGTTTGTTTGTTTTTTTACAAGTTATGGATCTGATGTATTTGTGAACTGTGCTCATTGGAAACTGTTTTCACACTACTCTTGTCACTTCTTGAATGAGGCTGGCTTTGTTTGCAGTATGGGTTGTGGAAGTTTTTAGAATAGTTTTGAGAAGGCGTTAAGGGATATTTCAAGACAGCTATCAGTAAGATATGCTAGCCTGGGGATGACATTTTTCTTTCAAGAATAAAGTTAATCAGATCCCAAAGTCCATTATCTGATGAGAAGTAAACAGCTGACAATATCAGAACTGTCAACATGAAATATAGTCCAGCAAGGGAGTTGTGGAAGAAAATGAAGAAGAAATATATTTAAAATAAAATCTCTGAAACATGGAAAGAGCTAGTCTTTTCCTTTGGACATTAAATGCAACAATAATTTTATACCAGTATGTTAGGACCGAAATGCTACGTTCCTAGAGTTTGAAGCAAACCCTGGCAATTGACTACACCATTTTAAATAGAAGCCCTAATTACTTTAGGACTGACACATTGGGTGGTTAAGTAAAAGAATCTATACTTTATTGAACTTAATTTAAATTGTTTCCCCTTTTTTTCTTGAACCTTTTAGCTGAAACTGTGTTTAAAACAAAATAGACCACCTTTGTTAGGGTATAGGATAAAGTGCTAAAATACAGCAAAAGATATCTTTCAAAAAAGACATGTATTCATGTAGCCTTCATATATGAGTGCCAAGGGCTGAAGAAAATAAAGAGCAGATAGCTCAGCTCCATAGTGGGGTACTTTTCATATAGTTTTGTATGGTCATATATTTAATCATGTGTGTGGTTGAAATACAACTGAACATAGTAACCTGGTTCTTAAGCTTTTCCATTACCATTGCTTTCATAGGTAATATCTGTTTTTATCCAGTCTCAGAAAATGAATCGTTTGCTATTGTTATAGGTATCTACACCTTTAGAAAATTTATAAAATGATATTTTACCATGTGTGTGAGTGTGTGTGTGTGTGTGTGAGCATGTGTGTATCCATGTGTCTTTGAATATTGAACTCAAGACCCTGCATATGTGTGACAAATATCCTATCACTGGCTAACATTCTCAATCCAACTAAGTCTTTATTTGTCGGGTACTATCATTTGGAAAGATTATTATTTTTAAAGCTTTATTTATTTTTTTATGAGCATGAGTGTTTTGCCATAGGAAGATACAGATCACCTAGAACTGAAGTTAGAGAAAGCTGTGAATCATTATGCAGGTGCTAGGATTCCGAGTCCCCAGCAAGAGCTCGTAACTTTATCCATGTTTCGAGGCAAAAACAATAATTTTAAAACTGTTCGTATAGACAAATTTTAGTCTTAAAAATAATGTTCAATTCACACTGACTTCTCTAATATTAATAATTTCACACCAAAGTGAAATTATGATCCCCCAGAAATAGTAGTAATAATTTTACTTGATAGGAGAACAAAAACAATACCATATATTCAAATATATTTAAAGCTATAATTCTCAAATTGTTTGATATAAAATGAACAAAATTTTTGACAGTAAAGAGATAGAGGATGATTTATTCGTGAATTCTTCAATTTTCCATTCAACATGGCTTGTGCTGGATGTATTATTTCAAAGAGTCTTAGGCAACCCTCAGGTAATGGTAGCATTTGTGTCGTCTGGGAAGAAAATCTTAAATTTGTGTCATATTCTCTAAATTTGCCTAAAGAACTTGGGTTTTGTTACCTTGTTTCTAGGGATGTGGAAATGGACATTTTCCAAATACACTAACACTCCTAAAGGAAGTATTCTGTGGTCACATGTTTGAATAGTAAATTAGGCTGCCTAGCATATATTTCATGATATTTGAGAGGCATGAATCTTCCTAAATTATCCATGCTAGTGTTGTTGCTGAGTAAGAAGTACTTCATATTGTGGATTTCTCATTGTTTCTACAATGTAACCTAATCATCAAAACTGAAGAGACAAAGTTTTAACTGAAATTCTTTTACAGCCACTGATAATTGGAGTATGACCTTTGAGATAATCTTCCATTTTTAAATATTCATTTGTAATGAATTTTATCCCCTCCACCTAATAATTATGATATTATATGTAGTTTTAGAATTATGCTTTTTAATCAACCATAAAATCCATAATTTTTCTAAATAAATGAACTGACCTCTGCCTTACATTTTAAATATTTCAAAGGTTATGAAAAATTGTATTCAACTCATTACTCCAAAAATTACAGTCAGGGTCTTTGTAAACATGGTATTACAATGATCTCAGGTTATTTTTTAAGGTTATTTTTGATGTATGCTAATTTCTGTTACATTCAATAAAAGTAAGAAAATGAGTGCAAGTCTAACTTATCAGTAGCCTTTTGAGGATTAATATCTCCTGATCATACTGAAATGACTGTAAAACTATTTTAAAAGATTGAGCGAGTCATCGACAGGTGTTCAACAACGCATAAACACATGCAAAATCAGCCACCTGTCCTTATACCTGAAAAAAACCTTTGTGAATAATTGTCAGTTCAATTTTTACCTTTTTCTGTTTTAGAAAACATACTCAGGCTGTTTTAGTCTACCCCTAGTTAACCACAGCTAATAGAACATGACATGAATGGATCCTGGGACAAGTCCCTTGGGCAAGAAGCTACAGATATGTGGAACACCAAGAAACCAAGTCAATCCTCAGTCAGGGGCAATTACACTGACACCTCAGAGGAACAGCACTGGAGTTCCTTGACAGTTGGAATCCAGTAAAGAATTATCAAAAATGCTGGATGCTAAGTTCGTGCCTAAGGCAGATAACCTGCTTGACAAGTTTGCCCAAGCTAACTATATTAATGCTTCAGATCAGTGTAAGAGGAACTAGCAGCCCTTCACCTTAACTAATCATGTTAAAACTGTTGGCAGGTTTTGTGCCTGCTTTTCAGGGGCATAACTGTTCATCAGCCAGGGAAAGGGAGAAGTGTATGCAAACTGCTCAGAATTCAGACATGCATCTCCCTTATTTGGCACTTGAAGAACAAATGAACTTTCTTTTGCCACTTTGTTTTTTTCAATGTACAGGTTGTTTCTCCCGTAAGCAAAGCTTTCCAACAACGGTTAATGCCTTTCTATTTAAAAGAAAGAAAAAATATGAAGCTGCAAGATGGATTTATCAGTTTTAAGGATTATGCTATGCAATGTTTAAGCTACCTATCTGGGTCACAAGCTTCTGTGAAGACAGTGTACTCTTGGTCCAAGTTCAGAGGTACAGGTTATTAAAATTGGATTCAATAGGAAGATAAGTATTTAACCAGTAGTTAAATTTTGGGGCTTATATCTGTGATTGTGAAATTCATGTTTAAAATTGATTAGCCATGTTTTTATGTCTTATGACCAATAATTTTAATCACCTTTGTTTCAGGAAGTAATTGGGTTTCTGAATAATCTTCAAATTGCCATACAAGCTTTTCTCTATCTATCTATCTATCTATCTATCTATCTATCTATCTATCTATCTATCTATCTATCTATCTATTTTTACCAGAACTCCCAATATATATGTCTGTACATGACTTTGTTATATCAAGTTTTGGTCTTGCCTTCTCATTTCCTAAGGAAATAATAAATCTTACCTGTCAAAAATAAAAAAATGATGTTCTTATCAATAATATCAACTCACATTGAGATTAAAAATCAGAAGTGGTTTTATGGTTATTTCTGTATATCTTTACACTTCTCTTTAGATATGTCTTAGCTTAGCTTCTAGATTTATCAGAAAGTTTTTTTTTTAATTCTAATGATTTGACTCTCAGCTATTATCTGTCTCACTTCTGGAAAGAACTCTGTGTTTAAATTATGACCCAGTTCTCATGAGGACAAGAAACCGTGACATTCATTATCCACGGGCTTCTATACTGTCTCTCATCAACTACCGAATGCAAGAAAAGGACTTGACTTCACTGCCCCACGTCCATGGATATATTCTCGCCACTTTCCCTGTATCCACTATATAACTGTCTTAGTCAGGGTTTCTATTCCTGCACAAACATCATGACCAAGAAGCAAGTTGGAGAGGAAAGGGTTTATTGAGCTTACACTTCCACACTACTGTTCATCCCTAAAGGAAGTCAGGACTGGAACTCAAGCAGATCAGGAAGCAGGAGCTGATGCAGAGGCCATGGAGGGATGTTTCTTACTGACTTGTTTCCCCTGGCTTGCTCAGCCTGCTTTCTTATAGAACCCAAGACTACCAGCCCAGAGATGGTACCACCCACAAGGGGCCCTCCCCACTTGATCACTAATTGAGAAAATGCCCCACAGTTGGATCTCATGGAGGCACTTCCCCAACTGAAACTCCTTTCTCTGTGAAAACTCCAGCCTGTGTCAAGTTGACACACAAAACTAGCCAGTACAGTAACATAATAGATGTACATTCCCAGCATCTATGAAGGTGTAAGTTTCTTCTTAAACAATCATGTCTGTACTAATACCATGTGGTTTTCATCACTATCGCTGTATAGTATAGCTTGAAGTCACGGGTGGTGATTTCTCCAGAAGTTCATTTATTGTGGAGAATTGTTTTGGCTTTCCTGGGTTATTTGTTTTTCCTTTTGAAGTTGAGAATTGTTATTTTTAGGTCTATAAAGAATTGTGTTTGAATTTTGATGGCAATTGCATTGAATTTATAGACTGCATTTGGTACAGTGGCCATTGTCACTATGTTAATCCTACTGATCTGTGAGCATGGGAGATCGCCAAACCCTGACACTATTACTGATGCTACGTTGTGCTAGCAGAGAAGAGCCTAACATGGCTATCCTCTGAGCATCTCTATGAGCAGCTGACTGAGACAGATGCAGATCCTTATACCCAACCATTGGACTGAGGTCTGGGACCCCTATGGAAGGGTTAGGGTTAGGATCGAAGGGGCTGAAAGTGGAAGTCAACCATATAGGATGGCCAACAGTGTCAATTAACCCAGACCCCTGGGAGCTCCCAGAGACTAAGCCACCAACCAAAGAAAATACACAGGCTGGTCTAAGGCCTTAGCACATTTGTAGTGGAGGAATGTCTTGTCTGGCCTCAGTGGGAGAGGATGAGTCTAATCATATAGAGACATGATGTGGCAGGAAAACGGGGAATTTCTGAGGGTGGTGAGTACCCTCTCAGAGGTAAAGGAGGAGATAGAGGAAAGAACTCTGTGTGTGGGGGGACTATTAGGGGGCAACATTTGGGATGTAAATAAATGAAATAGTTAATGTAAAAGAAATATAAAACAAAGAAAGAAAAAAGAAAAAATTGTGACATTGGATACTCTCAGTGTAATGGAACTTAAGTGCAGGCAAGCTGAGAGCGATGTCTTAGGAGGGTTTATTTAGAGCTGTACACTTCAGTATTTATAGTTGGCATCTTTCAAGTTGTATAGAAACATAATGATTGATGAAGAAAATACTAATTTTCATTTTGCTTTACAAGTCAACAGTGTCTCAAGTGTGAAACATGAGAAAAACCTCTGATATCAACTTGAAATGTGTTCTTAAATATGAACAGTTCACTTTGCCAAATTTGGTGGATAAAAACAAAGTATAAAAGGCCAGAAAATATTGTATATTCTACCAGGGTCTCCTTATGGGTGGGACTTACATCACTCTTAATCCCTACTGCTCTAAAATTATATGCTTTAAAATCAGTGGAACATAATTGTTGAAACACTTGTTACTTTTTAATATCTTCCCTTAATTTTAATTATAGTTCAATCACTTTATGATTTAAAACAATCTAACAAACGCTGAATTTTTGAATCTCTAAAAAATGCTTAAATGTTCTTGTCCTTTCTAATTAAGAATGTTGCTTAAATAAGATACGCAGACAAGACTGGAGAGAAGGCTCAGCAGTTTAGGGCAGTTGTTGCTCTTGCAGAGGTCCTGGGATTGACTTACAACATCAATATGGTAGCTCATAAGAACCTGTAAGTCCAGTCCCAGGGTATCAGATGCCCTATTTTGGCCTTTGTGGGTACCAAGCATAAAATTTGCTCACAGTTAGTCAAGAACACACATTAAAAAGAAAGAACCATACACAGAGAAGGATGAAAAGTGCCCCAATACACATTCTGTATTTTTTCAGTCCTTGAAACTTATTCCTCATCTAGCATACCATATTTGTTCTTTCCTTGACCAAGAAGAGAATTATTTTTTAATCACTGTCTTGCTAGTGTTTGCCTTGCATCCTATCCTGCATATGATGGTTTTTATTTCCACTTGTTTTCTGTATCCCTTTTAATCTGTAACAGAAAACCTTGAACACAGGTATATTAACATAGTTTGATGAGAACTGACACCACAGTTTCTGGTAGTCAGTAACTATATGGTAATTATGAATAAAAAAGTAGTTACACATAGAGCAAGATGCAAAATAATAGTGGCGGCTAACATTTGTTAGAGGTATTCCTGTGTTATGTCCAGAGTAAATGTCTCAGACTGTTCTCATTAGCAATCTGCATAGGTATGGCTACAGAAGACTACCTTCCTGCTCTCATTCACTGTCATAAATTTAAATATGGTAATTTCCAAGGGTAAGCTTCTAAATTTATTATTTTCTAGGTCCCAGATTTATCCTCACCCTGAAATGGCCTTGATTCCTAATACTCTCTTGAGCTTCTTTCATTTGATGATGATGATGATGATGATGATGATGATGGATAATTATGATTTGTTCAGGTAATTACTGTTTAAGACAACCTTGATTTGTTTTTTGTTTCTCTTATGTCAGAATTAATGTCCAACAAATCTTATAGATTGTGCCTTTGTACTATAATTATCCTTCACCTGTGTTGTTAATGGTCCTTCTATAATAATACTAAAGGACTCACTTGTATCTCCCACTCTCCAGGCATCATAGCATTCTAACTGGACCGCATAAGGTTCCCACTCTATCCCACCCTATCACTTTGGCTCAAGTCTGCCTAATGGGTTCCTTGGGCTAAAGATAGTCAGAAGGATTGGGACAGACAACATAATCTATCACTATACTCTAATTTCTTCCTAGATATAAGTCACAGAAATACTTCCTAGTAAATTTGAATTAATCACATGAAATTCACTTCAAACATTTGAAAATGATGCAATAATAGTTGAGTTTCATCAATGACACAGTGAAATGCAAACTTTGAGTAGACATTACCTATCAAATATCCTCCATGTTTTTTACATTCTTAGTATACAGCAGATGACACACAGAAAAGGATTCTCTTTCTGTAGCTATGTGGAGACAGAGGACTTACACTTTATAAGAAAACAAAAGAACAAGATAATTTTTACCTCTTTGTCTTAGATTTCTAGTGAAAAATTATTTGATTTTCTTAGTCAATGAGTATCTAAGGGTATGTGATATGTTAAACATGATAGCTGTGATTAAATATTAGAGCTTGAAATAAAAGTACTTGAATTTTCCTAAATCATTCCTGCTTAATTTCTCAGAAAGAAATGATACGTGAACAGCACTAGAGTAGCAATATCTAACGGCCATTCCTTTATATAAAATATCTTAAAGATTTATATTGAATATCCCCAGAGATGGTGATTACAGATGTTTGAACATGGCAACATCAGGGTTGGCAAGTAGATGAGGTTCAGGCTATTGGAAAGGTGGGAGGGCAGTGATATAAGGACATGAGATTTATATACTAGGAAGTGGACATAGATTATTCAATTCAATGGTTTTCTCAGTAGTAAAATTTGTGAAATGAATTAGATTTTATTTCTCAGTAATAATGACATATTTCATATGAATGATAGTGAAATAAGGCACATTAATGCTACTTCACAGTGTATTTGTATATTTGTGTGTGTGTTGTGTATACAACCTAAGAACTGTGGAAATATTTCTTCTTGGTTTGTTATATATTTTCCGTAATCTTAATTCATTATGATTCACTTTTATATTTCCTTGAAATATATATGCATATATATACATATGTGTGTATACATTCATATACACATACACATATACATTCACATATATTGATGATGGCACCTATCTATCTATAAGTGAAAAATTAAATACTGCTATTACCTTATTTTTTTACAAATTATAAAATTTTTATACAAAGTAAATTAAGCTGATTCAACATCAATGTTTAAAATAGAGAACTCAATCTTTGGTTATTATGATACTTTAAGGTAACATATTTTCAATACATTTAACATTACAAACAAGGACAAAAAGTTGACTTTAAGGTTGTGCCCTTTAATTAAAACTCATTTTCTGAAAAAAAAAAAGGAGGTTTTCTTTATAACTATCTAGATTGATTTTATTATAACAAAACCTCTCTATCCTTTTCCATAACAATACTTGACAGGGAAAAAGTGGTTTGTTAAAATAATGATGAGCAGCTAAGAACCTAATAATGGAAGGAATTACGACTAGTTTTCCATATTTGTGAGACTCCACAAACATTGTACGCAGGGATCTGGGTGTGGAAGCAATTCTCCAAGTATCATGGTTGTTCTTTTGACTCACCTGCACTATCAGTATTTATGCAAGAATGCTAGAGGTTTAAATAAGAATATGCATATTTTGTGGACTAACACATTTTCATGCTTAATCATTCTAAACAGATAACTCTAAAGCAAGTCAATCAATCAATAATTATAATTAGATTTGGAACACTTAAATCTTCATAAAAACTGTAGATGAGCAGAAAAAAATCATGAATGCAGAGTGATAATTCATGCACATTTTTAATTGTAGAAGTCACTCAGATACTTACATTTCCATAACTGTTGAAATCAAGTATACCAGGATTATAAGATATATATCATTATTTTGTATGAGAGAATAAATTAAATATTAAAAGAAAAAATAGTTCAATTTTGATTGACATGTTCAAGTAACAAGTGTACACAATCTTAACTTTGATGATTATGGACATTTTTGTTATGTTTTTCATTATAATTGTTCCCAATATATTTTCATTCCATTTTGCCGGTGGCTTTTAGAGTCACCACTTACTCTTGTTAGTTCAAGTAAAATGCAATTTTTATATGTGCAGTAATTCATTTTCAAAGCAATTAACTTGCATTAGTCCATTTGTGGTTTTGTTGTTGCTAGAGGAATAATATTTGGCAGAATGTCATCCAATTTACTGTAGCATTTATAATTTTCTTGAAATGTGAGTTATCGATATGAGCTTACCTAAAATGAATATATAGTGTTTCATGATAGCTGGGCAATATCTACAATAGAAACTGTGTTTATTAAGAAAGCTGTTATTTGAAGCAACCTTTCCTGGTTATCTCAGGATAACACTGCAAATTATATGTATTATTTAGAATACTAAACAAATATTTTCATAAGCTCATCAAGCCCTTGACTTGCAGCTCTGAAACTGTGCAATGTGACTCAGAGGACAAATCCTATTTGTGTATATATTATAGAATTAGACTACACCAAGCCCAGAAGGCAGATACAATCATTCTTTGAACTGTACAATAAATCCTGCTGTTCTGAAAAGCCTGAAAGCCTATTTGCATTTGGCAGAAGTAATGAAATGCATCTTAATAGATTTAAATATGCAGCATTCATAAATATCAGCCAAATATAGCTATTTCCTTAGAGTGATCAGGTGGGCTCCTCACATTAAGCTATGCTTCTCTAGTTAGCTCTGGTGTATTTTTCCCATTTGCAGATCAGCAAATATGAACCATTAGCTGACTTGAGAGTGAGTTGAGCTTCAAAATTATTGTGTGGAAATAAAGAGGAATTACTTCATTTTCAGCAAACAAAACACTTAATGAAAAGTCTTATGCAGTGCTAAGGATTTCAGATCTACTTTTAGCTTCATCAAAGACAAAATAAAAAAAATCCTTTTCTCATGGGTCTACAATTTCAAGAGGAAAGTGAGGAGAAAAATCTGTTCTCTAAGATGGATTTGCATGTTTACCTATAATTATAGAACGTTTCTTCTACCATGACAACTCCATCTACGGACAGATATCTGGCTTAACAAGTTTTTCTTTTCGTAGACCTTGACATTGGGGAATATAGGCTTTTGCTTTTTTTTTTTTTTATAATGGGTTTTGAATTTCAGATGGAACTACCACTCCAAAAATCTTCCCCTGAACCAGAGCAGACTGAGAGCAATGTCAGAATTGGCATTCCTGCTTCATGCACTATTCCAAATGGAGATCTTTATTCAAGAAGGGAGAAATCCTTCCCCTCTCCCAATATGCAGAGAGAGCAGAAGGTTTAAGTGGGAAGTGCTATATATCTATTTGTTCTAAATCACACTTGAAGGACCTAAACACAGTGGCATCAATAAAAAGAAATGCCCTTCAGAAAAACAAGGGCCTCGTGTTCATCACACCTGGCTTCAATTCTCGTCACAGCTGATGTGTACAGGAATGATTAGAAATCATATAGATACTGATGAGGAGTGAAAGCAGGGGTACTTAAAATTCTGCTGCACCTTGTGCTCAAAATATCTCCAGCAGCTTAGAGTCACTCTTAGAAACAATTTAGGAAACCAAGCTTTTTAGCCTGAAAAAGCTTAATTTTATGAATATTCTAGATACACGGAGACAGATTAAAATTTTTAAAACTGCAAACATAGCACTTCCTTCTATATTATGTAACAGGTGTAACTAGAGAAATCTCAAAGAAAAAAATGTAAGTTGAACACTTATTTCCTGGAAAGTACAGCTTTCCCTATGGGAAGATAACTGTTATATTGGTTTATGTTTGTTTGGCTTTTCATAATAATAATTGCAATGTGGGTCTAGCTTTTTTAATGTAGTAGGCAGATTACACCTTCTGTGTTTTACCAATGAATGCAAAACTCAGCATAAGGATGCCAGCTAGAAAATAATTCAAAAGCTAATTTTATTGGAAATGGATCAGCAGCATCAACTGTCTGAAGGCACAGCATGAAACATAAACACTTGGCAAGTTAGAAATCATTTCTAGAGTGGCTTCTTGGAAAATTATTATTTAAACACTAAGTTTAGAGTCAAGCAATAGGACCATGACATTAATTTTAACCAATTATCAAATATATCTGTTTGAATTTCACCCTAAAGAAGAATTATATATCAACATTACATGCTACTTGGTCAATAAATGTAAGAAGAATATTCTATGAGTCAATTTGCTAAGCAATATGTTTGCACAAAGAGTATACATAAACAATTGAGCCTGATTTTACTTCTTATTTACTCATCCTTGCATGGTCAACTGATTAACTATTTGATATACAGATTCTTTTTTTTTTATAAATAAAAAATATAAATAAGGCTGCTATGAACATAGTGGAGCATGTGTCCTTATTGCATGCAGGTAAAGCCTCTGGGTATATGCCCAGGAGTGGTATAGCCGGATCCTCCGGGAGACATAAACATATTTGTATGTGATTATTATATACAGATTCTTACAAAGGAATTTTTTTTCTGATTTTAACCAAATGCATTTTTTTTTAATTTTTAAGGTTGACCCTTTTTTACTGATAGATATGTGTCTGGTGGGTTGTAATGTGTGCTAAGTGAGTTCTTTGAAAGAGTTACCTCATAATCTTTCCCCTGAGCCAGTCTCTCTCTCTCTCTCTCTCTCTCTCTCTCTCTCTCTCTCATTTTTAACTAAAGACATTTTCAGGCTATTTCTACTACAGCATTGATACCTTTATTCCTTGATTTGTGTTTTTCATTGTTAATTTTCTCCCACATTGCTAAGTCAATATGCATTCTGCTTTACTTCATCCAGAATATAACAATTTGTGGTTTGGTCAGCTGCCTTTTTATATTTTTAACCCTTGATAATATACCCTATTATCGACTTGTCTGAACTACTATAACTTGTTACTCTGACACCACTAATTTTTTTCTTTTATTGGATATTTTCTTTATTTGCATTTCAAATGTTATCCCCTTTCCAGGTCTTCCCTCTGGAACCCCCACCCCTGCAACTATGAGGGTACTCCCCCAACCACCCACCCACTCCCACCTTCTCGCCCTGACATTCCCCTACACTGAAGCATCAAACCCCCACAGGACCAAGGGCCTCACCTCCCACTGATGTGCAACAAAGCCATCCTCTGCCACAAACATGGCCAGAGACATGGTCCCTCCATGTTTACTCTTTGGTTGGTGGTCCAGTCCCGAGAAGCTGGTACAACCACTCTGGAAATCAGTCTGGCAGTTTTTCAGAAAATTGAACACAGTACTACCTCACTGTATACCCAGATATACCACTCCTGGGCATATACCCAGAAGATAATCCAACATGAGCCTGGCAGATTTTTCCATCTTCTGAGGTCTTCTTCAATTTCTTTCTTCAGAGACTTGAAGTTCTTGTCATATAGATCTTTCACTTCTTTGGTTAGAGTCACACCAAGATACTTTATATGGTTTGTGGCTATCGTGAAGGGTATCATTTCTCTTACTTCTTTCTCAGCCTGCTTATCCTTTGAGTATAGGAAGGCTACTGACTTGCTTGAGTTGATTTTATATCCGGCCACTTTGCTGAAGTCATTTATCAGCTGTAGGAGTTCTCTGGTGGAGTTCTTTGGGTCGCTTAAGTATAATATCATATCTTCTGCAAATAGTGATAGTTTGACTTCTTCCTTTCCAATTTGTATCCCTTTGACCTCTTTTTGTTGTCTAATTGCTCTAGTTAGAACTTCAAGTACTATATTGAAAAGATATGGAGAGAGAGGGCAGCCTTGTCTAGTCCCTGATTTTAGTGGGATTGCTTCAAGTTTCTCTCCATTTAGATTGATGCTGGCTACCAATTTGCTGTAAATTGCTTTTACTATGTTTAGATATGGGCCTCGAATTCCTGATCTTTCCAAGACCTTTAGCATGAAAGGATGCTGAATTTTGTCAAATGCTTTCTCAGAATCTAATGAGATGACCATGTGGTTTTTTTCTTTGAGATTGTTTATATAATGGATTACATTGATGGATTTCCTTATATTGAACCATCCCTGCATCCCTGGGATGAAGCCTACTTGATCGTGGTGAATGATTGTTTTGATGTGTTCTTGGATTCGCTTGGCAAGAATTTTATTGAGTATTTTTGCATCGATATTCATAAGAGAGATTGACCTGAGATTCTCTATCTTTGTCGGATCTTTGTGTGCTTTTGGTATTAGTGTAATTGTGGCTTCATAGAATGAGTTGGGTAGTGTTCCTTCTGTTTCTATTTTGTGGAATAGTTTGAAGAGTATTGGTGTTAGGTCTTCTTTGAAGGTCTGATAGAATTCTGCACTAAAACCATCTGGACCTGTGCTTTTTTTGGTTGGAAGATTTCCAATGACCACTTCTATTTCTTCAGGGGTTATAGGACGGTTTAGATGGTCTATTTGATCCTGATTTAATTTTGGTATTTGATATCTGTCAAGGAAATTGAAAGTAATATACAGATTCAATGCAATCCCCATCAAAATCCCAACTCAATTCTTCATAGAGTTAGAAAGAGCAATTCAAAAATTCATCTGGAATAACAGAAAACCCAGAATAGCTAAAACTATTCTCAAGAGTAAAAGAACCTCTGGGGGAATCAGTATCCCAGACCTCAAGCTGTACTACAGAGCAATAGTGTTAAAAACCACATGGTATTGGTACAGTGACAGGCATGTAGATCAATGGAACAGAATTGAAGACCCAGAAATGAATCCACACTCCTATGGTCACTTGATCTTTGACAAAGGAGCTAAAACCATCCAGTGGAAAAAAGATAGCCTTTTCAACAAATGGTGCTAGCTCAACTGGAGGTCAACATGCAGAAGAATGCAAATTGACCCATTCTTATCTCCTTGCACTAAGCTCAATTCCAAGTGGATCAAGGACCTCCACATAAAACCAGACACACTGAAACTAATAGAAAGGAAACTAGGGAAGAACCTTGAACATATGGGCACAGGGGAGAATTTCCTGAACAGAACACCAATAGCTTATGCTCTATGATCAAGAATTGACAAATGGGACCTCATAAAATTACAAAGTTTTTGCAAGGCAAAAGACACTGTCAAAAAGACAAAGCAGCAACCAACTAACTGGGAAATGATCTTTACCAACCCTACATCCGACAGAGGGCTAATATCCAATATATACAAAGAACTCAAGAAGTTAAACTCCAGAGAGGTAAGTAATCCTATTAAAAAATGAGGTACAGAGCTAAACAAAGAGTTCTCACCTGAAGAATATCTAATGGCTGAGAAGCACCTAAAGAGATGTTCATCATCCTTAGTCATTAGCGAAATGCAAATCAAAACAACCCTGAGATTCCATCTCACACCAGTCAGAATGGCTAAGATCAAAAACACAGGAGACAGCAGTTGTTGGCGAGGATGTGGAGAAAGAGAAACACTCCTCCACTGCTGGTGGAATTGCAAGCTGGTACAACCACTCTGGAAAGCAGTCTGGCGGTTCCTCAGAAAACTGGGCATGACACTCCCGGAGGATCTGGCTATACCACTCCTGGGCATATTCCCAGAGGCTTTACCTGCATGCAATAAGGACACATGCTCCACTATGTTCATAGCAGCCTTATTTATAATAGCCAGAAGCGGGAAAGAACCCAGATGTCCCTCAATGGAGGAATGGATTCAGAAGATGTGGTATATTTACACAATGGAATACTACTCTGCAATTAAAAACAATGAATTCATGAAATTCCTAGGAAAATGGTCAGATCTGGAAAATATCATTCTTAGTGAGGTAACCCAATCACAAAAGAACACACATGGTACTCAGTCACTGATAAGGGGATATTAACCCAGAATCTCGGAATACCCTAGACACATTTTGCATATCAATAGATTTCTAAGAAGATGGAAGGAGAGACCCCTGGTCCTGGAAAGACTGGATGTAGGGGAACGCCAGGACAGAGAAACGAGAGGGGACTGAATGGGGGAAAGAGGGAGGGAAGGAGGCTTATGGGACTTTCGGGGAGGGAGGAAGCAGGAAAGGGGAAATGATTTGGAATGTAAATAAAAAAAAAACTTAGGAAATAAAATTTAAAAAAAAAAAGAAAAGAACAGCATCCACAAAGCTCATAGATCGTAGAGAGGTTGATCTGATCCCTGCATGGAGTATTCACCACTGTCTTCTAATCTCTTTGGTATAGGAAGGTGCTCTGAAGAATACAGAAAGAAAAGGTATACCAACCCAGTTAAAACACCTTCCATATACAATCTGTCCTGCCTGCAAGTTGTGCTGGGGCAATGGCAACAGAAATTGTGGAAATCCAGCCATTGATTGTCTGTTTTACACTTGAGGGCCATGTCACAAGAGAGAGGCTATGCTCTACACTGCCTGGATGGCCAGGAATGGGAGACTGGATAGCCTAAAGTCCTAGGGTAGAATCAAACATGGCTAGCACACACACACACATGCACAGAGAAACGATTCCTAACAATTGTTTGCTATACTCATAGATTAGTGCTTTGTCTAGTCATGATCAGAGAGGCTTCCTCCAGCAGCCAATGGGAGCATTTGCAGAGACTCATAGCTTGGGAAGAGATAAACTCTCTGGAGGAGGATAAAACTTTGTACAAGTCAGAGGGAACAGAGGACACCAGTAGAGAACATTGGCCATTGAATTAAATGGGCAGTGTTCCTAAGTGCTCACAGAGACTGACACAGCAGGTGTGGAACACACATAGGCTTGTACCAGGTCCTCTTCTTTTGTATTATAGCTATTAGCTTGGTGTTTTGATGGAATACCTAACGGTGGGAGTGGTCATATCTCTGACTCTTTTGACTGCTCTTGGGGCTTTCCCCCTCCTATTTGTGTTGCCTTTCCCAGTCTCAATATGAGGACTTTTGCCTTGGCATACTGTATCTTGTTTTCTCATGTTTGGTTATTGACTTTTGGATGCTTGGCTCTTTCTGAAGGGGAAAAAATGGGGGAATGGATATGGGGAAGAGAGCTGGGTGGAGTGAAGAGAGAATAAACTGTGGTCTGGATATATTGTATAAGAGAAGAATCTATTTTCAATAAAAATAAAGACATTATAAATAAAATCTATCCTACCCTGTTATAATGTAGTTTGATGAAGATATAAGCAAAAACATTAGATGATATATGTCTGGTTTTTTCATTCTCGAATTTACTAGCCTTGTGGTAATTTACTAATGGGATAATAAATACCTACTCTTATATGCACTGAATAGCTTATGATGTTATAAGGAAATATTTTTGTGACATAGTATTATGAAGTACATATATATGTAGAGTGATCACAAGCATAACAAAAATAGATTATGTACTCCTGAGCATTAAAAATACAAGTGATAGCTTATAAAAATAATTAAAGACAATTTGATTCAAGATGTCATTTCACAATACAGATTGTATTAATAGATATATTTTAGTGACTGTTTCATGGATTTTAATAATTCTGACCAAAAAAGACTATATTAACTGCACCTTTGTATCATAAAATTTCTCATGGTCTTTGTAATCAGCTTTTGTGAAAATCTAGAAACTTGTCTCATGAGCATCCTACACTTTACAAAACAAACTTGGAGAAATATTTGTGTCATTTTTTTTCTTCACATGCTCCATTCTAACATAATGGAGAGGACTTAAGTGAAGCTTTCTCTAGTCAGCTTGTTCTTCTATCCCTAGATTAGATGGGATGTTCTAGTAATAAGACAAGATGGAAAAGTAATCCCATAAAATATCACCATTACATTCTGGGTTGGAACTTGGATCTCATGCTGTGTTCGTCAGTTACCACGCATGCCTTTATTTCTGTCTCTCTTCAATCATTTCTTCATATCACTTGTGTAGAGCTGTTCTGTCTAAACAGAGCAAATATGGCTTTGAAAAGTCTCCTCTGAAATGCACCTCTTTCTCTATTTTTCTTTTGTCACATGCAAAACAAATGTTGATGTTAAAAACCCAATAATGTTAAATATTACTACTATTAAAGTAGTATCAAGGAAATTAAATGTAATGTGTGGACCTGTTATGTAATAGTTTCCTCTGAGGTTAAATAAAATAAAACCTTTTGTCTTAAAGAAAAACTTGTTACCACATAGGATTTTACAATGGATGTCATACAGTAGGATTTTCTAACGGGAGGTGACATATTGTATCTTGCAAAGGAGCTCTTTAAGTTCAAGATAAAAACAGCACATAGATTTCAGAAGTAATTGAAATTGACCAGTTTCACAAGGTCCCTCCATCTCTAATCATGCATAAGCAGTAAAGATTGCAGAAAGATTCTGGAGCCGTCAGAGCTATGTAGAAAAAACAGAAGAGCCAGAAGAGGAGGTGAACTCTCTAGAAGAAGTCAGATTAGTTTATCTGCCTGGAAAGGACACTGCAACCTGTTTAGCTACCTGCAGGTGTAACAGTGTGCTTCATGTTCCCAGCACTCACAAGCTGTTACCTGGGGTGGGTTTTAGTTACTCAATCTCTGAGTCATTTTTGCTCCTATAAGTAACTTCTACTCCATACCCTTGTAAATAACTCCATTAAGAGACATTACTTCACCAAATCATATTTTGGTGTCTGTTGATGTGAGAAAACACTATGACCAAAAGTAACATGGAGTGGAAAGGGTTCATTTCACTTACACACCATAGTCCCCTGTAGAAGGAAGTAAAGACGAAAACTCAAGACAGGAATCTAAAGGAAAGAACTCAAGCAGAAAACATATAAGAATACTGCCTTCTGGCTTTTTGTAATTGTTTTTTGCCTGCTTTCTTATAACACTCAAGACACCAGCTTAGAGGGGGGAACACCTCAGTGAGCTGAGACTTCTTAAATCAATCATTAATCAGTTAAATGCCCCACTGGTTTGCCCATGGATCAATCTAGTAGAAGCATTTTCTCTATTTGCATTCATTCTATCCAATGACTCTATAATTTACCAATTTAATTTAAAATTAGCCAGCACAAGTCATATCTATTCTTTGGTCTGTCACTGAGAAGACAATTTGTCTATGTCTCCAAAGGAATACTGTCATTGACACCAGCACAATTTTCTTTTTATATAATTTCTTTTTTTCATTTAATAACTGTGTTCATACAGATAATGTGAACTTCTCCACCCCCCCCTTTGTGGAGACAGATGAGTCTTTTAATAGAAAAACCAAACAACCACCACACACACTCAAAAAAAAAATCAAAAGTCACACATGCAACAGTAGCAGCCAGCACACATTTCTTCAATTCAGATAGTTCTGAGTTTCTGAGTTTCAGTTCTTCTCCTTGGGAGGCAACCACAGCATGGTCTTGTTCCTCGGGCTCTAGGGTCAGCTGCTCCTGGGGCTTCATATTCTCCTGGTAAATCTTCTTCACTTCAGATGCAAACACAGCTTCTGCTGAGGCTGTGGAGTCAATGCAGTTGGCCTTAACGGAAATCACAGTGTCCTCCATTCCACAAGAAACTGTGGACATTTCAGGGCCACAGTCTGGGTTTGGTCTGGCTGAGCCACATCAGCAGAGATGACATCCACCACTGCGATAAGCATGTGGTATTTTTGTGGGTGCTGAGCATCTTCAATTACAGGAATAATGTTGGTCCTCATCTTGGTCAAGTTGATGAGGTCATGGACAGAGTGGAGGGAGAACTCACCTGCATAGACCATGCCATCGGGGCCAACAATATCAGAGACATGGGAGTGGAAGGAAATTGATCAGTATCTTTTAATGTAGAATCACTTTTTCAAGCTTTGTTGCAGGGAATAGAGCCTATTAAAAGATGTCACCCTCTCTACATAAAGAAGACACAGTGGGTGCTAAGCCAGCTGTGATTTTTAGGGCATACCATGATAGAGAATTGTCAAAAAACCTCCAAACAATGAGCTGCCCTCAAAGGCTTTAGTGACCCCCATCTTGTATCATATTTCAAGATTATAATAGTTCTTGAAGTAAACAGCTACTGGAACTGTGAGCTGATAAATATTCTTAAATATTCTAGAATGGAGATAGAGAGAATAGGAATTTATGAATGCAGAGTAGGCCAAACTGAGTAGAGATGTTAACTATTCAGTAAAAACTCCAGAGAGGATGCATCTTTTACTTGTTCTTCATCGTGCTTTATGCTGACTTTTTTTTTTTAAAGCTCCTAGTTGGCATCCCAAAGACAGCATCCAATTAGCATCGAGAGTCATTTTCCATGATCTAAGTGCCCACATTAATTATATAGTCTAGGAAAATAACAACAAATCACTTACCTGTCAATCATCAATCATACATAACAAACAAACAGACATCACAGTCTTTGGTTAATATTAATTTAGAAATCCATAACTAGCCAAAATGCTCAGAGCACTCTTCTCTGTATGACCTATCAGCCCTTCCAAGGCTTAAGGAACATAGCAGAGGAAGGTTTGGAAGGAATGTAACAGCCAGAGGATCAAATATAAAGGACATAACATTTGCACCCTTGAACTCATGTTTCATGTCATCTGTATGTTTATCTGCCCAAGACCCACCCAAGATTGGGCCTGTCAACATTTATCATGAACAATTCAGCTCTCCTCTCTAAGGAACTGCTGGCAGTTAAAGTTTGCATGGAGGACGGTGCATAATTTTTCTGTGGTGCAAGCATTGATAAGTTGCCCACGCTTCAGTAAGTACCCACCTATCCACCCACACTCATGCATATAGCTCCAACCAAACTCAACTGGTTGTATACCAAATAAAGATATGGGTATGTGAAGGATACTTGTTGGAAAGAAAGATTTTAGTGGGACAGGAAGGTAGGGCGATAAATGACAAAAACAGAGGGTAAAAATGGCCATGATTCCTTAAAGACATGTAAATAATAGGAAAGATGGACATTCAGATAATTGAAAAAAGAAACCAGAGCCATATAAGCTCTGAAATAGTTGTCAAATGACTTCTTCATTCCCCTTCATTCCCGTGTTGCCTTTCTTTCCTCTCCTCTTCTGTTGTCTCTTTTCCTCCATTTTTCATAGTTTTGAACCTCTGAGCAAAACCCTTGGCTCTCTTTAATAGTTATAAATGGTATCTTGCTATGGAAGCAGAACTGTAATTGCTCCCTTATTTGCTAAAATATTTGCCATTTTAATAATCTTATTTGATATATCATTTTTCTTTTGAAGTTTATTCTTCTTTAAGCTTTCATTCTCTCTGTCTCTCTGTCCCCTTCCACCACTCTTTGCTTCTCTTTCTTATTTGTTGATATTCCCAGGCTGTCTCTCAGTCTCATAATTTCTTCTATTTCCTTTAGATTGTGTACTAGAGACAATTATTTCAATCTAAATTCAATAGTTCGGCTTGTTCTCTTCCTCCTGTTAGGCGATCACCTCTACCCTGATGTATCAACAGAGTAAATATAGAAATCTCACATCTATGCAGCCCCACTTTGTAACCTGCTCTATTATCTACAAAGAGAGGGCATCTCCTCAACCCAAATCTTGCTTAAAGTCCTTTGAGGTATTTTCCCAAAAACTTGAAGGAAGAATTTACTTTTTTAAAACATAGTCTTGGTGATGCTCTATGACAAAGATCAAGTTTATCTCTGGACCTTCTCAGTTACTTCACCTTAACCTGGGTGTTCCAAGAATATTTTCAACAATTCAGTCTGTGAGATGTTCCACCCTTCCTTCCCCGGCTATGTACAAAGGACCAGCAAAAGCTTCATCTATGAGGAAAGGCATCCTTGTGCCTCAACCATGTGTTGATCTGACCCCTGCTTTTTTTTCTAACTTTTATTTTCCTTTTATACAAAATTTTTCTTTTGGATTACAAATGACCAGTTGTATTATATAAACCTACTACAACTTTCACTTCTTCATTTTTCTCACACAGAGATGACAATGATAAAGTTTATTAATGAATTAAAGTTACAGGGCTTGTGCCCAGAGTAGAAATCTTTATCTAATGTCAACCATAATTTCATATGTTGAAAATAGTCATAAACTTCCTTTGAGCTTCATTTATGAAAATGAAACAGTACAGTGCTAACTTAACAAGAACATCAACTAGACACAGGTTGAAAATTTAATTAAAATAATTGGTTCGATATAATTTTTTCTCATGATCCAGTAGACATAAAATGTGATTGATATTTTACTTTAAGAATTAAATAAAATGCTTTTTTGTTATTATGATAATTATGATTTGCATCTCTATTTTTCTTTTCCATTTTTTTGAACCAGTTTCTAGACTAACAACTATCTTTTTTTAATTAAATGTTTGATTATGAGACTATTTGGGCAGCATATTTTTCTTTTTCTTTAGCAATTTCCTCTCGTTCTGTGCCTTCCACAAAAGTCTTTTTTTAACAGTTTGAATTTCTTTCAAAGGATTAGCTATGGTATCTGCACTTAATACTGCTAGCACCAGGACCATCTTTTTTGTGTTTTCAAGGGTGAACACGTATTGTTGTTACAAGTCAAATAATGGTAAATCTTTGTCTTATTGAGTGCAATTTATGTAATCTGTTTTAATAGATGTCAGGGATTATATGGTCAAATGAACACTTGATTCTTAACCCTCACCTTGGCTTCTTTCAGAACTAGAAAGTTGAGGTGCATCTTAAGTAGTGAGATTATCTTTTCAAAATAATTCCATTAACTATATAAAATTAGCAAAGTCTTTGAGTTTAAATAAAGTAAATAGCTTTAGCTCTTCCTGTCAGATATGGAAAGAGATTATATCTGAGGTTTTTGTTTATATGGTGAAAAGACACTGGTTATCTCTTTGTGTTAAATGTGATAGGGGTCTATGATCTTTGCTAAGATACCATGCAGTGTTTTGCCATGATCAAGGCAAGTCTTATACAAGCGAACTGTTAATTAGGGACTGGCTTACAATCCAGAGATTTAGTCTCTTGTCATCATGGTGGAAACCATGTCAACAGTCATTGCAGGCATGGTGCTAGAGAAGTATTTGAGAGCTACAGCATTATTCAGAGACAGAGAGGAAGACATTGGGTTTGGCATGGGCCTTAAAACCTCAAAGCTCTTCCCTCAGTGACACACTTCCTCCAACCAGGTCACATCTATTAATTATTTCAAACAGTGCCACTCCCTGATAACTAAGCATTTAAATATATGAGCCCATGAAGTCCATTTTTACTCAAACCACCACAAGCACAGAATAGCTACTAGTAGTTATTTGTACTATATTAATTTTACTGTTACTGTGATAAACCACTCTGACAAAAGCAACTTAAGTTAGAAAGAGTTTATTATTTTAGTTCATAGTTCAAAGTACATCCAATTGTGGCAGTGGAGTCAAGACAGCAGGAGCTTGAAGAAGAAAGTCTGGTTTTAGTACATCAATCAGAAGGAAAAAAATTATTCACTTCTATATCACCAATCTTTCTAAACAGAATGAAGAATAGATTCTCTAAGCTAGCTAGCCATGATCCTTCCCTGGAGATTTTATACTCCAACACAAGAAGGGGCAAAGGTACCATGATGGATATTTGATTTGGAGCTAATTATACATAAACAAGGAGATGTCTCTATCCCATAACCGCTCTTTGTTTCAGAAAGTTCCATCTACTGCTCATTGGGTTTAAGCCAAGTACTGACAAGAGGAAAATGTCCGATGTTATAGGTAGCATAAACTCAAGTAGGGCATCCTTCCTATTTCTAACATATGGTAACATCAGTATCCAGAGCCAGAGTAATGGCTCAGTCTCCATGGGTAAAAAGCGCTCAACTACATATAAACCCCTCCAATACATGGTAAGGAAATAATGTCAACTCCACAAAGTCTTATGACCATGACAAGACATGCATAGCCCACACTAGTAATAATAACAATAATAAATGCTAATAACAATAACAATACTTAGCATTATTATAAATATACTTTATGTTATTATATTCTTCTTCTTCTTATTATTATTATTATTACATAAACAAAGTAGCACCCATCCATGGACAGGATTTTAAAACTTGCTTTTGCTAATTACATTCATCAGAACATATAGAAATCATGAACAGCAAAACAACTATGAATACATGATGATTCTGCATATAATTTTATTGAAGTTTTATGCCATATCCATTATTGAGCCATGTTCAATAGAACTGCACAGGCAACCAATGCTTGAAAATATGGAGACTGAGAATTGTCACCTTTCACCAGATGTGGTTGTCTGCAGAGGCACCATGCGGACTATCAGAAGAGTGATAAAGGAACTCTCATTTTCAGGTGTATTTACAATAATTCAATAGGTAAGAAGAAAAAAAAAAGTGAAACTATACACATGGCTATGTCTAGAATGAGACAGATGCTCTTGTAAATTCTTAATTGACTATAAGTCAGGCTTTGGGTAACAGTGTTTCAGATGCCACTGACTGAAAGTAACGAGCCTGAAAGCACTAAAAGTTTAAGTAACTCCTAAACTTTACACAACCTGTTAGTGGCAGGGCAGATTTTAAAATTCACCCCTTGATTCCATTAAAGTCCTGGAGCTTAGTCCATTACGTCATGCTGCCTCCATTTAAAACCTATTACCAGCTCTTTCCCATGCCTAGAATTCAATGTTTAGAGGAATTTATTCACTACAATTGAAATAGTATCTTCTTGGATAGGTGACTATATGTATTTGCTATTGGTGTCTTATTCTATATCTTGCCATGGGTTTTAAATTTATGAATTAACACTTGTCTTGTACAATTAATATTTTCTTTCTATGTTAAAAGCCCTTTTAAAATCCCTCTGATTATTTGCAGAGTGAGTGATGTTAATTTTGCAGGCTGTGTAGGCTGAACTGATATCTCTTAAATCACTGTGGCTGCTAAAGGAAGGAGGTTAATAAGGCATGGGTCATTACGATTGTAGACCTATCCTAATTTATACTAATGACTAATAGCAAATAAGAGGCTGTGAATTGGAAAGTGAAATGGCTTGATTAAAAACAATGAATTTTGTGAGCTTTAGTAACACACAAAGAGAATAGTAATTTCAGTGTCATCTATTCCTGATAGAAAAACTATCAATATTGAAAACAGGTGATTACTTATGAATAGGTTTTATGAATAAGGATATTTATAGACTCATAGCAATTCAGGTTCTGGCACAATGAACTCTGAGGAGTCTAATTGTTGTACTTACATTTTGTTGAAATATTTTCAGAAACAAAGATTAATCTGATGGAATATTTCTGTTTCATGGGAACTTTCATTTAACTTGGTTCTATCATGACAGGATTTGACCTATAGAATAAATTAGTTTACCTGATTTTTTTGGGGGAACTATCACACATATTTTCTTGTTAGGATTTTCTCATTATTGAGAAATATTCATAAATGGCAAAAATCATGTAATGAAAGAAAAACAGGGTCTAGAGTGATGACTCTGTACTTATATTTTTCAGAGGACCTAAGTTTGGTTCTCAGCACCTACTTTGGGTGTCTAACAATCACTTCTATGTCTGCTCTAGGGGATGAAGCACCTTCTTCTGGCCTATGTAAGTACCCATAAACAAGTGCTGGGCAGTACACACACACACACACACACACACACACACACACACACGCACTGTGTGTGTGTGTTTATAAAAGTGTGAGTCTTCCTGAGAACTTTGTTTTTGCTTCTGCTTTGGGCACTAATGATGGTGAGCTAGTGGCAGAAAGGAGGAGCTAGGGAGGAACAATAATATGAGCCACCCAGTATCCCCAGAGCTCCCAGGGACAAAACCATCAGCCAAAGAGTACACATGTAGTTACCTATGGCTCCAGATGCATAGGCAGCAGAGGATCGCCTTGATGGATATCAAAGGGAGGAGAGGCCCTTGGTCCTGGAAAGGCTAGATGCTGCAGTGTAGGGGAATACCAGGGCAGGAGAGTGCGAGAAGGTTGATTGGGAACGGGGAGAAGGGAGATGACTTGTGGGATTTTCAGAGGGGGGGAAACAGGAAAGGGGACAACATTTGAAATATAAATAAAGAATATATCTAATAAAAAGAAAGAAAGGTCATCTTAGAACCACATAGAAATGTTGAGAAACATGATGCTTCTGCATTCAGAAAATAGGTAGGTATATTTATGCTTACTTTTACTAACTCCAGGTAGAAATTTATTTACATAGTAATACATCTTGTTGTTGCATGCATGTGTACATATGCATCTGTGTTTTCATTTTGGGTTGTGGATTCATGAAAAGTAGATTTTGAGTAAATGATATTGTGCTATTCTTGAATAAGTTTTACATTTTTTTTCAGGTAAACAAGAGCACACTTAAGGAGGTTTTCCTTCTAACATTAGTAAAGTATGATAACAGTATGGCGGTAAGACAATTCTAGATCAAGACGGTACAATCATTTATTGTCATTCTGACAGAGTTAGGTTCACCTCTGTAAGGCTGTGCAGAGACTGGCTCTTGCATGCTGACTCTAATTACAACATTTATTATTATACTTGGCTTACTACAAGGTATCAAAATTATATTGTTTGGATACTCATTTCATACAATTGCCATTATTTAGTAAGTTTTAATTTTGTGAATTAGCAATGGCCCTGGATGGATAAGAATGGTTATTGAAAATGTTAAAGAAAGGATATTAAAAGCTTCTTAAAATTACTGTTCCCAGCACAATTCTAAGACTGTTAATTTGGTAGTGTCTGACATTTCTTTGGAGGGGAAAATGGCTGAGGTCTTAGGAAGTGATGTGAGCAGCTGTGAATTATTTAACCCCGAGGGCTTTCCAACTGCCACATATGGAAGAAGAACTACAGTGGGAATATTCAGGGCTGTAAACCATGTTGTTGATAACTGACCCCTTTAAAACAGTTGATAGGAGACTTCTCCAAATGATGAGATACCTGTTATACATCAGAGGGCAACACAATCACTAATTAATGAAATAGGTATAGTTGTAGATATATATTCAGAGAGGAGTCAATGGCAGGAAGTAAGCATAATATCCTATGATGTTTATGTAGCACTACTTGGCAGTAATTTCATTTATGAAAATGGTGCATAATAATTTCAAGGATAAAAAACAAATGAGCTGGCCTGTGCAAGCCCTCTGCATACTGGCACAGTCTCTCTAAGGTTGTAAGTGGGTCAGTCATACTGTGTCTAGAAGGCCTTGTTTCATTGGTGTCTTCCATATTCCCTGGCTCTTACACTCTTTCCATCTTCTTTCCTGCATAGATCTATGAACCCTAGGAGGGGAGATTTGATGGAGCCCATGCCCAGTAGTAGATGCCCAGTGCAAAACAAACCCAGCAGCGTCTTTGGATGTTCTTGGTTTCATGATGTTGAATCAAGTATGACCATTGTTTTCTATTTTTACTTTTCCTGTGATCAGGTCCTTTGGGTATAGATTATGGATTCTGGTTTTACCTTTTTTATGGGATTTCTGTGTGTCTCTCCATCTGTATGTGTGTCTTGGGCTTCTTATTTTGCCCTTTTTCTTCAATTTGTTAGTTTTGTCTTATTTGCTTGCTTTTGTCTTATCTTAGGCATTGCTGCATGCAGGAAACGCACCTCAGTGTCAAAGACAAACACTACCTCAGAGTAAAAGGCTGGAAAACAATTTTACAAGCAAATGGTCCCAGGAAACGAGTTGGAGTAGCCATCCTAATATCAGATAAAATTGACTTTCAACCCAAAGTCATCAAAAAAGACACAGAAGGACACTACATACAGATCAAAGGAAAAATCCACCAAGAAGAACTCTCAATTCTGAATATCTATGCTCCAAACGCAAGGGCACCCCCATTCGTAAAAGAAACCTTACTAAAGCTCAAAGCACACATCACATCTCACACAATAATAAGGGGTGACTTCAATACCCCGCTCTCTGAAATGGATCATTCAGGAAAGCAGAAACTAAACAGGGACACAGTGAATCTAATTGAAGCCTTGGGCCAAATGGAACTAACAGTTATATATATATATATAAAACATTTCAACCTAAAGCAAAAGAATACACCTTCTTCTCAGCACCTCATGGTACCTTCTCCAAAATCGACCATATAATTGATGACAAAACAGACCTCAACAGATCTAAGAAGATCGAACTAATCCCATGCCTCCTATCAGATCACTATGGAATAAGGGTGGTCTTCAATGGCAACAAAAACAACAGAAAGCCCACATACACATGGAGGCTGAACAATGCTCTACTCAATGATAACCTGGTCAAGGAGGAAATAAAGAAAGAAATCAAAGACTTTTTAAAATTTAATGAAAATGAAGACACAACATACCCTAATTTATGGGACACAATGAAAGTGGTGCTAAGAGGAAAATTCATGGCCCTGAGTGCCGCCAAAAAGATATGGGAGAGAGCATACACTAACTAGCAGCTTAATGGCACACCTGAAAGCCCTGGAACAGAAAGAAGCAAATACACCCAAGAAGAGTAGAAGGCAGGAAATCATCAAACTCAGGGCTGAAATCAATCAAGTAGAAACAAATAAAACCATACAAAGAATCAACAAAACTAGGAGTTGGTTCTTTGAGAAAATCAACAAGATAGATAAGCCCTTAGCCAGACTAGTCAGAGGGCACAGAGACAGTATCTAAATTAATAAAATCAGAAACGAAACGGGAGAGATAACAACAGAAACTGAGGAAATTCAAAAACTCATCAGATCCTACTACAAAAGCCTGTATTCAACACAATTAGAAAATCTGGAGGAAATGGACAATTTCCTAGACAGATACCAAATACCAAAATTAAACCAGGATCATCTAAACTGTCCTATAACCCCTGAAGAAATAGAAGTGATCATTGGAAGGCTTCCAACCAAAAAAAGCACAGGTCCAGATGGTTTTAGTGAAGAATTCTATCAGACCTTCAAAGAAGACCTAACACCAATACTCTTCAAACTGTTCCACAAAATAGAAACAGAAGGAACACTGCCCAACTCGTTCTATGAAGCCACAATTACGCTAATACCAAAATCACACAAAGATCCGACAAAGAAAGAGAATCTCAGGCCAATCTCTCTTATGAATATCGATGCAAAAATACTCAACAAAATTCTTGCCAACTGAATCCAAGAACACATCAAAACGATCATTTACCACGATCAAGTAGGCTTCATCCCAGGGATGCAGGGATGGTTCAATATCAGGAAGTCCATCAAAGTAATCTACTACATAAACAATCTCAAAGAAAAAAAAAACACATTGTCATTTCATTAGAGTTTACTATTCTTTAGATATGCGTTTGTTTTCTAAGGAAAGACAGAAAGGGTGATGGCTACTATTGGAAGGGTCATCCGTTATCTTTAAGGATATGGCTCCTGAAAAGCGACCCATGATCTAGTAGATGGCTCAGTGCTCATGCACAGCACACATGGGCAGTACTAAGTGGACTCTGAGTTTCTAAAAGCTAAGCACAAGGAGCTAAGAGGAAAAATGGTAGGGAGCAGGGAGAATTTTTGAATGTCTGTTTGATCAATATATATTAAATGTATGCATGAAATTTTCAAACAATTAAAACTTAAGAAAGGTAATTATAGATGCCAGAATGGCTCTGTATACCAAAAAAAAACCCAAAACAACAACAACAACAACAAAAAAACAAAATACAAAAAACAAAAAAAACCCAACCTGACAAACAAAAAACCAGAAAATCAAAAGCCAGAAACCAAAAATAAAACCACAAAAAACAGAAAAACAACAACAAAAAAATCAAAAACACTTCATGGAGAAGAGAATAAAGAGATAAAAAGCACTAATGTCTTTGCTATTGTTTTGAGAGAGGATAAGTAGGGGCTGTCTCCGGAGTCATGAAAGCCTCACCTGTTATAAAAGAAATTTGAATAAAAATTATTGCTCGACCTTTGTATGGGAGTCGGAGATGATGAGGATCCTTTTTCAACGCTTTGTGCATGCCAGGCAAGTGATTAGGCCTGCTGTCTCCTAACCTTTGGTATATACATATATGCATATGTATTTATTTTATACTGTGTCCTCTTTTTGACCAGATATAATCTCTATTTTAGAGTGTACTTTATCGTCTTTTTCTATAAACATATAATACGGAAGTGATGTTAACAAGAACTAATACATTTGCAATCCTTTAAAATATAAAAAAGTCATATGGATGTTTGAGATAGTACTATAACTAATATACTAAATCCATTATGCTATTACCTAGTTGAAATCCTGCCTTAAATTTTATTGCATCTCTTATGGAATTGTGTTATTTCTGCAATAAATTTGTTGAACAATCCCACAATTCTGAACAAAATAACATCCCGTGGGATTTCATAAAATTTCAGTGGTTTGAAAATATGTGACAGTGTAAGTGGAGTTATCAAGGTGACTTCCATTTCCTGTTATGTTTGTCTGCAGTAACTAATGAAAACCTGTTCCTATAGAACTCAACATAAATTAAATGAAAGCAGTGCCTCGGGCTTCCACTAATAAATAGCAAGCAGACAGCTATGGGGACTTCCCACTGTTTTTCTTTGCAAGTGTGTCCTAGGAATAGACGAAAGAATATCTAGTTCATCTCTCAATTTTTTATGAAGTGTACTCCTGTTTTCATACTTCTCCAGAGAGAGAATATTGGTGTAATTTCAAAATGAGCTATCTCTCGGCTCTTAATGTGATAGTTCACAGCATAAAACATAAGAGGAGAAATCTGCATTTTTGTACGACATCGATTCTGCTGAAAGAATATCAGCTGTGTCGCTTTAATGAATGAAATACATCTTCATCAGCTTCGTTTATATCTAAATTTTGGAGGTGAATTCCTCAGTTCTGTTTATTGTCATTGAGGGGGAGGAAAAAACTATCAGTTAAATCATTTGGTGAGGGTTGGCAGAATTTTGAGTGCAGCATCAGAAACAATTGTGTTGATTCAAGTTAGTAGCCATGTGTCCTTGGGAAATCAGTATCTCTTACTGGAAACACATGGTGAGAATGGTAGCCCTGCCATCTCTGGTCTGCTCTCAGGACATGATAAACACCCACTAAGAGAAGATACTATCTCTGATATACACTTGGTCATTTCCAGCCCTTATGATCTGGTGTCTCTATTCCAAATTCTTCCCTAATTCTCTCCTTTATCTTCTTTCTTTCTTTGACTTAAGCTTCTTGATCAATGTCAATCTTTCCAGTATATTTTCAATAATTCATAGTGGTTTTAATATCAGTAAAGATAGTCATTTCATAAATGTGTCTATTTGACTTTTTTTGATACTCAAATTCAATAATCTTGGCCTGTCTGTCTTATCACCCACCCTTTTAATAACCTCAACCCTGACATAGCATGCCCTTCACAAATTGTGAATCATATTTGTTTCCTATGATTTATAAGACAAATTCTCCATTTAAATTTGTTATCTGTTCCTGCATCCTTGTTATTTTGATTGTGAGCATTTAACAGATGAATTCTCCAGCCATGTTCCAGCACTCTTGAAACTAACCAGATTTGTACGGAGATCCTCTTCAATGTATGCAACTTCATTTCAGTTCTCAGACAACCAAGCTGAAGGGGGTCCTCTCAGTATTTTGGAACAGCCATTTTATCTTTCATATGGCTACTTACAATCAGTGTGTTTTCTGAATCTCAGTATGTAGTCTCCTCTCCCCTTTTAAGCATTTAGTCTTCCTGTTTCCCCAGGAAATGAGCATTGGAGAATATTGTCACAAATATTTCTTATACAATGAGTTATTAAGTATGTATATATCTATTTTTCTTGCCTACGTTTGTGAAGAATCAACTGTTCACAGTGTCATGTCCTGTCCCCCGCTCTGAACTTACCTTTATTCCCTCTTATCTAACTTTACTACCCTAGAAATCTTTCCACATTCTTATCCTTTTCCTTATCATGTCTATTCTATTAGCACCCATATATGCTACAATTTACACTGTGTTAACATAATTTTGCTGTGAGATTTTTGTCTCCTAGAAATGACAGGACAGCTACATCTCTAATACAGAAATAATACACATGTGTTATCAAGACCCAAACAATGGCAATGATAATGGGTAGACTAATGAGGAAGGGGAACCTCATCTAGACAAAGAATTATAGGCAATTAATAATAGCTGAGAGAGGAAGAGATTTGTCTTCTTTAGTGATGAGCCCTCTAATTGGTTATCTAATAATAATGATCAGCCCTGAAATAGTATATTTGTAAGCAAAGTTAAATGGACTCAGTAGGTTTTATTGATATATTTATGCAAACATATATTTAGTAATAATAATCATGAATTTGAGATGGAGTAAGAGTAGAGTCCACACATATGGGAAGGGCCAGAGGAAGAGGGCTTGGGAGGGCTTGGAAGGAGAAAGTGGGTTTAGAAGGAGAATAACATTAAAATGTTAAGATAAAAGACTGTTAAGAAAAAGCTTATCTTAATATTAGAAGATTATCCGCTATTTTTCATTTCCTTTTTTAACATTTTCAGTAAAAAATCATCGAATGTGTTTTTTTACAATCCATTTCTCTCATGCTCTCTTGAAACTATTCCATTTTTCGTCTCCTAACCGTGACTTTCAGTTGCCCTTGCATAACTACCAAGCAGAAAAATATGCAGGTAGGGTGTGTATTCATTTTAATTCATTGGAGCTACAATGGTAAAGCACTATAAAGTATGTATCTAATAAAAAAATAGAAATTCAATTCTCAAAGTCCTGCAGACCAGACATCTTCCATATAGATGTCTGCAATTCAGGTGTCAGAGTGTTCGGGTTTGGGACAGCATCTGTCCTCTTCAAGGTTCAGGTAGCTGTAGTCTTATATTTTCAAACTACAAAAGAGCAACCACGTTCTCTGCCATTTCCTTAGATGGTCAATAACCCATCCTTGAAGGACCCACTCATGTAACCTTATTACTTTCCCACAGCCCTTTATCCTTGATCCATCAGTTTGTAGAACAGAATTTCTATGTAATAATCTTGAGAGATAAAGCCACCCATCAATAAAAGACTGTCATATCTATTCGTGACATTAAGGCCCATTGTCAGATGTGTATGTCATAGTTTGGGCTAATATTGATAAAACCAAACCTTGTAAAAACCATGGCTAGATCAGTAAGACTTTCCTCTTTATACTCAATTCTTGTAAACGGAAGAATTTTACAAGCAAATTGTGTCACCAGTATAACATAACATTATGACCATAATCAACTGAATGGAAGACTAAGTTGCCAGCCAGTCTCATGTCCAAAATATTCAGTTTGAAATAAGGGACATTTCTTAATCCTAAGGCTTGTGTAACATTTAAGAAATAATGAAAGAGGTTTTTTTTTTCTTTCTTTCTTTTTTTGACCTGTCTTTTGAATAATTCTCTCTGTACCTTGTCCCTTGGTGATTGTAACTGGCTTTAATGTTTCCATGTTTGAATCTCTGCACTGCTGAAAGAGTCCAGTTTAGTGGGACTTATGCTTTGTGATCAAACTGTCCTTTTACATATAAGACTCTGATCTTGATCCCCAGCTGTCATGTCCACACCCTCTCAGGAGAAATCTGGCACAAGTTCATTTATAGATCACAGGAGAGAATCACTCCATAAACTCTGCTATGTATAGCAGGCATCCTCCCTCTTCCTAAGAGACCAGGAGTCTTTAGACAGGGTCTCTGGGTGGTTTCAACATAAGATGTCATTTCAGAAGCAAACGGTTTTGAAATGTTGAACACTAACATTTATATGTATTGCTTTTGGTCTTCAATGACCTGAAGAATCAGTGATGTTATCTAGATGTTTAAAGAAAATTATAGTGTTGTACAGTCTTAATGCTGCTTTACATCATACATAATTCTTTTGTAGCCAATTTGATTTATATATATATATATATATGATTAATATATTACTTTGAAACATGAGTTAAAACTATTCTAATTAACTTTTTTCAATCTAAGGATGCATTTACTTTCTGCCAGAGAACCATGTATAAGTAATTAGAAATTCTGGTAATAAAATGTTGTTATAGGTTATTTTAAATTTAGGTTCTAGGATTCAAATATTGTATAAAGATACCAGTCAGCCAAAACTTATAAGAGGTTTCTCAAAATATATACTAACAAACTTTGGAGAATATAGTAATATTTGGAGATTTTAAATGCATTTTGTATATTATTTATGGTCAAATGTGTTTGTAGACTGAGAGTTAGCTTAGCTTATCATACAAGCCTGAAAACATCATTTTATACCCTCAGAATACAGATAAAAGCCAGTTTCAGAAGTATAGGCATCTGTAATGTCAGTGAATCTTTACTGGGAGGCTGAAGGTAGAGACAAGTTCATCACTAGTAGCTTATAGGATTTTGGATTATGTAGTATTGAGCAACAATGTAGATTAGGTCTCAAGTAAAGTTCACAGATTGAAATCAACATATGTACCATATGTACATGCATGTGTGTGTATGTGTATGTGTGTTTAGGTGTGTATACTTATTGTCTTAGTAAGTTATTGATATATTTGTAATAGATCATAGCTTCAAAATTAGATCATGTAACAAACTATTATTCAATCATGAATATTATGGGCTTAATGTCTTCTCTAAAACATGGTCATATGTGTGAGGTGTGATGGAAGATTTCCAAGAGGAAATAGGTCGTTATACCATCATCCACATGAATAGATTAAGGTTGTTATTGCAGTATTATGCCACTGAGTGGGAAAGTTTCAATATTCTTTGTTTATAGAATATTTGGGAGGAATGCAGAATGAGGTAGTTAGCTTTACAAAGGAGGGAGCAGAGTGACATTATATCTATCTGGTATATACTTTTCTGTGTGATTGCCTTTCTCTCTATTGTGTATGGAAGACCACCTTCATGATTCACTTGTTTTCTTTTGCTTCCAAATGAACTTCCAGATCACCTAAATGTTCCATCACACCATTGAAAAGGATTTGAAGGGATTGTTCTCACTTAAACCTATTCATTTCCAAATGTAAGCAATACAAAAGATTGTATCTGCAGCTAGTTGATGCATTGTGAATATTACTTGCCTCAAAATGCAACCCAAACAGGAGGGCTGTTTAGGGATTTATGATGTTCTGAAAAATTTGTCCTTTATGTGCTTCCTAAAAGTGAAAATGCTGCTGGAAATTTCCTCATATTGCTTAAATATATGGAACTTCAAAGCAGCTGGATATTGCAAATAGCATTGCATAAATTATATCAACTTGAATAGAGCAGATTCTAAATGACTAGGGAAAGCAACTATCATTGGCTTTTCAAAGAAAGTGTTGCTGTTTGACAAAATACCATGCACTTCCTACAAACATATGCTAATTTATAAAATTTGGATCTGTTCTTCATGGACCATGTTTCCATTGGAGAGTTAGGAATATTTAGTCAGTAAAATTGTAGTAACACCTTACCTTCTGGTACAATTCAACACTAGGGGTATATAAATCAAAAGTGATGGTTGTTATTTTAATAAGAAACAGAAATGAAATATAAATTTTAGGATAACTGAACATTCCATTTTAAGTTTTATCCAAAGCTTTATCTACTGACAGAGAAATCAGTATATGTAAAGTTAAGTTTATATTTCTGATGTACAGATATTTATGATGCATAATCTGCCATTTTACTTTGATATATACTTTCATTTCAGCATTTTAAAATATTTTGTTTCAATTAAAATGATTATGTGATTTTTGTAATATCAAATCAGTAAATATATTCAGTCATTTGATTTCTCATATAAATTATTTAAGGAATGTAATACTTGTGATATATGTGATAATTTTGTTAGATGAAATAATCGATATATTTCATCTTTTTAAATTTTGACATCTTGCAAAACTATGGCAAAGTCATGTTTCAAATCTACTTGTGAAATGTAATTTTGGTCTAAATTTAAATTTTTCAGGTGCCTTTATGGTAAATACTATCTTATTGAAATAATTATGTACACGTTTTCTTTCTAACTATAAAACTATAATTTTGCAAGGGAAGACTAAATCAACTAAAAATGATATTTGATTATTGTTTTTACAATTAACAAAACTTTTGACTTAAACATGTATATACATATTTCTAATTTATATTTATATTTAAATACAATTTTATTTACTTTAGTCTATAAATCTTTACTAATATTCTGGGAAGAGGAAAAGTGTAAATGAAAATATTTCTATTCATTGATAATTTCCCTCTCACACCTTTTTCTGTTTTTGTTCATACTAGTGTTGTTAGATGTCATAATTTGAATATTCTTTTGTGATTATTTATTCAAATCAAGGCAAAGCAAGACAGCAGCACTCTGAAGCAATCACTATTTCAATTGGCTAATTTTTAAGGACTTGACACAAATCTAGACAATGCCTGGATAGAAGGAACGTCATTGTGTGGCTGCTTCAATCAGGCTGACTGGGGCAATTTTGTGGGACACTTTCTGGTTTAACGACTGATGTGGGACAGCCTGGTCCACTGTGGCATCTTTAGGCAAGTGGGCTTGGGCAGTTTTATAAAGCAACTGAGAAAACCTGAAACAAGTTCTTCTCTGTGGTCTCTGCTTTGGTTTCCTGCCTCCAGCTTCCTGCCTTGACTTCCCAAGGTGACTGAATGAAAGACTCATAAACCCTTCCTACCTTGAGCTGCTTTTGAATAGGGTTTCATCACAGTAACAGAGAAACAAAGTAGGAGAGAAAGATTACTGAACCACAGGCCTGTTAAAAGCCCCTAATAGATGAAGATAAGATAAATGCTAACACAGAAGCACATGTGAAAAGACTCTGAACGTCAACTTGACTCTAAGCCTAATGTGAATCTAGTGTGACATGCCCCCCTTTAAAGCTAATGTGTTTGAAGGCTCTATTAGCTCTGAAAGGTGACTGAGATCAGATGGATGTGGGGGTGGGAGAATAGTACTTGAAAATATATAGAAGACAGCAAGAGATACTTAGCTTAGAGAAGAGAATATCTTGAGGCAGATATGACAGCTGTCTTAAAATAGTTGAAAAACTTGAACACACACACACACACAAAATATCGAGATTAAACTGCAGCAAATGGCTGAGAGTTTTGTATCAGCCTTTGGCCTTTCAACTAACAGACTAGGTGACCAGCACTAACCTTTTCAGGTAAGCAATAATTATAATCACTAAAACATAATTAATTTAATGTCTTATGTCCTCTATTTTGAAAATTCCCATCATTGGTGACCCTAATGTTATCTGTGTTTGCCAGGAGTGGTGGAAATGCCTGAAAGGCAATGCAGAGGTAAAGAAATATAATTGGGCCTTAGGGATTTGGAAAGCTCAGCGGGGTTAGTTCTTTTTTTAAAAACTGTGCTAAGCAGAAGCTTAGAATCCCCCAAATCTTGGTGGGTATATATTCTCTTTCTGGCTAGAACCAAGATCTAAAGGATACTATCTTGGAATTATATCATTTATTTGAAGGGTATAAAGAGGTTACATTTGAAAGTTCTAAAGAGTAGATAACAGGCTGATTTTAAGCCTATTTAGTGACAATTATGGGACTACAGACTACAGACTCTCAAAATATCAATAATTGCTCCTGCGATTTACCTCACCTTCAAATGTAACATTGTGAACCCCATTGCTACTGCCACCAGCAACAGTGTGGCATTTAAACAGAGCTATGTATTTCCCTCCATATTTTATTAATTAAATGATTGCTCAGCAACCCAGGGTTAGTTCTATTTTTAATCCCTGGTGCTTGGGGACAAGTTAGTTTTATAATAATATCTTTCTTTAAAAGCCCGTTGTTTTGGGGCATAGCAGAAGACAGAGTTGTCGAGGAAAATTTCCAACTAATGATCAGCTAGACTTCCAAGTTCAGAAGAACTGGATTTGATGGAATGCTAAAAGTTAGAAGATAAAACAATGTCATCTGACATAAAAGACGAATTTCTGAAACAACAGAAGGTTATACAGAAGTCACTAAGTTGACTTTGTGTAAACCACCTAGGTAAGATCACTGATTCTTCTGTTCAAAGAAATTACATTCTTTAGGGACTGGAACAATAGATATAAACGTTGCTTTCCTGAGCATCAAAACTCTTCTTTTCAAAGAGGACAGCTTAAGGAGATGAAACAATTTTGAGCCCCTGTCAAAAGACCTTTTGGCCTCTTAAGAAGAGGATTGAATTTGACATGGATTACAAAGATTTCTATTGTAGTTCCCTTGTGACTCGTTCTACAGGAGGTTTTGACTGATGGTAGTTACCCTAAGACATTCATCTCTGTAAATCTGTGAGAGTATTCTTATTTATTAAAAAAGGGGGGGAGGGAAGGGAACAGCTTAGTGTAGGGAAATAGTACTCATTTGCTTGCTTTTTCTAGGAGTAAATAAACTTAATACAAATAACAGAAATTAAGAAAGACTATGATACTACAGTGAAAGCTGAGTCTAATTGAGAAATCATTAAAAGAAATCTGTTTAGAAAATTTGAAAACAAATAACTGTTTATGATAAAAAAAATGATATTTGAAGGTCATTCCAACATAGCAGTCTGTTTTGAACCTGCTTACAAAGTTCCATTTTGCTTTTAATCATGAAAAACTTACACTTACACATTGAAATAGTCACCTGTAAAGTAAAATCAATAATATTTTCCATTATTTTTTCCATTTCAAAACATGAATCGACCTCACCAGGCTCCTTTTCTAGGCTGAAGTAAATGGCTTCTCATAAAGATAGGATTGCTTTTCATTATGTGGACTGTGGAGGTGCCTAGCCGATCAGTGCTGATCTCTGGGTAGAGAGCAGCTAACAGGCAGTGCATGTGTAAATTGGACTCATATTAGCTAACTATATGGACTACTGCTGGAAGGAGACCCAGTCAGTTTTAGGAAAGAGTCTCTGCTTGCTTCCCTGTAGAAAGGTTCAAGAAAAACAGTTTTGGGCAACAAAATTCTGAGCTTTTCTTTCCTATATTTGGCACTTTTTTAAAGGCAAGTAAACTTAGCACCAACAGATTGCTTTCTGCCTGCTCTCTATAAATCCAGGTGCAGGAGTCTATGGAAATAAAACACGTGCTACTGCCCTTGTTTCAAAGAGGCAACATTCAGCTCTCATTCTCTCTCAGCTTCAGTTTAACCAGGGACAAGGAGAGAAAGAGAGAGAGAGAGAGAGAGAGAGAGAGAGAGAGAGAGAGAGAGAGAGAGAGAGAGAGATTGGGGACACTTGAGGCCAATTGTCTAACAGTGTGACAGGAATGCTCTACACAGAGCTACAGGCTCAGCCTTAAGATGTCTAACAGAGTTGATCACCGTGATTGAGCATGGTTATTTAAATATAAATTTCCTTTTTTTTTTATTTTCTAAGTTTTTTTATTTACATTCCAAATCATTTCCCCTTTCCCGTTTCCTCCCTCCCCGAAAGTCCCATAAGCCCCTTCCCTCCCTCTTTTCCCCATTCAACCCCCTCTTGCTTCTCTGTCCTGGAGTTCCCCTACATCCAGTCTTTCCAGGACCAGGGATTTCTCCTTCCATCTTCTTGGAAATCTATTGGTATGCGAATTGTGTCTAGGGTATTTCAAGATTCTGGGTTAATATCTCCTTATCAGTGACTGCATACCATGTGTGTTCTTTTGTGATTGGGCTACCTCACTAAGGATGATATTTTCAAGTTCTGACCATTTCCCTAGGAATTTCGTGAATTCATTGTTTTTAATTGCAGAGTAGTATTCCATTGTGTAAATATACCACATCTTCTGAATTTCTTAAGATTGCAAACAACGGTTGACTCTATTTTAATTTAGTCATTCTACTCATATTTCAAATGTCCAGCAACTGCATATGACTATTGGAACTTGTACCACAAAGGTTAGAGAATAAATATGACCTTCACTAGAGACAGCTGAATGGCCAGTTCTGCAAATTTCCCTAGAAGATGCAAGGATAGTCATCTGAAAGTCTAGTGCCCAAGGTTAGTGTTAAGACTTACTGCTGTTCTTTATGCTATATAAACAGGTTCTCTGCTATTTAAATTTAACTTTCTTCCTTTTCAAATGAGATATAGTATGAAAATTCATGAAGTCTGCTCAGGAGTGGTGCATACATAGTAAGAAAGTTTTCTTACAACCTGCAGCTCCAAGTCATCTGGGGTCACCTGAGCAGAAACATTTTTTTTTTAAATTAAGTTTCTGAATGCAGAACTGCAACCCAAATTTTAGTTTCTTGGAAGGGCAGGCTCTCATAACAAATAAACAAGTCTTTAAAGTGCTGCTACTGATAGCAAGTACTGTCCAATGCATAAAAATGCAGAGCTGAAAGATTTTTTTTTATATATATATATAATCTGCATTATCAGACTTATCAGCCAATCTACCAGGGTCATTTGAATTGTAAATATTAAGCTTGTTTTGGTAGCTATGACTGAAATGAAAGTTTAACAGAGTACCATAGTTACATTTGTGATTTTATTGAGAGCTGTTTTCACTGGGGAACTCTCAGCCTGTCGGATTAAAATGGTAAAGAGACCTTTTACTGTGAGAGCTTTGACAGTTATCCCCTTAGCAAAGTTTGCTTTTGTGATAATTACACCTACTCTTGTTTACCAAATGAATCACTGTTCAGTGCTGCTCTTAACCTTGACTGCTTCTCCCTCTGATGATTACTTTGTGCTATGATGAGATGTTCAGTGATACATCGCACGTTTTGAGCTGCTCCTTTTCAATCGATGTTTGCTCTTGGTTTTTGTTAAAGGGAGATTTCCAAAGTTCATTTTAGGGAACAGGCAGTGGGTGGGTGGGGGTCGGGGTTAGGAGTGCGGGGGGGGGGGGGGGAGAAAAGCAGGCATATGTTTTTCATGCTCAAGAGGAGAGATGTGTAGGGGTTTAGTGAGAATAATGACAGCTAATTTTATGCTGCCCTTAGACATATCTAGTTATCTCCAAACCCACAGAGCCTTATGAGGAGAGGTGGGTTGATTCAGACAACAATGGATAAAGCAGAAGCAGAAAGTTCTGTGTATAGGCATCAGCGTGATGAGGTAGCAAGAAAGATCATCCTCGGGCAAAGAACACTGAGATGACAACATTCAGGTGATTGTTTTATCAGCACGTGTGATTGAAATGCAATGCTTATTGATGCTAATCTAATCTTTCATGTCCCAAACAGCCGATCCTGTGATGGTTTGACGGTCATCTATTCATACTTTGGAGGTGGAAATAGGGGAGAAAAACCTTTTGTTAATGGTAGTGGTGACAGCCAATCAAAGTATCAAGAAGTGTAGGAGGAATCTGTCACAGGAGAGGTATTACCAATGCTACAAAGGCCACCCTAGGAAGAAGCTTAGAAAGCAGCGGTTAGGTTAACCAACTAGCACAGGACACAGGAAATGACTGCTGAGGTTGCTGGAATCTGGAGGCAAGGATAGCATTGTTATTCCAAGAAGTACTACCAGGAAGTGCAGCAGGCACGTGAAGAGTTAATTACTGTCTGGAGACCTTTTCTGTATTACTAGGATCCCTGTATAATCACAGGATCCACTTTCTTCATCTCAGATTGAGGCACGAAAGTCACTTGCTACCTCTTTTGATGAGTTGGGTTCCCTTCTCAAGCTATGGGCACTGTGTTCTGATGCCTCTTACACTGTCCCTCTGAAAAGGAAACCCTTGGAATTGCTGAATACCTATGCAGACAGAAGTTTACTACAAAATAAAGTCTGAAAACTAAAATTTTTCTTTGACTAGAAAAGCCAGTTTTCTCTCTTGAACAACACACTTCATTCAGTTTTCGTCTGAGTGTGTCAGGTGGAAAAAGAAAAAAAAATAAGATTTCCTTTTTTTTCTCAGAACCATTCCTATCTTGCTAGGATACCTACTTAGTTATTACTATTTCAGTTTTTTAAATGTCTTCTTTTCTTACTGTATATACACTTGAAGTGGCTGGAAATGAGGATGGAAATTGGTGGCATCTATGAAATACATTTAAGAAGCATCAACATTTGAGTGCTAGCAGATAAGTACTGCAGATCAGATTTCCCCTTAGACGTCTTAGAGAGCTCGCCTACACCTTAACATCCTTTTACCCATTTTTCTTTCTAGGTATTTTCCCCCTTTACTAAAGTTCTTCATCTTGTCAGGTACCAGTTACCCAGACCGAAACACACAAAGCTAATAGGTGGTTCACCCCCGCTAGTGAAGGCCTTTGGGTCCTACTGTTTTGAAGGTCAGTTTTCCTGTCTTCCATGTTTTTCTACTGCTCTGCACCAGGCTACTTTCCTGTGGTCTTCTTAAACTTTCTACACAAGCTTTCTAAATGTTTCAGATGCCATGCATTTTACATCCTTAATCCATCTGTTGTCAATCCAACTTAATCTTTAAAAAATAAATAAATAAATTCAGACACTCTTGTCCTTGTGGCCTCCAGGAATTCCCTACTGTCACTGTGGTAAAGTGACAGTTGTGGTCACCACTCTATCTCTGTCTTATCCACACAGGCCTGAAATATTCCTCTTTGAACTAAGCTTTAAGCCCCAAGCTTTAGATTTCTGGATTTTTTTTTCTGTATTCCCATCTTTTACCACCTCGCTCATTTTATCCTTACTCCTGTCATATTGTTCTAAGAACAACCTCATTTTTCGTATCTTACAAATAGACATTTCTCAAGAAGATATTTCTGGTCATTCCCTCAAAAGCTGGTTCCTATAACATCTACCTCTACAATCACAACATCAAGTTAGTATTTAATAATGTGACCCTTTAAGAATCTATATGTTGTTAACTTCACTGTGATGGTTAGTAGATGCTTGGGCCATGGAGTGACACTATTAAAAGGTGTGGCCTTGTTGAAGTAGGTGTGGCCTTGTTGGGGTAGGTGTGTCACTGTGGTTATGGGCTTTAATACTCTAGTCCTAGCTGCATGGGAGTGAGTATTCTGCTAGAAGCCCGCAGATGAAGATATAGAACTCTCAGCTTCTCCTACACCATGCCTGCCTGGATGCTGCCATGCTCCTGCCTTGATGATAATGGACTGAACCTCTGAACCTGTAAGCCAGTCCTGATTAAATGTTGCTCTTATAAGAGTTGCCTGGCAGTTCCTCAGAAAACTGGGCATGACACTCCCGGAGGATCCTGTCTTACCACTCCTGGGCATATACTCAGAAGCTTCCCCTGCATGCAATAAGGACACATCCTCCACTATGTTCATAGCAGCCTTATTTATAATAGCCAGAAGCTGGAAAGAACCCAGATGTCCCTCAACGGAGGAATGGATTCAGAAGATGTGATATATTTACACAATGGAATACTACTCTGCAATTAAAAACAATGAAGTCACGAAATTCTTAGGCAAATGGTCAGAACTGGAAAATATCATCCTTAGTGAGGTAACCTAATCACAAAAGAACACACATGGTATGCAGTCACTGATAGGGGATATTAACCCAGAATCTCGGAATACCCAAGACACAATTCACATATCAATAGATTTCCAAGAAGATGGAAGGAGAGACCCCTGGTCCTGGAAAGACTGGATGTAGGGGAATGCCAGGACAGAGAAGCGAGAGGGGGTTGAATGGGGAACAGGGGGAGGGAAGGGGCCTTATGGGACTTTCGGGGAAGGAGGAAACGGGAAAGGGGAAATCATTTGGAATGTAAATAAAAAAATATAGAAAAAAAAAAAGAGTTGCCTTAGTCATGGTGTCTATTCATAGCAGTAAAACCCTAACTAAGACATTCACTAAATAGTGCTTGTTCTTAAATTAGGAAAAAAGGTTCTAACATGTCTTAATGACATTATACAAGTATGTGTCCACATGAATACATGGTCAGAAATAAACTCATTAATCAGTATAGCGTCAATATTAAACACACTAGAGACTCATGAAGACACAATGACATGCATAGATATTTCTGCTGTTACACCACATGAAAATTCTTAATGTTTGGTTTTTCAGACTTTCCCACTACAAATAACAGTCCTCATTGGAAAAAAAAATAAGTATAAGGAGACTAAACTTCAGTGACTTTTTAACCAGAGTGTTAACTAAAACACTAGTTGGATGTATAAAACTCTAAAAAACAAATTCAGTGTATCTGTTTGGATCCTGGGTGATACGTTAAAAAAAAAAGAAAAAGAAAAACCAAAGAACAGCAAACTAGAAATGCTGGCTTGTGGGAATTGAGATACTGCTGTTCAAGTTTAGCCCAGAGCTAGGGTTTTAGTGGATAAGAAAAACTTACCATGAACTGAAAAACGTGCAATCTTAGTAGGGCCCTCTGAGGAAGGAACCTGCCTTCAGACTCAACTTTATTTTACTTTTCATAAAGTACAGTTTAAAGAGCTTCTCTCAATGGCAGAACTAAGGGCATGGCCCTGTCTTATAAAAAGCTGTAATTATATTATTTACTATAGTATAACATGGTGGTAGACGATCAGTGTTAGAATTACTTTTGTGGGCGCAGAACAAACATGAGGTATTAGACTTATACTCCCTAAATATCTACTGATTCCCAGATTTAACCTCAGAATGAATAAAAGAAGTAAAAGCATGATAGGGTGCTAGACATTTTAGTCATAGTGAAATAATACATGCTGTTGTACAAAGCACTTAAGGTGGGGTTGTGGGCATGAGCTCTGTAATAGCATCAGCTGAGTGTTACAATCTTCCATAACCATAGAAGTCACTTGGGAAGCAGTGTTCTGACAAGAGGAAATCTGGTCCTCAGGGCTTCTGTGAGACTAACAAACAAACTGGCAAAAAGATGAGTGTAGTTCAGTTCCTCTGGCAGATCACAGTGTCCTGCAGAAATCTGGTGATCATATACCAAGAGGAGGCTGAGAGTCCACTAAAGGGCTCTGTGGGAGAAAGTGCTCTGTATTAAACAGGAAGATCTAGCAAACGTGGTGTCTATTGACTCTTCTCTATCTGTTTATTCTAATAGACTACTACACTGGCCTTTGGAGAAGAGGCCAAGTCTTCCATTTTCTTTCCAAATCTTGTGTAGTTGTCTTTTATGACAAACTGGAATTTGGAGACATATTGACAAAGGGGTCCTTTAACAGGGTTATAGTCACAGTCTAGGCAGAATGACATACAGAAGGCACCTCTGCAAGCAAGAGGCCTGTCAGAGAAAAGGAACAGCCTGGAAGGGAGTACTCCAAAGGCACTTATTCAAGAGTTACCATAGTGGTTTATTAGTCCCTGGGAGCTCTGGGCACACTGGTTGGTTCATATTGTTGTTCCTCCTATGGGGTTTCAAACCCCTTCAGCTCCTTGGGTCCTTTCTCTAGCTCCTCCATTGGGGACCCTGTGCTTAATCCAATGGTTGGCTGAGAGCATCCACCTCTGTATTTGTCACCAACCAAAGAGTACACATGGAGGAACCCATGTCTCCAGCGACATATGCAGCAGAGGTTGGCCTTGTCAGACATTGTTGAAATGAGAGGCCCTTGGTCCCTTGAAGGCTCGATGCCCCAGTGTAGGGGAATGCCAGGACAGGGAAGCAAGAGTGGGTGGGTTGGTGAGCAGGGGGAGGGAGGATGGGATAGGGGGTTTTCGGAGTTGAAAGGAAGAAAGGAGATAACATTTTAAATGTAAATAAAGAAAAATATCTAATTTTTTTTAAAAAAAAGAGTTACCATGGTCTGGAGAGAAGGTACCTTGCGGTCATCACTGTTTTCTTTCTTTCTTTTTTTTTATTTTCTAAGTTTTTTTATTTACATTCAAAATCATTTCCCCTTTCCCGTTTCCTCCCTCCCCGAAAGTCCCATAAGCCCCCTTCCCTCCCTCTTTTCCCCATTCAACCCCCTCTCGCTTCTCTGTCTTGGCGTTCCCCTACATCCAGTCTTTCCAGGACCAGGGGTCTCTCCTTCCATCTTCTTGGAAATCTATTGATATGCGAATTGTGTCTAGGGTATTCCGAGACTCTGGGTTAATATCCCCTTATCAGTGACTGCACACCATGTGTGTTCTTTTGTGATTGGGTTACCTCACTAAGGATGATATTTTCAAGTTCTGACCATTTGCCTAGGAATTTCAGAGGGCTAATATCCAATATATACAAAGAACTCAAGAAGTTAAACTCCAGAGAGGCAAGTAACCCTATTAAAAAATGGGGTACAGAGCTAAACAAAGAGTTCTCACCTAAAGAATATCTAATGGCTGAGAAGCACCTAAAGAGATGTTCATCATCCTTAGTCATTAGGGAAATGCAAATCAAAACAACCCTGAGATTCCATCTCACACCAGTCAGAATGGCTAAGATCAAAAACACAGGAGACAGCAGTTGTTGGCAAGGATGTGGAAAAAGAGGATCACTGTTTTCAAAAGGGCACTTTTGTGGAGGTGAACTGGATTTGAGACATGACGCAAGGGGAGGTGAAAAATAAAATTGAGAGAATGATACTGGAAATAAGGAAGTGAAACATTTTAAAACATGAATTTTTACTAATAATAATTGGTTAGAACAATTATTTGTTGTCTAATCTAAGTGATATAAGGTCTTAATGGAATAAGAAATGAGAGAAATATTGAGGCTTTTTATAAATAACCCACATGTCTCTGGGACTTCATTCTTGCAAAACATTTTTTTTATCTGAAATACCTGTCTTATATCTATAGGTCTCATATCATACAAGACCAGGCTCAGTTGTCAGATCACCAGGAGAATATTAAAATTTTTGGTACATTGTCTCTTTCCTTACTCACTTTCATATTTTTTCATATCATTTATCATTATGTTAACTTAGCTACTTATTCTGTTTAATTTTTTCTCGTACCTGAGTTTTTCATATACTCATAGATATATAAGTAAAACAATGTGTTTGACTTTGCCCCCTACTCTATCTCTGACTGTTGATTTAAGAAGATGCACCTAGTCCTCCAGTAACTTGATGTGCCAGGGTGAATTGGTACCCAGGAAGGTCCTCCCTTTTCTCATAGATGAAGAGAAGGGGGAATGGGGGAGGGGACTATGTGTGGGATCACTGGGAGGAGGGGGGCTGTAATTGGGATGGAAAATAAAGAAAGCTAGAATGTTAGCAATGGATCTTAAGCAATACCGATGCCAGAAGTACACTAGTTTAACATCCTGACCTCATAGTGTAGATAGAATTGTGCCCTTTCCCACAGATGAGTTTCTCATTAAATATATTTTTTGAGGTTGCAATGGTTTTGAGATATAAGGATAGTCATAGTTGTTTCTTTCCATCTGGGTCAGTAGAAGACCTTATTCAATACATGGTAGGAAAAATGCCAGGGACCCACTAAGTCCTTTTCCATGTGAACTTTTAGAGGGCTTATAAATTTGACTAGTATTGTTTCAAATTGGTGGAATCCTAAAGTGAGTTCACATGCTTCCTAATATTAGATATTCTTTTCCAAATATTAGATTAAATGAATCTACTGCTGGAGTTGCTAAAAAATCTCCATCTCTTCTTGAGTCTGATTAGCCCATTTGACAAATGACAAAATGGCATAGTGCAGACTTTATGAATAGCTGAAAGTATTGAACAATCATTCTGTATATGGATATTTTTCAGATGTCACAATTGAGGACATAAGAAGCATGGCCTTGTTTCTCAAACAAACAGGAATCTTTTTGTGGACCTTTAGTCTCATATATAAAAGAATTTCAAAATAGACAGAAAAAAATCTTGAAGAAAAATCTATTGTAGTTTGATAGAGAATCAAGAGGGCAGGTACCTGAAGATCTTGGTAGCTTCTGAAGGAGATGTGTAAGAGAAAAGATATAAAATTACATTTTTGGAATTAGAGATGGATGAAGCAGACACACTCATTAATGAAAATCTTATGCAGCCATGTAGTTTAGTATAGTTCTTCAGAAAGAGTAAGATTGACTGGAGTCTCAGAAGAGTCAGACTTAAGGTTTAAGTTGATGTTCAAACAGGAAAAGAGAAAGAGAAAAAAACCAAACAAGCAAACATATATCACCACCAACAAGGTACATTTTTCTAAATGAGAACACATGCGGCAGCCAGGCATTGCTGTGAACCTTAGCAGGCAGGCAGCTGACTAGGGAAGTGGGGTTATACACATATAACTTATTTAAAATGCTATTATTCCTTCTGTCTTCTTAACATGTTTTCAGGCATACCAGTTTTTCTTGGAGGTTCTGAAACACAGTTTTGTTTGTTTGTTTTTTTTCCCTTGAGGGTGAGTAATAAACCCATTTGGGTTAATTTATTGAAGGGACGAACAGCAAATATTTATGATCTTACACTCATTCTGACTGGGGCGTGGTACTACTAAGGTCTCATTCTTTCTGTAAAAAAAAATGACTGAACAAAATTTCAGAAAGGAAGGAAGGATGAAAAAGAAGAAAAGAAAGAAAGAAAGAAAGAAAGAAAGAAAGAAAGAAAGAAAGAAAGAAAGAAAGAAAGAAAGAAAGAAAGAAAGGAAAAGAAAGAATCCTACAAAAACCTAGCTTTGCCTTATAAAGCTCTACCATCATGGCTTTGCCCCCTTTCATGAGATTTTTTTTTATATGGGAAGGAACTTTTCCCATAGAGATGCAAGCCTTTAATCCCAGTGCTCAGGATCTCTGAGTTGGTCTGAAGCCATCCTGATTTACAGAGAGTCCCACAACAGCCAGAACTACAGAAAGAGACCTTGTCTCAAGATGGGTGTGTGGCAATTATGACACTTTCTCCCTATTTTTATGTGGTATTTCAAATCTAAGGAGGCCACCTGCTTTACTTTCCCTTTTTTACAATCACTGTGCTAACAGAGAGGTTTGCTCCTAAATTATTACAAAAGATGGGCTCCATCCTTTAGGATCTCTAAGCCTGGTAGGGTCTGACTAACTGTCTGACAGTTTACTTAGATAACAGGGATTAGCTTCAGTGTTGAGTTGAAGGTTTCTACTAATGCTCTGAATGGAAGGTTGGGCAACACAAGAGCATGTGAAACATTAAAAAAAAATCAATGTAATCCACTACATAAACAATCTCAAAGAAAAAAACCACATGGTCATTTCATTAGATGCTGAAAAAGCATTTGACAAAATTCAGCATTCTTTCATGTTAAAGGTCTTGGAAAGATCAGGAATTCGAGGCCCATATCTAAACATAGTAAAAGCAATTTACAGCAAACCGGTAGCCAACATCAATCTAAATGGAGAGAAACTTGAAGCAATCCCACTAAAATCAGGGACTAGACAAGGCTGCCCTCTCTCTCCATATCTTTTCAATATAGTACTTGAAGTTCTAGCTAGAGCAATTAGACAACCAAAGGAGGTCAAAGGGATAAAAATTGGAAAGGAAGAAGTCAAACTATCACTATTTGCAGATGATATGATAGTATACTTAAGCAACCCAAAGAACTACACTAGAGAACTCCTACAGCTGATAAACAACTTCAGCAAAATGGCCAGATATAAAATCAACTCAAGCAAATGAGTAGCCTTCCTATACTCAAAGGATAAGCAGGCTGAGAAAGAAATAAGAGAAATGATACCCTTCATGATAGTCACAAACAATATAAAGTATCTTGGTGTGACTCTAACCAAACAAGTGAAAAATCTGTATGACAAGAACTTCAAGTCTCTGAAGAAAGAAATTGAAGAAGACCTCAGAAGATGGAAAAATCTGCCATGCTCATGGATTGGCAGGATTAGTATAGTAAAAATGACCATCCTGCCAAAAGCAATATACAGATTCAATGCAATCCCCATCAAAATCCCAACTCAATTCTTCATAGAGTTACAAAGAGCAATTCAAAAATTCATCTGGAATAGCAGAAAACCCAGGATAGCTAAAACTCTTCTCAAGAGTAAAAGAATTTCTGGGCGAATCAGTATCCCAGACCTCAAGCTGTACTACAGAGCAATAGTGTTATAAACTGCATAATATTGGTACAGTGACAGGCATGTAGATCAATGGAACAGAACTGAAGACCCAGAAATGAATCCACACTCCTATGGTCACTTGATCTTTGACAAAGGAGCTAAAACCATCCAGGGGAAAAAAGATAGCCTTTTCAACAAATGGTGCAGGTTCAACTGGAGGTCAACATGCAGAAGAATGCAAATCGATCCATTCTTATCTCCTTGTGCTAAGCTCAATTCCAAGTGGATCAAGCACCTCCACATAAAACCAGACACTCTGAAACTAATAGAAAGGAAACTAGGGAAGAACCTTGAACATATGGGCACAGGGGAGAGTTTCCTGAACAGAACTCCAATAGCTTATGCTCTAAGATCAAGAATTGACAAATGGGACCTCATAAAATTACAAAGTTTCTGTAAGGCAAAGGACACTGTCAAAAGAACAAAGCGGCAACCTCCAAACTGGGAAAAGATCTTTACCAACCGTACATCCAACAGAGGACTAATATCCAATATATACAAAGAACTCAAGAAGTTAGACTCCAGAGAGCCAAATAACCCTATTAAAAAATGGGGTACAGAGCTAAACAAAGAGTTCTCACCTGAAGAATATCTAACGGCTGAGAAGCACCTAAAGGAATGCTCAACATCCTTAGTCATTAGGGAAATGCAAATCAAAACAACCCTGAGATTCCATCTCACACCAGTCAGAATGGCTAAGATCAAAAACACAGGAGACAGCAGTTGTTGGCGAGGATGTGGAGAAAGAGGAACACTCCTCCACTGCTGGTGGAATTGCAAGCTGGTACAACCACTCTGGAAAGCAGCCTGGCAGTTCCTCAGAAAACTGGGCATGACACTCCTGGAGGATCCTGTTATACCACTCCTGGGCATATACTCAGAGGCTTCCCCTGCATGCAATAAGGACACATGCTCCACTATGTTCATAGCAGTCTTATTTATAATAGACAGAAGCTGTAAAGAACCCAGATGTCCCTCAATGGAGGAATGGATTCAGAAGATGTGGTATATTTACACAATGGAATGTAAATAAAAAATATAGAAAATAAAAAAAAAATTGCTGCCCAAAAATTTGGGAGGAGTCTGAAAGAAAACTAAAAACTGCGTTTGAACATGAAATCATCATGAAGTAATGTTATTACCTATGCTTCTTCCCAAGGTCAGGAGGTTAACATTAGACTAAGTTTCTCAAAGTTACAGATTGCCTTGGGCGCTGAAGTCCAAATAGATGCAGAAATAAAAACCATTGGCCTGAGTGCTAAGAGGAACACCTTAATCACTAGCTCTAATGCCCAGAGTTAGACCTGCAAATCAACCTTGGGCTGTGAGGACCTGTCTGAAAACTGATGAACATGAACACAAGTGCATGGTAATTGATATAAGTGAATATGTGAAGTTGATTTCACATGTGACTTCATGTGCTAGCATCTGACTGGAGTTTTGGAATGCATTCTTGTATTTGGTTGATCACTGTTATTTTTATTTGTTTGTTTTGTTTTGTTTTTAAGACTGAAGGCAACTGTTATTCCTTTGCCTAATCTATAATCTGCTGTGCTGCAGAATGTACCATTGGTTTTCCGGCTTTTTTTTCATTATAAAGTATAATGCTGTAGTAATGGGCCATCTATATTAAGGTACAATTATTTGACTCATCTCAGAGAGTTGCTTATGCATCGTTTATGAATGTGTGTGTGCGAATGTGCCGTGTGTGTGTGTGTGTGTGTGTGTGTGTGTGTGTGTGTGTATGGAAGGCTCTGTTGTTTTCTGGTGATCTCTGATTGTGTCCTGATACTAAAGCAGTTCCACGATTCCCAGACATCTTCATTGTTGTGGTCATCAGCTGCAGGGTCCTGAGAATCCGAATCAGAGAGCTCAGTCGGAATATTCCTTATATTCCGACAACCTCAGTGGGTTTTTTTTTTTTTAATTTTCTGTGAGTAAAATTTTGTGTTCAAAATGTGTATCAGTGCTGCTGTCCTGTTTAATTATAGGGGCAAGAAATAGGCAGACACATTGATGCAGCTTTCAAGTTAGCGGGGCGGGGTGGGGGGAAGCTAGGGGGATTATTACAGACGTCTGGATGGTGTCCTCGATTCCCCTGTCGCTATTGAGTCTCAGCTGTCTGCAATCAAGAACTGAGTCACAAAATGGTTTGTATTGTGTTACTATTTCAGTTTGACAGACTGTCTTTCAGCACGGAAATTTCGAACAATGCACCAGGTTTTTACATTTCTATAAGGAAATGAAAAAAACACGTTCAAATGCAGCTAGAACTTCAGTTATAATAGCACTAAGTATAATTCCGCAAAATATTTTAATACTTATATGAATATTCAGTAGTTGAAAAGTAAGGTGGAAGCTCCCCTACCACTAGCAGATTTTAAATTCACTGTATTCAGATAAACCAATAATTTTATCAAAGGAAAGTAGGCCAATTACTTTGCATAATATACAATTTGGAGAAAAGAGATACCTGATTAATTAGGCATTTCTGAAAACAGCAGATATTTTTCAACCACTTATTTTGCTAAAAAAAAAAAAATGTTTTACTGAGTTCTCATTTTCCTGATACAAAAATTCAAATTTGCAAATGTTTATGTTTGGTTGTATGTGTGTTTATGTATGGCCTTATCTAAGTATTTTATATTTGACTCATTGGCACATATAGGTATTAACAAGATAGATGTAATGCACATTGTTTGGACATGTGGGGATATGTCATTTATCTTTTTTTTTTATTGGATATTTTCTTTATTTACATTTCAAACATTATCCACTTTCCCAGTTTCTCCCCCTCCCTGGGGGGGATATTTATCTTGATATTTTTATTAGCAATGAGAATGAGAATGTCCTTGCCTCTGTTCTTATATGAACAGTTTTGGAGAAATCAATGAAAGGAAGTTTCAGTAATTTTGAAATGCTGCTTCTTTATGGTTCAGACAATATGTTAACTTTACATTTTCAAAAAATGTTAAGAAATGTTCTTCTAAAGAGCAGTGCATGTTATTCCTTGGGAAGGCAGCAATGTCTTGAGGCTTTCTGATCAGGACTGCCAACCCAAAGTGCAATTTTTCATCCTTCTAATCCCAGCCTAACGTGATCGCAATGTTCTTCTTCCTTTTGATTCTTGCTTTCCTGTCAAGTCCCTAAAAGGAAAGCAAAATGGACTCTTGGTTTATGTGCTTGTGAACGCATGCGCTTGCCTAGCAGAATTCTAAAAATGAACAGTTTAAAATTCGAGTTTTGTGTTTGAGGTTTTTCTTTTTACTTGCTCTCTCAAGTGGCAAGCAAAACAAAAACAACAATAAAAAAAGACAAAATAAAAATAAAATAAAATAAAATAAGCACTTACCTTCCTCCTGATTTGGTTTATTTAGTTTTTTTTTTCCTAGCCAAGGACAGTTGAAATAAATCAAAAGTTATCTCACTCAGGAATGATCTAAAGTAAATAAACAAACAAGCAAGATTAATAATTAGGCAACTCATTGAATAGGCTGGTGAACCAGCTAAAGTGGGAAAGAGATTATTCAAGTTCTAAACCTTTCTACTTGCAAATTAGCCAAAATCAATCACAGTTTAAGCTTTGTATCACCTTGATTGATTTTAAAACTGAGCACTTTGCCTTCACATTTATGGTGTGCCGTGAATGACTTGACAATGGGCGTCTTTTCCACCATTGTCTGCATCTAACTTTCAAATCAGCTCTGCTCCTTAACACTGAGCAAACTTTACAGAAGAATATATTCTAGTTTTCTTGCCTTGAGAAGACTCAGTCGGTAAAGCACTTTCTGTACAAACAGAATGGGAATTCAGATCCCAGAACTCACGTAAAAACTGGACAAGCATGGCTACCGTTTTCAATTCCAGTATTGGGAAGGCAGAGGCACGCAGTCTCCTGGCAAACTGGCTGGACAAACTGGCTGGAATTTCCAAGCTCCTGTTACAGCAAATGACAATGCCTCAACAAATAAGAGAACAAATCACGAAAGATACCTGATGTCTACTGTCCACAGGCACACACTTGCATATGCACCTCCTAAGTATATCTACACTTGTGCAAATAGGCACACACACATTCTCAGCATACACATAGTTCAAAGACAGAAAAGGAACTCAGGGTTTAGATTTCCTTTTGCAAGTAACATAGTTATTTATCCATCTACACAAAACCATGTTAGCCCCTCCAAATAAGTAAGAAATAGTTTCCCCCTGGAGCCAAATATTTATGACTATGGCCAGTAACTTATTTGGGAGGTGTTAAGTTAGCCCCAATTACAAATATACACATGGTAATCATTTTATGAAGTTCTTATAGTAACAGAATGGAGAAAAATCACAAAGCAAGGCACATTTCAAATACACTGGTGAAAACGTCAATCAGACATTTAACCAGAAAGCAGGAAAAGGGCTGACACAGACCACAGATGGGTACAGTACTCTTAGTGTTGTGGTTGGTGGAAAATAGTTGTCTGTTAGTACATTCCAAAAGATTTTGAGTGCTAATTATAAGGATGTTGGATAAGAAGTAAAGGTCTGGGTATGAATGACTGAATGTAGCCTCCAAATAAAGAATAGTTAGGCTCGAGCCTGCCATGCTCCAGTTAATTATTCATGACAGCTGGGAGGCCTGTGTCTTTCCAAGAATTTTAACTCACAGATATTTACAATACGTAATTGATTTTACCTGATTTCAAACCAGAGAAAACACTGTTTTTAATTTTAAGGTTAGACTTTAAAAGGGTAAAAAAAAAACCCAAAAAACAAAAAACAAATGTGTTGAGACATATAATCAAGTGGTAAAGCTTATTAGAAATTATGTGTAAGATGGAAATCACTGGTTTTGTAATCAAAGGATGTATATTTGAACATCGGTGTAGGAATGGTAGTTGTAAGCTTGAACAAGTTAGTGTCATGTTCATGATTATATTGTTCGATTTTAGAGTAGATGATAGGTTAGGTTTTTCTCAACTTGAAACAGACAGGGTAATCTGGGAATAGGGAGCCTTAGTTGAGAAAAATAGCTCCATGCCTAGCCTATAGGTTATATTCTTGATTAATGATTGATACTGGAGGAGCCAGGAAACTCTAGGTAGTACCTGCTGTGGGCAGGTAGTCCTGGGTTGTATAAGGAAACAAGGGAGCCAGAGGGATCAACCCAGTAAACATCATTCCTCTGCTCTCTCTGCCTCAGTTCCTGCTTTCAGGTTCCTAGCTCGAGCTCCTACCCTGACTTTCCCTAGTGATGGACTGTAAAATCTAAGATGAAACAAACCTTTTCCTTCCCAAGTTACTCTTGGTCATTTTATTTATCATAACAACAGAAAGCAATCTAGAACAGTTGGGTTTTTGAAGACTTTTAGAAAATGTAAAGTAAGAACAGTACTGGGCATAAAAAATTTTAATGTTAATTCCTTAAAACTAACCTAAGATACCACATAGTGAGGAATTAATGATGTGTTAGCATCTACATACGTTATTGCCCTTTTCTGATATCCTCTGTTGTTCACACCTTTTTTTTTTCTTTTAAAGCATTGAGTTTATCTGTAACTATCCATACCCAGACATCTACTGAGAATTGGAATTTTGAAATAACACATGACATTGACAGATGTAAGTGAGAACTGAGGTTACAATGGATAGGAACAATGGGATGCCATAACACAAATGCGAATTTTCGTATTTTGGTTTTGGAGCATGTAACACAAACACCGACTCACTAGATATAAGCCAGCTTCTTTGGAGCTAAGGACATTGTTTTCTTTCTCTTCTAGTGGTTCAGGAAGAGTATATATTTTGCATACTGAAAAATGGGGCAAAATTAGCTGAGCAGAAGTTTAAGTGTGTTACATTAATTCTAATCATTATTCACTTATAAATATTGATAATTCAGCTTATTTTAAAACACACGCTCTTGGCTGAACCAGAATTTTAATTTGTAAAAATTGGCTGGAAACAAACATTAGCAATTAGCTTCTAGTTTGCATAAGCCATCCTTGTCAAATGTTTGCTCTTCTGAATCATTATCAATGTGCATTTGCCTGTGTACAAGGATTTGTGGGCAGTAACATTGAAACTGGTTCTGACTTCAATAATTGTTGTCATGTATTTGAGACCTGTTTTCCCACGAGATAAACCATTGTGTCTACCATTCTGTGCACACGAATCCAAATCTGACATCTTCGAGAGCCAGGAAAATTTCTCTCAACAGAAATATTTTTAGCAGATCTCATATGCTCCGGAAAGTTCTTTGATATCCTTTATAATAATAGCTTGGAAAAAAAAAAAACAAAGACTGAACTGCAACTTGAAACTTGTCTTTCATTCTTGCACATAATCTCTATTTATTTATTAATAAAAATTATGTCAGTTAGAAGGGATTTCTATTTTGGAATCAGAGATAAAACCCATTCTTTTCTGAGTCCAGGCACAGGGCCTCAATCAGAACCTGCAAAATCTGCATTTCGGAGAACTCTGACCAATTCAGGTGATCGCACTGCATGGCAAACTAAATTATAGCATGATTCTCTAGAGTGAGGCCTGTTGATGACAGGAGCTTGTACGATGGAAAAGATTCACACTTACGTTGCTGTGTCGCTCTGTTTTACTATTGCTTGTCAGAATTGTTGTTCATGACAATGTTGCGTGTATGTAATTTATTTAAGAAAAATGAATATTTGGAATGTGCTTTCTTGTAACTGAAAAGCAGAATTTGTGCCATCGGTTTGATAGGATAGAACCAAACACCACACACACACACACACACACACACACACACACACGTCAATAAAGTGATTCCTAATGATATTTTTGCTGTACTCATAGATATGAGACTAGCATAATCATTTTTTAAAAAAAAGTTTGGACCTCCCCGACCCAGACAGTCTTTTGCTCACTAGCTTATTTACAGAGAAGAACAATGAGCCACAAACAGATCTTCCACCCTGAAATCCTGTATCATATATTCAGCTCTGGAGCACACTTGGGTCTCTCAGCACCCTGATATCATCTGTCACATAGCCCAAGCCAGGTTCAATATTTTTCCCCAACCTCCCACTCTTTTTCCCCTTCAAAAGAAGTCTGGTGTATAAATAATGTGAAGGCAGAGGTGATAGTGGGCTGAAATCGTTTTTACCAGTAGAATTCGTGTGAACACCCCATGCACATCCGCTTCTTTCTACTGGCTGAGTGCGTTTTATCAAACCATCCAAGATTATATTTCTGTCTCAATGGCAGCTGTGTGTCCTAGAAATTGAGGTTCACAATGTCACAGAGGCATGATGGGCAGGACAATACTTATATTTTTGATCACTACATTTCTTTGTTATATTTTCTCTACCTACACTCAATTTGTTCAAACATAGACTCCATTACAGGAGCAGGTATTGCTTTGTCTGAGTGGAATACCCATTTTGAGCCTGGCTAAAATAAGCTTTCATGACCTCACAAGCACAGATGCACAGTGTCTTCAGTGCAATCACCTCAGACCCAAATCTCACTCCCATCATACACAATTCTTTTAATTTTTGAAAACTCCTTTAATTTTATATTTAGTATTTAGGTTTGTAAAACATTTGGGATCTTTCTCAGTAGCTTTGTCATCAATAAAGTATAGTGTACACACAGTGCAATGGGCACATTGAAAAAGTATACATTTGTAAGTTTTGACCCACGTACATGCCCATTTGAAACAACTACCTCCAACAGCCTATGTTGTTCATATTCCCCTCTGTCTCAGACAACCGTTGATCTGACTTCTATTGATTCATAAACTGGATCTTATTGTATGGAAATTTATAATAGTGAGTTTAGATAGAAATCACTGTCATGGTGGTATGATTCTATAAAGTGTATATATTACAATTGGTCACATAAGATTATATTAGGACTGAAGTATAACTTGCCTGCTGATGTCATAGCCATTATGGTATAGCAGGCCTCTCAGGAATATCAACCAAACATGGAATATAAAGTTTTAATAAGACTAGGTATAATCCCTTCATATTAAAACTAGATGAGATGATCCTGGGAGAAGAAAAGGTCCCAAAAGCAGGACAAAGAGATAGAGATAGCCCCTGCTTCCATTGTTAAGAGTCCCACAGGAAGACCAAGCTCTATAGGTATAACGTGCATGTATGTATGCAGAGGACTTAGATCAGTCCTATGTAGGCTTCCTCTTGTCTATTCAGTCTGTGTGAGCCCCTATGAGCCCATGCTGGTTGATTCTGTGCTAGACGAAGCCTCTCTGATGACGATTATGCTAGGGAGAGAGTGTTGGGAAAGACTAGAGAAACTGGGGACATTCAGGGGTAAGGTAGAAATTTAGTGCAATTGAAACTCCCAGGAATCTGAGGGTAACCCTAGCTAAAACTCCTAGTAAGGGGGGTTGTGGAACCTGAACTAGCCACCTCCTATAATCAAAAAGACTTACAGTGGAAGAGTTAGAATATCAACCTAGACTCAAAACCTTTAAGCTACAGTTTGTCCTACCAAGAGAATGTGCTATGGTAAAGGTGTCACAGTATTGTTGCCAAACAATGACCTGTTAAGATTGAGACATATGCCATGGCAGGGAGCCTACCCCTGCCACTGACTGGAGAGGCAGGAACCAGAGGCTGGATAGTTCAGAAACTTAGGATAGAACCAAACACCACACACACACACACACACACACACACACACACACACACACACGTCAATAAAGTGATTCCTAATGATATTTTTGCTGTACTCATAGATATGAGACTAGCATAATCATTTTTTAAAAAACATTTTTAATTTTTAAATTAAAATGTAATTATATCATTTACTTTCTTCACTTTCTTCCCTGAAAGCCTCCCAATTCATTTCTTTCTCTTTTAAATTCATAGCCTTTATTACTTTGTTATTATACTCACACACATATACATACATTATACCTCTCTCTATATATATACAGTGTGATATATAGTGTGTACTATAATATCTATAGCTTTATATCTATATATCTAAATATCTATATAATATCACCTATCATCTATCTATCTATAATCTATATCTATGTCATATCTATCTATCTATCTATCTATCTATCTATCTATCTATCTATCTATCTATCTATCTAAGTAGTTATTCCTTAATATACAGACACAACACAGAGTCTATATGATGTCACTTGCAAGCTTTTTTCTGGAGAAAACTACTTCTCCTATTCCTTAGTTGTCTGAGTTCTTTGTCTAAGGTTTAGTCTCTATTAGAATTTCCCTTTTCTTGTTAGCATGTTTAATAATATCTCAGGAAGAAGAGACAGATATACTTAATGTTCAAGGCCTGCTGAACGTATCCCAATTGATTGTAGGTTTAGGGATTTTGTGTTGTAATTTTATCAAGTATCACTAGACTGTGCCTGGGTGAGTACTTGTGGATATTTTATCTTGGTCTATCTATGTGTCTTTGGTATTGACTACCAAACTGTTTTGTTCACTGTAGCATCTAAGTAAGATTTATACTTCTTCAAAATCCACTTTTTGCTTTAAACAAAGGATCTTTTAAACTTAAATTGTGAAAACTATCACATATAAATTTCAACTAATATCATATTCAGTCTTCTGTTTTTCTACAATATATATTAGTGGCCATTCTTAGTTTCCTTGAAGTCTCATCACGCTGGATGTTCGATGTCTTATATTATTTCTTGCTGTGAAGTAATGATGGTCATAAATCCATTCAATTTTTGTGTATCTGGAAACAAGGTTGTAATTTCACTAAAAATATAGTTTTTTCTGAGATTAAATTTTTGGTTGTCAGAGAGTTCGACATCATTTTTGCTTTAATTTTTATTTTTAAAAACACTTTAAAGGTATTGCTTCTGTCCTCTCTTTTGGCTTAAACTTATTTCACCAAGAACCTTGCTGTCTTTCATATTGTAGTTTTCATTTCCATGACGCACAGCTCCTTTGGTTGCTTCTTAATCTTGTTTAGAGGGTATTTGAATCCTTGTCAACTATATCTTTGTAGTTAATTAACTTCACAAAAAAATTAGTTATTATTTCTGCTAATATTTGCTGGTTATCCCCACTCTTTTTGTATCTTGTGATATCAATAATGTTTTCATAATGCAACTTTAAGCTGTTCCCACAACTCCTCAGTGCCCAGTGACATATTTTTAGTCCTTTTGAGTTTCATATGACAGAATAACAACTTGTATTGCAAGCTTAGTTAACATTTCCATTGAAATGTGTAATTAATGCTAGTCAGTACATTTTGTCTATTTAGACAGTTCTGGACGGTTTTCAATATTTTGTATGCTTAATATATTTAATGTGTGTGCTTAGTACTTCTAGCGTCATCTACATATAGACAAGGTTGGAGCTATTTAATTAGGCTACCATGATTTTTGAACCCTTAATTTCACTTTAATAATTTCTGTCTGTACTAAATTTTTTCTTCGTCATATTGTTTTTAAATGCCCATTTTTATGCCTAATCCTTTTATTGTGTCTGTGTGTGGTATGCAAGTTCATTTGTGTACATGTACATATGCACATATGTGCACATGAGTGGAATGCAGAGGTCTAGATGAGTTGTCAAAATTCCACAGGTGCTATCCACAATTTTTAAAGTTACACTGACTCTCACTGCCTAGAAATTCACCAAGTAGGTAGACTGGATAACTGGTGAGCCCCAGGGATTTACCTGTCTCTGCTACCACAGTACCGGGATTAAAAATATGGACCAGCACAGATAGCTGTTTTAAAATACTTGGATTTGATTGACTGAAATAATATCATCATGCTTGCTAGCAAGATAAGCACTTTCTTAACTGAATTTTGATTTTTAAAGCTATTTTTATTTATTCATGTGTGTGTATGTATTGATAATTAAGTCTAATTCCTGAAAGTAGTAAGCTGAAAGCAACTATAAAACGAATAAATATTCACTATAAAAAAGTTGAAAACAACATGTTGGAGGTTGAAAACATTTGGCTTTGTGTCCTATTCTGGGTCAATATAATAGCTATTCACCTAGTAAAGCTCTATAAAAAGAGTCTTTAAGCAAAGGTTCCTCATTCTTATACCATGTTTGATATGCTGTCAAGTATATAAGGAGAACAGTCTTCTGTTTAAGAAAGAACAAGAGAGAAGTGAATGTTGGATTTTTGGGAGAGATTGCCTTGAATCTGTGAATTAGTTTTGGTAGGACGGCCATTTTTACTATGTTAATCTTACAAACTGGCAGTGGGGGATGTACCCATACAACTCATTGAATATGGAGAAGTTGAACTGGAGGTCATATGGAGCCTTCACTCCTATATTCTCCTCTCTCTGGTGAGGGGATGAGTATACTCTGAAGGCTACCAAAAGAGAAATGTAAACATCAACCCAGACTCAAAACCTTTGACCTACATTGCATCCTGCCTACAAAATATACTAGGGCAATTTTAGTACAGAATTTGGAGGAGTAGCCAAACAACGTTTGATTTGACTTCAGGCCCACTCCATAAGGATGCCCCGATGCCTCAGTGTAGGGGAATGCCAGGACAGGGAAGTGAAGCAGGAGTGAGTGGGTTGGTAAGAAGGGGGAGAAGGGATAGGATAGGGGATTTTTGGAGGGGAAATGAGGAAAGGGGATAACATTTGAAGTGTAAATAAAGAAAATATTTAATTAAAAAAAGAAAGAAGAAGGAACCCATGTCTGAATCAAGAAGCAGAGACTAGATAGTCCGAGACCTAGAATCAAATCGAAAACTAGTGGCATTAAAAACAGACAGTATCAATAAGATGACCCCTGATGTTACAAAACATAAAAGAAAGAGATGAAACTAAGCTATGTGTTTCTTCTTGAAGAAACCCCATGAAACTTCTAGAAGAAAAATTTTCATAGCAAAAAACCTAGGGCTCAAAAATGACAGAGAGGAAAGCCTTCTAAAAGGTTTAAAACATCAAATGCTGTTTTAGCTCAGTAGTCAGACTAGGGACAAAGCCACAGACTTCCATGTTTCCTATGAAGCTCACAGGGCAAAGCTGTACCCTAGGTGAGAGTAACAAGGCTGTTGTCACCTTGAAGAAACATAAGAGAAAGTGCATTGGTTTTAGCTGATGTCAAGGTCTCCGAACACCTGATTTCAGAACAGATTCAATCTAATGGATGTCAAAGAATATATTTTATAATTCACATAAAATTATGAATGACTAGATTTTACCACATGGTTCTCCAATACTAATACATTAGAACAAAACACAAGAGTTTGCAAGCTTAAAGAAGCTCAGTGAAGAGATGCACATAAAGTCACTGTGGATCATCAAGAGATACTTAGGGATAATCCCAAGGAGAGCCGTTACACCCCCTTCTATCCTCAGGAATGAACTACCCTTGTCAGCATTTGGCTATACTTTCCAGACACAGATGGCAGCAGCTATGTGGAAGGGAAAGAACTAATATTTGCCTGATGGTTATGCTAAGGGTCACTATTTTTTAGATACAGATCTTAGGTTAGATGAATTGTGCCCTGTTCATAACAATAGTAGTGCCCACAGACATGGCACCACTTACCCTATTTATCCCCTAAGTAGTAGTATAGACAGTAGATTCATCACTTCCCCTTCTGGATAAATCTACTAACAGATATTCCCCTGACACTATAAGAGAAGTTATGAGTCTGGGTTATGAAAGTCAGACCAATAATGTCAGGGATGAGGGTGAAACCTTTCAGCGCTGGTAGCAAATTAATAAGTTGTATAGATAGCCTATCCCTATAGAGTTTTCTCAGAGGAAATTTCCTATTGGATAGAGAAGGGTGGGTCTAAATTGCTGGCCAATTCTTAAAGACAATATATAGAAGTATTAGTGCACTTCAGCTGAAAATCAAATGAAAGATGTTTAGTTAGTAAAAAATAAACTTCTCTAGTGGATAATGAGCTACTTTCAATCTGTTTTTATGTTAAACACTTGTTCTTTCTAAATAAAAAACCTGAAATGAAGCTATAAATTTTTAAAAGGTTTTAAACCATTCACTTTTTACATTTACTATTTTACATTCTTGAGCCCCTTTATATTAATTCCTTAGGTAGATGCTGTATAAATGATTTCTCAGTTGATTGGTAGGCATTTAACTTAATATTTGTGACTTCTACTATAAATACATAATGATCATCTAATACTTAAACAATTATTTCTGTGAGATAAAATCCCATTCATTTGGCTAGTCAAAAAATACCAAGACTTAAAATGTTAGGAAATGAATTATTTAAATGAGTTTCTAAAAAGTTGGACTCATTTAAATTAACTAGACGTTGCCAGTAAGGGCATTTGAGAGCCTTGAGCTACTATGCTTCAGGCTTTGATATTTAGACTGTATTATTTGTGATACTTTATTTCTGTGTAGTTTTCCTATTCTTATTTTTCTTTTAGAGTATAATTTGTTACTATCTGATCATCTCCTATGGGCCAGCCTCTGTCCTGTTGTCTAACAATACATCATCCAGTAGGATGCTGTAATTGTAACCTTAATGGATACAGCATCGCTGTAATTATGAAGGTACTTAGTTGATTATAAGTGTGAATAATTGTGATCACCCACAGGTCAAAGACATTACCATCCCAATATTGCTGTATTTAGTTTAAACAGAAATTCTTAGTTTTTACATAGGAAAAAAATTTTTGAAAAGTGATGACAGAAACAGAATTACTGAGTACGAAGGGGAGTGGGGAGGGTCACTTCAGCTACTATCTTTACAGATTAAACCACAGATAGCTGTCTTTTCATACCCAGAATAGGTAATCAGGACACATTCTCATTGCTTGCTGATAAGTAACTGTGAATCTCCAATTTCTTGGAAAGCTGGCTTGCTATAGAGTTCTTTTAGTTTGTCTGGTCAGCATGGCCACTTCCCTCTAGTCTGATGAGGTCTCCTGGGCCTTGGGGCAGAACCTTAGCCCAAAGCAAGAGTCTCCCATGAATTTAACATTGTCCATACTTTGGACTTGGTTTTGTTTGTTCCTATGACTCCATCTTGTCAAGTCTGTGTAACCTCATTTTTGTTACTCATTTAGAGTGACCATAGCATTCTTACTTTATTTCTCTGACTATATTTCAGAGTTAAAAAAAATTCAACTTATAAAATTCTCATTATTTCTCATATTATAGAAAGTATGCAGAACCTTTATTCACTGTTGAATGAACTCACCAATGATGGACTCAAAGATGAATATTACTATATATGAACAGCAACGTTCACAGAGTCTGACCTTGCTTGTCCTTGCCCTTCTCAAATCCTGATTTTCCAACTTGCTTCTAGAGATAATTGAGATTTCATAGAGCTGACTTAAAGGCTAAGTGAACTTTGGTCAAGATGCAAAAAAAATAAAACATAGGTAAACATCTAATCCTATTTGCACAACCTTATTTATATGTTCAATTTCTAAGATTTATTTCAAGGAGTAATTTCAGTGCCTCATAGGAAAATATCCAAGAATAGCTCTCTTAATATATATCTTCTCTCTGAGCGTTATTTATATTTCACAGATTTCATTTACGGAAGGAAACCCTAAGGGAACTTGAAAATACATCTAATTATGAAATGTCTCAGGGTTTTATTAAAGATTTTCAACATTTGGGATCAAAGGGCACAGCTTTTAAATTATATTACACAGGTAAATACTTGTTCTAAAGTAAGATATCAATTATGTATGCTTTCTTTACTATAAACAAGTAAACATGATGATGCATGGGTTATCTGTGACCACATATCATTTTTATTAAAAAAATAGAATATCAGCCTTGTGCTCGTCTCTTCTTTGGAAACAACCATAGATGACAGAAGAATTTGTCAGTCTATGTTCAATACAAGACTGAGCTTGTGGTGCTAAGATAAGGGAATCAATCAGAAATCAGTTAAAACATCAGCGGCAAATTTCCATACCTCTTTTCCTGTAGAAAGATAGAATATGTCAGAGCAAAAAAGATTTCAGGATAATCAGATCATATACCAAAATAGAGATGAACAAGATAAATAAGAATTAGAAACAAACACAAACAATTGCAAATAGAACTCTATGCATATTATTGGCATGCAAGCTGCTTTTATTAAACACCATGTCAGACCCCGTTACCTATTCATGAAGACTATGTTAACTGGGGCTGATCTGAAATATTTCTTATTTGAGGGGCTTTTTAAAAATATCTTTTTTTCTGATAAATATAATTATTGAAAAATGTGGCAGATTCTGGACTCTATTGATAATTGAAAAATTTGCTAGCAAAAAAGAATCTTGGAATGTCTGTAACATTTCAAAGCTTCCTCAGAGAGACAGTAGCACTTGCGATGTTTGTTTTTTCCCTGCTTGACATCATTGACCTACATAGGCCACTGGCCTGAGCGTAAGAGAAAAGTGTTTTATCACAGAAGCCAATGATAGCTTTTGACATCTGTGCTAGATCCATTTCTCCCCCGCTGTGCTTAATTTCAGAATTCAGTTCTATCATTACAATAAGAACTTCGTTGACTTCAGTATCCCTATGTCACATTACATCAATTTTCTCCGAGAATCAGGTACAATTTCTAGGTGCCACTGTCTCGTGGATTTATTTGGAATTTTAGATCTTGCTATCCTGCTGCATGAATTGATCTTGTACATTATGGCATGGTGTGTGACCTGTGGAAATATATTATTTCTTGATTCCTTCTTTCAATCTTAGGTCCTGGGATGATCTATTTCTCCTACATCTTTGAAGGCCTCAATTGTGATTCATCTCCCATCTTGTAAACACAACCCGTCCACTGAGAGAGAACTGATCATTTGCTTTGTGCAAGATACCTTCTCCACCAAAGCCTGCTGTCATAAGCAAAGTAGGTCTTGGCAGGAAGACAGTGTGCATATTTTCAGTGTCATCCTCCATCCTGTCTTATGTCTTGAATTCCAGTTTTAAGCCGCAGCTGAGAATATTAATTCAGAACCTCATTACTGAGTAGCTTGCGTTGCTGAAACACTAAGGATGTTGGCATCCTTAGGAAACCATTGCTGGGAGAATTACTGATGCTACTGAATTTTGACACTACTCAGAGGCACAGAATTGACACCTCCATGCAATGTACGTTCTCTGATCTTTGAGAGGAGTAACTAGGGGAATTCTAGGTGCTGAAAAATGGATGCATATTCTGTCCAGAATACACCTGCTCTTGTTGGGTTCTGCTTTGTAGCATTACCTGATAGTGCACTTCTGAGTTCATATTTTTTTTTATTAGTTTACTAGTGAGGAAGAAGATGAATGCTGTGTACTTTCCTCCATGTATAAATTACTCTTGAGGAGTGGTTGCTCTTTGTTCTGATCCCTGAGGCAGAAACTTGGGTATTGTTCTGTATTCACATGAGGGCTAAACTCTAGTCTTTTAACTTTCAGAACTGCATTCCGTACCCATCTTGTCTTTTCTATTCTCATGATTGCAGGTTTCTTATACAACATCATCTGGATTTCTGCAATCAACTTCCTGATTTGTCTTCAGTGGCCCTGGAGAGATTTCTGTATAGGATGATTATGCTTTATTTTTCTTGCTTAAATTCTGAGATTCCTCATCATATACTAACTACAGAGCTTAAGAGTGGGATAGCACAGGGGGCATGTGTACAAATCTTGCTGAGTAGTTCCAATCACTGTGTCTTTCCCAGACTAAAAATGACTAACCTAAAAGATAACAGTAGCTAACATTGAAAGCAGGCATATTTTAACAACTCAAATACATATTTACATTACTAAATGTCTTATAGTATGGCACTATTTTATGTCCACATAAGGAAACAAAAGCAGAGGAAAAGATAAATAAATTGTATACAATTATAATAAAACTCAATCCTAGCAGAACAAGAAGCAAAATGGGTATCTTGTGGATCCCAGATCTATACTCCTAAGCTCTTCATTTTTAAACTCACAATACAGTGTTTATTGCATACTTGTGTGTGTATGCAAATATTTGTGATTTTTGTAGATTTCTTGTTATATATCTAGTTCCAGCCTTCCAGTGTTTAAAAATCTCTTCTGTGCCTTATTTAGGATTCTTTCAGGAAGGGATAATTTTGTTGTAACAGAAGCACAGATTTCTTTAAATTTAAAATGATTTACTGAAGCGGGAGGCGCAGATACTTACTTATAAGCAAAACCTTAAAATAGAATAGGTGTGAAGGAGATCATCAAAGAACAGTGCAGTGGAAAAATAGGAATTGTAAAAATATATAAAAGATAGCATAGTATTGGACATTCTGATGAGGAACTGTGTCACAATGTTTTTCTCTAGTAAAGTATGATTATATTAGCTGAACAGATTAAACTAGAACTCCTTCTACGGGAGCAGGAGGTCAGTCATTTGCTTACATTCATTCTCTAAGATTTAAGTTAATGACAATAAAAAACCCAGCAGCGTCATGAAGTGTTTTAGAAGTTTCTTGGCAAGGTCTTAGATATTACTGCTACATAAAATTAGGCTTTAAAAGACAAAGGACTTTCTTACAAATAGATCTATTCTCACATACATACATATACACACACACAAACATACACACACATGCATATTCATATACGCACACATAAGCACACATACTTGAGTATACACATGTATACATACCTATTCATATATTCACACACACATACACAAACATACATGAAAATACATACATAAGAATGTCCACACACATGCATACTTTTTATTCTCTTGGCATTTTTCCAGTTGCTCATGATTGAGGACATAAAACATTAATAAGGGGGTTCTTGAATCTTATTGTGTCTTACATGCAATTTTTCTTCTTTTAGTCAGATTTGAACTACCTGTTTTAATTTCCCCTATGATGAGAACTTTCAAACAGCATCATGTCTCTGGATAAGAAGTGCTATGCAAACTCATCTGCAGAGAAGATATGAAGTGTGCAATGATTTGGTTTTTTTCCCTAGTGAAAATCTTAGGAAGATGTAAAATATGTTTCGAGCATGCAGACTAAGGAATTCCAGTTTTTACACCAAGCTTCACATTCAGTGTTATAATTTTATTTAGCACATTTACATCAGCTAAGGAAATACTGCTCAGTTGCAATGACTATCAGTTCCTACCTCTAACTTGGGAATAGGTCAACTTTTATCATTCCATATTTATCCTTTAAATTTTAGATGTTTGAAAGTGGGGTCATGTGGTTTTGAAAGGCTGCTCTGAAGGACTCATGAGTAAAATGTTACTATTTCCTGTTTCATTCAATTCATAAGCTATAGATGTTCTACAGTGAAGCCTCTTCTCCCTAGCAGAACTGCATTCTAAACGAGTAAATGGTAGAATTCCAACATCATTTTCTCCTTTTACTCTGTGACCTTGGAAAGATCGTCCCACCTTTGTTTCTGAACCCTCAACCCCTTTTGGTAGCATGTTGAAAACAACAACACTTACTTATTTTATAAAGGTTTACTAGTAATTAAATTGCTAACATTCTTGGAATGTATCACAGAATTTTGTAACATGACAAGAAATAACATTTATTATTATTGCCCCTTTAAGAGTGATTGTTTTATGGTCTAAGAAATAGAACAGAGGTAAGCAAATTGTGAGTCTTAAATAATTGGTGCTGTTTTCTTGAAGTGTTCTGTGGAGTGAAAATCTCTTCTTAGGCAGGAAAGTAAAATCTGAATCTACTTCTTTAGGCATACGTTTAACAGATTTGAGAATGGCACCATTTTAACTCAGGATCAGTTCTCCTCCTTCTCTTCTTTTTTGTTTTTTTTAAAAATCATGTAAGTGTGGTTTCCTTCTTGAGACATTTTTTCTTCATAACAGATAAAAAAGAATCAAGTGGTTATGGGAAAATTGTACAATTTTTTTCTATTCTAACATCAAAAAGGAAGAATGACCTTTAAAAAAAAAATAGGATCTGTACAGAGGCCAATTTCTGTAGCAGATGTCTAAATAATCTCTATTCATCAGCCATTCTGTCACTTCCAATGGATCATTTTTTACAAAGCTAAATGGGATGGTTTATTTACTCTAGATTTTTCCCATGAAACATAACTGGTTGACCAATTTGAGGAAAAAACTTTGGAGCTAGTAGATGTTATAGTCCGCAAATGGCTGCCAAATCGGAGTACCCTTGAAAAGCTAAGCATTCTATTTATGTTGTTGTCTTCTGGAATAATTTTAACAGCCTGCTGTGGAACACTGGTAAAACTTTCAAATATCTTTCTGACTACTGAGTTAGATTATAGGGGAAACACATCACTTTTAATGAACAAATGTCATTTTACTGTGGAGCTACACTTTCTACTTCAAAAATATGTCCCCCAGTATACAAAGTGAATATCTAGGGAAACTGTTTTCAGACAAGTCTTGTCAAGTCAATCTTGTACAAAAGTTGTTTCTGGTACAAAAGCTTTACATTGAAAGCAAAAGAAAATTAAAAGAATTGCAAGAAAAGATATTTTATGGGACTATTTATATGTTTTTCTAGATTCAAATAAAATATAGTTTTAGTCTCAAAAACTAATCCACTGATTTTTTTCAGAGTGAATTTGACTATGTTTACCCAGCCTGCTTTTTTTTTTTTTAATGCTGACAACATTATACTTGTTATTTGGAATAATAAGAATATAGTAGATGTCAGGGGCTAGCTCAATTGTTCTTTCTTCTTCTTGGTTTTTCTTGTGTCAGTGGAAGGAGAAGAAAGTTGGTGGAGCTAAGACTTGGTCCTACAAGATATTTAGGGTTCCTGTATAATAATAAAACCTTTACTTATTTTAATTCTAAGTCACTATGCTTCAGTAGGTGATCTGCCATCTGAGTTCCTCTGAGGCAAGAAACTGTTTAGCACCTCATCATAAAATACCAGGAGATTAAGTAATGTAGCCTTTGTTCTATCTCAGCAGGAATGTTACCTCCTAGCCTGCTAATTGAAGTTAAAGGAAGAAAAAGGGACCAGTTGAAAAGTGGTTTTAACTTTTATTCCTAAATTCTAAAAAGTTTTCTGTGAAAGCCTTCTAAGAAAAAAGGGAAAAGAGGCTTAAGAAAAAGGGAAATAATGGCTCTCTCTTCTTTTTGTCCTAAGTACTTTCAAAATATGTGGTCGTATGGTAAAAAGTTCATCACAAGTTTCACATAAATTCAAATCATAAATTGAATAAGAAGTTTGCAACAGAGATGTTTACATGCATATCCATTAGAAGCAATTATCTGGCTGAACATTCATCATCTGTTGTCAGCTCTATAGACTCTTGGAGAGTTAAAAACCATAATTTCTATGACTAAGGTATTAGTGAAATTTCATATAGATAAACTCGGTCAGTAATTTATATTCTGTCCTTGCACTTATAGTAAATCCTTAGGTCTCCTTTTATGACCTTTGGTTAATGATCTTACAGCCTCTTGGAATGTGCTCTCTAAGTTGTAGATGCCTGCTTGCTATCCCAGAAGCAATTGACTCATGACACTTAAAGACTGGCAGAATTTTCAATGCAGTTCTGACATCTGAAGGGACATTTATAGCAGTCGTAATATAAAGGAGCCTAATAAATACTAATATAATTTTAATAATTCTTGTAGGATCATCATTAAGAATTAAGTAACCATTTATTTGTCTAAATAGTATCACTAAAAGATAGTACATCTTCGTTGTTCTGTAGAGATCTGCTCCAAAGTGTAGGCTAATACATTGTGATTGTATACATACATATATATATATATATATATATATATATATATATCAGGAAAAACATATTAATAGCAGGAATCTTTTCTAAAATGAAATTCTCCTTGGCCTTGCTTACAGGAGCAAATTTGTCAGATATTTTAATCCAAAGCAGACGCATCTCAGGAAGATCACCTGCTAGTTTTTACCTTCTCTCTGATGGCTGTGGACGAGTGGATTTAATAAAACTAATTACAAATTACATCTTTTATTTTAGAGGTAATCTGAACCATCACCCCAGCATGAGTTTTTCATATGCAATTTTTCTATGACCCTAAAACTAATTACCATTCTTACCATATTGTTATGTAAATAATAAAATTCTCTACTAAATTTTTATTTTAATCAAACATTTCATAAATCTATTTTGTTTTATTTTATATCATATTGTTGAATATATTCATCTAAAAACATTATTCCTTTTTTTTTTTAAGATTATTGATTTATTTTATGTATGTAAGTACACTGTTGCTGTCTTCAGACATACCAGAAGAGGGCATCAGATCCCATTACAGAGAGTTGTGAGCCACCATGGAAATTGAAATCAGGACCCATGGAAGAACAGTCAGTGCTGAGCCCCTAAAAGCATTATTTCAACTATTATGCAACTACTTGCATGCAAACTGGTATGGTATACACAAATCCGTATATTCACTAAGCAATGAAGCTTGCAACAATTAGTTATATGAATCTCAGGAATCAAACTCAGGTCTTCAGGCTTGAAGGAAACTGCCTTCACTATGAGACAGCTGTTTCTGCAGTAGTGCCTCCCAAGTATAAAAACTATTGAAAATTGGACTGAAATATGCTTCTATGAAATCTGTAAATCTACAAATGATAAACCTGTTCTAATCAAAAGTATAATTGACCAAAGAGAAAAGGCAAGTGAAATACATGAGAAAGTAGTAGTTTTGAAAGTTAAGAGATAACACACATCCAAAATATTGGCAACAAACAATATGTAAGTTATTTAACAGAAATTATTTGACAGGGGGAACAGTGAATGTATCTCTTACTGAAAACACCCTCCACAAACCAACATGCTAATAATGTGTGATGGTTAAGACTCACTGTCAGTTTGATATGATATAGAATCACCATAGAGATAAGTCTCTGAGCAAACTTGTGAGTAACTAGTATAGACTGGGTTCAATGAGGAATGAGGGCTCCTCCTAAATTGGGCAGCTCCATTTCCTGAGCTTTGGTTCTGGACTGAATAAAGAGAGAGTAAATTTAGCACCAGCACACGTTTCTCTGCTTTTAGGAAACACAGTAAACGCCTTTTTCCAGCTCCTGTCACTGTGCCTTTGTAGAGAGTCATTGAAATGCCATATAACCCGATAGTCAAATTCAGCTGCCTGCCTTCACCTACTCCGAGCTGAGGAATTCCAGCCACACCTCCCCCTACCTGGTGGAGCTGGCAGAGCTCTGGGAACAAGCCTTTGCCTTCAAAGGAGCTGCAGCTTCCTGCGAAAGGGAGTCAGCTGCCATTTCCTGCAGAGAAGCAGACCCTGTGGAATTAACATCTTCCTGAGAGCTGTTATGTCAACATCTCTCAGCCTGGAGGAGACCTGCTGACAAGACTCGCAGCTTTGGGAGGGAGGGTCACACCCCCAAAGCTTATATTTCCTGTTTACCCTAAGTAAAGGTAGACTTTGAACAACTGTGTTGTCTTGGTCCGTGTTCTTTTCGTCGTCCTCCCCACCCATCCCTAAGTATCTTTTACAGGTCACTGGTTCGCATGTAGCTGCAGGTGACCTGTTCAATGCCTTATTTTAAATTTTCTTTTCACAAAAATATTCTTCCTCATAGAATTCATTTCTTCATGAAGACCAGGAAACAACTGAAGAAAATCTGCCTGCAGTTTATTGATTTTGAGATAAATATTTTCCATCATTATAGTTATAAACTTAAAAGTTTTCTAAGAACAGGTGGTAAAACTGATTCTGTAGTTTGCTTACATTTTCATATCTATGGTAAGAACAATTTAAGTAGTCAGATTCTCTTACTGTACCTTGCATTGGATTCATGACATTGAAATCAGCAAGAACTTCAATTTATTACTTAAACCATGTGTTTTAAAGGTAGCAGAGAAATGATTATTTTAAATCTTATTCTCATGAAAATTTCAATATCTTCCTATAACAACAATAGATACTGTACTTTATGTATCAAGTATTATATCTTATGTGATAACTTTTATCTTCCTGCCCACAAAGAAAAAGTCATCTTTCTCTTTTCATCCTTGATAAATTTGTCACATACCTCAAAAGAGCATCAGTTAGCGAAATTCAGTCACAGGTCACCTACTTTGGTAATGTTATATTAACCCGAAAAAGCTTTATCTTGTCGTTATTTTCAATGATCTAAATCATCCTCTGAATGTGTTATTGGAGATGCTGAATTTTGCACAGTAGCCATTCCAAATAACAGAATAATACATCTGTCTGTTCTCTGTTCTCTCATATTCTGGGCTTTTGAAATTTACCTGCTGTTTAAATTCCATAGCTCGGCACTCTGATATTAACCTTGAGCCCCAAACACCACAGGATTTACCAAACATACAGACAATGTCCTATTAACTTGTTCTCTGACTTCCTTTCTCCGTATTTCACAGATATGAGCTTGTAATTTTCTGTGGTGGGGTACTTGCGGGTAATAGCTTGTGCCATCTAATTGAATGAAGGGTTTAAAGAACATTAAGCACTTAGACGGAAATTGTGCTGGGAGAGAGAGTGCCCATTCCAGGCTGTGAGCTAGCCTAAGGGAACCTAATCAATAGGCTGATCAGAAGCTGTAGGAAAGACACTCTGTGACAGAAAACTTTGTAATGCTTAGAGAAGCAGAGAGAAAATCAGATTCTTTTTCTTTTCTTTTTTATTGAGTATATTCTTCATTTACATTTCAAATGTTATACCCCTTCCCGGTTTCCCCACTCCCCTAAAACCCTCAACCCATCCTCCCACCTCCTGCCTCCAAGAATATGCTCCTCCACCCAACCCACTTCCATGACTCCCACTCGATTTCCCCACACTGGGGACTCTATTGAGCCTTCACAGGACCAAAGACCTCTCCTCCCACTGATGCCCGACAAGGCATTCCTCTGCCAGTCTTTTGGCTGGAACCACATGAACCCCTTGGTTGATGGCTTTGTCCCTGGGAGCCCTGGGGTATCTGGTTGGCCGACGTTGTCGTTCTTCCCATGGGGCTGCAACCCCACCCCCACCCCAAGCTCCTCCAGCTTGCCCTCCAACTCCTACATAGTAAATCCCATGCTCAGACCAATGGTTGGCTGCTAGAATTCTCCTCTGTATCTGTAAGGCTCTGGCAGGGCCCCTCCAAAAATGGCTCCTTTCGGTACACACTTCTTGTCATCCATAGTAGTTTCAGGGTTTGGTGACTGTTTATAGGATGAATCCCCAGGTAGGACAGTCTCTGGGTGGCCTTTCCTTCAGTCTCTGCTCCACACTTTGTCTCCATAGTTGTTACTGTGATTATTTTGTTCCCTTTCTCAGAGGAACCAAATCACCCCCACTTTGGTCTACCTTCTTCGTGATCTTCCTCTGATCTGTGAATTGTAACATGTTTATTTTGAGCTTTTGGACTAATATCCACTTGCCAGCGAGTGCATACCATGTTTGTTCTTTCGTTATTGGGTTACTTCACTAAGGATGATACTTTTGAGTTCTATCCATTTGCCTAAGAATTTCGTGAATTCATTATTTTTTTTCTTAATTTTTATTTATTTATTTATTTTTTTTTAATTTACATTCCAAATCATTTCCCCTTTCCCGTTTCCTCCCTCCCCGAAAGTCCCATAAGCCCCCTTCCCTCCCTCTTTTCTCCATTCAACCCCCTCTCGTTACTCTGTCCTGGCGTTCCCCTACATCCAGTCTTTCCAGGACCAGGGGTCTCTCCTTCCATCTTCTTAGAAATCTATTGATATGCGGATTGTGTCTAGGGTATTCCGAGATTCTGGGTCAATATCCCCTTATCAGTGACTGCATACCATGTGTGTTCTTTTGTGATTGGGTTACCTCACTAAGGATGATATTTTCAAGATCTGACCATTTGCCTAGGAATTTCGTGAATTCATTGTTTTTAATTGCAGAGTAGTATTCCATTGTGTAGATATACCACATCTTCTGAATCCATTCCTCCGTTGAGGGACATCTGGGTTCTTTCCAGCTTCTGGCTATTATAAATAAGGCTGCTATGAACATAGTGGAGCATGTGACCTTATTGCATGCAGGCAAAGCCTCTGGGTATATGCCCAGGAGTGGTATAGCCGGATCCTCCGGGAGTGTCATGCCCAGTTTTCTCAGGAACCGCCAGACTGCTTTCCAGAGTGGTTGTACCAGCTTGCAATTCCACCAGCAGTGGAGGAGTGTTCCTCTTTCCCCACATCCTCGCCAACAACTGCTGTCTCCTGTGTTTTTGATCTTAGCCATCCTGACTGGTGTGAGATGGAATCTCAGGGTTGTTTTGATTTGCATTTCCCTAATGACTAAGGATGATGAACATCTCTTTAGGTGCTTCTCAGCCATTAGATATTCTTCAGGTGAGAACTCTTTGTTTAGCTCTGTACCCCATTTTTTAATAGGGTTACTTGCCTCTCTGGAGTTTAACTTCTTGAGTTCTTTGTATATATTGGATATTAGCCCTCTGTCGGATGTAAGGTTGGTAAAGATCATTTCCCAGTTAGTTGGTTGCCGCTTTGTCTTTTTGACAGTGTCTTTTGCCTTGCAAAAACTTTGTAATTTAATGAGGTCCCATTTGTCTATTCTTGATCTTAGAGCATAAGCTATTGGAGTTCTGTTCAGGAAATTCTCCCCTGTGCCCATATGTTCAAGGTTCTTCCCTAGTTTCCCTTCTATTAGTTTCAGTGTGTCTGGTTTTATGTGGAGATCTTTGATCCACTTAGAATTGAGCTTAGTGCAAGGAGATAAGAATGGGTCAATTGTATTTGTCCTTTGACGATTTTGTGCAAACGTATAATATATTCAATTATTTTTACCACCCGCCCTTTGTTATCTCTCTGGAACACCGCTGTTTTATCTCTTTGGAACACTTCCCTTTCATATTTATGTATTTTTGTTTTGTGGCCCCAAGTGTTTAACCAGGTCATCTCAGCGATCATGATTTTGGAACACTCTGGTGGAGCTTGGTGGGTTCACACGTGTATCTGCAGCTTAAGATAATTATTTTTAAAAATTTGTATTTCTGTTAAAGAAATACTGGGTCTGAGGTAAAACTTGAACTCTCAAGCAAAAGAATTGGCTCTCTGGGTTATTATACAAGTATTTATAGGAATATTTCTACTGTGTAACTTAGCTAAAAAATAGAAGATAAGGGAAGTACTTGGTGCTAACAGTAAAGGAAGTGAGACCTAGTAGAATGAGTACAATGCAACTACAGGCAATATCTTACTGGTAGGTTTCATTTTCATCTTCATAGTATTACTTATACCACTGATTTAATAGTTAAATATCTAGAGTGACAAATTATACTTGAGGGAGAAATAAAAGTGTACATTTACCTGAGCCACTTTTTTTGATTACTAAAGCTATCAATCCAGATGGATGGAGGAAAAATGTCAGAGGGCAAATTTCTCTGCTTACTGTATTTCTTAAATATCAGAGTAATAAATATAGCATATATGTGCTATATAAATATATGCATAAATATATTCTATACAAATATATACTATATAAATACTTATGAACATTTCCATAAATACTGTAAAGAGAGAGAGGGAGCCATTAGACAAAATTTCACTTGTTTCCCTTTCTTGGTAAGAAACAGTTTTGCATTATGAACCCATGTATTACAATATTTGTGTATATTTTCCTTTATACAGTTTTATACATGTACATGTATTTGAATATCCACGCACATGTTGTGTGCATGTTTATGGAGGCTGAGAGACACCAGACCATGGCAATTTTCATAAAAAACAAACAAATTAAAAAAAACTTTAATTGAGGCTGGCTTACAATTTCAGAGATTTAGTCCATTATTATCTTGGCAAGAAACACGGAGGCATTCAGATCGACACGGTGCTGGAGAAAGAGCTGAGAGTTCTACCATTTGATCCAAAGGAAGCCAGGAGAAGACTGGAATTCCACACTGGGCATAGTTTGAGCTTATACATGATATCTCAAAGCTTACCTCCAGAGTGATACACTTCCTCCAACAAGGTCACACCAATTAATAGTGCCAGTTCCCATGGGCCAAGCACTGAAACACACAGTCTATGGGTACCATACCTATTCAAACCACCACATATATTCATTTATGTTTCAACTTATTTGTATGTGTATACATGTTTGTTGGGGGGTTGCCAGATCTTCTGAAGTTTGACTTGCTGGTGATTGTGGGCTGTTTGACTTAGGTGCTGAGACCCATCCTCTAAGAGAGTAGCAAGTACACCTAATTGCTAAGTTATTTCTCTAGCCTATCCATCTTGCTTTTCAGTCCCTTATGCTTCGCTCAGCTGGGAGCTCACTGATAGGCAAGTTATCCTCAGGGATCTGACTATCTCTCCCTTCAGTTCTAAGATTACATGGAAAATCCACTACAGTTGCCTCAGAATCAAACTCCGATCTCTATACCTGCACAACTAGCACCTTGCCAACTGAGCCATTTCACTAACATTTATGTAAAGACTTTTATGCATAAATGTGCCTTGCCTCTTCACCTTTCTTTACATTTTCTGCACATATAGTCCTTGTTCACTCACACTCAATAAATGGTGAATTTTTTCATTTATTTTAAGCCCATGAAAATGCATTTTACCTATGAATAATGAGTGTTACAATCTGACTCCCTGACCGCCCCCCCCCCAACATAGCTGTACACATTTTGTTCCATGCCTGCCAGCTATTTCATTTTATTGCTATAACATGCCTACTAGTTATTGACACAGACAATTGACTTGGCTTAGAGCAAGGGCATGCTGAATACATATCCTGTTTTATTCTGTATGCTCTAAATGCTCTCTATTCATAGACTTTCTTTCATGCTCTTTTCCATATCACCCATTAATGTATAACTTGATATGCAATATGTGTATTTTTGTATTGCTTCACCCAAGTCTCTCTGCTTAAGTACAAGCTTCACAACTAAATCTAACTTTATCAACAGTTTAGTTAACTCTCAAGCATTTCAGAGTACCAATGTAGGTGTTTTAATATTTCCAATTTAAATTGAAATCATGAAATTGATACACAAACTGTTATCTCTTCAATTTTCTCTTTCTCTTTCACTGATACACGTGGGTATGTATGTGTGTTAAAATCCCTATATAGTGAGTTGAAGCCCTTTAAAATCCACCAGTAATTACTATTATAGTCCCAGAATACCATCGATGTAGTAAAGATCAGAATAAGAGACATTAATTTTTCAAGTGCCCCAGTTCAGTGTTTGTATTTGGAAGATTAACTGTTGTTCACAAGGGAAATTGATCTTTTCTTACATGAAGTATTTGTCTATGTAACACCACAGCTTGCTGACAGCATAAACTACCCTTCACCTTCTACCATAAGCAGTTAATGTGCACCTCTAACTGCTTCCCACATTTGCCACTTTCACTTTAAATGGCTTCATGAAGGTCCCGTTATTGCTGTATAAAACTTTTATTTCCACATTACTCTTTGTTCTCCAAAATCACTTACAGTTAACTGTCTAAAGACTTTATCAAAGAAAAATATTTTCATTGAGCTACTCCAAGGGTTTAAATCAGTTAATCCATGATGACTCTTAAAGTATCTGCTTCTTTTTTTCTGTCTTAATGCATGCTATTATGACAAGACGATGTTAATAGAGGAACTCACAAAAATCTACCCCTCACAAAAGCATGTCACTGTTCAACCCACCACTACCCATGCATTTACTCACAGCAATAAATTCAATTACATTACTCCAGTTATGGCAGATTTACACTCAACTGCTATCAGTCAGTACATTGACTTTAAGATGTGACTCAGAGTTTTTCATTACCTCTGTGGAACTTCCCTTTCATTCCTATCAGAATTGGCTTCCATTTACACATACCCTCAGTCCTTCCTCTCTAATAATAAATCTCAAATTCATCAACCCCCTTGTCAGGCCTCTCACCCATGGGCAGCAGAGCATTCACCTGCTGTGGAATTCCCTGAAATGACCATTCCTGCTCCAATCTCCTGAGCTTTAGAAAACCTTTTTGGAGTCTTGCTTATTAAACTTTGCTTTTAATATTTGATCTGACACTGACACATGCTGTATGCTTGACTCTGATTTTGAAAGAAAAAAAAAGAAGAAAGGTATTTTTATTTGCTTCACCATTCATAAAAAGGAATGAAATTTATATTTCTTCATAGGTATCTTATATTTCTCATCATTCTTTCCTTTTTATCACTTCTGCTTCCAGCTGAATGATACCAATCTAGTTACAAAGCAGAGTTCAAAGATTTCATATGTTATGAGATTGTAAATAAGCAGCCCCAATATCATTAATTAGCACTTCAGACTAAATACGGTTAAGGGTTTCTTTAAGAGCCAATATGTGGTTAAGAGGGATCAATTCTTTCTATATAATCACTGTCTTTTCACCTGCCCTGGATACCAACATCTTACCTACTTTCACTTTAGTTGTCATACATTTCTATTTAAATATGCTCATCTGTTAAAACAAAAACACTTAGTCTTGGTGATGCAGGAGGAAGTTTCACTCTCTGTGCCACAGTCATAAAAGTTGTAAAACCAAACACACAGATACTGAAAATCTTTTTTCAAAGTTGCCCAGGAACACCTCTGATGGAAGAATGGTGTCTCATTTTTTTTTGAAATATTACTTTGGAACATAAACTTGATTATACACATAGTAGGCACTTCATAGTTATTTCTAAAACATAAAGTCAATTACTTTTATTTCAGTCCTTCATTTTATATTCCATTCCCCTTTGAAAGAATCTGTTTTTCTATTGGACATAGTACTATCTGAGGATCCAGCTATACCACTCCTGGGCATATACCCAGAAGATGCTCCAACATGCAATAAAGCATATGTTCTACTATGTTCATAGCAGCCTTATTTATAATAGCCAGAAGCTGGAAAGAGCCCAGATGCCCCTCAACAGAGGAATGGATACAGAAATTGTGGTATATATACACAATGGAGTACTATTCAGCTATTAAAATAATGATTTAAGGTCTAGCTAGAACAATTAGACAACAAAAAGAGGTCAAAGGGATACAAATTGGAAAGGAAGAAGTCAAACTATCACTATTTGCAGACGATATGATAGTATACTTAAGCGACCCAAAGAACTCCACCAGAGAACTCCTACAGCTGATAAACGACTTCAGCAAAGTGGCCGGATATAAAATCAACTCAAGCAAGTCAGAAGCCTTCCTATACTCAAAGGATAAGCAGGCTGAGAAAGAAGTAAGAGAAATGATACCCTTCACGATAGCCACAAGCCATATAAAGTATCATGGCGTGACTCTAACCAAACAAGTGAAAGATCTGTATGACAAGAACTTCAAGTCTCTGAAGAAAGAAATTGAAGAAGACCTCAGAAGATGGAAAAATCTGCCATGCTCATGGATTGGCAGGATTAATATAGTAAAAATGAGCATCTTACCAAAAGTAATATACAGATTCAATGCAATCCCCATCAAAATCCCAACTCAATTCTTCATAGAGTTAGAAAGAGCAATTCAAAAATTCATCTGGAATAGCAGAAAACCCAGGATAGCTAAAACTCTTCTCAAGAGTAAAAGAACCTCTGGGGGAATCAGTATCCCAGACCTCAAGCTGTACTACAGAGCAATAGTGTTAAAAACCGCATGGTATTGGTACAGTGACAGGCATGTAGCTCAATGGAACAGAATTGAAGACCCAGAAATGAATCCACACTCCTATGGTCACTTGATCTTTGACAAAGGAGCTAAAACCATCCAGTGGAAAAAAGATAGCCTTTTCAACAAATGGTACAGGTTCAACTGGAGGTCAACATGCAGAAGAATGCAAATTGACCCATTCTTATCTCCTTGCACTAAGCTCAATTCTAAGTGGATCAAGGATCTCCACGTAAAACCAGACACACTGAAACTAATAGAAGGGAAACTAGGGAAGAACCTTGAACATATGGGCACAGGGGAGAATTTCCTGAACAGAACTCCAATAGCTTATGCTCTAAGATCAAGAATAGACAAATGGGACCTCATTAAATTACAAAGTTTTTGCAAGGCAAAAGACACTGTCAAAAAGACAAAGCGGCAACCAACTAACTGGGAAATGATCTTTACCAACCTTACATCCGACAGAGGGCTAATATCCAATATATACAAAGAACTCAAGAAGTTAAACTCCAGAGAGACAAGTAACCCTATTAAAAAATGGGGTACAGAGCTAAACAAAGAGTTCACACCTGAAGAATATCTAATGGCTGAGAAGCACCTAAAGAGATGTTCATCATCCTTAGTCATTAGGGAAATGCAAATCAAAACAACCCTGAGATTCCATCTCACACCAGTCAGGTTGGCTAAGATCAAAAACACAGGAGACAGCAGTTGTTGATGAGGATGTGGAGAAAGAGGAACATTCCTCCACTGCTGGTGGAATTGCAAGCTGGTACAACCACTCTGGAAAGCAGTCTGGTGGTTCCTCCGAAAACTGGGCATGACACTCCCGGAGGATCCGGCTATACCACTCCTGGGCATATACCCAGAGGCTTTGCCTGCATGCAATAAGGTCACATGCTCCACTATGTTCATAGCAGCCTTATTTATAATAGCCAGAAGCTGGAAAGAACCCAGATGTCCCTCAACGGAGGAATGGATTCAGAAGATGTGGTATATCTACACAATGGAATACTACTCTGCAATTAAAAACAATGAATTCACGAAATTCCTAGGCAAATGGTCAGAACTTGAAAATATCATCCTTAGTGAGGTAACCCAATCACAAAAGAACACACATGGTATGCAGTCACTGATAAGGGGATACTAACCCAGAATCTCGGAATACCCTAGACACAATTCGCATATCAATAGATTTCTAAGAAGATGGAAGGAGAGACCCCTGGTCCTTGAAAGACTGGATGTAGGGGAACGCCAGGACAGAGAAAGGAGAGAGGGTTGAATGGAGAAAAGAGGGAGGGAAGGGGGCTTATGGGACTTTTGGGGAGGGAGGAAACGGGAAAGGGGAAATGATTTGGAATGCAAATTAAAAAAAATAAAATAAATAATAAAAAAAAAGAGTAACCATGTGATTAACTGCTGAGTCTACCAAAAATTGTGGAGAACTGATGTGCCCTTTTATCAATATCTAAGAGAGGACACAATTCCTAAGGGAATAAGAATATGTAAATGCATACATTCAGGTCCTTTATCAGGATAAAGAGTCTGGATAGAATTTCATGCAAACTTATTAGGAAAAAGCAGAAATAGAAACAAAGAACTTTTCTTAGTTTTTCAAGAGACAGCCAGATGTTTCTTTTGGAAGAGTGAACTACTTGTAAGAGATGTCTGAATTAAATTTTGGGAGGTATAAGTTCAAATTTTCAGGGGTCACAATGTTAGTTGGTCCTGTGTCATCCATGTGTGAATCTTTGCTTCTTATCATGTCTGTTATACCATCATGGAAATACTCGAATGGGACTGGAAGGGATTGTCTTTTTCCTATTAAACAATGAAAATCTCATCTTTTGATCTTTAAAGGTTTTCAAAGACTATAAGTTTACATGCAAGAGGCCTAAAAATAGCAAAACAAACAAACAAAAAATAAACAAACCAAACAAAAATAAAAAAAAAAAACAAAGTCAAAAACAGACAAAGAAACAAACAGACAAACAAACAAATACAACTCCAGAGGTTTCAAATAGTATTAGTTTCTGTCAATATTAAAGCACATAATAACCCTTAAAACCTTATTTTGGGCATGGGCATACAAAGCATTCCATTTTAAGCATGAGTTGTGGTTCAGTAGTTAATTTCAGTGTCTAGTCTTAGGTGACATTGTTAACTTAGCAAAGAATAACATATTTTCTACTCTTTCTGTTTTGTAAAATTTGCATATAACTTTAGTCTCTGTGGGTTAAACAAGCAATATTGGTTGTGTACAGAAGGAATACTTAAATTGTATTTGGACTCCCTCTCTTTTTGCCAGAGCAGACTTTTAACATTTTAAGTGAAATCATTAAAACTGTTATTTTTACTCACATAATCCCTGGTTTGAATATTCTCATGACAGTGGCTTTCGCTGAAATAAAATGAAAATAGTTTCCCTTTTCCCGACAAATCAACAATTACGTATAGCCTAATTGAGAATTTCTGATGAGTTTTTAACAAAACGGAAGCTGTCTTGCTGTGTGAAGAACATGATCTCCTGAGAGACTGCTTAAAGGATGCTGTAAGGAGAGTTTCTGGGCTGTTGTTTACCTCGGGGCTCTGCATATAGGGGAGTTAGCAAATGTCAGATGTACAACTCACAACTGTACCGAGTACTGCCTGTGTAGATCTCCATCCCATTCACTGGGAAGTGATCTACTTGGTGCAGCACCAGAGAGCCAGCTTCTGCAGCTCCAAACCACAGTGACTGCTGTAACTCAATCAATTCTACATCTGCAAACTGTCTCAAGGGGAAAAATGGTTATAATCATTTCTCATAATGTCAGTTCTAAAGAAAAGTCTCTTATAAATGTGTTGTTAAGGAAGTTTTCCTGAAATACTTTGGTAATTTGATGTCCTATTACAGGTATTCATGAAGTTCTTTACTATCTTGGTTTTAATTAGAGAGCAGTTTAATTCTAATTATTTTAATCTTGGCCTTTTCTGACAAGTTCTTAAATCCATTTTACATTTATCAAAGTTAGGTGAATTAGGCTTAACTCAGAAAACTCCAAGGAGGAATTAATTTTTAAAGGTTTAAAATTGTAAATATGTTGTGTATAAATTCTTGTATTTATTAAAAATTCATCTTCAATCATTTCAACAAAGCATTTATTTTCATCACATTGCAATCAATGTAATTTGATCTGAAGTGACAACCTATGTAAATGAGGCTGCAAATAGCTGTGCAGGCAAAGACAACTTGATTTTCCCTAAAAGAAAGTACTTTTTTCCTTCTTGATGGGTTTCAGAGTCTTAAAGCTCACTTCTCCCAAAAGGTGTACAACCATGAGTGAAGATCACTAAACTGTTATTGTCCACATACTACATGCTACAGAGGTTTATTATTAATATTTATCTGAATTTTTCTTTTATTTGTTGGTGTAGTATTCAGTACTCAACACAGGGTATTATATATTCTAATCAAGTAATTTACTACTCAGCTGCAGGCCCAGACCTGGCATTTACTATTAAAAGAGAATTTTTTTTTGCATTAGTTAATCCATCATTTGAATACACCGTTTTATCACTAGAATTTAAGAATTTCCTCCTTATATACACTGCATGGAATGCATATCATCTCATTACAATAAATAACTTCCAACAGAGATCTGTGAACTAATCCCTGATTTTCTTCTCATAGTAAGTATTTCCAAGGAGTAAAATTATCCAACTCCAAAAAAATGAATATTTAAATATATTTAATGTGTGCTACCTTAGAGTTTCTGATAAAATGTATAAACCTATCATTGACAACATTATTAGCTCCCTAGTCTTCAATATTTTAATAGCTAAATCTTTTAGTTTCTTAATAAATGTATCTCAGATTACTAATATAGTATGTTTGAATTTCAAAATTATTATTTTCTCAAACATTGATAACTCTTGCTTTTTATTTTAAATCGTTTGACAGTTTGATATATTCCCATCACTCTCTCTCATCACTTTCTCCTCCCATTGGTATCTGGCTACCCACAAATCTTCCTCTTAATTTCACATCTTCTTGTGTGTGAGCTGCTAAGTTTAACCAGATACTTGCACAATCTTGGGTTGGAAGTGATTCAGTGGAACAATAAAAAGATGCCTTCTGCATATTTTCTAGCCACTATGCTTATGAATTCACTGTACCCTTGGCTACCTGCAGAAGAGTAGGTCCATCAATGGATCCATCATGAATGAGGAAAAGGTTCACCCTTCCTGAGGGACTGTCAGTAATTCTCAGGTCTTGAGAGTCCAATTTAATGTCAGTTATTAATCCCCCTTTAGGGGCAGGGGTTATAAACATTAGTAGTATTAAATATTCTTTGTTGTAGAAATTTTCAATCTCAATCCATGGTTTTGTTCCCAACCTTTGATCATTTAGTTCCAAGATAAATGACTCACATAAACTTTATATTTACGATAAACCTTAAACAGCACAAGAACGGGGCAGATATCTACCCTCTGTGCTATTACAATCTAATTTCCTATTGATAACCCCGAGTTATTAATGACTAAGTTATCTGGGCTGCTTTTAACTCCAATTGGCTGGTCCTTGGGGCAACATTTTCATGACTCACTTAACCATGGAAGCTCTCTCTCCCCTTGTAGTTCTCTTCTGACTTCCAAGTCCTAGAACCCTAAACCCCACCTATGTCTCTTCTGCTCAGCTATTGGCTGTCAGCATCTTTATTCACCAATTGTAAATAACATGGGGACAAGGTCACATAGCTCGCTTGGGTCTACATGCAGACTCTCTTGTCTTGGAAGTTGCACTTAGCAATACAATACACAGTAATAAGATAAATAAGTAATAAATAAAGAACCTCAACAATTTTTCTTTAATCTGTGCCTTTTCTCTCAGGTTTTTGCAAGCTATTATTTTATTTAAATCACTTGTTTCCATTACTTCCACATCCTTGTACCTTGAGAAAAGAACATTCTTTATTTTTCTTTCTTTAGAAGTGCAGTACAGCTGTTGGAACTGCTAAGTTGATAAGACTAGACTCATACACATGATGGACAATTCCCCTACTTCTACCTACTAAATGTTGGGTGTTGCCATACTAGTGGGACACTGGAAATGGCCTTACTGCTTCTTAATTTTGACTCAAGAAGTTTTGGAGAGGGGCTGGAGGGATGGCTCAGTAGTTAAGAGCACTGACTGCTCTTCCAGAGGTCCTAATTTCAATTCCCAGCAACCACATAGTGGCTAACAACCATTTGTAATGGGATCTCATGCCCTCTTCTGGTATGTCTGAAGACAGCTACAGTGTACTCATATAAATAAAATAAATCCTTTTTTTTTATAAAGAAGTTTTAGATATTTCTCCATTGGTCTGTATATATTATGTCATCATTTACATATATTTAGACGTTCAAAGAATTCTATTTCTCTGTGTGCTATGGGTGCGATTCATGAGTGGTGCGAGGACCTGAGTTATTACTTTTCCTATGTGGAGGAAGCAGAAAATTAATTTCCTCAAGTCACCTTCTAACTTCCAGATGAATGCCATACATAACACATGCACCATTATCTACTCATCTGTAAGCAAATGTAATGAAAACATTAAGTAAATAGTATTTTCTTGATATTTTTTATTTTTTCACAGACTTTTCCACTACATAGAAATATTAGTTAGTGACACATGAAATATATCTTAAAATGACAGTTCTCAAAGACAGAAGTATCCATTACTTGTCACTGACTGTCAACTGGAAACATTTGAATTTTTAGCTCTAATCATAATGTACATTAATGTGGTTTCTAAATTCATCTAGCTATTGTCAAATTAGCCTCATCTCAGTACTAAAAGAGAACTTAGTGAGGAACATATTCATAAATGTAGTATTTATATTTACTTTGAACATAAGGAGATTTATTGCAACACAAAAAAGTATTTTTTCTCCAAAATTCTGATTATAGAAATTTCCTAATTTAGCAGAAATTAAAAGTAAAGTAAATAGGTGGATGTAGAATTTGATCTTTGCTTTAAGGTGCTGTTTGCTATAAGAACAGCAATAGGAGAAGTGACTTGGGACACATGCTCCACTGTGTTCATAGCAGCCTTATTTATAATAGCCAGAAGCTTGAAAGAACCCAGATGTCCCTCAACAGAGGAATGGATACAGAAGATGTGGTACATTTACACAATGGAATAAAACTAAGCATTCTTACAAAGGCACAGATACATCTAGAAAACTGGAAAGTTGTACTTGCACAAATATAGAATGGAACCAAGGTCATTGCCACAGATTACCAAGTAGGATGCTGAGATCCCGGGGGGGGGGGGGTGGTGAGTCTTTGGCTTGTTGGCAGCTTGGTCTTGGTCTTGGTGGCTGGAAGTGCAGTGAGCCCTTCTGCAGATTAGGACTCTATAGGCAAAGGCCTTCTCCGTGGCTCCCCATGAAAAGAGGCAGTCCATGGTTTTAAGACATTTATTGTTATGGCAGAAAGTGGATGAGTAAAACCATACTCCACTTCTCAGGGTGGGCCTGAGGTTAAATACCTTTTGCAGGGAGGAGTGTCTGGGAAGGAAAGCTTGTTGACTAAGTCCTTCAGGCCTTTAGGTACCTCATTTAAAATGAAGATCTGTCTTGAGTTTATGTGACCACAGGTCAAGTTCTCTATATGTGGAGGGGCTTGGAGCATTGCCCGTATGTGACTGATAGCCACAAATCTATGGGGACTGTGGCTAGTGACAGCAACCTGGTGCCCAGGAATCAGGCAAAGCGCCTACCGTCCCTTAAGAGTCACTGGGGCTTCTAGCCTTACTTCAACCAGGAAGCAGCTACCTTTCATACTCCCACACCATGTAGTTCTCCATGTTGTCTTTCAAGTCTTTCCTCTTTATTTCAATAATTGTCTTTACATACATATATGTTCATATATGTTCATAAATTTATAAATTTATTTTTGAGAATTTCATGAGTACTGTATTTCAATGATCTCTTATCTTCAACTCCTCATATGCTCTCAATTGCTTTTCAAATTCATGGCTTCTTATTCTCTTCTTATCATTTTTCTATCAATAGGTATTTTAATTCTGATGACTTTATATTATATTAATATTTTAATATTGATATATAACTATTTATAATACTCCTTTTATAACTTTTTATTTCCCCTCATTTTCTTCCTTCCATCTTCTCCCATGTTTCCTTCCTTATGCCTATTCGTGTCTTATGCTTATTCATATCTTTTCCTATAATAATAATAATATAATTATTATTTTTCTACCAATAGTCATTTCAATAATATATATATATATATGTATGTATATATATAAGTTCATCTAACAACTCATGAAAACAAGGCCATGAATTTGAAAAACAGCAAGGAGGAGTTTATTATATGTGAGCTTGAAGAGAGGAATGGAAAGAAGAGATTTATGTTACTATAATCTCAAAAATAAAAGAAACAATTGAAATATAGATTCATAGAAAACAGTTATAAAAAAAGAATTAAAAGTAACTATATTGGAAGTGTTAATATGTAATGTGTTGGATCAAACATTAAGGCCTGTGAATAGTCTTGGTTTTATGTTAACATTTTGTTGTACCATGCTTATTTTAGTGATATAAGAATGCTTTAGAAAACCATCTACTTCAGCTAGATTTTCCAGTTTTGTTGAGTACAGGCTTTTCTAGTAGGATCTGATGATTTTTTGAATTTCCTCCATTTCTGTTGTTATGTTTCCCTTTTCATTTCTGATTTAGTTAATTTGGATACTGCTTCTCGGCCTTTTAGTAGGTTGGTCTAGGAGGTTATCTATCTTGTTGATTCTCTCAAAGAACCAGTTTCTGTTTTTGTTGATTCTTTGTATAGTTTTCATTGTTTCTATTTGGTTGATTTCTGCTCTGAGTTTGAAGTGGCTGAAGCCTGTTGTTGAATTAGGGAAGGCTGAAAGAAGCTGAGGGGCAGGGCAACCATGTAGGAGGACCAGCAGTCTCAATCAATCTGGACCCCTAAGATCTCTCAAACACTGGACCACCAAACAGGCAGCATACACCAACTGATATGAGATCCCCAACACAGATACAGTAGAGGACTGTCAGGTCTGTGTTCATTCAGAGATGATGCACCCAACCATCAAGAGACTGGAGGCCCCAGGGAGTTTAGAGGTCAGGTGTGTGTGTGTGGGGGGGGGGGAGTCGGGACATTCACATGGAGACAGGGGTGTGGGGAGGAGGTATGGGATGTGGAACAGTCAGAGGGTTGACAGGAAGGTGGGGAGAATGAAATATGGGGTGTAAAAAATAATTAAATTAATTAATTAAAAAGAATGCTTTAAATTTTACTAAATTTTGTTTTTAAAAGGTAATTTAGCCCATACTTTACATTATGTACACTATAAATTTTTAAATATTCTACATAAATAGAATGACTATATTATAAAATTTTCCCACATTTTGCTTAACTTTTGGTATTGTAAGGTGAAAAATTCAAATAAGCTCTATAGTAAAAACAAAGGTTAGGAAGAAAACATGAAACATAGTTAGTTTAATGTGTGCAGAGACAGTCTGGAGACTAGAAGAGGATTGAGATCATTTCCTTAACGACATCCAGTGTGTTTACTGTGCTATTTTTGGCAATGGAAATTAGTGTAGCTGCATCATCAAATTATCAAAATTATGAAATCATAGTTTGTTACTATATAACTACAGAGCAATAAAAATACACATTTAATAATAAACTGTGAAACCACAGTACAGTCCCAACGGGTATAACTTCCTAAGTAGTTAAGTTGATTTATGCACAATAATATTGTTTCTCTTGCCTTGTAATTTATTGGTATTACAGTACCAGCATACTTTATAAATAACCTTGAACTAAGATTAATGCCCCACATATGAGATCTGATTGGAAAACTAAAAGATTTTGATGTATTTTCTAGCCTTTAGGAAATAATACATCTTTTCTCTAGGGTCTTTAAGTCTGCTTTTACCTTATAATAATTAACCACTGAGGTATTTGCTATTACTGTGGTAAGTTTCTGAGGAAATATACTTCTTTGTATTAATGGGGAAGTATTGTGAGGTCGAGCAAACTTTTCAGAACCTTCTTTTTGTTTTGTTTTGTTTTTTAACAAGTGCAATAATTGAAAAGTGACTTTTTCTGGAGGTTCATAAAGTAATTTATATAAAATTTATATAATGTAATTATTAAAAATATACTGGTGTACTTAATAAGAACCTCAATCATAACACTAAAATTAGAAAAACACAATCTTTGAGTAACTACTAATTATAGAAAAAATATCTTTGAAATAATTACTGATTACAAATTAATGTTCAGATGAAACTGAAAACTACTTAGCCTACTTTTTTATAAAATATGTATCTGCTAATAATACAAGGCAGTGACCAATAATTTATATTTATATACCAATGGTTTTGGGACAAACATGTTGGTTAATTCTTAATAACTATGTAAGATAGGTTCTGCTACTACATCAATTTTTTTTCTGAAATAAAAATCTATACACATTTTCCTTTTAAAAATATTGGTAAATCCCTGCAATTTGAGACCCTATTGTGAGTTAAAAACCAGCCTTGACTGTGTAGCAACATTATGTCTCAAAAAACACAAAATAATAAGAATACTTTTAGGTTTAATTTATCTGGATGTATTAGAACATTGAACTTAGAAAAATTTCTGCTTCAATGATTCATAAGTTGAATAATAATCTGATATGATGGCCCGGACCTGTAATACCATCACTCTGGAGCAAAATATACAAGAAAAGCAAGGCCATCTTCTACAGGCAGTTAAAGGTCAGCCTGGTCTATGTGAGACATTATCTCAGCATCACAACAACAATTTTCCAAAAAAAAAAAAAAAAAAAAAAAGTTAGTGTCTTAGTCAGGGTTTCTATTCCTGCACAAAACATCATGACCGAGAAGCAAGTTTGGGAGGAAAGGGTTTATTCAGCTTACACTTCCATATTGCTGTTCATCACTAAAGGAAATCAGGACTGGAACTCAAGCAGGTCAGGAAGCAGGAGCTGATGCAGAGGCCATGGAGGGATGTTTCTTACTGCTTTGCTTCCCCTGGCTTGCTCAGCTTGCTTTCTTATAGAACCTAAGACCACAAGCCCAGGGCCCTCCCCGCCTTGATCATTAATTGAGAAAATGCCTTACAGCTGGATCTCATGGAGGCATTTCCTCACCTAAAGCTCCTTTTTCTGTGATTACTCCAGCTTGTGTCAAGTTGACACATAAACTCAGCCAGTACAGTTAGTAATAATAAGAAAGAAAGGCACAGTGGGATGACTCAGCTCATAAGCCTACTTTCAGCTAAGCCCAATGATCTGAGTGTTAGGAAGAGAACAGATCCTTTTGAGTTGTCTTCTGGCCTCTGTATAAACAACATGACAAATGCATGTGAGCTCATTAGGTAAATAAATGGAATAATTGTATTTTTTTAAGAACACAAACAAAATGTACTTAAGTATTCTGCAAGCATTTCAAGGAAATTGAGATATATCATTCAGGTGCTATATAATGTTCAGCCTCTCGTAGGTCATACGGAGTGAAGAAGGAGGCTGAAGTTTCTGGTTATGTCACATGAAGCAGACTCATGTAATATTTCTTAGTCAAGAACCGTGGGAGGATATTTAATGTTTGCAGAGAGTGACTGTGGGCTTCCATAGGTAGCCTTGCAATACTTCGTTGGTCTCAGGTCTTTGCTGATCTTTACTTCATTGAGAAATGCATGACAGAGAATTTTTCTTGCCATTCCGGGTGGGTCTGGCTCCTCCAGGTGAGTCCTGGAGACTTGGCTGTTTCTGCTCTATTGTACCACCACTGCTGATTTGTGTCTGGTATCCTGACAAATGGAGAATGGAATTACCACTAAAGAAACAACTTCTAAAACGGTCCACACCCCCTTGTCCTGTTTACCATCTTTTTCTCCCTACCTTTGAACAGTGGACTAGAAGGGGTGACGGGGGAGCGGGCAAAGCATTTGAGAACCCTTAATAAAAGTAGGTTTTGAAAAATCTAAGCCTATAGGAGGCAGGTGAGCTGGGAACCAGGCGTTCAGATACACAGTGGTATGAGAGAATATGTGCCCAGGGTCTGTGTGCAGATCCATCTGAAATGCATTCAGGCCAACCGCTTGTCCTGAAGTGATATTCATAGCACAGTAATCCTTGCCAAGCGTGAACATGATTTAGCTCTTTTTCCTCCAGTCTCTAAACTCTGTTAATTCTTCTCAGTGGAATTTTTTTTTCTGAATTGATTGTCACAGGACTGCTTGACATCAGACAGAGAATAGAAGGATGCTGTACTAGTAAGCATTCTAGAGCAACACCATCACGTCTATCTGCACGTATACCATTTCCATCTCTTGGAGAAATTTGTTTAAAGAAATTGGTTCAAATGCTTTGGCATGCTACCTGTTCACACGATATAGGTTAGGCAGACAGTTTGGAAGTTTAGAAAAGTATTAATACTGCACCTTGAGCCTGAAGGTGAGCTGCTGAGCAAATTCTTTTTTAAGGGCTTCTTGAATAAGACCTACCAGCAGCTTGCTGCTGAGCCTACTTTACCCTGTCACAGGCTCAAATGTTAATCTCAGGGGAAATATATACATATATATTATATATATATTAAATAAGTATTATATATTATACATATATAATATATATATATATATATATATATATATATATATATATAATACTTTCAAAGCAACATTTAGATTAGTGTTTGATCAAATATTTGGGAGCCATGACCCAATCAAAGTGCCATATGAAAATTAATCATCATCACGGAGTCAATAAAAGAGAACAGTTAAGTAAACTGTTTTGGTGAGCTGCTGGCTTTATTCTGCTAGATGTTTCTGCATGCAGAGTAGGTCACATTTTAAAGGTAATTGAGATTACCTTTAATCAGAGAAGCTGTTAGAAAAATCTATTCTCTCTCCTGAAATTATTAAGGAAGCACTTGAAAGAATACAATCCTCAGATACTTTAATTTGAGCAAATAAAGCATGCTCAATAGCGTGGACATATCTTCTAACAAAGAGCATGTGTTCTCAGTGAAAGCGGTAGCAAATATATGGCTAGCCTGTTCTCAGGGTAAAGAGACAAGTGGGTGAATGTGTTGTGTGATATTTGTGGGTCCCAAACATCTGCAAACGGGTTTAAGTAAACAGAGAGTAAGTAGTCTGTTGCTCTATTAGGAAGGTGCTGCTGATGCATCAAAGAATGCAAATTTCATGTAAACCCGAAAGTGATTGCCAATTGTCAATGATGCTGGAGGAGCCATCATGTGATATACTGCATCCCACTGCTGCAATCTCTAACTGGGGGAATCCATGAAAGCTTGCTCTGTACCTGGTTTAGGTTAATGTTTCAAACCAGGGGAAGCCCAACTTTTCCCACAGGTTTTGTACATGATCGTATTTATGTGTTACGGAAGAACACTTGCAACATAGCATGAAAGAAAGAAGGTTAAAGTAGATGATCCGAACTGAAGTAGCAGGTGTGAATTCATTACGTGGGAGGAAGTTTTCAGGATATATTTAGCAGTAGCTGTGACACACATTACAGTAGCATAAGGAAGAGAAGTATTACTTAGTGGTAATTTCCAAGTCACTGGCCTGGGAGAAATCGAGGTGGTGATGCCAGGTCTTAGAAAACAGCTGAGAAAGAAGTAGGAAATGGTGGGGTCTCTAGTGAAGGAGGCTTTATGGTAACTGTGGCAGTAGAGAAAAGATGACAGTTGAAAAAAGCCGTGGACTAGAAGATTTTAAACTGAACACAGAGGTTTTTGTGTGCTTGGCACAAATTGGGGTACATCATCTATACATTCTTTAGAAGTAAATTTTTTTGGGACATAGCTGCCTCTGCTTGCTGACATATCATTAATGACAGCCTTCTGCTTACATGTCATTAGTTATCAGCCTTCTAATGAAAAAAATTGGCTATATCTTTCTGATGTGGCTGAACTCTTATTGCCATGGAACCAAAGTTTTATTTAGCCTTTTGCACTAAATCAAAAGAAGGAGTGAAAGAAACAAAGAAAGAAAGAAAGAAAGAAAGAAAGAAAGAAAGAAAGAAAGAAAGAAAAGGGAAGGGAAAGGGAAAGGAAAAGAAAAGAAAAGAAAAGAAGGCAACACAGAGAAACTTCCCCAAATCCCAGCTTTTTTTTTTATTAGATATATTCTTTTTTTTTTTTAAATTTAATTTTATTTTATTTTTTTAATTTACATTCCAAATCACTTCCCCTTTCCCGTTTCCTCCCTCCCCGAAAGTCCCATAAGCCCCCTTCCCTCCCTCTTTTCTCCGTTCAACCCCCTCTCATTACTCTGTCCTGGCGTTCCCCTACATCCAGTCTTTCCAGGACCAGGGGTCTCTCCTTCCATCTTTTTAAAAATCTATTGATATGCTGATTGTGTCTAGGGTATTCTGAGATTCTGGGTCAATATCCCCTTATCAGTGACTTCATACCATGTGTGATCTTTTGTGATTGGGTTACCTCACTAAGGATGATATTTTCAAGTTCTGACCATTTGCCTAGGAATTTCGTGAATTCATTGTTTTTAATTGCAGAGTAGTATTCCATTGTGTAAATATACCACATCTTCTGAATCCATTCCTCCGTTGAGGGACATCTGGGTTCTTTCCAGCTTCTGGCTATTATAAATAAGGCTGCTATGAATATAGTGGAGCATGTGTCCTTATTGCATGCAGGTAAAGTCTCTGGGTATATGCCCAGGAGTGGTATAGCCGGATCCTCCGGAAGTGTCATGCCCAGTTTTCTGAGGAGCCGCCAGACTGCTTTCCAGAGTGGTTGTACCAGCCTGCAATTCCACCAGCAGTGGAGGAGTGTTCCTCTTTCTCCACATCCTCGCCAACAACTGCTGTCTCCTGTGTTTTTGATCTTAGCCATCCTGACTGGTGTGAGATGGAATCTCAGGGTTGTTTTGATTTGCATTTCCCTAATGACTAAGGATGATGAACATCTCTTTAGGTGCTTCTCAGCCATTAGATATTCTTCAGGTGAGAACTCTTTGTGGAGCTCTGTACCCCATTTTTTAATAGGGTTACTTGCCTCTCTGGAGTTTAACTTCTTGAGTTCTTTGTATATCTTGGATATTAGCCCTCTGTCGGATGTAAGGTTGGTAAAGATCATTTCCCAGTTAGTTGGTTGCCGCTTTGTCTTTTTGACGGTGTCTTTTGCCTTGCAAAAACTTTGTAATTTAATGTGGTCCCATTTGTCTATTCTTGATCTTAGAGTATAAGCTATTGGAGTTCTGTTCAGGAAATTCTCCCCTGTGCCCATATGTTCAAGGTTCTTCCCTAGTTTCCCTTCTATTAGTTTCAGTGTGTCTGGTTTTATGTGGAGATCTTTGATCCACTTAGAATTGAGCTTAGTGCAAGGAGATAAGGATGGGTCAATTTGCATTCTTCTGCATGTTGACCTCCAGCTGAGCCAGCACCATTTGTTGAAAAGGCTATCTTTTTTCCACTGGATGGTTTTAGCTCCTTTGTCAAAGATCAAGTGACCATAGGAGTGTGGATTCATTTCTGGGTCTTCAATTCTGTTCCATTGATCTACATGTCTGTTACTGTACCAATACCATGCAGTTTTTAACACTATTGCTCTGTAGTACAGCTTGAGGTCCGGGATACTGATTCCCCCAGAGGTTCTTTTACTCTTGAGAATAGTTTTAGCTATTCTGGGTTTTCTGTTATTCCAGATGAATTTTTGAATTGCTCTTTCTAACTCTATGAAGAATTGAGTTGGGATTTTGATGGGGATTGCATTGAATCTGTGTATTACTTTTGGTAAGATGCTCATTTTTACTATATTAATCCTGCCAATCCATGAGCATGGCAGATTTTTCCATCTTCCGAGGTCTTCTTCAATTTCTTTCTTCAGAGACTTGAAGTTCTTGTCATACAGATCTTTCACTTGTTTGGTTAGCGTCACGCCAAGATACTTAATATGGTTTGTGGCTATCGTAAAGGGTATTATTTCTCTTACTTCTTTCTCAGCCTGCTTATCCTTTGAGTATAGGAAGGCTTCTGACTTGCTTGAGTTGATTTTATATCCGGCCACTTTGCTGAAGTCGTTTATCAGCTGTAGGAGTTCTCTGGTGGAGTTCTTTGGGTCGCTTATGTATACTATCATATCGTCTGCAAATAGTGATAGTTTGACTTCTTCCTTTCCAATTTGTATCCCTTTGACCTCTTTTTGTTGTCTAATTGCTCTAGCTAGAACTTCAAGTACTATATTGAAAAGATATGGAGAGAGAGGGCAGCCTTGTCTAGTCCCTGATTTTAGTGGGATTGCTTCAAGTTTCTCTCCGTTTAGATTGATGCTGGCTACTGGTTTGCTGTAAATTGCTTTTACTATGTTTAGATATGGGCCTTGAATTCCTGATCTTTCCAAGACCTTTAGCATGAAAGGATGCTGAATTTTGTCAAATGCTTTCTCAGCATCTAATGAGATGACCATGTGGTTTTTTTCTTTGAGATTGTTTATGTAGTGGATTACATTGATGGATTTCCTTATATTGAACCATCCCTGCATCCCTGGGATGAAGCCTACTTGATCGTGGTGAATGATCGTTTTGATGTTTTCTTGGATTCGGTTGGCAAGAATTTTATTGAGTATTTTTGCATCGATATTCATAAGAGAGATTGGCCTGAGATTCTCTTTCTTTGTCGGATCTTTGTGTGCTTTTGGTATTAGTGTAATTGTGGCTTCATAGAACGAGTTGGGTAGTGTTCCTTCTGTTTCTATTTTGTGGAACAGTTTGAAGAGTATTGGTGTTAGGTCTTCTTTGAAGGTCTGATAGAATTCTGCACTAAAACCATCTGGACCTGTGCTTTTTTTGGTTGGAAGACTTCCAATGACAACTTCTATTTCTTCAGGGGTTATAGGACGGTTTAGATGGTCTATTTGATCCTGATTTAATTTTGGTACTTGGTATCTGTCAAGGAAATTGTCCATTTCCTCAAGATTTTCTAGTTGTGTTGAATACAGGTTTTTGTAGTAGGATCTGATGATTTTTTGAATTTCCTCAGTTTCTGTTGTTATCTCTCCCTTTTCGTTTCTGATTTTATTAATTTGGATACTATCTCTGTGCCCTCTGGTTAGTCTGGCTAAGGGCTTATCTATCTTGTTGATTTTCTCAAAGAACCAACTCCTCGTTTTGTTGATTCTTTGTATGGTTTTATTTGTTTCTACTTGATTGATTTCAGCCCTGAGTTTGATGATTTCCTGCCTTCTACTCCTCTTTGGTGTATTTGCTTCTTTTTGTTCCAGGGCTTTCAGGTGTGCCATTAAGCTGTTAGTGTATGCTGTCTCCCGTTTCTTTTTGGCGGCACTCAGGGCTATGAATTTTCCTCTTAGCACTGCTTTCATTGTGTCCCATAAGTTAGGGTATGTTGTGCCTTCATTTTCATTAACTTTCAAAAAGTCTTTGATTTCTTTCTTTATTTCCACCTTGACCAAGTTATCATTGAGTAGAGCATTGTTCAGCCTCCATGTGTACGTGGGTTTTCTTTTGTTTTTGTTGCCATTGAAGACCACCCTTATTCCATAGTGATCTGATAGGAGGCATGGGATTATTTCTATCTTCTTGTATCTGTTGAGGTCTGATTTGTGACCAATTATATGGTCAATTTTGGAGAAGGTACCATGAGGAGCTGAGAAGAAGGTGTATTCTTTAGCTCTAGGATGAAATGTTCTATATATATCAGTTAGTTCCATTTGGTCCAAGGCTTCAATTAGATTCACTGTGTCCCTGTTTAGTTTCTGCTTTCCTGAACGATCCATTTCAGAGAGCAGGGTGTTGAAGTCACCCACTATTATTGTGTGCGGTGCGATGTGTGCTTTGAGTTTTAGTAAAGTTTCTTTTACGAATGAGGGTGCCCTTGCATTTGGAGCATAGATATTCAGGATTGAGAGTTCTTGATGGTGGATTTTTCCCTTGATCAGTATGTAGTGTCCTTCTGTGTCTTTTTTGATGACTTTGGGTTGAAAATCAATTTTATCCGATATTAGGATGGCTACTCCACCTCGTTTCTTGGGGCCATTTGCTTGTAAAATTGTTTTCCAGCCTTTTACTCTGAGGTAGTGTTTGTCTTTGACACTGAGGTGCGTTTCCTGCATGCAGCAAAAAGCTGGGTCCTGTTTACGTATCCAGTCTGCTAGTCTATGTCTTTTAATTGGGGAATTGAGACCATTGATATTAAGAGAGATTAAGGCATAGTGATTATTGCCATCTGCCATTCTTGACGCTATCTTTATGTTTGAGTGGTTATCTACTTTTGGGTTTGATTCAAGAAGGTTATTATCTCATTTTTTCCAGGGTGTTGTTTCTCTCCCTGTATTGGAGGTTTCCACCTATTATCCGTTGCAGGGCTGGATTTGTGGAAAGATATTGTGAAAATTTGGTTTTATCATGGAATATCTTGGTCTCTCCATCTATGGTGATTGAGAGTTTTGCTGGGTATAGTAGTCTAGGCTGGCATTTGTGCTGTCTTAGTGTCTGCATGAGATCTGCCCAGGATCTTCTGGCTTTCATAGTCTCTGGTGAGAAGTCTGATGTGATTCGGATAGGTCTTCCTTTGTATGTTACTTGGCCCTTTTCTCTTACTGCATTTAGTATTCTTTCTTTGTTTAGAACATTCGGTGTTTTGATTATTATGTGACGGGAGGTATTTCTGTTCTGGTCCAGTCTGTTTGGAGTTCTGTAGGCTTCTTGTATGTTCATCGGCATCTCTCTCTTTAAGTTAGGGAAGTTTTCCTCCATAATTTTGTTGAAGATGTTTACTGGCCCTTTAAGTTGCAAATCTTCACTCTCATCTATACCTATAATCCTTAGGTTTGGTCTTCTCATTGTGTCCTGGATTTCCTGGATGTTTTGGGTTACGCGTTTTTTGCATTTTGCATTTTCTTTGACTGTTGAGTCGATGCTTTCTATGGAATCTTCAGCACCTGAGATTCTTTCTTCCATCTCTTGTATTCTATTGTTGATGTTTGCATCTATGACTCCTGATTTCTTCCCAAGGTTTTCTATCTCCAAAGTTGTCTCCCTTTGTGATTTCTTAGTTGTTTCGACTTCCTTTTTTAGTTCCTGGATGGATTTGCTGAGATCCTTCACTTGTTTGTTTGTATTTTCCTGTATTTCTTTAAGGTATTTTTGCATTACCTCTTTCAGGATTTCTTCCTGATGACCCACGTTCTCCTGCATTTCTCTGAGCGATTTTTGTGTTTCCTCCTCATGGGATTCCATCTGTTGATCCATCGTCTCCTGCATTTCTTTAAGCAGTTCTCGTGTTTCCTTTGTAAGGGCATCTAACCGTTGATTCATTTCTTTAAGCAATTTTTGTGTTGCCTCCTTATGGGCATCCGTCTGTTGACCCATATTCTTCTGCATTTCTTTATGCAAATTTTGTGGTTCCTTTGTGAGTGCATCTACCCGTTGATTCATCTCGTTAAGCGATTTTTGTGTTGTCTCCTTGTGCGCCTCCATCTTTTGATCCATGTTCTCCCGCATTTCTCTAAGCGATTTTTGTGTTTCCTTTGTAAGGGCTTCTAACCGTTGATTCATGGTCTCCTGTAACTCTTTATGAGATTTATTTGTGTCCTTCTTGTGATCCTCTAATAGCATCATGAGAAGTGATTTTAAATCCAGATCTTGTCTTTCGGGTGTGGTGGGGTATCCAGGACTTGCTGCTGTTGGAGAGTTGGGTTCGGATGGTCCCACATTACTTTGATTACTGTTAGTAACATTCCTACGTTTGCCTTTTGCCATCTGGATACCTCTGGTGTTAGTTGGTCCTGCTGCCACTGGCTGTTGGTTGGACCTCCTGTGAGCCTGCAAAGCTATTTCTGCCCCCCCTGGATTACCAGGATTCCCCTGGCACCGATTTCTGGGGCCTGCCTGCTCCTGAGTGACTTTGGAGCCCTAATGTGCTTTGCCCCAAGTGATCTTATATTGGGGAGGCCTTGCACATCTAAAGGCTCAGCCTAGTGGATTCCTGGAGCCGAGGTCGCCAAAGGGAGGCTGGCAGGCTCCTGCCCTGTGCAGGGGTGTGTGATCTCTCCTGGGGGAGGGAGGGGGCGTCCCTCTGCCAGGCAGAAGTCCCACAGCAGATCTGGCGCGCTGGTCACTGCAGATCAGCCCAGCACCTGGGAGCAGGTTACACACAAGCTGCCTGAACCCGAAGCGATATTATGCCTGTCTGTCTCTGAGCCTGGTGGTCCCAACTACCTGGTCACTGGAGCAAAGATGGCGGAGGGCACTCTCCGTGGCGCTGCTCACCCTGTGGTCACGATGGCCCGCCGATCTGGCACCCAGACGACCACAGCGCCAACCCGCCCTCGGGCACAGAAGGAAGCCCCAACAGGCCGTGTCCCAAGTGATGTTATATGGGGGGGAGAGCCTGGGTACCGGTCTCTCCAGCGCAGTCCGCGGGAACAGAGGTCGCGGAAGGGAAGCTGGCGGGCTCCCTCCCTGCGCGGGGTCCCTCCACCAGGCAGAAGGTCCCACCGCTGAACTGGCGCGCTGGTTACTGCAGATCAGCCCAGCACCTGGGAGCAGGTTACACACAAGCTGCCTGAAACCGAAGCGCTATTATGCCTGTCTGTCTCTGAGCCTGGCGGTCCCAACTACCTGGTCACTGGAGCAAAGATGGCGGAGGGCAGTCTCCGTGGCGCCGCTCACCCTGTGGTCACGATGGCCTGCCGATCTGGCACCCAGACGACCACAGCGCCAACCCGCCCTCGGGCACAGACGGAAGCCCCAACAGGCCGTGTCCCAAGTGATGTTATATCGGGGGGAGAGCCTGGGTACCGGTCTCTCCAGCGCAGTCCGCGGGAACAGAGGTCGCGGAAGCAATCCCAGCTTTTTAAAGGAATATGAATGTAGATGAATAGCGTTTACATTTTGATTTCAAAGTGTCCAGTGTATAAAGTATGGAGAGAAAAGTCTGAGTCCAAACATTTAAAGGGAAAAGAAAGGACAAATGTGTTAGATTAAAATCAGTGCTTTGCAAGCATGGAAGTGTTTATCTTTAAGTTTACATTCATCCATGGTCTCTATCTTTCCTGATTACCAGTTAAGCTTAGTGGGGAAAGAGAAAATGAAAGAAAACTGGTCCTATTTTTCTCTCCTCCTTTTCTCCCCCTAACTTCTACTCCTTGTCATCCTACACCCTACACTTCCTCTGCCTCTTATCAGAGTTGTAAGAAAGAACATAGTAAATAGATAAAATAGCAAAATTCATTCTGGAATAGTTCTAACCCATATGCAAGAAAAGCAGCAGGAACTGAGTAACATCCTGAGATGAGGAACTCTGTCAACCTTTCATCAGACTTTATTTTCTGCACTGAGGCATTCCCCAGCCTGTTTTACCCCCCCTGGTCCTTTATTCTCTGGTAGCCCCCTTTTATTTTCTATATGTGGGCTTTTCCCCTAGTCGGATACACACATCTCAGCGTTTTGCCTAGAAAATAATATCGTTTCCTTTGCAGGTGTTGTCTTCTTGCAATGGAAATAAACGTGCAGTTTATATTAAAGACCCAATGAACATGCCACTTGTTTGAAAAGAAGCCCTCGATTTGACTAGAAGAGACAAGGGACAAATAAGCCAGATTCTTATTTGCCCAGTAAAGCAATTACAGGGATGGGTATAGGGAAGGGCAAGGCGGTCACTCACCCAAGCATACAGGGGCTATGTCCTTGGAATTGATGATTGTGCTTTGGAATCTGTTTTGACCTGTCAGGCCGAGATGGTAGTATGGGATTTCATAAATGACCCAGGTTGAGGCTACTAAGTGCAAATTTTGAAAGAGGTTGTTCCTTAATTCTCTCCCCACCTGTAAGATCTCATGGATCTTACAATATTCTGATTTCATAACCCCCAGTAAATGGACTTGGAGAAGCAGCAGGTAAACCTCCTCTGTTCCCTGGTGAGTTTTAAAATGCTGCTGTTTACTTCACTGTTGAAAATGGAACTTTCTCCCTATTTAAGCAGTGGTGTTCTCTTTTGATGCTGACAAGCCACGGATTGTCAAAATTGGACATCTTGCCATGAATAAAGATGACAACTGAATAAATGACTCAGAAATAAGCCTGACAAGAGAGAAGCGAAGATGCTTGAATGTAGAATTTACACACACTTCTTCTGTCATTTGGGGACACCAAACAAGTCAGGTTGCAATGGTTAAGCAACAGGCATGTGGGCAGTAGCTCTCATGATCCTTGCATTGCCAAGGCAACCTTTTCTTAACTCCTCTTGTTTTGGAGTCTGTGATTCAGTTCCCTGAGAGTTTGGGTGCCATAAGATTCAATTTTACTGGTATAACTTCAGACACCTGCACAGACGATACTTGGAGATCACACCTGAAGAAGTTGTGTCTATAATACTACTAGAGTTAAGTATGATGTTGGGTCTCATTGATTTGCTACTCCATAGATTTCTGCCAACAGACAAAGAATACTAGGATTGGGTAATGGAACAGATGTTCAGGGAGGAAGACTGAGAGAGTCCTTACTGCTTAAAATACCCTGTGTTTTCATGGAGACAAACACGACTTAAAATGAACACATTCTCAGTTTCATTGTTCTTAAAAGCTTAATATTGTATTAGATAATATTGTATAGAACGCCCAAGGCAGAGAAGGAACTAGAGTCTCCTGTTGTTAATATAAATATCTTTTTATTTATACATTGATAAAACAAATAGATCATATGCATTATTAATATTGAGAAGACATGCAAACTACTGGTTTTCTGTATTGGACATCTTTGTTAATTTTAATTGTTGCACTTTCGAATTTGTTCATTTTATATTTTTGTCATTGTCTCTTTACTTATTGAAATTTTATGAGTGTATTTAGGGAGGGCTGTAGAGCCTGTGAAACTGCACTTTGAACAAACACTTGTACAATTTGTAGTTGCCACAATTTTCCTGAGTGACAGTAAAGTGCCCAACTGCTTTGCTAAGGATTGGAACAGGTTATGGGGGCTGCAGGTTTTGTGATTCCCTAAGCTGCCACAAATCTGCTATAATTCTTCTAAGAAGTTACTGAAAATCAGAAGACTATCACAATGATTCTGTCAAAGACTAGAATGTCAACTGAATTATTTCAGGGAAGAAGAGATTATTTGTTGATTTCTAACATACTTTGCAGTGATCTGTCATTACTGGGAGAAATACAGTTTCTGACATTGACTGGGTAAAGGGTAGGGTTACTACTCAGTATCCGACAATGAGCAGTAGATAATTACAGTGTATGAAAGCATTGTCTGGCCTTACATGAGAAATATCATCCTAAGTGATTACAATGAATATACTTTTTCTTCTTTTTGCATCATAGAGATGTCTGCTATGAATTTCCAAGCAACACATTGTATAATATTTAATAAGTATGTCCAAGATGATTAATTAATAATCAACTCAATTGAATTTAATAATGCAGTGGGAAGAATAATCAGTTTAGGAGTAAACTGGATTTGTATCTTAGATCAGTAATTGATTATGTTGCCCTGATCAAGTTACTTAACATTTCAAATTAAGTTAAAACAGTTTTATGCTAGCATAAGACAATCATTCTCAACATTTAAACTTCAATGAAGAATCAACCACATTAAGATTTTAGTGTAATAGGTTCCTTTAAGAATTATTCTCTGTGTCTTCTATGCTTCTATTAATTTCCAAAGAGTGAAAGGATAACTTTAAATATTTGAGTCCTGCATTGTATAGTCTACAAAAATACTTGTTCTTGGGTATATGTTCAGTTTCCATTGTAATGTTATCTTTTATGAAGTCTAGATGCCATGGGCTGCCATTTTCTTCATCCTAGATATTGTTAGTTCCGTCTTACAATAGAAGGGGTGCTCCTGCTTTTGGGTCTATACACTGTTACCTGTTCTTTGTGTACAATAATGTAACTACTAAATGCTCCAGATGGTACCACAGATGCAGAAAGGTTAGGAGATGTAATCAATTGTCATGCCAGAGAGGTATTCAATGTGATTTCGAGTTTATTGTGAGTCCCTCCTGACTGAATTAGAATGTCATGTTCTGTGACAGGATAGTAGTAGATTAGATGCTTGCTCTCCCTTGCTCTCCGGGATAAAAAAAAAAAAGGGGAGAAATGCAGTGTGAACTGCCTCTCTCAGTGCCCGTGCTTGTCTAATAATGTGTGCTCTTCTTAACTCACAGTTCACAGTCTTGACGATCATGTCTTGATATCTGTTCTGTGAGCTGAGGAAATGAATCACAATATTATCAGAAAATGCCAGAAAGCC